>JARQAB010000043.1:1933249-3133249 GCA_036172955.1 Meloidogyne arenaria
AAATTCTTAAATTTATATTTATCAATTTAATACTTTTAAAAGCTATGTATTTGTTTTTATCAGCTTAAACTTTTCTTAATCCCCCTTTCCTTTTTTTAAAAAATAAATAAATATAAAAACATCAAAAAAACCTTCTAAAATATCAAAAATTACAAAAAAAAACTTTAATAAAAATTACAGTATATTTATTTGATTTTCTGTTGTCCCCTAAATTTCTCACGATTTTAATTTGCTAATAAATTATTATTTTATATATTAATTAATGTTAATATTTTTTGTATATTATTTAATAAATATTTTATTTATTTTTATAATTATTATTTAAATAAATAAACAAAAATAAATAAATACTACCTTTTAATTAAAAAATGAATAAATAATCAAAACACAAAGATTAATTATATATTTATTTTTATTTTATTTAATATATTTTTATAACATTTTTAAAATTATTTTTATTTATTTATTAATTTTAGTAAATATAAATATTTATATTTTTCTAAATAAATTTCCGTCCTCTATTTAATTAAAAGAAAATGGATAAATTAAATCAGCGATGAACGGTAATTTAAATTAATTAATTAATTAAATAATTAAATATTTTTTAGAACAATTTAAATTAAAATTATTTTCAATTCCAAATTATTTAATATTTATTCAACAATTACTACTATTTATTTTTTATTTCCATCATTTACTATTAATTTAACTTCAATTAATTTAAATAAAAATTGTTCTTTAAAAAATAATAATTCTTTTTTGGAATGTTTTTCTTTAAATGATTTTAATAATTATTTAAATTTTAATTTAAATAAAAATAATTCTCAACAAATTAATCAATTAAAATTAAATTGTTTGGAAAATAATCAAACATTTAATGATTTGGAATTAATTAAAAATATATCAGAAATTAAAAAAATTAGGTAAAATTAATTGTTTAAATTAACTGTTAAATAAAGAGGGGGGGGGGGGGTGGATAAAATATTCTTTTTAGCTCTATTTTTAGATCAATTTATCCTTTATGTCTCACTTTAAATCGGGCACCATATAAATAATATTTTTAAAAATATTTTACTAGTCCCTACTAAGGTTGTCGGATCCGGATATCCAGATAAAAAAAGACCAGATATTTGAAAATTTTGGTTAGGATATCCTAAGATTTCCAACTATTCGACAACCTTAGTACTTACTCTTAATTCCAAATAATTAATTCTGTTTTTTGTTAATAGAACGAGAATAATCCTTCTTGATAAAGCTAGAACATAATACCTTTATGTGTTTCATTAGCCTTTTTTATAACAAGATATCCGAAAAATCGCTACAATAAATTCAAAAATATTTCTAGACCTTCACAATTTTTTAGTGATTTATCTCTACATAAATGCCCTCAAAATTTAATATTTCAATTTACAAATCTTCCAAAAATTGAAAAACTAAATCTTAGTGGAAATGAATTAAATGAATTTAATTGGCAAGAATTAAATTCCTCTAAGCTTTCTCTAATTGATCTACGCAATAATCCATTAAATTGTAATAAATGTTCCAATTTTTGGTTACGTACAAGAAAAAAAGCTTTGAGTAAACAAATAATTAATGGATGGAATATTAGGTTATTTTTAAAAATATCTTTTAAAAATAATATGTAATATACGAAAAAGCAATTCTCGTAAAAATAATTCTTGAAGTCATGACTCTCTTTTAACTGTTGAGGTTTACTATAATTAATTAAATTTTAATTAACTTATAATTGAGTGAAGCTCAATGTTTGCATAATTTTATTTATTTTTAAATTTCAGAACATTATTTCCAACAATTCCAGAGCGTATTATAGCCCCTTCACTAAATAAATGTTCATTTTCTCAATGTAAAGAGGAAACTGCTAAATTTGAAGAAAAGAATCTTTCAAATTTGAATTTAGGGGATAAATTGGAATTAAAATGTAAATTCAAAACTGACAAAAATTTAACTTCAACTTTTTTAAATAAAATATTTATATGGCCGTTTAATCGAAGAGAGGATGAAGAAAAAGTAAATAATTCATTAAAGGTGAATAATTTATTTAGGGTTTTTTGACTTTATGAAGTAAATTATTCGAGGTTATTTGGAGGGTTAATTAGGTCCATGTCTATTTGCCCGACTGCTTCTTTGCAGTATAATCTGGTTTAATACCAACATTTGTTTGATTGGACTAACCCCCAAATAACTCTAGAATTATTTCAATTCTCATTTTATTTATAATCATATTAATCTCAAATAATGTCGTCTCTCTATTCGAAACTGAGGGAATGAAATGATATTTTTCTAGGCAGATTTAGAAATTAACTAATTCACATTTTCTCTACAAATACAAAATATATTTCAGTTAACAAAAACAATTCTTTTACCTTCCGAAAATGCAGCCATTTTACAAATAAATTCATTAAATAATATCCATCTCGGGCCAATTGCTTGTCGTTGTTTGCATTGTTCAATGCCTGGAATATTTGATATTAAAGAATTACACTTTCCAGTTCCTTTAAATGTACATATTTTGGGTGAAAAAGGAAAGAAAAAAATTATTATTTTGCGTGGTTATCCAATTGGATTTATTCGAATGGAGGTCATCCGCAAGGAGGATAATAAAACTGATTCAATTGAATTTGGCGGTGAAGAGGAGGTCAATAGCAAAGGATTGTTAGAAGGAGGAAGGTAGTATTGAGGAAAATTGTTGATTTATTATTTAGATTATTTTAAGTTAAAAATACTTTCGAAAATATGTAACTTAGTTTTTGAAATTATTTTTTAACAATTTTTTGGGAACTCTAAAATCGGGACCTGAAAATTTTCTGGAAATCCCCAAGCCTTTGATTATGTTTTTGTCGAAACTTGATTCTGAGAGAAATTTGGATTTAACAAATTGTCTGGGGTTATTGTCTGGGTTAGAAATAATTTGGGCATTCATAATTTAAATATTTTTTAAGACTATAAAAATATATAATATTTAAATTAGTTTTTTTAAGACTATAAAATTTTTAGTTTAGCACAGAATTAAAATATAGAAATCTCTTTACTTAATTTTAATTTTAAAGTTATTCTGGAGATGATGTCCATTTACTCTTCAACAATTCATTAACTATTAAACCAGAAATTGCTCATTCATCTTATTTTATTCGTTATTTTACAATTTCAATACACGAATGTACAAACTGTAATCATTCACAAAAAGGAGGGTTTTATGATTTTAATATTTGTATTGGAAAGAATAAAAGTTTTGATAACTGTATTTTAATTAGTAATTTGAATATTGTGCCACCAGAATATCCCATTTCTAATATAAAGGTAAATTTTATTTAAAAAATATGGATTAATAGATAATGGAAACTAAGGAAAATTTTGTTTTTAAAATATTTTATATTAACTATTTTTTGTGATAATTATGTATCCTTCCAATTCTATTACCTTTTATCTGAAACCAGTCCAAAATTCATTAATAATTTTTAATTAAAAAAAGATTTCACATTTTTAGCTATTTACTACCAAAAATGCTCATAATTCATCTTCTCCATCCTTTCTAAGTATTTTACTTTCAATACCTCCAATTTTATTTATTGTCGGTGTTTTTACAATTTGTGGGCGAACTATTTGGAAATTTAAACAACGAATTGAAATAAGAGAAAAATTAAAAAGAAAAAATTTTCGTCGAGGAAGTCGAAATACACAAAGAACTGAAGAAACGTTTAGTTTTTATTAAAAATAATTTTTAAAAATTAATTTAATTTCAGAAGTATTCCATTAGATACAATGTCAAGAACTCTTTCACTTTCTAATTATATTCAAAGTCAATTGCATTTACCTTTAATTTCTGAAGATGATTTACAGTTAAACGAATGTATTGGCAAGGTGAATAAATAAACAAATAAGGACCGAATAACCGAGGATTTTTAGAAAATTAAGAAATCTTTTCAGTGAACTACTTACTGACCCAAAATTTAATAGCCAATATCCATGGCCTTTAGTTGGTTTTATAAAGGCCTTCAGTTAGTCCTAATAAAATCCAAAAATTTTTTTTGTTTATCTCCTCTCTATATTCAACATTCAAAAAAACCTTTTAAATTTATTAGGGTGCATTTGGCGAAGTTTATATTGCTAAATGGAGATACAAAAAATTATTATCAACAAAAACGATAGAAGAAAATGAAGAAGAAAATCACCCAATGATTTCTTTAAAAGAAAATACTAATAAAAATATTTTTGAAGAAAAAAAAGTAGCAATAAAAATGTTAATAAATATACAAATAGATGCAGAAATGGAAAGAGAAGCAGCTTTATTAGCTAATTTAGAACATCCTAACGTTTTAAAAATGTTTGGGGTTGCACAATGGAAAGGACAAGTTGCTCTAGTTTTGGAATTGATGAGTTTAGGGGATTTACGGTGATTTCTGGGGGAGGGATTTTAAAATTAAAAAAATATTTTTTAGAAATTATTTGTATAATAGAAAGCCTTGTTGTACTAGCTATACACAATTTCCTCCACCTTTGATAAATGATGAATTAATTGATATTTGTATACAGGTAATTATTATGTTGTAATTTTAGAAAAATTATTTTTTGAGATTACTTAACTAGTTTTTAATGCGTAATAACAATTATGTTTATGAAAATCCAGAGAATTAAAAAAATTCAAGTTTCGATAAATAAATTAACAGATTTAAGATGTGTAACATTTTACACTTTAAAGGAAACAAAAAATAGTTTTGAAAATTCCTAGTTGTATGTATAAAGATTTTCTACAATTTATTGCCCTTCTGACTAATTCAAGTAAAATAAGCTCAGTTATTTGAATGTCCCCCAAATGAATTAAAATATCCGCTTAATCGTAAAACCGTCAAGTGTATTAAAATTAAAATTTTCATTCTTCCTTTTCTTCAATACTATAACTTTGTAGATAACTGAAGGTCTCTGTTACCTTGCTGGCCAACAAATAGTTCACAGAGATTTAGCTGCCCGTAATTGCCTTGTTTCTGGTGAATCTGATATGAGATGTTGTTCTGCTGCTTTTCGACCCCCAATTTGTGTTAAAATTGGTGATTTTGGTATGTCAAGAAGATTATATGCTTCTGCCGATTATTACAAAATGCAGGACAGAAGAAAGGCTTTGCCTGTTCGGTTAGTTTTTGATATTATTTGAAGAAAATAAATTATTTTGTTGGATATTTAGTTGGATGGCACCTGAATGTCTTTCTAATGGAAAGTTTACTTCGCAGTCTGATATTTGGTCGTTAGGAGTACTTTTCTTTGAAATTTTTTCTTTTGGTTCAAAACCTTTTGATCCACTTAAAGATGATGAAGTTATTATAGCTGTTCTAAGTGGAATGAGGCCTAAAGTGCCCGAAAAATGTAAACCAGAATTGGCGGAGCTAATGAAAGAATGTTGGCACAGAAATCCTCAAAAACGTCTTTCAGTAGTGGAAGTACTTCAAAGACTGAAAAAATTCAGAATTGGACAAGTAGAAACTCCAAAAGAAAATGGGACAGGGATGGTAATTAATTCATTATTAAATTACAATTAATTTATAATAACATTCTTCTTTAATTTAAAAATATTTTTTAAAAAATATTTGGAAAAGTATTTTTAATTTTTAAATTTTTGTATTAATTTGGACCTAAAATTAATTTTAAACAACTAATCTTTTGTGAATAAATCTCTAATTATTCTATCAAAAATATGATAATCCTTTCTTAATTTTTTTCTAAATTCATAACAATCCAATTGACATAACTATATTTTTTTGGCCAATTTATATGTGATATGTATATATTTTAATTTGAATATTTGTTTATTTTTTTATTAATTTAGTAGTATTTATATTCTAATTGATGTCTAATTAACATAAATATTATTTTGTAAATTTATCTACCAACAAATATATTGAAATTAAAATAATATTGGAATTTTATGTATCAGGGATCGCGCCGACCCGATTCACGATTCCCGAAAATCGTGAATTCCCGACGATTTTTGGCTAGCGAATTCACGAGAATCGTGAATTCGAAATTTTCGGGAATTCACGATTCCCGAAAATCGGGAATTTGGTTTTCTGTCGGCGCGATCACTGATATGTATTATAAAAAATATTTTTTTATCAATTTTATAAAAAAATATTATATTTTTTTATAAAAAATATTAATTTTTTACTATTAAACGACAATTCAAATCCTTCAAAAATCCTAAATTAGTATTTTCATATCATTTTTAATTTTAAATAAATAACATATCCAAAACCACATATATTCTATACAATCAATTCTCTCCTTATATTTATAAAACATTAAAAAGTTTATTTCAAATCATTTTAGTTTTATCAAAGAATTGATTGTATATTTTAATAAAATCAGTTAAAGGGTGATATCGGGTTTTTTCTTTAATTTTTAATGTATTTAAATATTTTTTTAAATTTATTTTATTGATAAACCTCAAAATTTTTTATCTGTAAATTTGTTTGTGTATAATTAATTCTTTCTTTCTTTTATTTTTCAATTTTACTTGCCCGATGGTTTTTAAATTTTATTAATTTTTATAATATGTAATAAAGTATTGTTAAAATACAAACAGACAATCAAAAATTAGCTTTTATGTAGTACATACTTCCTTCACAACCGATCATTCGGTTTTCGCTTTGATTTTTATAACTACACAGCATTTTTTATTAAATATTAAGTGAATTTTGAATGAATTATTGTTTATCCAAGGCTTTGTTTTTAAAGAAAATTTTATTTCAAAACAGGCTTTGAGCAACTCTAATTTTAAATAGTTGTAGTAGTTAAACTAAGAATAATAATAGAAGATTAAATGGGGGTTTTGTTGAAATTAAATTTTAAATTTATTTTCTACCACACCTTCTCATACTACAAAAATTTTAAACTGATTAAATAATTGTTAAAAGTCAAAACTCTTTGCTAGAATTTTCCTGAAATTCCACAATACTTTTTTTATTTACAATTACAACGAACAACAAAAACAAATTAATGTTCAACAGACAAAACAAAATTACTATTTATATATATATTTTATCATCAAGAAATACATCCTTTCTTCTCTCATTTCTAATTTCCTCACTTCTTTTGTTATTTATCGTCTATAGCCGGAGATGATTAGAGCCTTTCTAAAAGAAAATAAAATTTATTTTAATCAAAAATTAATTAGGGAAACTAACCATTTCTTGGCCATATAGTTTTGTTGAAGCAGCGCGACCTCAGCCTTTTCCCGTTTGATCTTACTGTGCTGCTTAAGCATGTAGAGAATAACAGCACAACAACAGAAGCAGGGAATATAAAGAATGAAGATCCATAACATCATGCCAAGTCCCAAAATCGCACCACTTGCAGCAGCATTCCCTCCGTTGTATTCTTGATCGGTCATGTTATTGAGAAGTTTAGAACTGTGCAAAGAATATTGAAGAGATTTTTTGAATAAAATTTCGTCCTTTTATAGTACAAAATTTTGTTTGGTTTAAGGCCAAAGTTTAAATATGTACATATTTTTAGGAGTGTATTTATATTCTTTTCATTCTGCTACTATATTAAATTCCAAAGGTCGGGTTTCCGACGTTTTTCTTCTTCCGATTGTCGAATTCCGATTTTCGAAAATTTGATAAACTTTCCGATTTCTTCAAAGTATTGTTCTGAATGAAGACTTTGTCCAAATATTTTTGCCAGCGCGCTAAAAAGTGAAGAAATCTAGCTTCTCTTCTTTCCAAAATTCTCTAAATTTTCGTCTGTGGCACTAATAGGAGATAGCCCCGATCGCTTTTTGATCTCAAACTCAGAATGAATAGAGTCGGAGCTACAAAACAGGGATGGATCCGCTTCCGCTTCCGCGTTCCGCCTTCCGCAGAATTCCGCTTTTTTGACCCTTCCGCCTTCCGTCTTCCGCTTCCGCTTTTTGCGCTTTTTCGCCCTCTTCCGCAAAAATACACCCCTAATGACAAAATTATTTTTGAAGAAATTTACTTTTAGTCCGACGTTAAAAATAGAAGATATTTGGTGACCTGTCTTCCAAAATTCTCAAAATTTTCGCCTGCGGCGCTGAAAAAGGAAGAAATCAAAAGGAAGAAATCCACCGAAATTCCCTCAGCCTTCTAAAATACAAAAAATTCTCGCCTGCGGAGAATTCTCGCCTGCCAAAGCTGGGATTGGGGTATATCCTGGGATTTCGTTTGGGACATCGGGTCCAAATACAAGTGGATTTTATTTCTGGATCAGGATATCCAGGGATTTGACAACCAGTTCTTGATCACTTTTAAGATTTTATTACCCCCTGAAATGTAGGAAAACATATTCACATCATAATCAGGGGTGGGCGCATTGCGTTTTGCGTTTTTTGCGTTTTGCGTTGATTTTTGGCCTTGCGTTGCGTTTTGCGTAAATTTGGCCAAAATTAACGCAAAAACCGCAAGAAATATACCCAATCTGAGGGCAAAATCTGGAAGGAATCAGGCTTCTGTCTTTACAAAATTCTCAAAATTTTTGCCTGCGGCGCAGGAAAGGGAAGAAATCTAACTTAAGGACCTCTAAAATTCTTAAGATTTTCGCTTGCGGCGCTAAAAAAGGAAGAAATTTGGCTTCTTGGCTCTAAATTTCTCAAAATTTTCGCCTGCGGCGCTAAAAGCAGATCATGGAACTGCTCAGAAAAATATCAGTTCAGTATCTGGAGCTCAGATCTCCCTTTATCCCTCCAAATCCCCTGATATCCCCGGTATCTATTGAGAATTACAGATAGCCATTTATCCTCCGCTATCTCCTCAACCCATCCGATATTCGTCAGTAATCGCATGGTAT
Organism: Meloidogyne arenaria; assembly: GCA_036172955.1. Lineage (NCBI taxonomy): Eukaryota > Metazoa > Nematoda > Chromadorea > Rhabditida > Meloidogynidae > Meloidogyne > Meloidogyne arenaria. The sequence continues at coordinate 1,942,067 of JARQAB010000043.1, forward strand.
CTTTTTAAATTTCCTTGATCCCTCCAATTTTCCTCTATCCCTCCTTCATAATCGCTCTAAATCCTGATTGCGTTGATTTTTGGCCTTGCGTTGCGTTTTGCGTTTTTCACGATTGCCTCTTGCGCCCACCCCTGATCATAATATGAAAATTTTGAATTTTGATTATGAATAAAGTTTTTTATTTTCTTCCGCTTCCGCTTCCGCCTTCCGCAGAATTCCGCCTTTTTTGGGTCTTCCGCTTCCGCCTTCCGTCTTCCGCTTTTTAAATTTATTCCGCTTTCTTCCGCTTCCGCCTTCCGCCTTTTAAAATTGAAAATTCTCCATCCCTGCTACAAAACGTTAAATACTCAGTAATGCCCAACTTTAAACAAACACAAGAAAAGTTTTAGGTCAAAGACAATAGCTTCAAGACCAAGAGTTTGCCCTTATATCACAAAATCCATACTTTTAACAAAACATCCCTCTAAACACAATATTTAATTGGAACACTTTCGGCGCTCCTTCTAGATAGAAATCGAAAAAATATTCAAAAACATTTATCAAAATCACCCGTTCGACATTTGGCGCTCCTCCCGGCAACACAAAATAACAATTAAGGCTCAAACTTGATTCAGTCTCACTAAAAATTAAAATTCCCTAATTGTTTTCCTTAAAGCTAACATACAAATTCTTTCTATTTATAATATTTACAATAAACAACAAAATAAATAAATATACAACAAAATCCAACAAAACAAAATTATTTAAGAAAATTACATATTTTTCTTCCCTCGCTTCTAATTTCTTTACTTCTTTTATTGTTTATCCCCTATAGTAGTAGTTGTGATTAGACGTTTACTGAAAATTAAAGAAAATTATTTTAATAAAAAAATTAATTAAAAATTCTAACCATTAGAATTTGACTTTTGGATAACCATTTGTTGGAACCGCATGGCATTCTCCCGTTCCTCTCTGTTTTGTTTGTTGATGATGTAGACGACGATACCTACAACACTGCCAAAAACGCAACAAGATGTGATACAAGGAAGAAAATCGAGAATAACAAGCGCAAGAATCCAAAGAAGCGGTGGTTCACCTGCAGCAGCATTATCTTCTCGATCGTATGGGGCCATATTGTTGAGAAGTTTAGAAGAGAACACAGAATATTGACGGGATTTTTGTTTGCAATAATATTTAAAAGTTCTTTTATATGTAGTATTTAAAGCCAACGTTTAATTACGTACGTAATGCGGTGATTTAAAAAACTGCGCGGAATTATTTCACTTCCACAAGACGAAAAATGCACTATTTCGAAAGCGAGATAACGAAAAGAGTGTTTATAACTTAAAAGGAATGTTGAGGGATTTGGTGTGATATGCAAAAATCAAGAGGGGTTGAGGGAGATATTGTTGGATTGGAGATTATGGGGATTTAGAGGGATATCTGGGATATCAAGTGATTTGAAGGTTAACGATCAAGGAATTTGGAGAATGGTCAATGTAATATCTGATTTTATTCCTGAAAGTATGTACATATAATTATTTAGGATTTCTGCAACTATTTCACAATTTTCCCATTTTTAGCAAATTGTTATTTTAGAAATTTTTTTTACAATTTTTAACAACAAAAATGGCGAGAAATAATCATTTGACAATAAAAAATAAAATTAATGATAAATTTAAAATTAGTATTATGGTAAGTATCCAGTTCGCTATCCACCTACCCTATGAGAATAAAAAGAAGGAAATGATGTGCGGACATGTGGGGAGATAACCGGAGAGTCATAATGTCCAAGTGCAAATAATTTTGAATTTTTCATTATCATGAGCTGGACATTTACCAATTAGTCTTTGTCTTCAAAAATTATTAATCATTATTCTTTTTGTTATAAGAATAATTCCAAACATTTTGAATGAACATAGAAAACACAAGCATTAACTGGAAATGCTCTTAATGCAAGTAAAGTACCCCCACGATAGAAAGTAGTTATTCCATATAGAAAACTTCCCCCTTTTACCCGTCCTTCTTCAAAAACTTGTAAAAATATCTCCCAACATTGATAACGTATTTGGAGAGGTATTTGGTGTTGTTGAAAAGCTTGGAGCCTGTTTTTTATAAGTTCAAGTGGGCAAATAATCCACCAAGAAAGGGAGCCAGCTATACCACCAGCTAATAACTAAAAATCTTTTATTAAACTTGACTTGGTTTTTAGTCATTCATACTCGAATAAAATCCTCATTTATTGTAGAGCTTTTTCTCTTTTGTAAATTTTTTAGATTTTTAATAAAATATTCATAAACAGGAATGTAAAATAGATAACCAATAAAATCACGCCAAAACATTATTGTCCCTCCCTGATTAATTTTATTAAATTAATAAAACAATATTTTATTTATAGTTAGTTACCCTATAAAGTCCAATTAAACCTTCTTCTTTGAATATATTTAAAGCGCAACTTAAAGGACCATTAATTTTTAGTGAATTATTTAATTTTATAGTCTGAATTTTAAATATTAAATTAATTATTATTTTATATTTGCCTGTAATCTAGTTTTGACTAATTCAATTGGGATTGCTGGAATTATTTGAAAAAATGTTCCAACTGTTGAAGCAAAAATAATCTTTAAAAATAAAAATCTTTTTAAATTCTTATGTTTTAATTTTCTTTAGACTTTTTTAAATGTTTCCATCATTATAGCCTATTCAACGGCAAGATTTTTTTAATTGTCCCGGTATTTTAGATTTTCGTGCAATCACGACCCTCTCGAAAATTTTCAAAGCTAATCCCTTTAGGAGATCAATCCGTTACAAGAATTTTGCAGACACAAATTTCCGCGGAAAAAATGTTTAATTTAGCGATTTTTTGAATTATATGAAAAATGACATTTTGTCCCAATTTTTATTTTAGCTGAATTTTAACGATTTCGGGCGCTACAATTTTATCTTCATATAGGTTTTGAAAATGTCAAGCTGTAGTAATATCCAAAGTTGTTCAAAAGATGAAGATTTATTGGTTTTATCATCAGAAGAATCTTGTGACGGTTTTTTAAAAAATAAAAACTTTTTTTAAATTTATTTTTTTAGAGACAGATCTTCCAATTGAGAAAACTGCATTAAAAAGATTGGCAATAATTGACACTTTAAATTTAATTCATCAATGTGCTTTTTTGAGTCCATTTGCAAAAACACATAATCAGTTAGTTTTTAAGTTATTTGTGGTGGTCTTTGAAAATTTATAGGGGATTTTAATAAAAATTTCTAAAAAAATTTTCTTTTTGGGACAAAATGTCATGTTTATTCTTAATTAAAAGAAAATTTTTTTTCAATTTCAGAAAATGTGATGCAATTGCTGTTTTATTGTTAGCAAGGAACTTATTGAGGGAAACATTTGACTTGAAACTTTATATTCCAGATTCTTATATGACTGGAGTAAATAGAGAAAAAGTTGCTAATCATTTTATTCTCGAGGTTTATTTTAATTTTGTTAAAATTTATTTGTTTCCCCTCCAAAAATGAAAATAATAGCCCTCAATAATTAATAAATTCTTGGCCCGAACATGCCTTTATTCTTAATTTTTATAAGAATAGGGGCAGAACTTTTTTGTAAGAAATTCTAAAGAGTAATTTTTAACAATATTTTTTGGGCCAAAAATGAATTATTTTATTCTTTTAAAAATTAAACAAAAAAAACAAAATTTAAAAGGAAATGCAGAAACTTGGTTATTTGGGAACAATAACAGACCATTCTCACGACGATTTAATTTTATTAGAATATGCAAAATGTACTGGAGGATTTATTATTTCAAATGACAAATATAGAGATCATGACCAAATTTATTCGACAAAAACAAAAGACAAAGCTAGTTTAGACGTTATGCGGGAAAGGATTGTTAGATATAAATTTAAGCCTTGTAATGTAGAAAAATTAAAAAAAGGAAAAAATAGTTTGTGTACATCGACTCATGGAAGAGGATTTTTGGGGATTGATATTGTTTTGCAACCTCCGTCTTTGAGTAAGGAAAGAATTTTTTTGAAAAAAAATTTATAAGAAAAAATATTATTTAGAAGCAATGTTCTCTTGGGATAGAGATTCTGATCCTACTTTTGGAGTAGTTTTTCGTGAGAGAGCTTATCGAAGTCAGAGAAAGACTGAAAAGGCTATTGAAGTGTTGGATATTATGTGTGAATATTTTAGAGTTTGTTTTTCTTTATTGGGGTTAATAATTAGGTTATATAAATTTGGGGAAGGGAGAGAGGAGGAGATTTTGAGATGAAGAAAAGGGATTTGGCTTTTTATCATGGGTGGGCCGAATCCGACAAAATACGAGACTAAGCCCACCCCTGCTTTTTATTATAAATTGCTTTTTATTTTAAAATATTTTAGTTGGACTTTTGTTTCTTCCACTCGTTAGATCCAGAACCTTTACCTTGGTTTGATCCTCAAGTTAATGCTCTTGTTTCTTTTGACGGTTTTTGGCATCGATATATTAATTATATAGATGAGAAACAAAGAAGAGAAAATCAACAAAAACGAGAAGATTGGTAAGAGAGAAGAATGATTTGGAGGGCTACCCTACAACTCATCGAATCCTTAACTCATCGAATCCTCAACTCATCGAATCGGCCAAAAACACTCAACTCATCGAATCCTCAACTCATCGAATCGGCCAAAAACACTCAACTCATCGAATCCTCAACTCATCGAATCGGCCAAAAACACTCAACTCATCGAATCCTTAACTCATCGAATCCTCAACTCATCGAATCGGCCAAAAACACTCAACTCATCGAATTTTTCCAAAAGGGGACGTTTGAGTCCCCGTGTTTATTTTTTAGATTTTTTATTGTTTTGTTTATTTTTTTTTTGTTTTCTTCTGGGGTTTCAACTAATTTTGTTAATTAGTTGATCGGGCACTCATCCAAGTTTATCCGGCCAGTGAAAACATGATCAGATAATGAGAATGTCTTCTCACATTCCTGGTAAATTATGATGGAGATTTTACCGGGTAAAACCGGACCAGATTAGTCCAGTAGATCCCAATTATGCCCAAAAGGCCTTTTTCCTAGCCTCCATAGCAGCAAAAAAATTTTTCACCGAAGATTCAGTTAGCCCTTTCGGGAGAAAAATAAACACGGGGACTCAAACGTCCCCTTTTGGAAAAATTCGATGAGTTGATCGTTTTTGGCCGATTCGATGAGTTGAGGATTCGATGAGTTAAGGATTCGATGAGTTGAGTGTTTTTGGCCGATTCGATGAGTTAAGGAATTTTAGCCGATTCGATGAGTTAAGGATTCGATGAGTTGAGCGGGCACGGTTTGGAGAGTTTTAAATGAAAATAAATTTTAGATTTGAGTCAAAAAAATTTCTGACTTTGAGCTTTTTTAGGCTTTGATAGGATGGCTTCTTTCTATTTTTCCTAACAGGAAGGGGGGATTATATTGGTAACAGGAGTAACAGAGACTTATTGTTTTCTGACATTAACTTTTCTTTTTTACGAGACAATATTTAAATAGCCTCTGGTTTTTATTACCCTCAAAATATAAAACTTTAGTGAAGCTATCTCTTCGCTTATATTTTTAACAAATAAAAATATTCTGAAAAACAATAATTTAGCAAGATAGCCATTCTTGTAGCTTTTTATTTATTTTAATATATTTTTAATAAATTATTTAAATTTAATTTTCTTTTTAATTTCGAAAAATTTATATTATTTGGGTTAGTCCCCTATTTTTTAATAAATTATTTAAAAAAAATTTACCTCAATTGTTTTAAAATCTTTTTCAGATTTTTTGTTATTTTGTAATTCTTTTAAAGTTAATGTATATCCAGAAAAAAGCAAAGAATTAATTAATCCAGCAGAAATAAAAGGGGCGGCCATTCCCTTATAAAAAGCAAATATCCCCTCTTTTTGTAAAATTTCTTTTGCAATTTTTGTAAATCCAACAGACAAATTTTTATTTAATTGAACACGAGTTTTTAATATATCTAATGGATAGCCAATTAAAGTACCAGAACTACCTAAAAATTGAATTTTTTAATTAAATATTCTGATTTTATTTTTTACCTGCAATATATCCGGCCAATAAATCTCTATACATTTTATAAACTTTAGAGGAATTATTTTATAGATGATTTAAAATAATTTCAATAAAGCCTTTAAATGATTTTAGGAATGTAAAAATATTATGCAATTAATAGTAAAACATCAACGTTAAAATTAAATGTGTTCGCTCCTATTAAGATAGCAAAATCAATATTTAAGCTTAATTATATGAAAAATAAATTTTGCTGATAATTTTTCTAATGACACAATCTTTGTAAAAATTTAATAGGAAAGTTAGAAATTTTGAATGCTAGAACACATACTATTTTCCATCTGACGCCTTTGTGACTAGGACTCCGAATAAATTTTCAGAGGAATTCAAAAACTAATTTTTTTGTTTAAGAATATAAAATTAATAAAATTTATTTTTTTAAATTAACAACAACTCAAATTTTTTCAACTTTGTCTACTTTTAGCTCTTTCTTCATTTAACACCTTCTTCTGTTCATTACTTTCATTTCCAATAATTGTAAATATTGACGGGTCAGAATTAATTGATATCCATTCCAATTTTTTCATTTCACAATTTATTTTTAACAATTTCTGACGATTTTTTTCGAATTGTCTGGACATTTCTAATTTTTGTAAATCTTCTTCTAAAGGATTTGGATTGGAAAGTAATTCAATTAAATCTTTGTCTGAAGGCCTACAAGTTTTTAATGTTTCGCCAGTCTTTAATTCTTTAAATAATTTTAAATCAATTCGAAGACGGATCTAAAAAAAAATTTTTTTTAATTAAAAAAAAGAAACTATTTAAAAATTGTTTTAAAAAATTAAATTAGTAATTTTGTGTATCAAGCATAAATTGTTTGTACTATCGATAGATATTTGAGATTTTTATTTAAAAAATTTAGTATCAAAAGTTTTGTCTTATATAGCTATATAAGTGTATGAAACTTAAAATTTAGATTTTTAACTGGAAATATAAGAGTAAAAAAAATTTTTTTTAGAATTTGTAAAGTTCTCAAAAAAATCCCCTTATTCAAAATATCTTTAAATTTCTTCTTAAATTTATAAAAAATAAACTAACCTCAGTCAATGCCATAAATATAAGACGAGAATATTCCAATTGAAGACGAACATTGTCAACATTATTATCGTTTTTTGATGATTTTTCTCCTTTTATATTTAACTTTAATGCACTGATCTTTTAAATTTAGAAAATTAAAAATTAATTTAAAAAAATAAAAGAATTTTGGTATTTTATTTAAGGATAAATTTTGAGACTTGAAAATGGAAATAAAAATAAACGAAAAAAATACCCAAAATTCTTTTATAAAAATCCCCCCAAAAATTTAATTAATTAATTTACAATACTAAACATTCTCGTCATTAATTCCAAAATTAATTCTTTCCCCAAAGTACAAAGAGTTTCAATTGAATGTTTGTCATAATTAATAAGCATTTGTGGAGGTAAACCTAGTGGATTAATTCTTTGTTCAATTGGGAGTAATGACTGTTGTTGTTGTTGATTGGCTAAAAAAATATTTAAAATTTTTTAAGAATTTATTTAAAAAGTAAAAATTAATTTAAAAAATTTTTGCAAAAAAAACTTGTCATTTCCCGAAAAATCTTGTGAAAAAATTTTATAATTTTCAAACTTTTAATTTAAAAAAAAAATAAACATTGTTGAGAAGAATTTATTTGTCTAATGTTTTGTGAATATTGAGGAAATGTTGTTGAAGAGGACTAAAAAATATAAATATTTTAATTTTTAAAAATAATTTTAAAATTATTTTAGAAAACCTGAATTTGTTGTTGTTGATAATTTGACATTTAATATTTAAAAAAATTAAAATTAATTTCGTCTAAAATATATATAAGTAACAAAATATCAAGAAAAACAAAAAAAACAACTAAATAATAATTTTTATTTCATTTGCTTAATCAGTATGTTTACATTGGTAAAGAAAATTCGCTAACTTTTTGTGAATTTTTCATTTATGACGATTTGTCGCTGCAGGTTTATTTTAGTATTCCGTAAAAAATGGTTGCTTCTAGAGGTCGGCAAAAAATTGTTTGTGTTTTTCTAAAAAATCTTTGCGGAAAGGGGTGGGGGATCATTGAGTCCCTGAGCGTGAGACACTTGAGGACCAGACATTTGAGGATAATTAACATTTAATTAATGTATGTACATAATGTCGGTGATAAAAATGATAAACAGAAGAAAAACACATATATGTACAAAATGAGAGTTAGTGATACATATGAAAAAAATTAAAACAAAATCTCACTGTATTCTCGATACTTTTCCGAGATATTGATCTCTCGGGGCATAATTTAAACTAACAATCAAAATGATAAAAAAATCTTTCTATGTAAATAACCTACTTTTAATGCCAAATAAAAAAATACTATAAAAGAACTTTCAAATTTTAACTCAACAAATTTGTCCGCTCTTCTAGTCTTTTCTCAGCAACATGGCTCCTTACAAGCGAAGTGCGGCTGGTGCTGGTGCAGGTGTTGCGGTCAGCCTTTTTATGCTCGGCTTTATGTTTGCTTTTATTGTTCTCCCGCTTCTTTTGTTATTCGGTGTTGGTCTCTACATGTACAAGCAATACAGAAAGATCAGAGAGGAAAAGGAGTATGTCATGCTACTTCAACAAAACTATTTGCTCGCCCACAAAGCCAAGTTCTAATGGTTGGTTTTTGAAATTTTGTGATTAAAATAAATTTCATTTTATTTCAGAAAAGTTCTAATCATCTACTACCTACTAAAGACGATAAACAACAAAAGAAGTAAAGAAATTAGAAGTGAGAGAAGAATGTTATTTTCCTAAGATAAAATATATAAATAATTTTGCTTTGTTGAATCTGTTGAATTTTTGTTGTAATTGGTTTTGTTGTTATAAATAAAAAAATATTTAATAAATAAATTAAAAAAAAGAAAAATACAGCCGGATTGGTGTACCTCCATATCTCAATTTAGTATATTTTTCTAAATTTGATTGCTTGAGCTAGAGGAGCTGCCTAAACTATCTATATATCCCCAGTAGTTTATACTTGAGTTAGGATATTTAGAATGTATCTCTCACTTAGTATACAATTTTTCGTTAATTTGGTTATTTTCCCACTTATTTATCTCTCATTTAACAAATATTACAGCAAATGCTTGAGGACCACACTCTCATTGAAGAATTTAAATAACCATAATTAATTCACAGGATTGAGTTTAATAAAGTCCAAAAATAATTGAAAAATAATAATAACAACGTTCTTTTTTAGATTAAATGTTTAGTAGATGTAATACAAAATTCTGTTTCTGAATCTGCTTCACTTATTGTTTCAGATATACTGCTATGTCGTGGTGTTGAAAAAGAGACAACTTAAAATTAAATTTTATGGATTTAACTTGTTTAATTCAGGGTTCGGATCGACAAAATGCCAATCAAAAGTATCAAAATCTTGATTAAAAAGTACATGGGGAGAAAATTTGCAAATCAAAAGTACACTCCAAATTAAATTAGAAAATATTTATTCGTCCTCAAATCTTTCATATTTCCCTCCTAAATGAATCTTTTCTAATAATTTCTTGTTTCCACTGAGCATTTTGTACATTTCAATGCACCTTTTGTGGTCTATTTTTTGCGCCACAGGCGAAAATTTTGAGAATTTTGGAGGTGTCCTTAAGACAGATTTCTTCCAATGTTGATTTAAAATTACAATACTTTTAAAAAAGTACGAATCCTGGTTTAATTAAATATTTTTATTTTACTATATGTACATACATTCATTTTCTTTTTATTTATTCTCGTTTATTAAATATTTTATTGAGTGTTTGTTATTTAAAAATATTCACGACTTTATTTCTTTTAATTTTTCTTTGCTTATTTCCTGCTTGTTAGCCATATGGGAAAATTTCTGCATTTCTTTTTACTTTCCTTCAATGTTTTGGCCAAGTAATAGACAGCAAAAATAAAATGAAAAAAGCCAAAAAAGAAGCTAAAAAGATGGCAATTTTTAGACATTCTCTAGAATTATTTTTATGCTTCTCTTAAATTTGTTTCTCTCAATAAAACTTGATTTTAATAAAATGGATAGATCCGAGCCTTAAAAATAATAAATACAAATTCGGCGATTTTTGAGTTAGGATTAAGGAAAAATTCTTATTTTACGGAGTGCACTCTGAATAAAAAACGGAAACTTAAAAAATGAAAATTTTAATGCTCGGGACTGCAGTATGACACAGAATTGTAAAAAATATCTGGAGACCGTTAAAAAAATATAAAAAGATTTAGACGTAGTTGACCCAATCTCAACCAAATCTTTATTTTATATTCTACATATTTTGGACATAAACAATTAAGGATTTTTTAAGAACATTTAGTTAGCGAAGACATATTTTTCTTAAATTAAATTTGTCATTTCCAATGTTTTTATTAAGAGAATTATTATTTCAGTAAAATATCCTCACATGAAATTTAAGGCGAAAATTTCTTTCCCCAAAAAATATATACAAATATATACAAACAAGCATTCCAACACATCTTTATCCTTATGGACAAAGAAAAAGATGGGCAAAACAGCTTCTCTAAAAAGATATATTCTTTCTATTTTTGCCAAGAGAATTTGTCTTTTCCTTTTTCTAACAGAAAATATATATTTATTTTTTGACAAATAAATTTATTTAGTAGTTTATTTAGGAATATACTAAAATATTTTCAAAATAAATTATACAAAAATACTTTTTAATTAATAAACTACATAATATTTTTATAAGCAAGGAGGAAGGTAAATGTTTTTCATATAAAATAATTAAATAAACTTTTATGTACATATTCACTTGAATTTTTTAAATTCAGTTTTCTTAAATATTTTCATTTTCTTTTCCTCATATTTTATTCATTTTAACTAATTATCAAAAAATATTTGAAAAAGGATCCGATGGTAATTTTTATAGTATGTAATTTTTATAATCTGTTAATAACTTTTTGTTTTTATTAATGTTCTCTCGCATTTAGTTAATTCAAACCTTTGGTAAATATAGTTTTAGTTTCAGTATAATTTAGGAAAATATGTATAACATTAATAATCTTTATTGGAAGTGTTTTTAATTGAGAAAATACTTATCTGTAATTTAATTTCCTATTTATTTAATTTAGATATTTTCTCAGAAATAATTCTTTAATTGGATGAAAGTTTAAAATATGTGACCGAAATTTTATAAAATCTCAAAAGTAGGCAACGCCCTGTTGCTAATGTTTTGCTGTTTTAAACTAAATGGACTTAATTTATCATTCCATTTAATCCTTATTATTTAGCTTTATTTTAATTAATTTTTAAATCTCCATATTTTGGCCAATTTATTTATTTTTTGTTAAGGTCTTCCTTCATCTTTTTTTACTTCATAAATTTACCGTTCTCCCCTCGTTTTTCTTCACTTTTCAACACTAAATTTTACTCAACTATAAAAAAAGGAGGAGCACCCAACAAAAATAAAGTAAAAAATAAATTCCCGTAGAGATTTTCAATTGTCCCTCACGTATTTTTTATTTATTTTTAAATATGTATGTACACACTTCATCACTTTTTTGCCATATTGCTTTTACTTTATTTTTAACCACAATAAACATTCGTCAGTCGGATGAAATATTTTGGGAAATAAAATTTTCTTGTAAATTTAAATATAATTAATTTGTTTCTTCTACAATTAATTGTCCACAAATATGTTTGTTGACTATTATATTTCGACTAAGGAATTATTAAAAGTTTTTGAATTGTTTCCGGTGCATATAATTTTCATTACAATTTCTAATGCCCTTCCTAATTACATATATTTATTTTTTAATTAAAAATAAAATATTATTATTTAAAAATAATATGTAAATTTTATTTTAAATGCAAAATTCAAAATTTATTTTTTGCATTAAAATAATTGCCAATACTAAACCCCCTCCTTTTTTAAACCTCCAACAATTAATTTAAAAAATAAAAAGCTGCTGGAAAATTTTTTCCTTCTTCCACACAAAATAAAATGGCAAAAAGTCTGAAATTGTGAAAGAATTTACCATATGTTTATTTTTATTTTTCTGGCAAAAAATTGGAAGAGTCAAGAGAGGGAATGAGTGCAAACAAAAAAGTGTAAGGTATATTTAACCAAAAAAAGTCAACAATACTTGATGAATAATTTTAAATTGCTGCTGGTAGCTTTATATAAATATACTTTTCTTTATATGTAATTGAGAAAAAAAGAGAAACTAACCAACCATTTTATTTATTTTATTTAATTCTATTGCAAAATTCTCATATAATTTTAATTTAATTTCCTTATTAATTTAATTAAAAAATTAAGGATTTCTAATATAAGTTAGAAAAATTACAACATTAAATTATAAAAAATATGAGAATTTTATCTTTTACTCCAGTTCCCCTTCATCCCCTTTTTTCATTATTTAATTTATAATTTTTTTATTTAAAAGAATTTTACCATTGGATCCAAATATATTAACATTAAAAAACTGTCAGAATTCATCTTTTCATCTTCTTCTTTTTAATCTTTTTCCCCTAAAATATCTCTAAAAAATGCATGTTAGATACTTGCAACATAGCAGTCACGGTACTGTTCAATTGTTATTAATGCCTTTGAGTGCTGGTATTTTTGGTAGTGATTCTCAAAATGAAACAAAAACAAAGTAAATTTAAATTATTTTTAATTCTATTTTTGTTTAAAGAGAAGGATAATAAATTGAATTAAAATAAACGAATTTATTTTTGTTGTTAAAAATTAAATTGTATAGGGGGTGTGGAATTAATATACTATAGGGCAAATTAATATTTGGGATAAAAAATATTAATGACCGGCGCGAGACAGTTTACAGATTTTGCCGGTTAATCATTGTTTTTATTAAAATAATCTTTTTATTTCACATATTTTGAATAAATTTATATTAAAATTGTAGTAATTCTGAAGATGAAAATGAAACAGAGCCAATTCCATTACCTATACAATCATTTTTGTGGCGTCAAACAAAGTAGTTTAAATATATAATTTAAAAATATATTTATTTATTTTAGTCCATTTCTTGGTTCAAAAATTAATAAATTACAAGATGCTTCTTGTGTGGTAAATAAAAAAATAAAAATAATTTCCCCTCTAAAAATTCCTCTTTAAAGACATTTGAACGTGTTATAGTCCAAAATATTTTACATGGTTTAAGTCCAAGTTTATCCGAAGCTATTTCTTCAATTTCTCGTTGGAATCTTGTCCGGGCATCATTTCCACATATTATACAATGTTCAGCTACTTTATTAACAGAAAGAGCTGGGGAAGAAGAAAGTTTAGCAATGAGTAGTTCTTTAGTTAAAATACTTTATATATTACATTGGTTATTAATTGATGCTAATGTTGAATGGTTAGTTGAAAAATTTGGTTATTTTTAAGAAAAAAATTTGGAAAAAATATGAGAGATTCCCTCAATTTTTAACAACATTTTTAAAAGAATACATATATTGCCAAATATATAAGTACAAAACCACATCTCTAGTTGAACCACAAAATAGAGTGATTGAGAAATAGAACCACAGTGGTTATATAAGAATAAATATGGTATGTTAAATCTAGTAACTAAAAGAACCCAGGATTTTCGGTTCGGGCTTCGGTTCGGTTCCGGATATCCGAAGAATTTCCTATAATTGACAACCCTACCGATAACAATAAAAAAGTTTTTTTTGGAAATTATTTAAGAGAATTTTTTGAAAACTCTACGGACAAAAATTATTATAAAGAGAAAGTAGAGAAATAGGAGAAAAGTAAAATTGTATTAATAAATGAAAGGAAAAGAAATAAAATATAAGTGAGGGAAAAGGGTTAGAACGTTTAAAGAAAAGAAATATAATATAGAAATAAATGTATATTCTCTTTATTATTTGCTACCCAATTAAGATAGCATATTATTTTAACTGAATTAATTCTCCTTTAACAAATTCTTTAGCCTTGCGCTCGGGCAGTACAGCGTCCAATGAGGCCTAGCCGAGGAGCTGTTATTGCTGATTGAAAACTTATACCAATTGCCCGCCTTGGCCTGCGAAAGCAGTGCCTTGTGCAATTTTTGGACGCCCGAAAGGGCAAAAAATCTTTGAAAATTTTAATGGTTAGGGCTGTAATTAATGAGACTTAATATTAAAATTTAACTTAATATTTAAAATTCATCCTCTTTTTTAACCAGTTTGAGCAATGAACTGTCAGCCCCTTCAACTAGTACCAGTAATTGTTTAAGTGTTCGACAGTTTACCTATCCAATTTCTTCAATTCAATTATTTGTTTATTTACTTGCTCCCCTTTTTCATGTCGTTCATGAGGAAGAAATTGAGGGACATATTCGACTAGAAAGTGGTTTTCGTCTTTGGACAGCACTTTGGCAGCAACGTTTGCCAGAACTTATTTGTTTCTCGGCGCCTGTAAAGCAAAGACGTAATCATTTACCTCTTCTTAATACATCTACTTTGCTTCCTTGGACGAAGCGAACCCAAAGGTGTGGATTTTTATTTAAGGGTATTAGGCGATGTTTGGGAATAGTTGTTAAATTTCAACTCTATTTGCCCCCTTTGCATGTAAATCTCTGTTAGAACTGATTCTTACTTTTTTTTTCTCATAAAGGCTGTAATCAGATTAATTACAGCCTTTATGAGATTAAATATTCGATGAGATTAAATCCTTAGATACTTTTCTTTAAATTTTATTTTAAATATGTAATTTATAATTACATTCCCTTCAGATTGAAAGATAAATTTTTAAAATAAATTTTTTAAAAGAAATTTATTTTATTTTTATTAAAGCACTGCTGCTGATCAGGGTATTTATATTGGAGAGAAAGCCCCACTAGCGACATCAGCATTTGCTCCATTTGTAAGCGTTCGAAGACCTTCACAAATTCCCCCTTCTTCCTCCTCCTCTCAACAAATAAATACAACAGCAATTCCTCCACCAAAACCTCCAAGAACCGATTTAAACGTATTACAAGAATTGGAAATGCAGAAAAAGAATAAAAATAAAATTGTGGAACAAGAAGTTGAGGAAATTGGCAATAAACAACAACAACAATTAGCTTTGGGGACTAGTACTTCACAAGGCAAAAAACCTTTCTTGATTGTTTAATTTTAATTTTCGCTGATTCATAAAAACCTGGACATTGGAAAGGGATCTCATTCCTCTTACCTCGATTTTTGCCATTCTCTTTTGAGTGACTACCGCGGGCAACTCTAATGAAAGACAGATTTACAGTCACGGAAAAAATTTCTAATAATTAAATATAGAATTTTTATTTTCATTTTTCAGAGTTTAATTCATTTTATATTTAATTCATTTTACATTTAGGAATTGTCCGAAGTGTCAGTGATTATAAATCCTCGGCTGCAGACCAACAATCACAGCAAGAATTAAATAATTTAAGAAAATCTAGAACAACCACTAATGTTTTCAATTCAAATAAAAATATCGAAAATTCTCCAGATTCTTTAAATGATGAGAGTTTTTCTAATGGAATACAAAAAATTGATGATCTTTTTCATTATTCGGATGATGGCGGTTTTAGCTCTTTTAATTTGTCTTTAACTGGTGGGGCTAATGCTCCAATTGTTAAAATGAATGAAATATGTTCTGGTGCTTCAATTGACAGCGAATCTGTAAATGGGACAAAATTTGAGAAGCAGGAAGTAGAAAAACAAAAAGAGGAAGAAGAAACAATTGAAGGAGGAGGAGGAGTTTCTAATAGTAGGAATATATTAGTTACAACTACAACAAAATCCTCACTTCGAACATTGGTCTGATAAAATAAAAATAATGAAAGTATAAATTATTTTAGACTTGTAATTTATCTGGAGATGACAGTACTTCCCAATCTAGTCAACAAACAATTATTGCCCGTCCATTACAACAACAACAACAAACAATTAAACAACAACAAAATACCCCAATTCCTCCAACCCCTAAATTATCAAAAATAATTACAAAACGCTCGGATTCGGAAATGAGTGTTGGATTAGGTGAAAAATCAACGGGAGATTCTCCTTTTCCTTCAACGGCTTCTTTAACAGCAGACCCTCACGAAGCTAATTATTTGGATATTGCCGTTCTCAGATGTTTATTAATTAAAAATTGGGCAGAAAGAGGAGTATTTTGGGCAGTAAAATATTTATTAAATCGTTTAATAGCAATGCGGCAATATAGATGTTTACATGAAGGAATGTTTAGATCAAGGTAGTAGAAATATTTTGTGGGATTAACGCTATATATGTATATCCCACAATATTTAAAACCTCTATATTTATTAATATTCTCTTTTTATTCTTTGTCAGATGTAACTCAGACACTGCTGCAAACAGAAAAATATCCAAAAATGAGACAACAAATCTCGAATCGGTACTTCATTCTCTTAAATATAAAATTTCTTCCCAATTTTAAAGCAATATTTAACTTGGGCTGATTTACAACAAGAAAATCCTTCTTCAGAAAAAGTTGAGGAAACAAACATTCCTCCTTCCCCTCAAAAACAACAACAACCTCCAATAGAGAATGTTTCATTAATTAAAGAACGTCGAAAGTCTATATTAGGTTTAAAAAGAAGTAGTGTTGCTGAACAAAAACAAGAACTAGCTAAACAAAAAGAGGACCAACAAAGTTTTTTAATTCCAAAAATTGATAGCGATAGACGTAGACGAAGAATTTCAGCAAATACTTTACCTATTAAACAGACAAAAAAGGTATTTGGGATTTTATAAAGATTTTTGAAATTTAATTTGTGTATATTAAATGTTGGTTTATAAAAATATGGTACTTTTAGAAACGTCTTTTGAACAACAACAGTATGTTGTTTTGTTCTAGCTGTGTTGCATACTTCAAATTTACTTTATTACAACGGCTTTTCTTATAGTGTTACTCTAGAGGATTATTATTATCCTTTCATAGCCATCATAACCGAGGGACTCCGGTTATCGAAAATCTCGAAGAACCAAGAATTTATCGTTTAGAATCTAAGCCGTGGTAACCAAAATTTTTGATCGAGTTTCTGTCTCGGAACATCTTTAATTATAAAAAGAATAAAATAAATTAATTCTTTTCAGATTTCTCGTGCAGAAATAGCTTCTGGGTTTTCAAATAAAAATGCTCGAAGCCGTAGCGAACCTTCACTTTTCTCGCGTCATTCTGATTCTTTAATCCATGGAAGGTGTTCTATCTGCCCTCCTTCATCTTGCCAAACAGATCCTCAAGACAAATCTTCACCCCCATCCAATTACCAAAGAAAATATTCTCAATTTTTCCCAGAAGCAATTGGCAGTGCACAATTTATTGAAGGAAATGGACATTTATCTATGTTAGCGTTACTTAAAACCCTTGGGGCGTTAATGGAACGTTGTACTGTTGTTAAAGTATCTGAGGTATGTAAATTATATAAATTTTAATTAGGTATGTTTATTACCGTATTTCCTTGAATGATTACCCTGGGTAATTTATGTTTTAACCTCTCACTTGCGGGAGTAATTAATCTAGGGAGGGTACTTTTTTAATCTCTTATTAAATTTTTGGACTGTTTAACTAGGATTGATTGTTTGCAATAATTTTGTCTTAAAGATCTTAAAAATTAATTTAAAATTTTCTTTTTAATATTTTTAGATTGTATTAAATATTTGTGATACTTTATTAAATATGCCAAATTTGGAATATTACGGAGCTCGTCTTTTCTTTGAAAATATTTTACATATTTTACACCGTGTTTGTCTTCAATTGGGTTGTCCGAATGGTTGTAATGAAGGAAGTGTTAAATGTCCTCAAGCAGAATTTTTAAGAATAAAATTGAGAAATTTAGTTGCACAAATGCATAGAATTAAGTAAATTAATTTTAAATTAAATATTGGGCAGAGAATTAAATGATTAGAGATTTATTCTTATTAATTCGCCCTTGAGAATTGCTATTTATTTTTACTCTTCCTCGTTTTATTTTTCGCAGTTTTGAATTAATTTTTTAGTAAGAAATTTCTCCAATGAATTTAGGGATTTCAATTTCATTTTTTGATATAGTAAATGAGTCAAACCCATTATTATTTGTTTAAGGAAGTGTGTAAGGGTCTTTAATTAATTCCGAACTTTCGTTTCATTTTATAAGGAAAAGGGAGTTTACAATTTGAAAATCATTTTATTTAAGTTCTGAACTCTTAATCGAACTTCTTCGTCAATTAGTAAAGTCAATACCTACATCCCAAATGGTTGATACTTTACATTCATTAACTATATTTTGCCGTGCTTCTCCATCTTTTAATAAATTACATCAACGAAGTATATTAACTAGTGGAGGGAAAGGTTAGAAAAAAAACCCCCAAGAAAAACCTTTATTAAATATTTTAGTTCAACAAACCCAATCAACAACCAAAACAAATTTAACTCCAAAAATGCCTCCAACCTACAAAAATAATTTTAATGAAGCTTATGGAGGTATTGAAAGTATTTTGATGAGCGCTATACTTGGACCTTTACTTTCTAAATTAACTGCTTCTTCTGCTGAATTATGGCAACCTGAAAATATGAGCCTTGCACAGGATGTTAGAATGTTGATAGCTTATACTTTTGAGAAACATGGAAATCCTTTACGGAGATATGCAATGGCAAGAAAAATTTTCTTAAATATAATTAACTTTCCTTTAATTCATTTTTTTACTTTCTGAACGATCCCAACTGTACCCCTTCTATCAGATAACGGGGTTTTAGTTTCATTTCTTGGAGGATTAAATCTTAGAATCATTTAGAAAATAAAATTTTTTAGAGTGCCATGTCTGCAAAAACTATAAACCGAATCGGTTCTGCTCGTTGTCCGTGGAGTGAACCTCCACCATCTTCACAATTTCCATCAACAACAATAAATACATTACCATCAACCTCCAAAAATAAATTAACAACAATAACAACAAATAACAATAACCAACAATCATTATCAATTGCCCCAGCAAGGGAATATGCTGCTTCATTAAGACGTGGTCTTTTTAGAAAAAGAGAGTGGATGCAAACAACATTAACTAAAGAAGAATTAACTGGGTCTTGTGGTGGTGCTGATAGTGATGGAGGTGTAAATGGAGGGGGAGGGGATTCAACACAATCTACTCCACCACTTAGAATTCATCCTTCAACATCAATGGACGATTCTTCGCTTGGAAGTCCTCAACCACAAACAGTTACTTTAGCACCGAAAAAGGGAGCAGGGAAAAATTCTTCAACAAAAAAAGGCGGTGGGGCAACTGGACGATTACTTGGACTTCTTAAAGGGGTGAGAATTAATAATAAAGCTGAACTTTACTATAAGATACGTACAACATACATACATATATCTCAATTTAAGATAAGGCGTACTCTGTGGGAAGCTACCTAAACGATATCTCGATTTATGATAAATCTCATTATAAGGGGCATAATTTATTTTTCCTCAGGCCCGACATGGCACTACTAGTTCCGATCAAACTGTCATAAATTTTGGAGACGATGATGGTTCTTTAAATGCAACATCTGATGAACAACAAACTATAACAAATGTAGTAGAAGATGATAGAGAAAGTTCATTAGGTGGTGGAGGTTCTTTAGATGCTGGAAGTGTAGGGCGAGGAGGAGGAGTAAAGTCTAATACTGGCTCAAATATGCGAGCAACGCCTCCGAGTCGATTAGCAGCCCCGAAAGCTCATTTTGGAATTATAGAAGGTGAAGAAAAAGGAGGAAGGCATTTTGATCAGCCATCATCCAGTTCACCACAAAATATTCCAAATTTCTTGCCTCAACGAAAATTTGTTCAAGTTTACAAATTTTCTTAGGAAATATTTTTGAATTAAAATTTTTGTAGATAAAAGAAATTAGAGAAGGAGCGGCACGTTTTGCTTTTATTCTAGAGAACAGCAAACCTGGCACTTTTCCAGACGCTCCTTTAATTGCTGCACTTCCTGAATTGAAATCTACTGTACTTTCGAGGTACAGAAGTTGAATAAAAGATTTTAAACATTTATTTTCACAGGGCTGTTTTATTACTTGAATGTATCCATTTTGTTCATCGTTGCAATAACGGTGCATGGCCAGATTGGATTCGAAGGTAATTTGCCTAAAAATCAAACAATTCAATTAATTAATGTTTCCTCAGTGGAATGTCTTTGCCTGGCCGATTATTTACTTCTTCAGCAACTGGAAGTGGAGGATGTGCCCCTCAAACACCTCTTCAACCACAAAGTTCAATTCGTATAGGAGGAGGTGGTGGAGCCTCTCGTCGAACGGCTTTAATGCAAAGGGCCATTGGGAGGGCTCTTTTCTCTTGGGCGTTTCAGTTAGGTATTCGACTTCAACGTCAATTGGATTTAGATACGGAATTGAAAAGTACTGCAGAAATACGGAATTTAAAATTAATGGATGAGTTGGAAGATTTTCTGGATGATGGAACTGTTAATACAGGAGATAAAGATGGTGAATTAATTGTATTTTTAAAAATTGTTTAATGTATTATCTAAATTATAATTACCCCTTCTCTAATAAATATTTCATCTCATATTATTACACCCTCAAGGTCCATACCAGAAAGTAAGGGTTAAGTAACCGGGTTCCCGGCTAAATACACCGAAGAAAATATTCCCTTAGGTTTAGTTAACTAAGACACAACTTGAATGTCTAATGTGTGGTCAGAGTTGTTGTTTTCTTATTATTAATTCTCAAAAAATTTAGGAAAAGGATTGGGCACTGCTTTTCCTGTAGCATTACAATTAATGGTTTGTATGCTTTTACAACAAATAACTTCTTTTCTTCGTGAAACCTTTCAATTATTACCTCGTAGCAGACAACTTTCTCAAAAAGCAAATAGTGCTGTATCTAGTGGGTGGGAACGTTTACAGGTAATTATCGAAGCTTAAAATTAATAATGCCTCACAAATACTAACCGATCTTAAAATCTAAAATTTAGTCAAATCGTCGTTGGTCCATTTTATCAAATACTTTTAATCCTCAAATGTTACAACAACAACAACATTTAGATGTTGTTAGCGGTTCTGTCCATTCAATTAATGAATTACATCCGGAACGCCGTATAAGTTATTCAACAGCAGATGATGAAAATTCCCCTAGAGGATCACATGATCTAATAGGGGAAGAACAACATTTACAATTACTTCAACAACAACAACTTTTAGAGAAAACTGGAAAAGGTAAGTGGCAATTATTTAAATAAATAAATATTTAATATAAAAAATATTTATAATTAATTTTCTCCTTAATATCTCCTTCGCTTTTTGCCATTTTTATTTAGCTTAAGCTTTGCCTTTTTTGATTTTATATTAAAATGAGAGTCGAATACATAGATTTTTATTTTTCTTATTTATAAAGTTTAGATAATACCTTAAACTAATTTTATATTTAAATAATTTGGAAGTTTATTTTAAATAGAATTTTCTAAAATATTTTTTTATAATAATTTAATTTTATCTCGATAAATAAAAAATCTTTTTAATTATATTTAATACCTCATACATAATATATAAATTATTCATCATACATAAATTATTTAACATAAAGTCTCAACAGAAAAATCGCCATATTCTCGTCATATCCACCCTCGTTCTAATACTCAATCTCCTTCTTCATTATCTTCTACTTTTCTTCGATTTGCCTCTCGTTCTCGTCTTTTTGGAAAAGTTGATTATTATTCTCCATTAATGCAGAATGATCCAACAGAATTAATTAATAATTTATTACAAACGGAAAAAAATAATTTTCAACGAAGAAATTGTTTAAGTGAAGAAAGAAAATATCCTCCGTTAATTATTGATAAAGCTAGAAGTGAAAAAAGTAGAAGAAGTGCCGGAGCTGGAAAAGATTTTGGAAGTAGTCGTTCTAGATCAGGTTTAAAAATATAACAACAACAATAACAACAACAATTAAATTAACAACAATATTTAATTTTCTGTCCTTTTCTGTCTCTTTAAATGCTTTTTGCTTTTGCTTTAAGCTTTCTTTACTTAAAAATAGCGTTGGGGGTTTCGAGTCGGGCCGACGTTCTAATCATTTTTTCGGGCCGGCCCGACCGAGTCTTTTTCGGTCCAAAATTCGAAGCCCGACTCGATCTTTCGGACCGGACCGGGCCCCCAACCATATTTAGAAACTTTATTCTTTCAATTCTGTCTTCTTTAAACTTTATTTTCTTTTTATTTTCCAAAATTTCCTTTCCTTTTTTCCAAATAAAAATTTATTTTAAATTTTCTTTATAATTATTTTAGTTCGCCGATTAGCTCAAGGAAGACAACGCCTTCTTAAAAGAAGTTCTCCTTCATCAGGAGGTATTGCCCAACAACAAACACCTCCACCTAGTGCTTCTTCTGTTGTTGACACATCCTCTTCTGTATTTAATCCTAATTTAAATAGATCTTTTAGAGAATCTTTTAGGTAAAAATATTTTTATAGAAAAATTTTGAAAAAAAATTTTAGAATAAGAAAATTCTCAAAATCAGCACACCAACATCCCTCTACTGCAGTAGAACCTGTAGATGTGCCGCCAGAATCAACTTATGTCGAGTCTGGTGAGGGAAACTATTTATTTTTAATTATTTTCGCTTTTTCTAAAAAATCGCTTTAATTTTTTAAATTAGCTTCTAATTTCATGCAAAAATATTTTTCCCTCTATTTTACTTACTCCCTTTACATATGTCTAGTATTTACATGTTTAACTTAAACTTAAAAAAAGAAACTAAAATATTTTGTAATCCTTTTTAAACCTCTAAACGTGCCTGATATCGTTTTCTGGCCACAAACTTTAATTATTACATTGAATGTTTTTGGGCTAATTTGTCCATCAAATTTCCAATATATGTATTTATAAATAAATCACATTTATTTAAATTTAAAATAGAGGTCTGCTTTTTTTGCTTCTATTTATTTTTTTGCTTCTTTTTATTCTCTAGTTCCATTAGTAAGACGTGCTACAGCAGATGATGATCCTTGTGTTGTTGATAAAATAAAACAACAAAGAATGGTTTCTTTTGCGCATCGTCGTCGTCGAACAACTTCATTCAAAACTCGAGTTTCTCGTTCATTAATTCCTAGACATTCAATGCGTGCTGGGCGTAGCCGAACAGAAAACAATGAAGAAATAGATTTGGAATTAGGGGAAAATGAAAATATTATTTTGGCAAATTCTGAGGAAATACCCTCTTCTTCTGAACAAACAACATCAAATAACCAACAAGGAGGTCCTTCTCGATCACCCATTTTTATGCTTAGTATGGCTCAAAGAGGTGTTTTTTTTTGCTTTCTTTCTTTTTGTTTTGCTTGCCTTTTTTATTTTTTTATTTGATTTTTTAAAATTAATTTTTAGATTTTTATTCTTTTGAAGGTTCTAGACTTAAACCAGATGGACAACAAATACAATCACAACAACAACAACAACCTTCTCCTCATTCACCAGAACGTTTGTCTTGTGGAACTGCTGCTTCTGTTATACAAAAAGAGCAAGCAGAAGAGGATGATGAAGAAGGAATGATTAGAAATATGCCTTGGCTTAAGGTAATTAATACATATATTGTTTTTGTGAATAATATAAAAATTATTTTTAGACACTTCTAGCTTTTAGTCAACGTTATGGATTTACATGTGCTCACGAAAATTTTTGTTCTAAATGGTGTTTTGAGAGAATATATAGGTGATAAAAATTAATAATAATGTAAATACTGTCTTTCGAGAGAATTGAAAGTAACTTCTGTTTTTCAGGAAAGCTCCCACAAAAGCTTTAAACTCCTTAAATATTTTAGGACATTCCACTGGATTTACTCTTAATTTTTAGACAATGTTTACGTCTTGTAGAAGCTTTATCTATTGTTTATGGCAATCATTCCCTCGAGGGCCGAATCGACAGACGTCAACAATTTATTGATAGATGGCAAAGTATTCAACATAATGCACAAGTAAAAGAATTATTTTAAGGATTTTTGAGAGTATTTTTTAATTTTAAAGAAAAGACATTCTTCAAACCCTCCCAGAAGAGAGAGTGCAAATGTCCGTCAAAGCGGTGTTGATCGAATGCCACTTGCCTTGAGAGGGTTAATAATTGAAAAATTGATGGAAATTGAAGAGATTAAGGCTAAAAAGACAGATGTAAGAGAGAATATTTAATTAAAATAAATAAAATTAAAATAAAAGGAAATGGAAGCAATTGCTGAACCTAAAGAACTTAAACAACAAAAACATTCTCCTATTTTTGGAATATTAAAAACACAATTATTAGGATTAGTTCATTCACCCCTTTCTACACTTCTTAAAAGTATTGTTTTAATAAAAGGGGAACAACTTGTACCTGTTATTCCAATTGCTTGGACTTTACTTACTCGAATTGAAGATTCTAATTTAACAGCAACTGCTGGTCTCTTTAAATTTAAAAATAAATAAAAAAAAATATTTTTAGCGGCATTTTTTATTTGTTGTGCAGTTAAATGCCCCCAAGAAATTAATTCTTTAATGTCTGCTGATCTCGCATCAACTGATCCTTCTGTTCGCACTTTAGCTATTAAACGTTTTTATGTTCTATGGCGTCAACGTTTTCATGTTTGGTTGAAATTGGAAGAGGGGGCCCAACTTTTATTTAAAGTAAATTTTAGAAAGATTTTGTTTTAGATCAGAGAGAATGTTAGGGTTTTGGGCTGCTTTAAATATTTTACATCAAACTTTATCAGACAGTTTTATAATTTAATATATAGGTCCCCCCACCAAGTATTGACTTTACACTTCCATCTCCCTCAATTGGCCAAAGTCAAGTACCTATTGTCGATCCACCATGGATGCCACCATTAAAAACTAAAATAGAAGAATTATCATTAAAAGAAGAAGAACAATCAACAACACAAACAATTATGGCAATGACTAGAACAAGAAGAAAACAAAAACAAGAAATGGTTAGAAAAGCTTTAAGGAGAGCCGAGGAAAGGCAGAGAGAATTGAGAGAACAATTTCCGCTTAGGGCAACTGCTATTGTTCAACAAGTATGGAATTTTATTTAAAGATTTAATAATTTTTAATATTTTAATTACAAGGAATTGTTTTAGGTAATTCTATTATATAGTCGATTGATATATCGGCCCTTGCGATTTAACGAATCACTCGATATTAAGCACAATTTCTTCGTTCTCTTCATTTTTTATATCGAGATTCGACTACTATTTAATTATACCCTAACTATTTTCTAAAATTATGCCCCGTATCAATATATTGGTCCCACGATCTCATAAACCTCTCAAAACACTAGCTAATATCTAATTTATTATTCTAATATCCAACTAATATCCAATCAAGATTGGCGTATTCTTTAGTGTATTTTTCTTTTCCCACTTTAAGGCAGCTTATGAACCAGCACTTTTTCAACATCAACAATTAATTGTTCAAGCAGATAATTCAACTTCAGGTGTAACAGGTGGAGATGAATCTACTATAGCAGAGACAGCCCTCTCCATTCCTACAAGACAAATAGCTATACCTGTGGCACAACCTTTATTTCCTTCTTCAATACTTTCCGTTGTACCAACAATTGTAGAATTATTAGATGACCCACAAGTTGACAATGGAGGGGTTTCAGGTGTTTTTTATTTGAATATCCTACTTAAGTTTCCGTTTTATTAGATCATTTATTTTGTAAGGATGAGAATTTAAAACGCTTAGGCGGGGATTAAACGATCTAAAAGGATATAAGAAAGCATTAGTCCTCGTTAGCTCAGTATTAGCTCCTGTATGTAGTGAGCGAAAGTGCCTAGCAATAACTACCTCCCCTGTGGCTAAACTTTTGCTAAACTATTTCACAATACCTTTTTGTAATGCCTTTATTCATAATTTTTTACATTCAATAAAAAATAGTTTGTGTCCTTACAGAGTCACTGCTTTTGTCATTTTCCATATATTAATTCATAAATATTTTTTAGTTGGCGAAACCTGCCGAAATATAATTTGGAATTGTCTAGTTGAAGATACAGCTTTATTTCTTCGTCACTTTTTTGAAAAATTTACAAATCGTGACAAACAAGTTTTAAAAATATTTTAAAATTTATCTAAAAATATTCTTTTATAGAAACAAATGCTTGCACTTCTTCGTCGTCTCGTTCTTCGTTTTCGCCCTTTACCCCCACAAACTGCACATACAATTTTAAATGCTTTATTAGGACTTGTAATGTTTTATGTAAGAACACCGGGAGGAGGTAGTGGAGGAAATGAAGGAGGGGAAATTGGAGGAAGTGATCGTTCTTTGGCTTTAGCTTTGTCTGTTTGTTGGTTAATTGTTCCTTATGTTCATGGTCTTTATTTCAAAGACTTGAAACAAACTTTAAAAAAAGAACAATGTGACCAAGCTATTATGATTACTGCTAATTTACCTAGCGCTAAAAAGGTATTTTTAATTTTTAAAAAAATTAAAAGAAATAAAATTAATTTTTAGTGTTATTTTAGTCAATAAATTCTGGAATACCTTTAAAAATATTTTTTAATTTTCATAAATTAATATTGTGTTTCTGTCTTTATTTGAGACATTTAATTATTTAAATTAATTATTTTTTATTCAAAAAATAAATTTACTAGGTATTAGTTCATGGCCTTCCTTCAGATCAATTACAAAGTGCTGGTTATAGTGGAATTCCAGCACAATTTCCAGTTCTCGAAGAAACACAATTTCAGCATTTAATTAACGAATCTCTTCACTTTTTTGGTATTGAAGAAAATGTTTTAAACAAACAACAGCAATATTATCTTTACGATCCAAAGACTTTTATTTTACATAATCCAAATTCTTATGTTCGGTAATTTAAATTTAACTAATTATTTTATAAAAAAATATTTTTGAAGAGATTTTTATTTCTTTCACCGTTCATTTTATCCTCAATTACAACTTTTACGTCTTGATGCAGAAACAGCAGAACAAAGAATTCGAGAACATTCATTTCATCAAAAACTTATTGAAACTGGAAAAGTGCTTCTTACACATAGTGAATTTTGTAATTAAAAAATATTTATTGTTATTATTTAGATTTTTTGTTAATTTTAGCTAAAAATATTTTTGTAGGGACGTTTAAGTGTTTAAATATAACAATTGTTGAATCGCTTAACGAAACCGTATCCACTTTTTAGTCCCTTATCAATAAGGGTCTTCATTGCGGTTGTTCACTACAGGTTATTAACCGGTGCCCCCGGTTTTCGGTTTTCGCCGGTTTTTAAGTTTTCGGTTTATTGGCCAAAAACACCGATTTTCGGTTCGGTTAACCTACCGTGAACAACCCTAATCTTCATCTTCTGATGAGAGGATCGAATGGATACCTAGGAGGACTAAAAATGAGCTTTGCTTTAAAAAAATTCCCATCTTAAAATATATGTATATTCAGAATGTGAACTCTCAATATTTCCAATCTTACTCAACTTATTAAAATTAATTTTTAGATGCTCTCCGTCATTCACCCGAATCAGTTGTTCCCCAAAGAATATTCTTTCTTCATGACGAATTTACTCATTTACCATCATTCCCTCGCAAAGCTGTAGAATCTTGCTTTGGAATGTATCAAGGTCTATGGGGTGATGAATTACAAACAATGGATGCTTTACATAAATTCTCTTGGGCAAATGTAAGAAATAATTTGCGGATTACAATTTTAGTAAAATGTTTTCGGTGCTTCTCTATTGCTTCCATGCACATTTTTAATTCCTAAAAATTTTATCTTCCTCTTCAAAAATTTTCTAATTTTTAGTTAATGTCAAATATGTTTGAAAAAATGGAGAATGTATTTATGTTTGGTGATTTACATTTATTTATAAATGTAATTAATGGTGTTATGGTAATTTAAAGAAAAATAATAATTTTTTTATTTAAATTTTCTATTAGATAATTCACTGTGAAGACGTTTTAATTCTTCGTCGTTGTATGACTGCTTATTTAACAATGAGTATTCACTTTCAATCTCTTTTTGCTATTCAAGGATTTTTCTTAATTATGCCTACAATACTACGTTGTTATTGGTAGGTACTTTAATTTTGTTTATTTCAATCTTTTGCCTACTTCAATTCCCTTCTTAAATAGATTACATTTAATAGACAAGAAAACATTTAACAAAAATACAATTTTAATACAAGATATACTATTTGCAAGGGAAATAATCTTATCGTTTTTATCATTTTACCACTCATCTTTTCTCATAGACACATTACAGTAGCCGTTCGAAAAGAAGGAGCATCAGTCATCTTTCACTCATCATCTTCCCCGCCAACAGATTTTGTCGCTGACAATGAGCTATTTTGTGTAAATATGGCACGGTCAAGACTGCTCAGCGTCTAAAAAAGAAATTTTTGTTTAAAAACAGAATGCCAAAAATTTCAGATTTACCTCATAACCAGCTGTATCACCCATACTACCTTCCTCCTTTTTGATCTCTTCTTTTAGAGATGGCTGAGACTTTGTCTTTTCACTGCTGCTTCCCTTCTTATGATGATGATGAGGCTTCTTTTCCTTCTTTGTGTCATTTTTACCCTTTTTGTGAGTAGAACTAATTTTACTTTTCTGAAGCTTTTTGGAAATATTTTTCTTCGTTGAAATGTTCTTCTTCTTGCTCTCAGCCAAACTCTTCTCTTCACTTTTTGTTACTTCAACTGTCGATGCATCTGTATGTTCGGTTTCATCTGTTTGTTCGGCTGTGTCCTGTGTTTGGTTGGTATCCTTTGATTTCTTTTTAGCCTGAAAGAGAATAAAAATTTATTTTGAAAAAATTTTCTTCAAAATTTACCTTCTCTTTCTTCGTTTCCCCCTTGGCAGTCCCGAATATACTATTCATGTCCAGCTTTCCAAGAGTTTGGTATTCAGCCCCTTCAGCAATTCCTTTCTGTCCAGGTGCCTCATCAACCATTTTTGGCGGACCCAGTTTTGGCGTTAACTTTGGGAGGTGCTGAACAAAAATATTTTGATCTAATTTGTCCAAGGTCATGTAGCCACCACCATCTGCCATTCCCGAGTCGTGTTTGTCGTCCTTCATTTTTGGAAGGCCAACTGCTGTCTGTGCCAATTGCTTTTGTTTTTCTTCTTTTCGCTCGTCAATCATTTCCGGTCCTTTACTTGACTTGCTTTTTGATCCTTCCTTCTTCTCTTTTGGTTTCTCGCTTGGCTTTTTGACAGACTTCCTAATACCTTGCTGTTGTCCAACCGTTTGTTGTGCTGATGGAGCCTCCGTTGCAGCAGGAGCAGGCTGTGGTCGAACCAATCTCTTAAAAAATAAAATTACATATTTTTGAAAAAAGACGACGTATATTCACCTTTTTTTTCTTCTTTTTACAGCAGCAACATTGAAGAGGCAGAAACGTCCCAGAAAGCATCAAAAAGATGAGAGTAATTGTAAGAAACGTATAGGTTGCGGGGACCGCGAGGGCCAAACTCAATCCTTCCGAAGACATACGTTAAGTATCGAATTGAAGAGTTGGCTTGAAAAGTTGAAGAACGCGTCGCTGGAGTTTTGTTGGACTCGATGAAAAGTTGATAATCAGATAGGATTTTTGAAGCTTAATCCGGCTTTTATACTGCTACTTTAGTATCTACCTTTATTTTCTCTACTGAAAAATTAATTTTATTCATTAATTTTTGACTAAATACGAAATATGTTAACTTCTTATGTTTTAATTGTAAAGGTAGATCATAATTATTTTAAAATTTTATATAGTGTTATCTACCTATTTATTATTGAATGTATCCCAGTCACTAAAAAATTAAATATTTTTAAAATAAAAATTTTAAATTAATTTTATTAATCTTAAAGTCAACGACAACCTAATCGTCTTTTCACTCAAGTAATTGAATTTGTTTGTAAACAATTTTATATTCTTCACCGAAAACCATTTTTATTACAAATGTATTTTTAAAAAGTTTTTTTAATAAATTTTTGGAAATAAAAAAGGTTTGGATCAATAGCTGACATTTTGGATCAAAATGATAACGATTTGGAGGCTAGTCCAATGAAAGTTAAAGCAAAATATTTATTTTCTCTTTTACTTGCAATGGAGAAAATGCTTGAACCGATGGACCAATTACAAATTTTAAGGCAAATTTTGAATAAAAAATTTTTAAATATTAATTATCTTTTAAGTGTTCTTCCCTATCCAACACCTTTACAAGCATTAGATTTGTGTTATAAAGATGAACCTAATACTTTTACAATCCTTACAGATGCAATGGCTAGCTGTGTGTAAGTTTAGTTTAGAATTTTGTTCTCTTCAATTCTTTGGGTTATAACTTAAGATTGTCCTTATAAAAATTTTAAGGCATAATTAATTATAAGATAAAACATTATTTTCAATCTATTACTGGAGTAATTAATCTAATGAGGGTACTCGAAAAATACATTATTCTATGATATTTCCACAGTAACACTTTAACCTTATTTGAAAAATTTTTAACTTTCAGTACAATTTGTGCATTTGCCCCAGAAACACGTCGCAGTCACCAGATGTTACTTTGTATGCAGTCAATGCTTCCACATCTTTTATTACACATGGAAGAAGAAAGTAGTAATGCAGCAACTGCAGCCACAAGTAAAAACGGGGGTGTTGGGGATGCTTCTGGACATCGTCCACAGAGTGCTGGAATGACTGGTGCTGCATCAACTTTTGCTGAGATAAAACATGAATTGTCTGCTTTTGCAACACTTGGCGTTGAAATGCGTGCATTGGCAAATAGTTGTGATGTCTTGGCAAGAGGGCCAACACGTTCACTTGATTTTTTATCTGCGACTGGCGTTGGAGCTTCTAATGGTAATAAACCTCAGTAAACTCATCCTCACGAATGGAGAATTTTAATGTTTATACATTACCACAATATTTATATGTATTGGTTAGTTAGAGGAGATACACGGACGTGAGATCTCCTTTTTTGGTCTACCTTCTTCCTATAGCTAGATTAGATTAAGTTAAAAGGTGTTCATCACTGAAAAACGTTTAAAGACCTTAAAATTATTGTGGAATTGTTTTAGAAAATAATTTTGTTATTCTAAAGCATTCTCAACTGCTGTGCGTGAACGTAAAAGCCGTTCGTTCCTAGCAACAAATGAACGTGCTGATTCCCCTCAGTTTTTTGATCCCCCAACAATTATTGACGACGAACCAAGTAAACAACAACCAACTGGAGGTCAAAGCCATTCTGGAGGAGGTGGAGGGATAAACAACACTGGAGGTACAAAACCAAAACTTACAATGGCAGGTTGGGGAGATTCTGGTACAACTACGGATATTGAAATACATAAAGAACAGTTTAGAGGGCCTAGAGATGCGTGAGTTTTTCTTATTTAATTTCTCTTAATTTTCCGAATTTATCTCTAAATTGATTAATTTAAAAAAATATTCAAGTATGTATGTTTAAAAATTTTATCTTTAAGTTTACTTACCCTTTGTGCAATGTTCATTCACCGAGGATCTAAACGTCTTAAAGAACTTTCAAAGCTTTTGGCATCAGGTAGTGGACATTCTGCTGAACACTCCTCTACTCGAGTACCTGAATTACTTGATCATCGTTGTCATTCAAAAATTAGTGAAGTAGCTGTCGCTTTACTTAAATTAGCTCCTTATGATGCACAAACACTTACTTGTAATGGATTACGTGATTACTTTACTCACGTTCTTCCAATTGTTGATTGGTCTGTTGAGACTAATAGGTACTCATACATATTATGTAGGGTTGTCGGATAGTTGGAAATCCTCGGATATTCGAATCCGAACCGAAAATTTCCGGATATCCGGTCTTTTTCCGGATCCGACAACCCTATTATAAACCTATATTTTTATTTAAAATACCCATTTAATTCTAATTATTTTTGTAGATCATCAATAAATGTTATTCTTCGACGACTTGATAAAACAATTGTTAAAATTGCTAAAAGACCATCAATGCGTCGTAGTGCTGCTAATTGGGAAGCTGTTAGTTGTTGGTTAGCTGGACTATATCAAACTTTATTGCATTCCCCTCATATTGCTCATTTACATTCTTTGAAAGTAAATTAATTAATTTTAACTAAAATTTATTTTTAAATTTTATTTCAGACAATAACACTTTTATGTCTACGTCTAACACTTGGAGATACTTTAGGCCCCATAGAAGAACCTACAGGTCCACAACAGCCACACATTTCTACACCAGTTTATTCACATACTGTTTTAAATTCACATATTCCTCCTTCAATTTTTTGTTCTGTTGCTTTGAGACTTTTTAC
The DNA here is from genome assembly GCA_036172955.1 of Meloidogyne arenaria. Taxonomy (NCBI): domain Eukaryota; kingdom Metazoa; phylum Nematoda; class Chromadorea; order Rhabditida; family Meloidogynidae; genus Meloidogyne; species Meloidogyne arenaria. The sequence goes on from JARQAB010000043.1 coordinate 1,974,349, forward strand.
TGTTTGGGCAGAAAGTCAAAGATTGGGACATTTTGGAGCAGTTATTCTTTTAAGAATTAAAAAATATTTTTAAAAATATATTCTAGCAAGCATTCTCATTGGAATTAATTTGTACATCAGAGGCTATTGGTCCTCTAGCAGAACGTCCTGAAGCACTGTTCTGCCAATTTCTTATTCCGATGTTTTTGCGTGCAGCGATTCCTGGAAAAGGTAATATTTAAAAGAAATGAAAATGAAAAGTGTGTAATATTTATCGAGAATAATTGTGTTGTAATTGTTATAAGTTTGACCTAAAATTTAATTCATTTTCAGCCTCCCCAAAATTTTATTCAAAAGACTTGCATTTTTGTCTTCATTTATTACAACAAGCTATCTGTCCTCCACTTGTTTCTAAACAAAGTGTTGTTCCAATGGCTGTAAGTGGAAGTAGTTTAGCTAATTCTTTAATGCGAGAAAGTACTACTGGTGGTGGGGGATTAGGTGGGGGAGGTATTGGTGGAATAACTGGTGGAGGAGGAGGAGGGAATGTTGGTGGTTATCGTCAAGGATCTGTTTCTGTTACAGAAAAAGGGGGATTTTCGGCAACAGTTTCAACAGCAAGAATTGTTCGGGATTCTGTTGCTTTGTCTGTTATTTTGGGTAGACAAATAAAAAAATAATTTTTTGAAATAATTTAATTTTTTTAGCTATCAAAACAATTGTTTTGTGTTTTCAAAAACAATTAACTGTTGCCCATTGGCTTAGAATTTCTCGAATTGGTTAGTATATAATGAAAGATTTTATTATATTTTAATTAAAAAGTTCGGGAAATGGTTGCAAAAAAATGTGGAGGACAAGCACTTTGTTCTTTCCTCGAATCTATGATTTGTTCTAATTTACCCATTGCTGAAATGCTTCAACCGTTAATGCAAATTCGTCTTAGTCAACGACCAGCAAACGATTTAGATGCTTCTTGGCAATCAGAAATGCGTGAAAGGCTTTTGACTATTAAACAATTAAAAGTAGAAGATTCTTTAATTATATCAACACAATATTCTAATAAATTATTTTATTCTTCTTTTAATATTTTTTATCAATTACAAATACTTCGAAAAGAATTAATTTTATTGAGAGAAGATTTTCTTAATCGAAGTTTAGGTAAAGGAATTATTTTTTTGAATAGGGAGGGGAGAAAAATATTTAAAATTAACAGAAATTCCCCGTTCACACACTCCAACAATTGGAGGAGAAATTCATTCTGATTCGGGGAGTTCTGGAACTGGTACAAGAGAATCTCGACGTTTAAGTTCCTCTGCAGCCTTGGGAAAACTTCGTTGGATTCAGCCTACTCGAAGTGGAGGAGGAGGGGATGAAAAAAATGCAAAGAAGAGTCTTTCAAGTCAACAACAAGAAAATACTACAACAATTATGGAAATGGAGGAAACAATTGGGGATGATGGAGTAGATAATACACCAACTACTTCTGGTTATTTTAAAAGAATAATTCTGTTAATTTTATATTAGTTTAGCCAGCCTTTTATTGAAAAATAGAGAGAGAATTTTCCTTTATTTTTTTTGTTTTATATATCGGTATCAAATATCTATGTAACAATAAGATTGTGGAATTTAAAGGAGGAAATTTTTAAACCCAACCTAAAAAAAACCTTTTTCTTATTTTTAAACTTTATTTTCGAAGAAACCCCAATTCTCCTGGATTGCCCCTACCCGAAATACTTCTTTTATTTTAAAATTTTATTTTCTACCTTTCTTATTTTCTACTTTTTTCAGTCCAACGAGTAAACAAAAGCCCTTCGTTACCATTTAGTGCCCGAAGTTCAATGCTTCATGCAAGTGGCATTCGACGCAAAACACCTCCCACCCGTATGCCTAGTGCTGATTCATCAGCTACAACATCAGCAGGTTTAGGAAAGGTTTCAGGAAAATTAGAAATGAGTGAAGTAAGTCGAGAATTGGGAAGGCGTACAAAATCATTGAGAAGGTAATTGATTAAGTATACAGTCGGATCTCGGCTGTACGTACATGAATTTTATACGTCTAGGTTTTAGGACTTTTTCATCCCAAAAAATGTACGCACAACAGAGATCCGACTGTAATAAATACTATATTTTTATAAAATTTTAATTAAAGTCCTGGAGGAAGATTTGCAATATCAATGGGAGAAGAGTCTTCCAGAACTGTCCCTACAGAACCGTCAACACCTTCATTAAGTTCATTGGCTCATGGAAGTACAGGAGAGAGGCCAAGAGGTGAAAATCGTTTTTTAAAAGCTAAAATTTAAAATAAAATTTTCGCGAGACTAAAAACACATAAAAGTTGATATTATAATTTTTGGGCAACAATATTTTCTCAAATAAAATTCCAACTAGAATAAGTTACATCCATAAAATTTAATTTTAAGTTGTCTCTTTTTCAACACCACGACATAGCAGTATATCTGAAACAATAAGTGAAGCAGATTCAGAAACAGAATTTTGTATTACATCTACTAAACATTTAATCTAAAAAAGAACAGATTTAGATTTTTTATCATTTTGATTGTTAGTTTAAATTATGTCCCGAGAGATCAATATCTCGAAAAAATATCGATTCATAACCTGGATTTTTATTCGAGATCTCGTCTCCGTCCGGGCTCTAGTTTAAATCAATTGATTTTCATAAATTTAATGGATTGAGAATATAATCTATAAAACGAACTAAAATTATTAGAATAGAGTGAGATTTTGTTTTAATTTAGGTATTTTTTTCACATCATTTAACTCTCATTTTGGATATACTCGTTTGTGATCTTTGGATTTTTTCTTCTGTTTAACATTTATATCACCGACATTACATTAATTAAATGTTAATTATCCTCAATCTAACTCTCATTTCGTATATATACTGTATATATGTAACTTAAAATCCTAGATCTAAATTTTAATATCTGTCGAACAGAGAATAAAAAAGGAAAGAAGAAGATAATAAAGAAATAGTCTTTAGCTTTTATGTATACTCATGCTTAGGTCTATTCTCTGACAATTAACTCAAAGGAATATCTTATCGTATATATATAGCAGAGTAAATACAAACACGCAGGCGATGCACGAGTGGGAGGCTTTTGACTGATGGTTATGTTTAAGGCTTGTTTGCCTTAAACATTATATTTCGTAGTCAAGGTCGGGATTTTGTAAATATTTAATTTGCAAAATTCCAGTTAGGTTTGTTACGTCGTTTGGTTATACTCGTTGCTATCGCATTAACATTTTTTCGTTTTTAAAAAAAATTGCAGCAGAAGCAAGCTTCGCAGGGATATTGGCTAGTTTCAACAAACGCGCGGCGACGACTAACATCCGTTCACCCAGCCAAGGGTGACCGTTAATCGTTTCACCTTCCACCTCCATAAGTTTATTTAGCCACACTTCCTCCACTGGGAACCTTAAGTGGGTAGACCACATAAGTGTTCCTCCTCCAACCGGGTGGGCAGGCAAATTACGTAACAAACCTAACTGAAATAGCACCATACCAGCACCATGCCATTGCGTTTTTGGACTAATCCCGTATCCCTCCACATGCAACCGCTGATGGGGAACATAGGAATTTTAGTCATTTTATATATGGTTATTATTTAAAAATTAAATCTTCGATAGGTTGCAAATGAGGTGGTGATTGTTGAAGTGATATGGGACATTGAGGTTAGAGAAAGAAAAAAATTTGTACGCAATTAAAAAATAAATGAAAAGAAACAAAAAAAATCAGTCTGACCATTAACAAAACAGAGAAAGAAAAGTTGTGGTCAATATTACATAACAGAGAGGAGCTGAAGCGGCTTACAGCACACTTTTTCGCGCCCACTGTTGATCGTTTTAAAAGAAGATTTTTTAAGCTCCATTCTTCTCTTAAATTAAATAGTTCACTAACAAATTTTAATTTAGGTTTCTTAGAAAATGTCAAATTACTAAAATTATTCACGTTCTTCAAATTGTTGATTGGTCTTCATTTATTACAACAAGCTATTTGTCCTCCACTTGTTTCTAAACAAAGTGTTGTTCCAATGGCTGTAAGTGGAAGTAGTTTAGCTAATTCTTTAATGCGAGAAAGTACTACTGGTGGTGGGGGATTAGGTGGGGGAGGTATTGGTGGAATAACTGGTGGAGGAGGAGGAGGGAATGTTGGTGGTTATCGTCAAGGATCTGTTTCTGTTACAGAAAAAGGGGGATTTTCGGCAACAGTTTCAACAGCAAGAATTGTTCGGGATTCTGTTGCTTTGTCTGTTATTTTGGGTAGACAAATAAAAAAATAATTTTTTGAAATAATTTAATTTTTTTAGCTATCAAAACAATTGTTTTGTGTTTTCAAAAACAATTAACTGTTGCCCATTGGCTTAGAATTTCTCGAATTGGTTAGTATATAATGAAAGATTTTATTATATTTTAATTAAAAAGTTCGGGAAATGGTTGCAAAAAAATGTGGAGGACAAGCACTTTGTTCTTTCCTCGAATCTATGATTTGTTCTAATTTACCCATTGCTGAAATGCTTCAACCGTTAATGCAAATTCGTCTTAGTCAACGACCAGCAAACGATTTAGATGCTTCTTGGCAATCAGAAATGCGTGAAAGGCTTTTGACTATTAAACAATTAAAAGTAGAAGATTCTTTAATTATATCAACACAATATTCTAATAAATTATTTTATTCTTCTTTTAATATTTTTTATCAATTACAAATACTTCGAAAAGAATTAATTTTATTGAGAGAAGATTTTTCTAATCGAAGTTTAGGTAAAGGAATTAATTTTTTTTAAATAGAGGAGAGGAAAATATTTAAAATTAACAGAAATTCCCCGTTCACACACTCCAACAATTGGAGGAGAAATTCATTCTGATTCGGGGAGTTCTGGAACTGGTACAAGAGAATCTCGACGTTTAAGTTCCTCTGCAGCCTTGGGAAAACTTCGTTGGATTCAGCCTACTCGAAGTGGAGGAGGAGGGGATGAAAAGAATGCTAAGAAGAGTCTTTCAAGTCAACAACAAGAAAATACTACAACAATTATGGAAATGGAAGAAACAATTGGGGATGATGGAGTAGATAATACACCAACTACTTCTGGTTATTTTAAAAGAATAATTTTGTTAATTTTATATTAGTTTAGCCTGCCTTTTATTGAAAAATATGTAGAAAGACTTTTCCTTAATTTATTTTTCTAATTTTTATATCTGTATCAAATATCTATGTAACAATAAGATTGTGGAATTTAAAGGAGGAAATTTTTAAACCCAAACATTTTCCTACCCGAAATACCTCTTTTATTTTAAAATTTTATTTTCTACCTTTCTTATTTTCTACTTTTTTCAGTTCAACGAGTAAACAAAAGCCCTTCGTTACCATTTAGTGCCAGAAGTTCAATGCTTCATGCAAGTGGCATTCGACGCAAAACACCTCCCACCCGAATGCCTAGTGCTGATTCATCAGCTACAACATCAGCAGGTTTAGGAAAGGTTTCAGGAAAATTAGAAATGAGTGAAGTAAGCCGAGAATTGGGAAGGCGTACAAAATCATTGAGAAGGTAATTGATTAAGTATACAGTCGGATCTTGGTTGTACGTAACGAATTTTATACGTCTAGGTTTTAGGACTTTTTCATCCCCAAAAATGTACGCACACATGTGATCCGACTGTAATAAATACTATATTTTTATAAAATTTTAATTAAAGTCCTGGAGGAAGATTTGCAATATCTATGGGAGAAGAGTCTTCCAGAACTGTTCCTACAGAACCGTCAACACCCTCACTAAGTTCTTTGGCTCATGGAAGTACAGGAGAAAGGCCAAGAGGTGAAAATTGTTTTTTAAAAGCTAAAATTTAAAATAACATTTTCGTGAGTAGAATATAAAATAAAGATTTGGTTGAGATTGGGTCAACTACGTCTAAATCTTTTTATATTTTTTTAACGGTCTCCAGATATTTTTTACAATTCTGTGTCATACTGCAGTCCCGAGCATTAAAATTTTCATTTTTTAAGTTTCCGTTTTTTATTCAGAGTGCACTCCGTAAAATAAGAATTTTTCCTTAATCCTAACTCAAAAATCGCCGAATTTGTATTTATTATTTTTAAGGCTCGGATCTATCCATTTTATTAAAATCAAGTTTTATTGAGAGAAACAAATTTAAGAGAAGCATAAAAATAATTCTAGAGAATGTCTAAAAATTGCCATCTTTTTAGCTTCTTTTTTGGCTTTTTTCATTTTATTTTTGCTGTCTATTACTTGGCCAAAACATTGAAGGAAAGTAAAAAGAAATGCAGAAATTTTCCCATATGGCTAACAAGCAGGAAATAAGCAAAGAAAAATTAAAAGAAATAAAGTCGTGAATATTTTTAAATAACAAACACTCAATAAAATATTTAATAAACGAGAATAAATAAAAAGAAAATGAATGTATGTACATATAGTAAAATAAAAATATTTAATTAAACCAGGATTCGTACTTTTTTAAAAGTATTGTAATTTTAAATCAACATTGGAAGAAATCTGTCTTAAGGACACCTCCAAAATTCTCAAAATTTTCGCCTGTGGCGCAAAAAATAGACCACAAAAGGTGCATTGAAATGTACAAAATGCTCAGTGGAAACAAGAAATTATTAGAAAAGATTCATTTAGGAGGGAAATATGAAAGATTTGAGGACGAATAAATATTTTCTAATTTAATTTGGAGTGTACTTTTGATTTGCAAATTTTCTCCCCATGTACTTTTTAATCAAGATTTTGATACTTTTGATTGGCATTTTGTCGATCCGAACCCTGAATTAAACGGCGCTCCGACTCGGGCACAGTGATCCATTTGCACAGTAAGACATTTGCACAGAGGGCATCTGCGCAGTAGACAATTGCACAGTAATTTGTGGTTAAGTGGATTTGTGTTAGACTTTCTAATAAGTTTTTTAATAATAAAATGGTTTTTCTTAAACAAAAACAATTTTCCCTGTTCTATAGCAACTTTTCCCGTTGTTGGAAGAGTTGTTCGCGGGAGACGAAAACTCGCAGAGATATAGGCTACCGAAAATCGAAAAACAATAAAGGAAACCAAGCTTTTTTTTGGTTAAAAAATTCGAAGTTGCAAATTATAGCTCATTCGAAAGAGCTCTTCGAGTTGAGTCGGCTGATACCAAAATCATCTTGATTGGATGATTCTAAACGAAGTTATGACCTATAGGTGAATGAGCCTTGCGTTTATTTGGAGTGTTTCGCGACTAAACAGGCGTTTTGCGAATAAATGGGTAGGTCGTTTTGCGAATAAACAAGACTTTACTGTGCAATTGTCCACTGTGTAATTGTCCTCTGTGCAAAAGTTTTACTGTGCAAATGGATCACTGTGCCCAAGTCGTGTCACCAATTAAACATCAAATAAGATTTAATTAACATATAGGAATACTATAAAAGTACAAAATTTTATTTCAAAAAAAATCTCGTCAATATTCTGTGTTCTCTTCTAAACTTCTCAACAATATGGCCCCATACAATCGAGGAGGTAATGCTGCTGCAGGTGGTGTCCTTCTTGTGCTGCTTTTTATTTGGTCATGTCTTCCCTGTATCATAGTTTGTTTCGCTGTTGGCGGTGCTATAGGTCTCGTCGCTTACTGTATCAACAAAAGCAACAGAGAGGAACGGGAGAATGCCATGCGGATCCAACAAATGGTTATCCAAAAGTCAAATTCTAATGGTTAGAATTTTTAATTAAATTTTTATTAAAATAATTTTCTATAATTTTCAGTAAACGTCTAATCACAACTACCAATAGGCCAATAGGCGATAAACAACAAAAGAAGTAAAGAAATTAGAAGCGAGGGAAGAAAAATATGTAATTTTCTTAAATAATTTTGTTTTGTTGAATTTTGTTGTATATTGTAAATATTATAAATAAACAGAATTGTGTTAATTTTAGGGAAAACAATTAGGGAATTTTAATTTTTAGTGAGAAAAGAGTTTTCGGTATTTTTGGATCCCCCTAATTTTTTCACTTTAAGTGAAATATAGGTGAGGGAAAATACTTCGACAATACGGAATTTTGCAAACTTTGAGGAAATTTTGAAAAAAATTTTATTCTTGACACAGAATTTATCCATTTAATTTGTAAAATTAAGAAATAATTTCTATATATCGGATTGTTGTTTTTATTTTTTATATTTCTTGTCTGCCTTTGTTTAATTCTTAAAAAATTATTTTTATAATTTTCATAAACGATCTCAAGAAAATTACCTGGGGCCTATTTTAATTGTCCACAGATTCTGCATTCTGTGCACAGAACACAGATTCTGTGGAAATTCTGTTTTAATTAAATTCTGTGTGCCCAGAATCTGTGGTGCCCGCAGATTCTGCGGAAACATCCACTGATTCTGTGGTCAATTAAAATAGGCCCCTGAGAGGATAACTTGTTAGTCATTTTTCAAATATTTTTAAGAAAAATAAATTTAAAAATTTCTGAAATACATAATTGCTAAAAGTTTAAAAAAATCCAAAATACTTGATAAATTTTTTTTGAAAAAAATAATCACACAAATATTCTTAATCGCAAACATACATGTTGATTGTTGTTCTAATATTTAGTTTTTGAAATTTTTATTAAAATAAATTAATAATTAAAAATAAATTAAAACAGAATCTTATTATATTATTCTAGTTTTAGTTTATTTTATAGATTATATTCTCAATCCATTAAACTTAAAACATAAACTTTAAACAACAATTAAAATGATAAAAATCTTTTAAATAAAAAGAAATACTATAAAAGGACTTTCAAAATTTAATTCCAAAAAATCTGTTGCCGTTCTTCTAAACTTCTCAACAACATGGAATCTTACAATAATGATATGTTTATTGTCATCTGGCTTATTGTTTTGTTACAGTTTCTTTTAATATTTGGATGTATTGGCTGTGTTCTTCTCTACATGTACATTCAATACAAAAAGATTAGAAAAGATAAGGAGCATGTCATGCGACTCCAACAAAAATATTTGCTCGCCCACAAAGCCAAGTTCTAATGGTTAGTTTTTGTAGTAATTAATTTTTTCTGATTAAAATTTATTTTATTTCAGAAAAGTTCTAATCATCTACTACTACTATTATAGAGGATAAACAACAAAAGAAGAATTAGAAGTGAGAGAAAAAATGTTATTTTCCTAAGATAAAATATATAAATAATTTTGTTTTGTTGAATCTGTTGAATATTTCTATTTTTGTTGTAAATTGTAAATAGAAAAATATTAAAAATTAAAAATACAGTCGAACTTAGTTATTTACACTCTGTTAAGAAAATACGTATAAGCACCCCCAAATTTTTGTAGAAAAATTCACAATCACTAAACATTAAATGTTTTATTTTTTCCTACATTAGCAACTGTCTTAAACTTCAATAAAAATTAGTTTCAGAAACTTTTATCAATCTAAAAATTTTAAAATTGAATTTTCTCGAAGTTAAGGTGTTAAGAAAGTATAAGCAGCCCAGTAAAAACTTAGTTTCTACTTATTCTACAAAAATGCAGTAAATTTGTCTATCGATATTATGGAAAATAACCAGTTTCCTAAACATTTTCCTCTAAATATATTTTCTCTTTTTATATCAATAAAATAATCAACACTATTAAGCCATTAATTAGCTTATATAAAATGATGGCGCTATTCCCGACAATAATTATGTACATGTTTTTTTTGTTATTAATCAAATCTCTTTTTATAATTAAAAATATTTATTTAATTAAAAATTATTTGATTTTAGTTAGAATTTGGATCATGGCAATTTAATTGTTTTTTGTCACCACTTTATTAGACCACGTTTACATTTCTGGTTATAATTAGGGATGTACCCCCGGCCAGGGAATTTTAATAGAAAATTCTCAAATTCCCCGATTTTGGAGGACGAGAAATTAAAAAAAAATAAAATTAAATTTAAAGGACGAGGAATATAATTTAATTAAAAATTAGACAACCAAATAACTTTTCGATTTAAAATCCTCGGAAAAACTGTCTAAATCTCGTTTCTTTTTCTTACAAGTATTAATATTAGAGACTAGATCTTGAACAAAAAGCAGCTGTTATCTAGAAATCAACATTTTTCGAGATCTCGATTCTCGTATGTACAACACTCCCCAACTCTAATAATTATTATTTACATTTTATTTAAATTATTTATTCTAAACTTCCAAATATTTTTTAACTTTAAAATATTTAGTAGATTTTTAAACAAAAATTTTCCTTATGCACCAAATATTTATTCATAATTTTCAATTTTACATTATTCTTTTAAATTTTATTTTGACATTTTTCAATTCATCTTTAATTGTTATTGCTTGCACACAACAATATAGAAAAGAATTAAATTATTTAGATTTTTATCTTGGAATAAGTCCTGGTAATGAAGATGGAGAAATTGGGGTTAAAGGTAATTTTTGAAGGAGGAATACTTTTAAATTTATTTTTAAAATTTATTTAAATAAATTTTCTTTTTTCTTTTAATTAAATTAGAGTGATATGGAGGTGAAATAACTTAATTAGGATTTGGGTGACAAATAAACAATCCTTTGGGATAATCGAATTAACTAAATTTCTAAACATTCTTTAATAATAATTTAACTACAAAATTAAACTTTGCCCTTAAATTACTGTAAATAAGCACCTTATGTTTATTTCTCAATTTATGTGAGATTATCCTTCAAAGACAAACGGTTGCCAAAATTTACTATATTTCTGGAGTAAAATTTAAAAAATGCAAAATAATACTTAACCAAACATTTATGTACATTTTAATTTAATTAAAAAAGAGCAATTAATGGATAAATATATAAATATTGCCTCTCAATTAAATTGTGATTTTTCTACAAATTGTTTATGGGCAAATGCTCCTTCTGATGGATTACTTGATAATAGCGATTTTTATCTTTTCCAAAAAAATAATGACAAAACATTTCCCTTACAAGTTGGACCTGGAAATTCTAATCCAGAAATTGGTTATTTTTTTTGAAAAAGTTTAAATTTAAATAAATTTTTGAAGGTACTTATTTTGCTTTTGCTGGAAATTTAACAAAAGACCCAAATCACGCAACTTTAATAAGTGCCCCAATAGCCTGTCAAAGCACAACAGGAATTCTCTCATTTGAGTTAAAAAAATTTTTTTGGAAATTTTTAAAATTTATTTTTAAGATATTGGCTATATAATAATGCTAGAATTGAAGTTATTGTACTTAAAGTTAATCCGACGTGAATAATTTATTTTTAATTTAATTTTAATTAAATAATTAGAAATTGAATTTTTAATTTTTTGGTCTATTCTCTTAATTAAAATTCTAAAAAATATATTTTTCCATTAGAATTGTTTACAATACATTTTAAATTCAATTATCTAATTATTTTAACCCAAAAAATAATTTTATTCTTTTCAAGTCGAGGCCATTTAACAGTAATTGAACGTCCAATAACTGACTGTCATTATTTAAAACCAAACGGTCTTTGCCAAGTAGAAATTAAAAGACAACCACAACCATTTAGATTAGCATTAAGAGGATTTAAATTAAATGACCAAACAATTGGTTCTTTTGTTTTGTTAACAAAAATTAAATATGAAGCTAATTTATGTGGATTTTATGTTAAGTATTTTTAATTTTGAATTAAAAAAATTATTTTTTTGTAGATAAACCCCCAATTTTTGATGCAATACAAACATCTAGATGGGTACATCAGAGAAAACCAATTATAACAACTTCTGATTTAAATTGTGGAAATGAAGAGGGAAATGAAGAATTGTTTCAAGTAAATTTTAGATTTTAAAGTAAAAATGGGGAAAATAAAACTGGAAATGTCTAGTTATTGTCAGTTTACCTGTGTCCACAAAAAGATTCCGGACACAGGTTTTAGCAATTTTCTCACTTTTCATTTCCTCATTGCAGGCAGTTAGACTGTCATACTTGCCAAACAAACTTTTTTGTAAGGAATTAAATTTAGATCAATTTTATTTGAGTAAAGAATTATTCATTCTAAATATTCGACACAATTATTTTACAATCTATCAAAAAATTACAGACCATCATTATAAATTCCAGAATCCTTCCAATTTTTGACGAATTTCTGACTTTTAATTTATTCTCTTTTTTAAATAAATAATTTCTTCTTTTTTTAAATGTAAGGAATGTCTTTGGTTTGATTTTTCAAAAACAGCAAGTTCTAGTGTTTCCCATACAGCACATTGGTCTATTGGAGAAAAAACGTATTTATGGGAACAAATAGTTAGAACGCCTTCCAAACCTTCTGGCCAATTTTATTTTCAATTTATCGACCCAATTGCCGAATTTCCCCTTCCACAATTACGTTCTGTACTTGTCCCGTGTACTCAAAGTCCTTCAACTCTTAGTTTTAAGTAAATTTTTTTAATTAAAAAAATTTTTTGAATTTTTTCTTAAAAAGATTCTGGCTAAGTCCTGGAGTTCAAGCACAAATATGTACTTTGGGGACAGATAATGTAGCATTATCTTGTGTTTATCTTAATGAAGCTGATGGTAAATATTAAGGAATTTAATTAATTATAAATTAAATTGGGGGATGTGACGGATTGAGAACAAAGTCCACTTTCAGATAACCTGTGACAGTCCTGCTTTCAATATAATATTGTAAAGCATATAGACATTTAATTCCTAAGTCTGTGCAGCAGGCGGGGTGGATAACTACTGAAGGTGCTGGTTCGCTCCCAGCTTGCTCTTGTAACGAGAAAAAGCGCGAAAAACTCTTCTTTTCAATATTTTATTCTTTCTTAAAAATCACCAGATATTCTACTAATTTTGAAATAGAAAACTAATTTTTCAGTTCCTGGCCCACTCACAGTAGATATTGATACAGCTGACCATCAACCTTTTAGGGTATATTTAAATTCTTGGAAAGGTTAAATATTTAGATTTTTAGTTTGCATTTAATGTTCTCCGAGTAGACAGAGAAGCAAATGGGGGAGGGGCTGTAATTGCTTTGGATGAAATTAAATATAATGGTAGTTACTTAATTAAACTTTTACAAAATTTCTAAAACAAACACAACAAAACAAACAAAAACAAATTACAAATCCTCATAACAATACAACAATTTCAATCAAAATATTTTTATATTTTCTCAATTCTTATTTTTTCTTGCCATCACCTTTGTCTGTCATTGCAGCAGACCATAGCATTTTTTCTTTTGAGAAAGGCACTTGAATTGTTGAACCAGGACCTCCACCAAGTTGTTGAGGTTTTGGGGCTGATATTTTTGTTGATGTAGTTGCTGCTTTTGGATTTTCTTTAGCTGAAAAATATTGGAAAAAAAATAATTTTTTTTTGAAACAAAATTTCCTAAAATCCAAAACTAACGTTTTGGAGGATTTGATGGAGATTGCAAGGTAGGAGGCTTTTGCTGTTTTACAGGTGGTGGTGGTGGTTGTTTCTTTTGCCCTCCACACGTGACGATACAAACACAGAAGCTAAAAGCGAATGGAAGTAAAAGAAGCCATTCCATCAATAGAAGAGTAGTCAACGATGATCCTTCAAGCATTAACTGACCGAGCATTGTGTCCACAACAACAAAGGCAAGATGCCTGAAAATGTTTTGTGTTTGTAGATTGTTTTGCTATTTGTTTGTGGTTGTTTTTATATTACAATTTTGTTTGTCTCTTGTATCAGACAAAATCTCTTCATTTCTCTTAACAACTACACACTATCTCTCAAACATTTTAAATAACTAAACTAAATAATCCATTAATTTTTTAAAAATTATTTTAAGGTTGGCTTTGTCATGAACAAACCCCAACTACTTCCCCTTCACCAATACCTCCATTAGCTTCACTTCTACAATTAAGACCTTTACCTACTGCCAATTCTGTCGACGCTTCTTTAGCTTTCCCTAATTCACTGTAAAAGTTTTTTTTGTTTTTAAATTTTAATTAAAAATTTTGTGGACAGAGAATGTGATTTTGAACAAGGAGATCTTTGTCCACATTGGATGCATAATAGTTATAGTGATTCTGTAACAGTTGATTCTGGGGATGAGGCTGTAGATGAGACAAATAAGTAAAAATAGAAACAATTTTTGTTAATTTTATTTAATATTTTGTCAGTCAACAACGTTTTCGTCTTGGCCTCGTCCCACGCGGTATTTTGCCTTTGCCATTTCCCATAGACGGCCGATTTCGTGGAAAATATTCTGCTGTTGCGGTTCTCGATTTGCGAGCTCAGGAAGAACAATTTGCCATTTTAACTTCACGTCCAGTTGATTGTGTGGATGGAGGGCGTGTTTCGGTCCTTTGAGATTTTTATTTTATTAGAAAACAAATTTAGTTCTTCCTTATATTAATAACTGTAGAGATCGAGCTGGACCTGGACCAACCCAGAGTCCAGGTTCAGGCATTTTTTGACCTTCCTGGGTTTTTCCTGTACCCAGAGTCCAGGTTCAGGCATTTTTTGACCTTCCTGGGTTTTTCCTGTACCCAGAGTCCAGGTTCAGGCATTTTTTGACCTTCCTGGGTTTTTCCTGTACCCAGAGTCCAGGTTCAGGCATTTTTTGACCTTCCTGGGTTTTTCCTGTACCCAGAGTCCAGGTTCAGGCATTTTTTGACCTTCCTGGGTTTTTCCTGTACCCAGAGTCCAGGTTCAGGCATTTTTTGACCTTCCTGGGTTTTTCCTGTACCCAGAGTCCAGGTTCAGGCATTTTTTGACCTTCCTGGGGTTTTCCTGTACCCAGAGTCCAGGTTCAGGCATTTTTTGACCTTCCTGGGTTTTTCCTGTACCCAGAGTCCAGGTTCAGGCATTTTTTTACCTTCCTGGGTTTTTCCTGTACCCAGAGTCCAGGTTCAGGCATTTTTTGACCTTCCTGGGTTTTTCCTGTACCCAGAGTCCAGGTTCAGGCATTTTTTGACCTTCCTGGGTTTTTCCTGGGCTTGGGGTTTTTCTTTGACTACAGGCCCAGAATACAGCCCAGGTCAAAAAATCAAACTGCAGAGGCCAGAAACATGTCCAGGCTTTTCAAAAATCTCAATCTCTAAAGGACTATATATTAACAGTATTTTCTCCCACTCAATTATTTCACTCAAAAAATTCCCTCATATTTTATTAAAATTAAGATTAGCTATTTTGCCTCTCCTGGTGCTCAATTAAGTGTTTGTGCCAATGAACAATGTGTTTATCCAAAAAGAAAACGTTTTGGAAGTCAATCAACTTCAGAAATGTTTTTACAAATTTAAAAATATTTTTTAATTTTCTCTTTTTAAAGGTCAGTTGCTCTAAATTCTGCTCGACCTTTCAGAATTAGAATTGTTGCGGAACGTAATCGTTCTTTCCCAATTAATTTAATAAATGGATTTTATGAACCTTTTGTTTTAATTAAAAGAATTGGTTTGACAAAGAATAATTATTTTTAATTTAATTTTTTATTTAATTTATATGTAGCAATACAAAACAAAGGTTTTTGTCGTTTAAAATCTTCTGAGGAAATTACCTGTAATTTACTTAAATGTTTATTTAATGAAGAAGGAATTTGTCGTTACAAATCATTGTTTCTTGCTGCTGGAGATGTTCCTTTTGTACATAAAAAAGGAGAAGGCAAATTACTCTTTAATTTATAAGGGGAATTTAAATGTTTTGTCGATATTATTTTTTAATTAAAAAAATAATTATTATATACTTGCTGTGGAAATAAAATAGAAGGATGGGAGATGGGATAGAACCATCATGGAAAGGTCCCAAACCGAAGCTCAACCCGCACTTGCAGAAAGGTTCTATGCCATCTCCCAACCAATGAATTTTTCCACAGATGAACACGTATATAATAATAATTTTTCGGGTGAGGAGTAGAAATTGTTAAAAAAATTTTTGGGAATTAAAGAAAACCAAAAAAAATTAATAATTTAAATAGATTTAAGGAATCTCCGCTCATTTTACTTCTGGAATGCGTCGTGCAGTTCTTCGTTCTCCCAATTTTCGAATTTCTTTAAATTCCCAAATAGAAATGCATTTAATAGCTAGTTTATCAACTTTTGGTTCTCGTCTATATATTTGTCCAAACGATCAACAACAACAAACTCAGAGAAAACTTTTGGCAGAAATTGAAACAATGGGGGAAGGAATGTTTGTGGAGGAAGATGATACACTTAAAGAATTGGGAAATTGTGAACCTTTACTTGGACCGAAAGTTTTTATTTTCTAAAAATATTTTTAAAAAAATATTTTTTTAAAAAGGTTGTTAGAAGTAAAATGGAACATTTAATTATTCAATTAGATCCAGAAATTAGACATTTCTCTTTGGTAGCAATTCATGACAAATTTGAACAATTTGGTGATGCACAAATATTAATACATTCTATTAAATTAAATGATCTCAATGGTCAATCAATTTGTTAAAAAATATTTTTTTATTTTCATAAAAAGAATTTAAATTATGTACAAGACTGAAATTATTTATTTTTTGTTAATTATTCTTGTGAATACAATAATTTTACCTTTCTTTGAAATTTTCCCTTCAAAAATATGTCTTCTTTACATTTTTAAAAATTTTATGTATTCTATCTATTAAACGGTGCTATCCTAGGATAAAGAATTTCGTTTTTACGGTATACACATTTCCTTTTTAACCAAACACCCGTTTTCCTTAGAAAATTAAAATCTACTTTGTATGTAGTTTTATATTTATTTAGTATAAAGAACAATAAATAACAAGAATTCAACAATTACATCCTTTTCTTCTCCACTTCTAATTTCCTCACTTCTTTTATTGTTTGTCACCCATAGTAGTATATAGCTTGTTAGAGCATCTTCACTAAAAATTAAAAAAATTAATTTAAAAATACCAAAAACTTCTAACCATTAGAATGGGACTTTTGGACCAAATAAGCTTGTTGAAGTCGCATAACATCCTCCTTTTCATCTCTTATCTTTCTGTATTGAATGTACATGTAGAGACTAACACCGAAGCAACTGACAAGTATGAGAAATGGGATAAAGTCCATTAGAAAAATGAACATCACAAATCCCGCCGCCATATTGTCAAAAAAAGTGTAGAAGAACAAATTCTTTAAAATGAAATTTTAAAGTCCTTTTATAATACAGTCGGAGCACATTGGAACTCGTGTATTACATCGAGGGATATATACTAAACAGGAGATAAACTAAAGTGAGGCCATTAGATTTAAAAACCTCTTGTACAATATATCGAGTTTTTAAAGAAAAGATTGAATTTGCCTATTAAAAAATAATGTCGAGTACTCTGGGGGTGCAAATAAATAATAAACTATTTTTAGCACAAATATTTTTCAAATGGGAGTTGATTATGGGGAAGTAACTAAATTAGAGATAAAATTGTATTTTTGAGAAATTTCGAAAATCAGAAAATATCAAGTCGAAATCGAAAATAGAAAGGAAAAAAAACTCTGCTTTATAAACGCTAAATTTTAATTTTTAACTCAAATCTAACGCTCATTGAATAACAACAGAAAATAAACTTTTTAAGTAAAAAACAAAAAAAAATTAAAATAAATTTATACAAAATCAATCTTTTAAAAATCATAAAAGTTTTCTCTTTTTTCAATAAAAAATAATAAAAAAATCTTTTTTCTTTAAAAAAATTGTCGGAAGTATATATAAATATTTGGTTAATTTTGGTAATATTTCTTTAAGTTAATTTTTCCCAAAAATGGAAATCAAAAGTTTTTGGAAAAGCAAATTTAGTTGAAATTGTTGAAGAACAATTCTCTTTATAATTATTGTATAGACGATTAAAGAAGTTTAAGCCAATTTGGATTTTACAAAGACGAAATGAAATTTTGGCAGAAATTATTTGATTGCCTATAAAATAAGAAGGAATTTTTGAAAGAAATTTTATTTTTAAATATTCTGGGAAATTTCAAAAAAATATGGTTGAACGCCAAAATTCCAAAAATAAAATATTTTTGAAAAGAAAATTAAAAACCAAAAAATATTAAGAAAAATTTAAAATCCCTAAAGTTCCTAAAACAGAAAACGCTGAAATTTTGGAAAAGTCTGGACTCTATCTAATTGTACCAAAAACATTAAAAATTATCAACCCTTACTTGAGTTATAGGGCCGAAGAGACCTTGAGTTATAGGGTCTCTTCTTTGTAAGTAATCTGTACAGGGTTGGCGGTTAAAAATCAAACCGAAGATGTTCCAATAACCGACAATCCTTGTCATAAGATGCCATCCTTATTTTATAAAAAAATACCTTTAAATTTAACAACAGAAATTACTTCTTGAACAGAAAAATTAACATTTTGTTTCTCTTCTTTGTAATTAAATAATTTAATTGGAAATAATTTTTGTATTTTATTTTTAATTTTCTTTTGATGTTTTTCTTCAATTAAAAATTTATTTTCTTCATTTTCTGAAATTTCTTGCTTTTCTAAAAAATTATTTTTTTTAATTTAAAAAAATTTCAAAAACTTTTTTCCCAAGGGCAAATACCAAAATCAGAATTATTCTCATTTAAAATTCTTTTAATAATTGCTGTTGTAATATTTTGAGAAATCTCTTTAATTATTTTTGTTGAATTTATTTTAATCATTTCTCCACCTAGAAAATTGAAAATTTTATTTAAATGGAAAATAATTTAAGTTCTTTTTAAGAAAACATCTGTTAAGTTTGAGTGACATAAAACTGACAATGGACAATGAGTGTATTTTATTTAAATACACAAATATACTCTAGATCATTTGTAATTAGGGCTGTCAATCAGGCCCGTAGCCAGGGGGGCCACTTTTGGCCCCAAAAATTCGGCGCAGAAAAATTTTCCCCCTTGTCCCCCTCCGAAAAAATCCTGGCTACGGGCCTGTTGTCGATCATTGGAAAATCCTCCTCGGATATCCAGAACCAAACCCAAAAACTACATTTGTCTCAAATATTTAATCAAAATATATTTATTTACCTTTAAACAAAACAACAGAAGTAATTGGTTGAATAGATAAACTTGCAGTACTATTTTGTTGATTTTCTTTATAATTAATTGGAAATGTTTCTTGATTTTGAATTTCTTTTTGTTTTTCAATAAAAAATTTATTTTCTTCTTTTTTAAGAAAACTATCATCACAATTTGGAAAATAATAAAGAAAAGAAGAAAGTATCAAAAGCGATACACATAAAAATGTTAAAAAATAACTTCCTTTGGAAAAACTGAAAAAGAAAGAAAAATTTAGATCAATTAAGAAGCTAGTAAAAGATTTTTCAAAATGTTTAAAGCCCCATTTTTGCCCCTTTTCTGAGAGGTCATGCCCCTTTTTGGGGATAAGTAGAGTACTAGAGAGCGAGATTTTCTAAAAACAACTTGACCTTGATTTTAAGGACCTTGACCAGATTCTTGACCTTTAGTCAAGGAAAAATCAAGGAACGATGAAAAATGCCTTGATCTGGATCCAGGAAAAATCAAGGTCTGGATCCAGATCCAGACCGCTCTCTACCTGGCACGAAGGCTTAAGAACAGATTTACAAGATTACGATGTTTTAGGATTAACAAAATGAATTACAGTATGAATACAATATTTTTCCCAAATGGTATTTCTAGATTTTAGTTAGGCAAAAAAAGGCAATAGTTTAGAAGTTAGAGTAATTAATAATTAAAATACCCACCTAGCAAGTTTTTGTTCCGTTTTCGTAAAAATTGACATATTCCCATTTGATGATAAAGGTGGAAAGGGACGACAAAAACGTGGATTCACATACTCGGTGCTTCCATCTTTTGTATAAGAAAAAGAATCTGCATAAGAAAAGCCAGCAGTTCGGTATGGACTAAAAATTTAATTAAATTGTTCGAGATATTTAAATTTAAAAAAATTATTTTATTTTTAAAATTCCTCCCTTTATATTTTTTGTTAGCAAAACAAAAAATATGAGAAATAGTATATGGACCCACTTTACAGAAAAACAATTACTTTTCGATAATTTGACTCTTCTCCCTGTCAGATAATTGAGGAGATTCCAATGAACGTCTAGGACCATCAATTGGGTTTAGAGGAGGCATTAGGAACTAAAAATAAATTTAATAAAGTTGATTAAACTACTAATGGAAACACAAAATATTGGGAGAAACAAAGAATTCGGCCCTAGAAAACGCCGCGGCAAAAATTACAAATTGCCAAAGATTTAAATTAAACTTTTTAAAACAGACATTTCATTGCCGATGCAAGCCAAACTTTTACTACGTTACGCGGCCGCAGCAATACTGATGAGGAAAAAAACTTTCTCAAACTTTTCGTGGTCAAGATAGAACACCTAGAAATTAAGGTTGGCCCCCGGATATCCGAAAGTTTCAGTCGGATATCGATTCCGGAGATTTCCCAGGAACCGCCATCCTTACTAGAAATCCCTTTCTCTAATTTAATAAAACCACCACTATGTTCCCGTCACATTTCAATAATATTCAAAAATTCCACTAATTTAAGCTAATTTATTTTCAACAAAAGAATACAAGAAAAAAAAATCAAATTTGGTGTTTTGGCTTCACTCTCTTTTTTAATTTTTTACGCCACAAATTTCTAGGAATATCATTTTTTGAAGGCCCATCGAAATTCACAATTCCTTCCATTTTCATTTTTCCTTTATCATTTTTTCCTCTTTTATCAGTTTTATTTAATTTTTTGCCAGCACGCTTCCCTCTTGGTCTTCTTTTAATTTTTCCAGCAATTTTTGGGGCATTTTGATGGTCTTTTGTATTATCTTCTTCTAGATCAGATCCAATACTTTCAAGACCATCACATTCGTCATCTGTTGCACTTAGCTAAATTTGTCAAAATTAATTTACTTGAATAAAATCTTCCTTATATTATAAACGTATAGAAAAAAAGTTTTCACTAAAAATTTTCACAATTTCATGAATTTATAAATTTTGTTTCCTTCTATAAAAATTTTAACCTGAAATTCAAAATCAGTAATTACACTCGATTCTCCATCATCAAAACCATCATCTTCTGTTTCCCCCTCTCTGTTCTCTTCATTTTTCTTCTTTTCATCATCTCCCTCTTTTTTCTCTCGTTTTGCAAGAATTGCTTTAATAATTTCTTTTTCGCCTGATGGATCTTTCCAATTTATTTCTCCATCCTCTTCCTTAACTTCTTCGTCCTTTAATTCAAAAATTTCTTCATCATCAAGCATTTTTTCATCATCAGGTACACATTCAGAATCAGTCATTGCATCCACCTTCTCGTCCTCTTCTACCAAATTTATTGGTCTCTAAAATTGTGAATAAAATTTATTTAAACTAAATTTTAACTTTCAACCTCATCCGCCATTTGTCTGCCAATTTCTGAAGGAGTTACACTTTGTGATCTGCACCCAGGAGGAAGTACATAATGTGGTATATTACCTCTTTGATAATCATTTAGGACTTGACGCGCAACTGTGTTTAAATCGGGCTCTCCACCTTTTAATAGACGACCGGTAGCAAATGCAATCTAAAAATAATTTTAAGAACAAAAATTAAAGTATTTAAATTACCCTGCTTAAAAATTCTTCAGAATTTGTTAAGAATGTCCTCTTTTCCTTTTCTTCATTCCTTTCCTCTTCTTTGTTAAAAATGTGTGCATAATGTTGCAATAAATGTGCAGGCTGAACTCTATCAAGCACTGCAGCGATATGATTTTCTGGATCAGGAACATTTTCTACTCGAACAACACCCTTTAACACCAGATCTGTTTCACTATCTCCATGTGGAGGATACACAACACCTGGGCAGTCAATTAAATAAATTCCTTTCATCATCGTCACGTATTGCCAAACTTTTGTTTCACCAGCAAGCGGTGCTGTTTTACAAACCTTTAAATTAATTAATTAAAGCAAGTTCTTTAAAATTTTTAAACTTTTTTATTTCGAAGAGTATTAACAACTGAAGACTTTCCAACATTTGGATAACCAATTAAGCCAATACTAATTTGTTTACGTTCTTTTCGATGTAATTTATAAAATTGTCTGAAATTTAAAAGATAATTAATAATTCGACAACTGTTTATACGGAATAACCTCAACAAATTGATTAAAGAACCTTTGCCAAAACTATGTTGAATGGAAGCATGGAAAGCAATTGTTGGCATTTCTTTGGACAAAATTTGCATCCATTTCTTCTTTAAATGTAGAAATATAAATCTTTAATGGGAAAAAAGTCACAAACCGTCACCCAATTAGGCACCAAATCAACTTTATTTAAAACAAGAACCAAATGTTTGTGAGGCTTCTCTTTGGAAAGAAATTGTTCAACTTGGCGACATCGTGTTCCTATAAATTAAAGTACTTTTAAAATTTTAATTTCTAACATAGTATCTCCTAGCTGGGGATGTGTTAAAATATAAAATACATGCTCATTGTCAGTCTCTAAGATTCTTCAAATTTTAATTAAGAGACAAAAATTGGACCAACCCATTGGATCGCGAGCATCCAGAACTTCTAAAAGAACATCTGACGAGTCAATCACCTTCAAAAAAATTTGATAAACTTGATGCCATTTTTAAACAAAACCTTATAAAGTTCACTCCACACACGAGCACTCTGTCCAGCTCTGAAAAGAGGGGTTGGATTTTCTGTTCGTTCCTCCAATGCTTTTGCTTGGTTTACAACCAAATATCTATCCTTTTCCTCTAAATAATCTCCATTTTTAAGTTCAGCTTCTTCACGAAAAGCCTAAAATAAAGAAAATTAAGGAAATGATGTATTTCTACCTCAAGATTGTCAACATTTAGAGTAGCTCTTTTTCTTTGAGCTTTCTTTCCGAAAGTATGTTCAAAACTTTGAGTGTCGAGGATGTGAACTCGTTGTTGCTTAAATCATAGTAGTTTTTTTTAATTTTTTAACACTTTAAATTCTAAAACCTTAGCCTTTTCTTGTAGCAAAGAAATGGGTGCCCGCGTTTGTCTCATCACAACTTGAAAAGGATCAAAGAGTACTTTACCCATTTCTTCTTGAAATTGTTGCAGCTGGTCCTGCCCAACTACACGAGTATTACCTGAAGAATGAATTGTTCATATTTATTTTCTAGAACTTGAAAAATTTACCAAACCAACGCCGATGAGGTTCAACACGAGCAACTGTTCCCGATTTTAAAGTTCCTTGAAAAGGTGCCTCCTTGGTTATTTTACCCTGCGCATTTCTAAAAATACATATATTAATGAATTATTAGAACTTGTTTCACCTTTTTGGTTTGAAGTTTTTATACATCCGAAGTCGATTAATGGTAGATTTTGAACGCATAGTTGGACCACTACCAGCTGTCTTTCCCGTTACTTTCCTCTCTGAATTTGTTAGATACCAAATCAAATGATAAGATAAATTTAACCTGGGTTAAGGCTGTGATTTGAACGAAGCTTTTTTCCATCGCCACTTCCTTTTTTACGTTTAAATTTTGAATTTGAGTCGTCCTTTCTTGTTTTGCTCATGATTACTATCAAATCTTATAAAAAATTTTGGAATAGTAAAATTTAAAAATAAATAATGAAATAAATAATCATTTCTAAAAATAATTTAATAAGAGAAAAAAACTTTTTATCACGAAAATATAAATTTATAAAATATTTAAAAAAATAAATTTAAACATTGCTATCTTCATTGTCGTCATCAAAGGGATTATTTGACTTTGGTGGAGCATTTGCAGCAGGTTGTATATTAAAGGCACCACTAGCAATATATTCTGAGATTAAAGCCATTGCATCTGGACAGTTTTCTAACTGAAAATTGAAGGAAAAAATTTAAGAATAAATTGCGCCCGATTTTAATTTTAATTGTATTTTTTATTTAAATTTTAGAGTTTTCATCCTTTAATTTTTAAAAACTAAAAAATAGAAAAATTAACCTCATTTTTAAATTGTTGATAAACTAATTGTTTTGGCTGTTTGACAGTAGATGCCCCTTGTTCTTTTGTGTTTTTTCTGGCTGAAACAGTACAAGCTGGGCATTGATCTGGTGAATTACCACTATAAGATTCAAAACAATTTGCATGATAGGAATGTCGACAAAGAAAGTGAATAGAAGGCACTTGGAGTGGATTATTACAAACTGCACATTTACTTACTTGGAAAACCTGAACACTAAAAATAAAAATTTTTTAATAAACAATCCCTTTCGATCTCCTACTTATTCTCTAAATCATCAATTTCTGCATTCATTCCTTCCAAACGTTTTTGTTGTTCAGACAATTTATTTTCTGAAGTTTTGATCGCAGCATTTTGTCTTTCAAGCCAAGCAACTATATAGTCACGGATATCTCCAACTTGAAGTGAATCATCCTTAGAAAGCATTTCAAGTACAACCAATGGATGAAGTAAATCAGATTGAGAAATTCTAAATAAATTGATTAAAAAAATAAAACGATTCAGATTTTTTAGATCCTGATATTTCCCATGCATTCCTGGGTTAAGGGCAAAAACCTTTTCCAGATCTATAACCAGATACGTTCTATTTACTCTTAAATCAAAATTTTCTAACCTTTTCAATAACGCAATCAAATCATCCTTTTTTGTTTTATTTGGACGAGCACAAACATGGCCAATTAAATCAATCCACATTTCTCGTAATGCCTTTTCTCCGCAAAGTTCAATAACCTCAATAATATTGCCCTCGTTAAGTAAATAACGTAATAAATCCTCTTTCCTTTAAGAAAAAAAATTATTAAATTTTAAAAATTATTTTTAAAATACCTATTTTGCAAGCGGAGAATATGCATAACAAGAGGAGGACATTTATAACGCTTTTCCAAAAGCAAAGCTTGTTCAGAATTGTCAGGTCCTATTAATTGTAATATCTCATCAATATCTTCTTTTGAATAATCCTTAATAGAATGTGAATTAAAAATAAAAAGAAAGAAATCCTTCAGTTTTAAGAAAGTTTTAATGATTATATCAGGCTTATAAATTCAAGCGGACAAATCTTAATAAATTAATTTTTAATATAGACATACCTCTCCACTTTCAAAACGCTTTAAACGTTGCTCTAGTAAGGCGTTGCGAAGATGTACATCTTGTAATTGACCAGAAATGTTTAATTCAGTAAATATCTCTTCCATTCTTGATGGTCTACTCATTAACATTTTTACAAGTTGGCTATGATTTGCCTCTTAAATTTATTAAATTATTTTTAATAAAATTTCCAAAAAAACCTTTAGCAGCAATTAACTTTCTAATTATTTTAATTGTCTCATCTTCAATATTTTCTAACAATAAAGATCCATATAATTGAAGAAAATTACAGGCACTAGAAGCTGGCAATTTTTCTATAAAACGTAATGCTTCCATAAATTCCTTTGTATCTTGAGTTAAAATATCGATAAAAATATCAGGTTTTTGACATTTTAATGCCAATTTGGCAGCAACACGATAAAGTTGGGCAGAACGGAGAAGCTTTAAAAATATTTATTAAAAAAAATATTTTTAAATTAAAACTTTAATTGCTGCGTCTGCATCGAAACCTTCCTTTACTAAATAATGCTCATTTTGATCAATAAATTGATTTAATTTTTGGACTGAATTGAGTTTAACATAAGCACTAATTAAAAGTGTGGTGTGTTCCCCGATAGCAAGCGACAGGTTATGTAAAGTTTCCAAATAAAAACAAAGCTGGGATATCCTTGTTCCATCGAGAAACTGAAAGAAAAAGAAAAAATCTTTAAAAAACTAGAAAGAAATACTTTTTTAATAATTTTAGATGGCTCTATATGTCCAATCGTTTCTGTATATTGCTTCATTGCATTATCAAAGTCACCCTTGCTTAAATAATTTTTGTAAAATGCAAGCTGAACGATAAACTCACGTATATAAGTAATCTCCATATTTCATATAAATACTCTTGCACTGATCACTCGTAGTAAACCGACTTTGTCGTACAATGCTAAATTTTAATTTTATTAAAATGTTCAATATTTCGAAAGGGATCACCCCAGAGTATCGACACCCAGAGTATCGTTGACCCAAAGTATCGAAACCCAGAATGACGAATTACCCAAAGTATCGAAAATTTTTAAATTTTATTATAAAACATTGGGAAGTTTTTCTAATGTCGAAACAAACTTCAATTCGTTGAATTGATCAGGAAGTGAGTGATCAATGAAGTAAGTGATCAATAGTGTGAGTGACCAATCTAGAAGGTGATCAACCGAGAATGATCAATCAGGTGAGTGATCAACATAGCTGTTTAGAAATAATAATCTTCGGAAATCCAATATAAAAAATCGGAACAAGTTGAAAAATATCGAAATCGAAAATATTTTATAAATTTTCGCAGAAGGAATCCGAGTGATGATCAACCGGAAGAGTGATCAAACGAGTAATAAATAACAGTAGTATCGATCACCTTAGTGATCAATATCGGATGACCCAAAGCTTCGAATGACCCCAAGATTAAGTGATCAAATGATCACTCTATCAGTTGATCAATTCAATTGAAAAATTTGATCAAAATAGGCTTCCCCGTCATTGGAAAAACTTCCCAATGTTTTATAATAAAATTTAAAAATTTTCGATACTTTGGGTAATTCGTCATTCTGGGTTTCGATACTTTGGGTGTCGATACTCTGGGTGTCGATACTTTGGGTGTCGATACTCTGGGTGTCGATACTTTGGGTGTCGATACTCTGGGGTGGACTCTTTCGAAAGATTGATTTTTAAATAGAATTGGTGGGAATGGAGATAGAGGTCATTGAAGAAAAAAGTGGGTAGAATAAAGAGTCTGAACGAGAAATAAAATTTGAACCCTATTGCCAAATCAAATAAATTCTTTTTTAGCAAAATCTCCAATTTTGTGTTCAAGTTTTCTTCAACTAATTTACATAAAACTCCTTCAGAATTCAATAAATAAATGTCGCTGTCCAACAAAAATAGATGGCAAGGGGATGGCATTGAACAAAAGAAAGCAATATAACGTTGCTCAATATCATAAATATTTAATAAAGTCATTTTTGAATTTCCT
This sequence comes from Meloidogyne arenaria, assembly GCA_036172955.1. Taxonomy (NCBI): domain Eukaryota; kingdom Metazoa; phylum Nematoda; class Chromadorea; order Rhabditida; family Meloidogynidae; genus Meloidogyne; species Meloidogyne arenaria. The sequence continues at coordinate 2,001,267 of JARQAB010000043.1, forward strand.
TTAGATCTGAAAATTTGATTTGAAGAATCTTTTTCAAGTAAAATTATAAAACAAACTGGATATGTGCATCCTGTTCAGTAAGTAATGCAACAAGTCCTTCACGTTGTAGAAGTTGAATTTTATCTTTACCTCGGCTTAATGCATGACATCTTCCGTTTTCGGCACCCATTTCTAAGCAATCTTCCAAATTGTAGAAATAGACCATCTAAAATAAATTTTAAAAATTGATAAATATAGAATAAAAAAACGAAGTTTTTAGAAAAGATATATTAAAAGATAAATTATTTATTAGCAAGTAATTTGTCCAAAAAATCCTTAAATTCATTCAAAAATGAGATAGAGTATCTACTAGTTTTAATATTTAAGGGAAATTAGAAAAAAAGAAGAAGGTAAACCAATGATAAAATTGCAAAAAAAAAATTCAGCAAAATCATAGCTCCTATTTTTGGATTTAAACCAAAATTCCAATCAAGTATAATTAAAAAATAATTTTAAAAACTTACATCTCTATTCGAAACAAGCAATTGATTATTTGAAGGAGAAAAGAACCAACAATTTCGTTCACATCCCTCAGCATCGTGGATGGCCTAAATTCATTATTAAATTTATTTAAATTAAAAAATTTACTGTTTGAAGTAAATTCCCGTCAATTCCCAAAATATAAGAATTTAAAGACTTTTCAGTTATACACGTAATAATTGTACGATCTCTAATTGATGCAACAGCTATTCCAACTAAATGGCCACTTTTTAAAATATTTGATCCATCTCGAAGTGAACGAAATTTTGGTCGGTCTTTTTGCCAATCACCAAAAGCATAAAAAAGAGAAGAATTTGAGAGACCTTTAAATTTGAAAGAAAATTCTAAAAAAAAATTTTAATTACCAACAACCAAAATTGATAAATTTTGACTAACAGCTACAACAGAAGCTTTGCTAGCATCTATTTTCCTCCCCAAATTCAAAGGAAAAGAATGTTTACATTTAGGGGCAACAGTTTCATTCCATTGACTTAAATCCCAAATCTTCAAAACTGGCATTCCTTGTGAAGAACTTGAAGTTGGAGAAAATGTGGAAAGATCGTCTGCATCATCCTATTAAAAAATATTTTAATTTAAAAATAAAATTTTTAATTACTCCAATAGCAACAAGTAAATTCTTAGCCAAAGCAAAATGAATAAGTCGTTGTTTAAAAACTTTAAAAAACCGAATGTCTAAACTTTTTTCTAATTGAAATACAGCTCCTTTTGGTTCGCCAAAAATAACATAACCATTTCCTGGTGCCCAACAAAGAATATCAATTCCCTGAACAAATTTAAAAAATAATAAAAGGAAAAAACTTGAAGAAATGTAGCTTTTTTAGATGGGTCAGTGGGATCACGAGCAGGTGTCAACGTGAAGAAATTGAAGGTTCGCCAACCAAGTTCCGCAAGTGATTGAGACATTGATTACTCAAACAATAAATATCAAATTATCTGTATGTAGAAATTTTATAAAATTAAAACATTGATAATAAGATTGATAAAAAACAACCAATTACTAATAGATTCAAAAAAAAATTTTATTGAGAGTTCAATTTAATAAATAGTGGAGCAAAAAATAAAAAGTAGTTATATATAGATATAGCATTCGATCCCTCGATCCCCGGGGCAGGGAATCCCCCCGTTTGTTGACATTTTGACCATAATTTTCTTCGGAACCCACAAAATTTTCGCCTGGGGCGCTAATAAGAGGAAGCCCTGACATAATAGGCCCGACCGACCCTAGATAGGATTTGATCCTATTTACTAATTCTCTCAGCAACTAATTCCTAAAATTAAAAAAAACATTAAAATCAAAAAGGATTAAAATACATTTTAACAAACGTCTTGCATCCTTCTTTCTCTTCATTGCCCAGAAATACCTGAAATTTATGTTTAATTTTACAAATGTTTAAAATGCATTTTGCTCAGCAATGAAATACTCCCTCTCAATTCCCATAATTTTATACTGAAAATTTGAATTTATGAAAAATGATTAAAAATACCTTTAGCAAATTGTCCAAAGATATCTCATAGGACGCTTCTTTTAACATTTTATCGAGTCTACTATAATTTTTTGCACAGCAGAGCACTTTAAGTAGTCCTCTTACAACTCCTTTTTGGAAAGTTGATAAACTGCTAACTTGGAAATAAAGAAGGCCACGGATCAGAGGTACATCCCGATGAGAACTTTGCAACGTTTCAAGGTCGAAAAATACTTTATAAAATTATTGGCTATCAATTAGCAATTGCTTTCTCTACACTTTGTTTTAAATCAATGTCAGCAATTGCTAATTGATAGCCAATAATTTTATAAAGTATTTTTCGACCTTGAAACGTTGCAAAGTTCTCATCGGGATGTACCTCTGATCCGTGGCCTTCTTTATTTCCAAGTTAGCAGTTTATCAACTTTCCAAAAAGGAGTTGTAAGAGGACTACTTAAAGTGCTCTGCTGTGCAAAAAATTATAGTAGACTCGATAAAATGTTAAAAGAAGCGTCCTATGAGAAATCTTTGGACAATTTGCTAAAGGTATTTTTAATCATTTTTCATAAATTCAAATTTTCAGTATAAAATTATGGGAATTGAGAGGGAGTATTTCATTGCTGAGCAAAATGCATCTTAAACATTTGTAAAATTAAACATAAATTTCAGGTATTTCTGGGCAATGAAGAGAAAGAAGGATGCAAGACGTTTGTTAAAATGTATTTTAATCCTTTTTGATTTTAATGTTTTTTTTAATTTTAGGAATTAGTTGCTGAGAGAATTAGTAAATAGGATCAAATCCAATCTAGGGTCGGTCGGGGCATCACAATCAGGGCTTTCTCTTATTAGCGCCGCAGGCGAAAATTTTGTGGGTTCCGAAGAAAGTTGTGGTCAAAATGCCAACAAGTGGGAATCCCCTTCCCCGGGGAACGAAGATCGAACACTAAATATATAAATTATAATAAAAATGAAAGAAACAAAAGATACAATAAACTCACAAATAATATAATTAATGTTTATAATCGAGTTAAACTTTCCTCTTCATTTTCAACAGCGGATAAATTGTTTTTTCTAGGCCAGAATACCCCCAACTTGGTTAATGATGAAGAGACACCAGCACTTAAAGCAGAATTTCCAGAGTTTTGAACGCCAAGCAGACGAGTGGCACTCCTAAGATTAAAAAATTATTCAAAAAAATTCAGAGGGTCGGAAAATTACCTTGTTTTTTGTTGTTGCTCGGAGGTTACAAATATCTCAGAACTGGAAACTGCTGCTGCACGCCACTTCATTCTTCGCCTTTTGTAATATAATTCACATAGTACAAGGCAGCAAACGATGCAGAAAAAGATCAAAATAATCACGATGATCAACAGTTGAAGATCCAAATTATGTAGCATTGCAAAATTGCATCGGCCGATTGTTGACGATAAGAAGAGAAAGGTTGAAGCTCAAAATCAAAAGATTTGAAGTTGTGTAGAAGTTTCGGCATTCGTTTTTATAGTGGAAATTATCTAGTAAAATAAAATTAATAACCACTAAAATAAAAATACCATGAACAAAATAAAAACAAACAAATGACATTTTGTCTCATTGCCAAATTGTTTGCTGTCCATTTGACGTTCAACATCGTCTTTGCGTTTATTTTGGTGGCCGAGTTTTCGTCAGTAGACTTTCCGTCAATGGACCTTTCGTCAACGGACTTTTCGTCAATAAATTTGAAAAAAATTCGGTGTTTATTTTTCCGTGTTTATTGTTAACTGATTTTTTTATTAACTTGTGATTATTTTTCTTTTTTCAAGATTTAATTTTTATAAAAATGTCTACATCACTTTACAATTTCAAAAAAATTACAGTTGTTCCAACATCTGTGGTTTGTTTTTATTTTTATTAATTAAATTTAATAATTAAATTTAGAATTTGAAAGATGTTGTTCTTTCAAAAACTCAACGTAAAACTCCAACAGTTGTTCGAAGACATTGGCAAATTAGTCGAATAAGAGCTTTTTATGCGAGAAAAGTTAAATTTCTTCAGCAAACACTTCATGACAAATTAACTATGATTTTGACGGAATTTCCAAAAATGGAAGATGTTCACCCATTTTATGCTGATTTAATGAATATTCTTTATGATAGAGATCATTACAAAATAGCTTTGGGTCAAATGAATACAGCAAGGCATTTAATTGATGGGGTTGCCAGAGAATATGTTAGATTACTAAAATATGCTGATTCTCTTTATCGATGTAAAACGCTTAAAAGAGCTGCTCTTGGACGTATGGTTAAGATTTTGAGTAGGCAGAAATCAAGTTTTGAATATTTGGAACAAGTTCGCCAGCATTTAAGTCGTTTGCCCAGCATTGATCCAAATACGAGGTTTTTATTTTTAAAACTAGGGGGATTCTTATCTAGAAGAAAATTAAGCAAGAAATGTTCTTGAAACCTTCCATGTTTTTCAGGTTTTTTCTCTCAAAAAATATCTGTAACAAAGGTTAAATGAAAAATTTTAACATTTGTCCATATATTAACTAATTTCTCATTTTTTCCTTTATCGACATTTTAATTATAATTATGTTTTTTCAGAACATTGATTCTTTGTGGTTTTCCAAATGTTGGCAAATCTTCATTTATTAATAAAGTTACTCGTGCCGATGTTGAAGTACAGCCATATGCTTTTACTACCAAGTCTCTATATGTTGGTCATATGGATTATCGTTATTTGCGATGGCAGGTATCTTCCTAACTTTTTAACTTTTCCATTCTATTATTTTAAGGTAATTGACACGCCAGGTATTCTGGACCACCCGCTTGAGCAAAGAAATACAATTGAAATGCAAGCAGTTACAGCTCTTGGCCACTTAAAAGCTTCTATTCTTTACATAATGGATATTAGTGAACTTTGCGACCATTCAATTGGTAATTTTTACTTAATTCTACTTCATTCTTCTTTGCTTGGACAAAAAAATCACATAATTCCCTTTTAATTTATCGAAACATTAAATTTTTATCAATTTTAGTATTTTTGTTCTAATACTGTTTATCATTTTTATATATTTTTGTAATTTTTAGAACAACAAATAAAACTGTTTGAAAGTATTCAGCCACTATTTGCTAACAAGCCTGTTTTTGTTGGACTTAATAAAATTGATGTTCTTCGTCGAAAAGATTTGCCTGCTGAAACGGAAGCACTTTTCAAGAAATTTGAGAGTGACAACATTCCAATTGTTGAATTGAGCACATTAACTGAAGAGGGTGTTATTGAATTACGAGACAAGGTATATTTTTTGAATTTTTGAATTATCCGGTGTTTAAAAAGCGGATTACTCTTCGACCTAGCCTCCTTTACTCTTTTCTTTAGTTCTAGTTTATCCATATGGAAGCAAGTTTGTATAAATTTCCCAAATTTTAGGCTTGTGATGCTCTATTAGCTCAGCGTATCGAAAGAAAACTCCAGGCCAAAGGTAAAGAAGCAACTGGAGATGGGCATGTGCTCGGCCGTTTATTTGTTGCATATCCAGAGCCTCGTGATAACAAAGATCGTGCACCTTTTATTCCTGAAGGAGTTTTGAAGAAGCGAGCAGCAATGGATTTAGTAGAAGATGCAATGGACGAAGAAAAACCAAAGCGAAAATTGGAAAGGGAATTAGAGTTGGAACAAGGAAGAAATTATAAATTAGATTTGAAAAAGTATTATTTGTTGAAAAATGAAGACGAAAAATATGACAAAATTCCAGAGATTTGGGAGGGACACAACATTGCTGATTTTATTGACCCACAAGTTGTTGAGGTTTTTTAGTACTATATGATATTAAAACAAAAATATTTGGGGTTTATTGGCTTTATTAGGCCCGAAATTTTGTTTATTCACTACCCTTACTAAAATAAAATTAAATAATTGAATTTTTAATTTGACCCATAATTTAAACAAATTTCATTTATAGAAACTCAAAAAGCTTTTGGAAGAAGAAAAACGTCGTGAACAAGCAGGATTTTATGATGCTGATATGGATGAAGATGATGACGAAACCAAACGTTTACTTTCCTTGGCTGAACAAATAACAGAAAAAGAAAAACTTCGTCGAATGGAATCACAATTTAATAAAGGTGTAAATCAACCAAAGATTCCGAGAACCGCTGGAAGAAAGCGTGAAAGAAGTATGTCTAGATTGGAAAAAGAATTGGGTGATTTGGGAGTTAATATTGATTCAAAGAGAATGAAGAATTTGAATACTGAACAACAAAGAGAACATGTTGGAGGAAAGAAAATCCGTGTTGGGAGATCTCCTTCTGTTCCTGTACCTGAACGAACGCCAAGAGATGTTAAGGGACTTCCAGATAGAAAGGTTTTTTGAATTTTTGAAGAGAGTTTTTAATGAAAATATTTCTTAAGATTCGAATTAAAGCAAGGAAATTGGCAAGAGGTGGACTTAAAAAACTTGGTAGAGCTGCAAGAAAAGGCGAAGGGGATCGTCATGTTTATGACCTTAAACCGAAGCATTTGTTTAGTGGAAAGAGAAGTACTGGAAAAACAGACAGACGTTGATTTTATTTTTAGTATGAAGAGGATTCTTTGTTATATAATTTGAATTTGTTGATTATAAATGAAAATTTATTAAGAATAATTGGATTTTTTATCTGATGATTAAATTTAGTTTATATCTTAATTTCTCAAAGCTGATTTTTTGGTTTCGATTTTTATATTTTTAAGTTTTTAGGTAGCCTCATTTTAAGCATAGAATATTCTTTTTTGAAAGATTATTTATTTTCCCTTCATTTTTTAAAAATTATTCTCCAAGATGAAATTAAAACGTTCTAAAACAAATAATTCAACATTAAATTCAAGCAAAGTATTTAATTTAAAGAAGTCAGGCAATGAAGATTCAGTCAGTTCTAAAAGTACCCAAAAAGATAAATCTGCATTACCAAGAAAATTATCAAAAGATGTTAAACAAAAACCAACTATCGATGTCAGTTCGGTTACTTCTGGGACCAAAAAGAGGAAACGGCCATGGAGACAAGCAGTTCGTCGTAAAGCAAAACGAGAACGATTAGGCGCACAAGTATCTGGACTTTCTGTTGATGAGGATTTAGAACAAGAAGGTTTGGAATAATTTTTTGAATTTGGTTAGGGATGAAACGGGGTTGGTTCTAAAATGGCTTTATGGCGTTAATTGTAGTCTCTCAACTACTTTTATTTTTTTAGATTTTTCTGAAGACAATTCTCAATCAGAAGAACCAAGAAAAAAGACCAAAAGAAGTCGAAAAAAACGACTTAGAGACAAAAACAGAATTCTCGCAAAATGTTTCGATTCAAATAACAATAACGAACAGGAGGCGAAAGAAAAATTGCAAACCTCTAAAAGTCCAGATTCTCGTTTGGATGCTGCTCGCTTTCGTTATGTCAATGAACAGCTTTATACACATCCTTCAACAAGTGCTGTTCAACTCTTTAAGGAAGATCCGAATGCATTTGAAGCTTATCATAGAGGATATAAACTACAGGTTATTAAATTAAAAAAGAGTTTGGGGACTAATTGTAGGGTTGATTCGATTAGATATTAAGTTCCATGTAAAAATGACTTTAAAAACTTTAAATCCTCTTTAAATTTAGCTAAAAAAGTGGCCGTTCAATCCATTAAATTCAATACTTCTCGACCTTTCTTCACTTCCTCCTGGTAGTGTTATTGCTGATTTGGGATGTGGTGAGGCAGAATTAGCCGAACGTTTAGGTTCAAAATATAAGGTGCATTCTTTTGATTTGGTTTCTTTAAACGAAAGAGTTGTTGTTGCTGATATGGCAAAAATTCCTTTGGCTAGGGAATCTGTTGATGTTTGCGTTTATTGTTTGTCTTTAATGGGAACAAATTTGGCTCATTTTTTTCGAGAAGCGCACAGAGTTTTAAAAATGAAGTGAGTGATTTTTATGTATTTTTCAAATAAATCAGAAAATTTTCAGTGGAAAAGTGAAAATTGTTGAAGTTACTAGCCGATTCAAAAATATAAAAAAATTCATTGATGCACTTGGAAAAATGGGCTTTCAATTAAAGAGAAAGGTAATTTTTACAATTTTAGAATTTTATTGACATTAAACACATTTTCAGAAAGAATTAGACAGTAAATACTTTACAGCATTAACTCTTCAAAAGATTGGCAGATTTGTGAATAAACGACCGTTAGGTCTTCAATTAGATCCGTGCCTTTATAAGAAACGTTAATCGAGAGAAAATTAATTTTGATTAAAGATTTTATTTTAAATATTATTTATGAACATTTTCATTAATTGTTTTTAATAAATGGTTGTTGCAGACAAAATATGTTTTAATACTAGGAGTAAAAATGATAATTACGCTATATAATGCAAGGATTAACGGGACTCCGCTCCAGAAAGTTTTCTAAAAAGGTTTTTCATTTTCTGGGACCTGACTTGAGATTTATATCGAGGTTTCAATTATTATCTTTAAAAAATTCTGTATACACTAACGGAATCCTGTTGAACATGATTCCCAAAAAGCTATAACAAGTAGACATTAACTACATATCAATGAAAAAGTATCACAATTGTAACCAGATTTTTTGCCCTTTCGGGCGTCCAAAAATTGCACAAGGCACTGCTTTCGCAGGCCAAGGCGGGCAATTGGTATAAGTTTTCAATCAGCAATAACAGCTCCTCGGCTAGGCCTCATTGGACGCTGTACTGCCCGAGCGCAAGGCTAACATGTTTATGTTACAGCAAAATAATATTGTTTTTAATTTTAAATATTTTCACTGGGTTGTGCGCAGACTTTTTTTGAATAGAAATGCGGCACACTATTTCTTTTTCTTAATCTCTCTATTTGCTTTTTTAATACACTTTATTGCTTTAATTTTATTCTCTGTAACGTTATATTTTTCTTATCTCATTTTCTCTTAATAGATTCTACAAAAGCATACGGACAAAATACCAATGTGACAAAATGCAAATTATACTTTTACCTCATGACAGAAGGTCGTTATTGTTCTCATCCTTTTCTTTTAATTTTTTACCTCTTTTAAGAATTACTATTTAATTTAATACTAATTAATGGACATTGACGAAGAAGAAGCAGTTTGGGATGTTGTTCGTGACCGAATTAATGTTGATATCGAATCTGGCGAATTTACAGCTTTGAGCAAGGCATTATTTACTAACTACCTCTCCTTATATAAACATTTTCAGACTAATTCTTCCAATTTTTCTTCTACAGCTTCTACATCTTTTAACACTTTAGAATTTGATGAGCAATCTGCATCTTCATCACAAAAACCGAAAAAAGGACGGCAGGTTGGGCGGAAACAAGTTGGCGTGAATGCGTATAATTTATTTTATTTTCAATCTTCACAAAAAATATTTTTGTAGAACACTTGATAGTTTATTGGGCCAGGCAAATTTAGAACATGCTCGCGGTCGAACAAAACAAGCAATGTCTTATCTTTTTGAGGTAACTAAAAATTATTTTTGTAATTAAATAATTAAAAAGGCGATACGTATAGCTCCATATCATGTCCAAACTTACAAAGAAATTGCTGATATTTTTGCTGAACAAAATCAGCCTGAAAAAAGTTTTGAATTCAAACTATTAGCGGCATTATTAACTGACAAAACAACAGCTGTAGAATGGGATGATATTGCAGAATTATCACGTTCATTTAATAGACTTGAGTTGGCTATTGCTTGTTTAGCTAAAGGTTTGATATTTTTACAGGGCTGTTATTTGCTATTAATTTTAACCAGACAACTAAAATTATCTAAGGAAAAATTAATTCTTTGGGCTTTCTTTTCTTTACCCGCATATTCTTCATTCCGAATATTTTTTAATTTTTTAGCAATTAAAAAAGACCAAGGAAATTGGCTTTATTATGAGAAAAGGATTCAAATACTCGATTCAATTGGTGATATTGAATTAGCAATGAAAACAAGACTTCAAGCAGCACAGTCTATTAATTGTCAAAATTCTCAAATTAATTTTGCTTGGATTGATAATCTTATTAAAACAGTTTTTTAATTTAAAATTATTTTTTAAATTTATTTTTTTAAGGCTGCTGACTATTTTTGCACGTTAAAAGATGAGGAAAAGGCAACAGAAGCATTGGAAACTTTTATTCTCCGAAGTAGGGAATTTGGTCGTTCTATAGATTTTGAACATTTGGCTTTATTAGGGTTTATTTTTAATTGATTTTTGATTTTTAAATGAATTTTAGAATGTGGATGAATAATGAACGTTTTGAGGATTCTGCAAAATCCATACTTGCACTTCACCAAAATTTAATTCAAGCTATTGGTGAAGATAATTCTCCAGCAATTGATGTATGTATTAATATTTTTCTAATAAAAGTATGAATTGTAACGGCTAACCGTTGAAATGATTCACTCTCATATTTGTGAAAAAGAAATGAGAGTGCGATATCATACCAAAGTCAAAATAATTCCGATTATCTAGCATTTGCGGACGGACATTTCCTCCGCAAATAAATTTAATTTCAAGAATAATTTAACTATTAAATTTTTATTTTCTTTTAATTTTTTTTTGAAAATTATATTAAAATATTCACAAACTTTTTAGATAAAAATAACAAATGCTGGTTATATGCTTGAACCATTCCCCCCTGTTGGTAATATTCGTTGGCGTATAGATCCAGCATTATCAAATATATTTATTACTCATCTAATTATTTGTTTTATTCACTTAAATCTCTTCCATTTTAATTCTGATTTAATTGATTTACTTTTGGAACGACCATTTGGACAGAATGAAGATAATGCTTATTTAGAAATTGCAAGGTCATTACATGCTGTTGAACAAGTTGGGATGGCTGTTGGATTTATTGACAAACTTTGGAATAAAAAGCCTGAGTTTAAAGAGAACGCTGATGCTTGGTTTTTATTTGGATATTTTCAGCAGGTTTATTTTTTCGTTTATTTTTCGAGGATAATACTTTTATGGAGCACTGTTTTGAAAAATCTTATTTTCATTTGATTTTTTGCTTATATATTTTTTAATATTTAGTTGTTAGATAATTTTGAAGATGCAAAGAATGCTTATGAGAAAGTTATAATTTTACAACCTGGACATATTGATGCTTGTATTAATTTATCAACAATTCTTCAACAAATGGGACAGAGTGATTTGGCATTGGAGACGCTGAAAGATTTAAATTTGGATTCTTGTTCTCAACTTCCAGTAATTATATATTTTTTAAGAAATTAAATTTAGGAGTTAAGGCATGAGCTTATTTTTATAATCGAAAGTGGATTTGTTTATTTGGTAGGGGTTTGTTGAAATGAGGGAAGCTGAAAAATAACCATAATTAAAGTTTAAAAAATTATTTAAAATTTAGGAAGAGCGTTTATTAATTAGGCAAGCAGAAGTACTTTTAGCACAAAATAAAACACTTCAATATATTACTACACTTCGACTTTTACTTGTTCCACATTTTTATGATGTTCATTTATCTGGTGATGAATTAATTCGAAAAGGAAGAAGAAAGACTGGTTGAAATTAAAAATATAATTTGATAAAATCTTTATTTTTTAAGTTAAAATTCTACATATGAGTTTAACTAGATGTGCTATGGATACAATTAGAGGAAGTCCTTTAGAGAGAATGGTTAAAAGACTGGGCGCTATTGCTATTGCAAATCATCGACCAATGGATAATTTGGGCCCTCATGAGGTTAAAATTGTATTATAATTAATTTTCCTAAACTAGAATAATATAAGGGAGGAATATTTGAGTTAGTGTTTATTTGTTTTAAATTGTCGCCTTTTAAATTTTTATCTATTCTTTAGTTTATAGTTTTTCTACTTTTTGAGCATTAACTATTTTTAATTAAGTATTATAATTATCTTAACCCTTATTATTTTCCTTTTCCTTTTGTTTGACTCAATTAATTTACTCAATTTTAATTATTTTAAGTTACACGACTATGCATTTAAACTTGCTGAAACTCTTTATCTTGCTGGTGAACATGAAGAAATGCTTTGTGTCGTTTGTTATGCTTTTGTTCAACCAAAAATTGCTAGTTTAAAGTATTTTAAATTAATTTTTGAAATTTTATTTTTAATTTCCAGCTCAAAAATGTTTACTTCTCTATTATTTTTTGCCAGTATTAAAGCTAGAGATTATACTTTGGCTTTTGATTTTTTGCGTTTTTATATGACTTTTACTTTGGTAAATAATTTTTAAAAAGTAATTTTCTTTTAATTCTAAAATTTTTTAGCCAAGAATTACAAAAGGACGAGAATCAACTGAATCTGCTTCCGCACAAGCATTACTTCCACAATCCCATCTTCCAACAGAAAATTTGAATTATGTTTATGCAGCAATGAATTTTATCCTTTGCCAACATCAAAGTAAGGGGAATTTTTAAAAGTTTTTTTGTTATTCTTATTTTTTAAAGGTGTTAATTATCACCGTTTTATTATGCGACAACTAGTTAAATTGCCTGATTGTGATTCTTTACATATTATTTCTGGGAATAATTCAATGGTTACTGGCTCTTATAGACACGCTCTAGGTTGAGAAATTATTTTTATTAAAAAATTTTTATCTATTTTAGGCGAATATTTTATGGTTTGGTTAAAACATCAAGACAATCCTTTATTGGCCTTTTTGATTGCGTTGACTTTTGCTCATATTTCTTGTAAGAAGGACATTTCTTCACGGCATGTTGTTGGACTTAGAGTAATTATTAGAAAATTTCAAAAAAAAGGTTTAAAAAAATTTTAGGCCTTAGCTTTTATGAGCAAATATTCAAATCTTCGTTCGCCTTTTCTTTCTCAAGAAATTGAATATAATATGGGAAGACTTTTTCATCAAATGGGAATTTTATCAAATGCAATTCGATGCTATGAAAGAGTTTTATATGAATGTCCAACACCAATGATTTTGACAGAGGGCCCACACGGCGAAAGAAGAGAAGAATTAGCAATGAAGTGAGTGTTTAATATTTATGTTATTTGAATGAGTTTTAGAAAATTTTAAATGAATTTTTTGGATAATTGTTTAATCTGTTTTGTGGGTGGTTTTATAATATTGCTTAATTAGATCTTAAGATTTACATCACTATAGGTGTGGAATATTTAATGTTTTAGAAAAATTTCCTTTTATCGCATTCACCCTCTTCTTACATTTTTATAAAAAATATTTTATTATAATTTTTTAGGTATGATTTGAGACGGCAAGCATCATATAATCTCTCATTAATTTATGAATCGGCCGGTAATCGTATAATGGCTAGACACATTCTTGAAGAATTTTGCACAATTTAATTATAAATTATTTTGTTTATATTTTCTGTTAATTTAAATAATAAATTTTTATTTTTTTTGTTTTTAGTAATAAATTTTTTAAATTTATCCTTACAGTATTTTCTAGAATGAGACTTGTTTTTATATATCTTACTGCCACACACAGAGTGTTTTAGAAATAATATTCAATCATTCTGCTAGGTTTTAAAGTTAAAAAATATTTTTATTTTCCCCAACATTTTTATTTCACAATTTATCTTATTTTAATTAAATCGGTTGTCAATGTTCTGGCAAAAATACATTTTATTTCTCTAACTACAAAAATCCCCTCCCTTTTTATTTTTTTTAATTTGCATTAACACAACAAAAAAATTTTTTTGTAAAAATTTGTTTTCTCAATGGTTTGGTCAAACTATTTTTAACCGATTTGTCCGATCCTTTCATTTGATTAGAATATTTATTTTTAAAAACAATTTTACACACAATTTTTTACCTATTTTTACAAGGGGGGGGGGGTGAGGGGGGAATTCTATTTTTATTTTTTTATTCTTTCATCTCTTTCAATTTTTTTTGTTTTTCCGACAAAATGGACAGAATTAAGCTTAAAAAAGCCAGGCAGGCCTTTCACTGATTCAATCACTACAAAAATATATATGGGGAAAGAGAAGAGCGTGAATAAAGCAAAAAAAGCTTTAATATAAAAATATGTGAGTAATTGTGTTAAATAAATTTTTTTCTCTTTTCTATAAAAACATCCCCTTCACTTTGGCAAAAGTATTTTTTATTGTAAAAAGGCGTGGCAGATTACTATTATAATTGCAGCTGTGGTTTAGTGAACAGACAATAAATAACTTTATTTGAAAAGTTAAATAAAACTTTTGTTTTTTAGTTTATATTTTGATTAAAAATAAAATTAATTTTTAATTATTAAATTCTCAAGAAAATATTTTCTAATTAAAGGCTCTTTTTTCAATTTTTAAATTTGTTTGACAATTTTTGGATTTTTTTGAATTAAATAAGTTTCTATTTTTAAAATTAAAACATTTAATTATATATTAACAAATTAATTTTAACATTTTTATTTATTTAATTTTTGTGTTTATTTTTTATCTAAATATTTATTTTTCAATATTTTTCCTTTTATTTTAGTTCTTCTGCGGCATTTTTCTTTAGTCTTTTTAATTTTGATTTCTTTCAACTTTCCCTTTAAGTATTCCCTACATTTAATATACTAATCTTTTTTTCACAGATGTGTTCATTTATTTATTTACATAAATATGCCAAAAACTCTTTTTATTTTTTTAACTTTTATTTATTTTCTGCATTCCCTCCTTATTTAAAAATAATTTTATCAGTTAATATTTCCCAGAACATAAAATAGTTTTTCTGATCAGAACAGAAGCAAAACACATAAAAAAATAAATAAAAATAGCAACTGTTCCCGCAATTAAAAATAATTTTGGTTAATTAATAATTAAATATACATAGTACATTTAGGTTATAAAAATATTTAGGTATTTTCTTTTAAAATTCTAGCCTTTCTTTTTTCCTAATAAAAATTCTAAATTCTTTGTGTTCCAAAAATTAAACATAATATTTTAGCTATTAATTTATATATATATACATATTTAACACATTTAAAAGGAATTAAAAGGATTAATTAATATGGGAGAACCAAAAATTAAAAAATAAATATTTTTTTTTCTCTTTTTTGTCCAATATTGTTTTCTTTAAGTATATCCTCTATCCTTATTATAAATCATACCCCAAAACTTTTCTTGAGGTTTTTTATATTTATTTTGGGAAACCCTTGGGTATTGAAACATTTCCGTCTTTCGAATAAAAGAATGGAAAGATTTCTTTTCCAATTGTCTTCATTAATTTTTAAATATTTCTTCAATTTTACCTTAATTTTTCTTATTATTTTTATTAGATTTACTAAAAATATTTTTCTTTAATTTTCCTTCTTTCACCCAAAATATATTTTTTTTCTAAAAATTAAATGATTTATTTACAACTTATGTCCAAAATAATATTTATTATTTTTATCATCTTTTTAACTTCTGGCATTCAATCTGATTCTGTTGTTCCCTTAAACGATTTGTCAAATAAACATTTAAATGAGGAGGATGTTAATTGTAGTAATAATAATGTAAGTCTAAAAAATTATTTTTTGAATTTTTAAAATTTTTTTAAACTTTAATTGTAAATAAAATAAAAAATAAAGAAAATACGATAATTAAATGAGGATTATACATATGTAGGGTTATCTTCGGATATCTGAAAACTAACCGAAGGGCCGAACCGAAAAATCATCGGTTCCTCGGTTCGGCTCGGTTCAGAACCGACAACCCTAATTATGTATCAATTTTAAATTGCTTCTTCCTTACTTCTCTTTTTGTCCTACAAAAAATTCTTCTTACATTATTTTTAGTGACAGAAGGTTAAAATAAAATATTAAAATTTAGAAAGCCAGAAAAGACTTACAAAAAAACAATTAAAATTGTTTCAAAGATTATTTAATTTAAGATTTTCAATTATTTTTGGACTTTAAGTGGAAATGGAAGAAATAGTAGTGTTTCACATATTTTTGGTATATTTAAATTAATTTAAATTTAAAATATTTAAATTTAAAGGGACATTAAAAAGTTTAACAATAAATGAAGAATTACCAAAAGAATTGTGGAAAGAATTAAATAATTCTGAAATTATTTTATTAGAAACTAATTATAATGCAAAACAAGCAGCTTGGAAAGAATGTTTTAAAAAATTAAAAGAAAAAGAAATTCCGTTTGGAAAGAAAATTGAGGAAAAACTTCAAAATTGTAAAAATATTTTTGTTTAATTTTTTCTTCCAGTACTCTATTAATTATCCTGGGTAATTATTGTTTCGACCTCTATCTGGAGAGGGTAATTGATAGAGGCGTGGTAATTAATAGAGGTTATTTTAGGAAGGCTAATTATGACTAGTTTTAAGGGAGTAATTATTGTTTCTACCTTTCTCTGGAGGAGGTAACTAATAGAGATGGGGTAAATATTTGAGGGAGGGGGGGGGGTAATTAATGGAATACATACGGTAGTTAAAAGAATCGAAAAATTTTTAAAAATTAATTATTTTTAAAGATTACAATAACCATCAACGTTTTGGTCTTCTAAATTATTTTAATTGGAAAGACCTTCCTGCACAATGGTTATTTCAAGGATTAGTTGATTTAAGAGCTGAATTGGTAAAATAATAATTTAAATTTTATTTAAAAGTTTTTTAAAGGAAAAAAGAGCAACATATAATGAATTTAAAAATAAAAAAATTACAAAAGAAATTGAAGAAATTGGGAATAAATATCAAAAAACAATTATTTATTTAACTAATTTAACTAATGATTTATGTGATTATTATCCTTCTTTGGCTGCTGATGGAAATGTGGTAAATAAATAAATTTTTTGAATTAATTTAAAATTATTTTAATGATTATTACAAGAATGAGACAAATAATATCTCTAATTTATTTTAAAGAGTACATCCCAAAGGGGTACCCCCAAGTACAGCCCCCCATAACTACGCAAAGCCATAACTTGCTTTAATATTCTCGGCCTTTGTCATTTTTTGTATCAATCCCTTTAGCTCGATGAGAGGAGCCGTTTAATGCAAAATTTGGTAAGATTCGGAAAAATATGGCTTTGCGCCTTTTGGGCTGTATCCTTCAAAATGTATTAAAAGAATTTCGTGAAATATTCTGTCAGAACCCCCCCCCCCCCCCCATTTATTATATTTTTTATTTAAAATTTAATTATCATCAATATCTCAAATATAAGTAATCAAAAAATTCCACAAAATTTCTATCTCAATATTTTAGATGGAATTTGTTCTGGATAAATTATTAAAAGAAATTGAGGAAATAACAAATAAAAAAATAATTGGAGGTTCTTGGCAAAGGGCAATTAAAAAATATAAATGTGGAGAATTTGAAAGAACGGATGATTTAATTGGAGAAGAAAATATTTTGAATGAATTTTTTGATCAAATTGATTTGGATAATTTTAGAAGGGTTTGGATGATTAAATAAATAAATATTATTTTATAATTATAGACAATTAATTTATTAAACAAAGATCTTGCCAAACATCGTCAACGAATTGCTACAAAAATTGTTAAATATTTAGAGGAAAATCCGGGAAAGAAATTATTTGTTGTTGTTAGTGCTGGTAAATTATAAATAATAAAATAATTAAATAATTAAATATGTATTTGGTGGATATAAATTATTTTATTAATTTTTTCCCATTAAATTGTTTCTAGATTTTAATTTTTATTTTAATAATATTTTTATTAATATTTAACAAAAATTTAGAAAATTTATTTAAATTTTCTTTTTTCACAGGCCATTTGGTTGGAGATGACAGTTTAATTAAAATTTTGGCTGAACAAGGATTTAATTTAAAGCAATATTCTCCTTCAGAAAATCCTTCAGAAATTCTTCAAAATTCCCCAGAATTTACTTCAAAAGAAGAAGAGAATAATGAATTTCTTTTAAAACCAACAACAAATAAAATTCCAAATATAGTCTTTGCCGCTGCTTTACAAGGAAATCCTCCTTCTTTTTATGAAAATAGAAGTATTAGAGAAGAAAAAAATAGAGAAAATGAAGAGAATAAAAATTTAGATGAAGATAAATTAATTGAATTAAATAATGGAGAGGATGGGGGGGATTTGTTGTTTGTAACTACTACAAAAATAATGCCATTAATTAAAAATAATATATCAGAAGAATTTAATAAAAATTTTACTTTTATTTCTTCCAATCGTCACAGCAAAAAATCGTTAGTTTTTTTAATATATTTATTTAAATTTATAAAAGTTTATCAAAATTAATAGAATTATATCTCCTTTAATTTAACGTTAAATTGGTTGCTGTATTTAACAGGGATGGGTCGGGTTAACCGAAACCCGACCTTTTTTCGACCCGAAACCCGATCCGAAGAATATTATTTTGAAAGCCCGAAACCCGACCTGACTTTTTTCTCAACCAAACCCATCCCTGGTATTTAATACAAAATACAACAAAAATAAGGAGAAATTCTCCCTTGAAATATTCCTAAATCCCTCCTTTATTTTTCCCCTTTATAATTAAATTTACTAAAATTATTTTTTAAGTTATTTTTGGATTTATTTTACTTCAATTTTGTCAATAATTTTAATAATTCTTATTCTTTGTTGGTATATTTACAATAAACATTCTGGTTATCTTAAACCGCCACATCTTCCGTTTATTAATGACAAAACTAATTGTTGTCAACAACAAAGTAGTAATATTTCTGTTGCTAAAGGAGGATTGCCTGAACTTAAAAATAATGTAAATGTAAATTAATTTTTGAAAAACTAAATAAAATTAATTTAAATAAGAAAAATCCTTGCATTGATACACTGATTTAATTGTGTTTTTAGATAAATATTCGAATCAAATTTTCTTTTCTAAACTTAATTGGAAAAAAGTTTGAGTAAAATCTCTTAAACAAATTCACAAAAATTTAATTCAAAAATTTTGGTAAAATTTTTTGATCAATTTCTTTGATGGATCCAATAACAAGGAAATGGATCCATTTCCTTGTTATTTTACTACATTAATTTAATTTATTTTAGTCCCAACAGCAACAAATATGGTCTACTACTCCTAATCCAAAACCAACAATATCTTCTCCCCAATATTCACAACAACAACAAAACATATTTCCTTTAAATACATCTCCACCAAAATCGGCAACATCCTTTTCTGAAGCATCAAACGCAACTGGAGAAACTTCTTTTAATATTTGTGAAATTACAAATAATGAGGGGGGAGGAAATGTTAAAAATGAAGAAGACGAAATTAAAAATAATAGTGCTTCTTGGGAAAATAAAAATGAGGCTACTTCTCCTTTGGTAAATTTTATAATCAAAAATATAAGTGAATCTCTATATAACGTCATCCCTCGAGTCAAATTTTGTTTCCGTTAGAAGGGAGGTTACTTTGGAAGGGACTGAAAATTCGAATAAAATCTGTAAAATATCATTAATTATTTTATTTTTTTAGAATCCAACTATAACAACAACACCTTTAGTTGATGGACAATATCGTTCTACTAGCTCTCTTGCTCTGTCTCATACTCCAAAAACTCAGCTTAATCAATCACGGATGGAAATTAATGATAAAAATCAGGTAAATAGTTAATTGTTTTTATTTTCTCTTATTCAAAAAGATTTCTTTAATTTTTGTTCTTTTATCCCCTTTATTTAAGAGACTAATTAATTAAAGTTAATTAATTTTCAGAAAATTCCTCAAGAACCATTAAAATCCCCTCCTTTTCCCCCTCCTCCCCCTTCACAACAACATTCAACACTCCCAACAATTCCAGAATCAAAAAGATTAGCCCCTCCACCTCCAACCGATTCAGTTATTAAACATAAAAAGTTGGCTTCTTTGGACGAAAATGATGAGAAAATTGTTGAGAATTTGGTAATTCTGATAATTTATTTATTTTTTAAATAAAAATTTAAAAAGGATTTCAATTCTCCAACAAATTATTTTAATAATTCAAAAATAAATGAGGAATTATTGCCTTCAGAAAATCAACAGCAAATTTATAATAATTTAAATAAAAATGAGTATAATGGAAGTAATTTCAATTATCCACCTTTAATTAATAATAAAGAAATACAGGTTATTCTGTTCGGGGGGGGGGTTTACAAAAATTAATTTCAAAAAAAATTTTTTTAAGCAGTCAGAAATATATTTACCTGAAGAGGATAATCAAAATAGCCAGCAATCTTCTTCTTCAAATTCTTTCCCTTTCACAGAAGTAATTAATAATTTAAATGAAGAAGTTTTGAAAAATGATGAGAAATAAGAAGGAAAAGAAAATAATTTTATTTTTAAAATTCCTTTCAAATAATTTATTTGCTTCCCTAACTTTCTAAAATTATCCAAAATATTTTTAAAATTCCAATATTTTCTTTACTATAATTTATATAAATATTTTTACCAAACCTCATAATATCACAAATTTTATTTTAAAATTATTTTTTATTTTTTTTATTACCACACATTTATTACCACACATAAATTTTTTTTAAAATTTTTATCTCAATTAAATTTATTTTTAACACAAATCCAAATTTAATTATTATCCAATTTAAAGAAATATTTAATTGAAAATAAGCTTCTCCCTTAGTTATAAATTTTGTAGTTTTTAAATAAAAATTTAAGTAATTTTGTGCTAAATAGCCCTCCCTTAAATAATTACCATTTAAATTAATTACCCCATCCAGCGATGGATTGAAATAATAATCCCCCCCCCCCCCATCGAAACACGTTCAAATTTCAAACCTCGTTTAATTACTCGCTCTCGATTAATTACTCCATCCAGCAGAAACCCAGGGTTGTTAAGAAAAGTTTTATAGTATTTACTAGTGATGTTCGAGAGTCTCGGTCTCGACTCTCGAGTCGAGAAATTTCTCGGTTTTTTTGAGCTCTCGGTCTCGGTCTCGGTGTTTTACTCTCGGAAAACGAGACTAAATTTACACCCCTAATGACGGAAATTTTTTGAATTTTACTTGTACTTCGCGTACTTTGACATAATATTTTTTAAGGAAAAGGGAAGAAATATTTATATTTTCACCCATCTTTCCTTCTGTTGGTCGATGGTTGAGTGGTTAAGTCGACTGGCTTAACTCACTTAGATATTTTCATGGGTATGGGTTCGAATCCAGGGGTGGAAATAGACCTGAAAAAACTTTTCTTTTCAAAAATAAACTTTTTTAAACTTTTATTTTTGATTTTAAATCTGTAAATTTATTTTTTTTAATATTTTAAACTTGAAAAAACATTTTAAATTTAGTCTAAACTTCAAAAAAATTTTTGCCTGCGGCTTTAACAAATGATTTTTCTCCTAAGTCCTTACAAAATTCTAAAATTTTTCGCCTCCGGCGGTAAAAAAAGGAAGATATCTAGCTCCTTGTCCTTATAAAATTCTCAAAATTTGCGCCTCCGTCAGTGAAAAATAAAAAAATCTGGCTTAATGGCCTTCAAAATTTTAAAAATTTTCGTCTACGTCGCAAAGAATTTTAATTTAATAAGATTAAAAGGATTAAGAGGGATACTGGGGATTCAGAAGGATTAAATTTAAAATCAAAGGACTTGTGCGTGGCATCGAGGGATCAAGAAGATATCGTTGGATTTGGAGGGATATTGAGGGATATGAGGGGATTTTAAGAAATTAATGTGAATATCAGTGATATATTGTAGACTTGGGGATTCAAGGGCTTTAGGGGATTAGGACGGACATGGGGATTAGGAGGTATATTTTGGTGATTAGGAGGGACATCAAGTGATATCCCTCTTAATCTCTCGGTCTCGACTCTCGGTCTCGACTCTCGACTCTCGTTTTGGTCTCGGTCTCGGGGTTGATTCTCGGTCTCGGTCTCGACTCTCGACTCTCGGCTTTTTTTGACTCTCGAACATCACTAGTAAATACTCATAAAAATATGCTTTATCAAATGGGTTTGTTAAATATTTTCCGAAAAATTTTTCCGCGGATATAGGATTTGGGATATCCGGCTTAATCCGGATATCTCGGCCAATTTTCATTTTCACGAAAAATGCAGAAATATGTCAACTGAGATACGAATAGAGCTTTCGATTGCTATATAGAACGTATTTTTTGAATGAAAAATTATTGATTAAGCAATTTAAAAGAGAATGTTCCAAACTTTTGCACCTCACTGTATTTTAGTAAATAAATAATATAAATACACACAAAAACCTAGAAATTGGAGAAATATTAAAGCTGCTTAAAAATAAATAAGGGCGAAATTTTCTTAGAAAAAAGTTTCTAGATTTTCAGTGGCTGAGAGAATTCTTTTTAAGGGAAACATTACTATGGAAAAAGTCGGGAGGATTCGGATTTCTTGTAACCTTTTACATACCCGCTACATTCTACCACAAAAACTACATAAATTCTAATATACATACCTATTTAATTTTTTATTTAAGATTCTAAAATTACTAAAGAGGAGTACATGGAAATAATAGCATTACTTGATAAAAAAGACTTTGTTTTTAAACGAATAATTAGAGAATCAAAAAAATTAAATTTGGAAAAAATTTTAGATTATTTGATGGAAATAAAGAATGGAAAGAATAATTATCTTTTAAAATATTACCGAAATTTAGATGATTTTTTAAAATTTAAAAATAAGTTAGAACTAAAGATTGCAAAAGATAAGGTTAACCAAAAAGAAAAATTAAATGAGAATAAGGTATTTAATAAATTGTTAATTTAAATATTTTTCCAAACTTTCTCCAAAATCTTGAGATATTTAGAATCAAAAATAAAAATTTCTGTAATATTAAATGTAAAGTCGAGTACCGAGTAATTGGGAAAAACAGAGCTCAAGTAATCCGAATTTGAAAAACCCGAGCGGTCGAGTCGAGTAACTCGAACTCGCTCGACTTAGACTTAATCTAAATAAATGAAAAAAATTATTTAATAATGTTTGTGTATAAATATATTAAATATTTAACAATATTCTGAATCGGCCAATCCTAACTTACTGAATTCCCTCCTTTACCTGAATTTTCTGGCTAGCCAGATACAAAATAAATTTAAATTATTAAACTTTAGGAAAAGAAAAATACATTTAAATCGGTTGCTACGAAAGTTATTGAACAACAAAAAGAGTCAAAAGAGTTAGAAGAATTAAAAGAATTAGAAAAAGCTAAGAATATTGGAATTGTTGTAATTTTATTAAAAATAGAATTTTGTGAAAAAATGGAGAAAAAATATAAAAATAAAGAGGAAAAAGTTTTAAAAAAATTTTGTGAAGAAACTTCGATTACAAATAAAGTTATAGACATAATTAAAGCTTTAGATGAACAAAGAATTGAAGAAGAAAAAGAAGAAAATGAGAAAAATGATAAGATAAAGAAATGGAAAGAAATTATTAATATGAATATTAAAAAGTCAAATTAAATTTATTTTTTTTTACAAATTCCCTTTAAGTTTTGACATTTTATTTTTGATAATAATTTATCAAAAAGAGAAGGAAATTGTTTTTTCATGTACACACATATGTAAATATAAAGATATCAGGGATTGAATACTCTTCCGATTCGAAAAAGTTTTTTTGAATTCCTGGCGATTCTTGGGGTTGGATATAGCTACTATATTATTGGCGCAATCCTTGATAGAAAAAAATTGTAAATATGTACCTCAAATGTATACACATTTTTAATTTTTTCAAGACCTTTTAATCTTCTTCGATTTCCATTGCATAAAATTTAAAAAACATTGCATAAATATTTGATCTGGATTTCTATTATAAATACACCAAAACAATTAAAACAATTGCAAGGACTGGGTGTTTGTGTATAAATATACATATTAGGTAAATAATAATTTATCAAAAAATAATGAGAACAATGAGTTAAAAATTTTTTGATTAAAATATAAATTATAAATAAATTTTTTAAATTACTCAATTAAACTTCAATTTATTTTGAAATATTTCTTGCCTTCTTTACATTCTTCCAAAATATTCTTTTAATTTATTTTTGCATAAGCAATCTAATAAATAAATAATTTATTTTGTTAATCAACAATTTCTCTAGAAAATCTTCTTTTATTTTCTTCATTTTCATAATTTTCTATATTTTCTTCATCCCTTAAATATTGTTTTTCATTTGTTGGAAGTACTAAACTAAAAGAATCTTGAGAAGTTGAAGGCCTAGGAAATATAGCTCTGGCAACTACTCCAGCTGGGGGGCCATTAATCCAATTTAAACGTTTAATTAAATGTATAGGAGCTATTCCATATTGTTGTTGGGAAGCTGAAGAATCTGGAAATAAATGTAGAAATTTTTTAATTAATATACTAAATCCTGTGGAATTTTGTACAATTCCATAAATAAGCTTATATTTAACCAATATCCACCTATAAAGTGATATTGACATTTAGTTTCAAATATTCTTACTATTGTTTTGAAAGCCCCCCCTCCCTCCCAGTCTTTAGTAAAATTTACATTTATTTTCAATTCTAAAATTATTTTGTATGTTTTGTGTGTCCTCTCAATATTTTTTTAAAATTATTTTATTAAAAATATTTTATTTTACCCCTTTTTTGTCTTTCCGCATATTTTCCAATATTTTTATATCCATTTCTTGAAGTCATTTGTCTTTGACTAGAATCAACAAAAGCACATAAAGCCCCATTTTTCATTTCTCTTAAAGTACAATTAAATGTTCTAACTAAAGCTTTTTGGTGATTATTTGGAGTTATTGAGCTTGGTGTTGTTGGAGTTGTTGTTAATGTTGTTTTATTATTTTTATTTTCTGAAGGTGAAGAGAATTGATGCCAACTGAAAAAGATAAAGATAGGAAATTATTTTATAAAATTTATTTATCAATTTGAGAGTATCTGGGATATCAAAAATTAAGAAAAAGTATGATAAGATTTCGGATCGAAAAACTGTCAGTGTTGCAGATTTCGGTATCAGATAACCCGTGGCACACCTGGTAGGTATACATATAGAATACTTAAAAAACTCTTTTTTTCTAGCTTAATCAAGCTTCTCTCAATTAAGAACATATAATTCTTTACAGTAATATCCATTTTTTGATTGCTGTTAAGCAAAAAAGTCAACTAATTTGTTGATTGATCAACATAGAAAAATGGCTTTATAAACAATACTATACTAATTTAAGAATAAATTGACTGAAATCTTAATTAATTAAGAAGGGTATATCTAAACATTATATCGGGATTAAACTTAAATAAATAAACAAACATTTTTCTCTTTTTCTGTCCATTTGTATTATTTTCTTTATTATTTTTTAATAAAGAATTATTTATATTTTTATTATTATTATTAATATTTCCATTATTAATTAATAATCTTTCATCTATTTGTATTGAACGTGTTCTATTTCCACTTAATGCAAGTACCAATTTCCATCTAACAATTTTCCATTGTTCAGCATTTAAACATCCATTAATTTGTGCATATTGATAACCTATTTGTCTACAAAAATTCCTCCATTCAATAATATCGTTCTCTTCAGAATTTGGACGAGCAAGGGGAATAAGTACTGATTCTTAATTAATTAATATTTTTATTAAAATATCTTTATTTCCCTTTCCTCTCTTTCTAATTAAAGTTAAAAAAGATTAACCGAAACTTTAGATATATTTAAAAATAAATGTTAGCCCTCCCTTTTTGACAATTTTATAAGAAAATTAATTACCAATAATATTTCCAAGTAAATTAGTATGTTGAAGTAATTCTGTATTATTTAGGAATATTTGAGGAGTAATTGGTCGATTTTGAATTTTATTGATACCTAAAGCATTTCCAATTGAAGAACAAGTATTGCAAAGCTATTAATATTAAAATTTTATTTGCCTAAATATTTTTTGATAATAAAAAAATTATTCTTTCTTCCAATTAATTATAATCATTTAATCTTTAATTTTTTTCTTTTCTTACCGAAGAAAGTATATCGGCACATATTTCATTTTTTAATTCTCTAAATTTATTTAATGCTTGTTCAGCTGAAGTAGAATCTATTGGTGCTGATCCTCTTAACCAATCAGCTCTAGAAGAGGCCGAAAGTGTTAAACTTGTGGCAAAACGTTTTACTTTTTTCTTTAAAAAAAATAATTTTTATTTTTAATTTTCAATTTTCCCTCACTTCTTTACATTCTGGCCATTTATAAAATATTAACCAATTTGTAGCTGAATGTATAGCCAATAACATATTCGAAAAATCAGTTAAATATAAACTACTTATATACTTAAATTTTTAAAAATTAATTTTAAATTAAATTAAAAGTTAATTAACTTGTTCCATTTCTAATTCTGTTTGTTGACTACTTGTTTTACCTCCATAACCCATTACTTCCATTAATATTGTATTAAATAAATATAGAGCTAAAAATAATTAAATTTTATTTTCACTTTCATTTTTGTAAAAAATAATATTTTAGTTTTCCAAAAATATTAGTAAAATTTGGAGGGGAAACGAAAAGAAAGAAGGAAGACGATGAACGAAAACAACATTTAATTTAATGTCTAGAATTGTTAAGAAATGCTCAAGGCGAAAAGAAAATTTTCAAAATTAAATTCCAAAAATTTAAAACTTACTATTACAAATAATGAATTTAATTGACAGAAACTGAAAATAAATGATTGTTTATTTATTTATATTTAATTTTAATTTAATTAATTTACCGTTAACATTAAATGAACATTTCTTCCCAAAGCTCTCTGTCTTTGCGGAATTATTTGTTGATGGCCAACAGTTCTTTGGGCACTAGCTATTTGTAATGTTCTAACAGTTAATATAGCTATAATAACTATTGGTGTTGGTGCTCGAAATATTAAATCCGGAATTAAATGAGATAATATGGCATAATACTGATTGTTTACCTTTAAATTAAGGTGAAAATAATTTTTGGAAATTTTTATTTATTTATAAAAAGGTAAATAAATGAATGCTAAAAGATTGCCAAATTTTAAATCATAATTTAATTTCTAAAAATTTTTCCCATACCAACTCTCGTTGTACAATCATTGTTCTAACTTCAAATCCATTAGAACGAAATTCATAACTAAAAATTAAAAAAAAAATTTTTTATCTACAAAAATCTTTTCTTTTCCAACCAATCAATTAAAGCCCTTTCAAAAGGAACGGCCAAAAAATTCAAAGCAAAAGCCCCAAAAACAATACAAGAAAATATTGAACGTAAAGAGAATTGCCCTTTTCGTGTACGTTGTTCTAATGGACGGGAAACAGCTTTGTGTCTTTCGATTGTAATTGCTAATACTTGCCAAATCTTTAAATTAAGATTAAAATAATTTAATTTAAAATCCTCATACAGTTCCGGTAACACAAAAACTGGCAAATGGTTGGAATAAATAAAGTAAATAAGCAGTTACTCCAACAAAAGGTAAAATACCTAGGCACATACAAATAATACCTTTAAAAATATTTTTAATAACAATTTTTTGGAAATTAAAAATCAACCATAAGAGCAAAGGCAACAACATAAAAGGGCAATATCCCAAATACATAAAGCTGTTAAATGTTTGGCTAGACGACGAGAAAAGTGATTGGATTTGTTATGTAACTAATAAAAAATAATTTTAATTAAATGAAAAAAAATTTGGAGGAGGAAAAAAAGGAAGAGGAGGAGGGAAGTACTCTAAAATAATAAAATATTATCCTTAAATTTATTTTTTTGACTAGGCTAGAAAACTCCAATTTGCAAAAATCTAGATACCGTATTTACTCGATTAATTCCCCCGAGGAATTATTTTTTCAACCCATCCGTGGCATGGGGAATTAATAGGGGGTGGGGAATTATTCGAGGGTGGGGAATTAATCGAGTAAATACGGTAGTGGGGATGGATAATAAAATATACATAGACTTTCTGAGTTTCGACCCAATTTCATAATCTTCTCACTAAAAAACTACTCGAAACTCCTCCATATTCATCCTTACAAATTATTAAAAGATGCTAAAGCGAGCGTCTTCCCGGGGATTTGTTAAATGTTTTTCTCTCTAAATTTTCAATTATCGCACTTATTTATAGATCGAAAAAGTTTTTAATTAATTTAAATATTTACTTGATAAACGAATAAAGCATTTCCAATAAGCCCAAAACTAACTAACAAACAAGTAATTAATCCATTGACTACAAATGAGAATCTTTCATATCTAAAAATACATATACATTTAATATTTCTTTATTAAACACATATATTTAAAGGGTATATGTACTTAATTATTTTTTGTTTGAGAGGGGAGTAATTAAAATAGTACTTACGCCTCCAATTCTGCAAGCATTTTCTTAGCCTGAGGGTCATCATCCCCAAGACTTCGATAAAATAAAAGTAAATCAAAACACCAAGCTATAAATTAATTTATTAATTATCTCCCTCTAATTTCCAAAAACCTTCAACTGGGGGTTCTTCCATAAAAACAGAATTTGTTGTTAAATTATTTAAATTATTTACATTACTTATATTTACAGAAGGGTTGTTGTTAGAAGTAAATAATTTTAAAGGGGTAATTGTTGTTGTTGTTGTTGAAGTACCAATAATAGTAAAAGGACTTTCGTCCATTTTTAAAAAAATAAGGGGAATATTTAAATCTAGTAAATTATTTTTTAATAAAAATTAGGAAAACTTTAAATAATTATTTTGCTTAAATTATTTTTTTTCAAAAATTATTTTTAAAAGCATTTAAATAAATATTTTTAAATCAAAATTAATATTTCTTTTTGCAAAGAAAAATATTTTTTTTTAATAAAAATAAAATTGTATTTAAATTTAAAAATAATTTAAATTTATTTATTTGATGCCTCAGCTTTTCTCTAATTAAATATATTTTTTTATTTTATTTATCTATTTTATTTTCCATCTCTTTAAATTCCCACAATCTTTGTTCATTTAAAAATAAATAAATTTTTTAAAACAAATATAAAATAAATAATTTAAAAATTTTTAAGGAAATTATTGAGGAATTTTAATAAATAAAAATTTTCTTAGAAAATGGAAGGGAAGTAATTCAAAATTAAATTGAGAAAGTAAAATACATAATAATAAATAAATATTTATTTTATTTTATCAGAGTTAGAATATCAAAATTTTGGTTAAAAATAGCTTTGTTGTTTATTGTTATAAATTCGAATATAAATTAAAATATTTTTAAATTAATTATTTAATTTATTTTAAAATTAAATATCAATCAAAAAAAATAATTAAATGTTTTGGCTGTTTAATATAAAAAATATTTGTTAAAAATACCTAATTCTAATTAGCATACTAATTGTTTTATATATTTTGCAGGAAAGAATAAAAAAATTCTACAAAATTAATGAAAAGAAAAAAAAATTTTTTTAACAGAACTAAAAATATATTTTATAGTAAAATAGCAGATAAAAAAGATTCTTTTTAAAAAAATATTTTTTAGTCTTCTAAAATAGAAATAAAATAAAAAATTATTTAAAATAAATGTATGAGACAATTAAAGAATTTTATAAAAAAAACTAAAAAGTTTTAAAATTTAAAAAAATTATTATTTTTTAATTTATTTAAATAAAATATTTAAAATAAAAGAATTTAAGAAAAAAAAGAGAAATATTTCTAAATTAAATAAAATAAAGGAATTTTTAAATAAAAAAAGACATTTAAAAAACAATTATTAATTGTGGGTGGAATTTTTGTTGGAATTTAACAAAAAAATAATTGTTGATTTTTAAAATTTGGAAAGAAAAATAATTGTAAAAATAGCTAAATTAAATTAAAAAAAAATATATTTTTAGAGTTTAAAGAATATTTATTTTTTGATTATTGAGCTTTTAATTAATTTTTATAATTAAATGTTTTCACACAAGAGTTTTGGGTAAAAAATAAAAATAATTAATTAATTAATTGTCCTTTTAAAAATTATTTTGAGGGTTTTTAGTGGTAATTTTGTTTTTTAAAAAATAAGATGAGAAAAATAATTTTTTTGGAAAAAAGAAGAGAGGAGAGAGGAGGGGAGATTAGCTAAAAATAAATAAAAAGGAGAAGAAAAGGAAGGTGGGAAAAACATTTTTTGGAGGAACGTCGATGAAATTTTTAGGGAGAATTTCCGGTAGTTTTCAACAGAAAAGAATAAAAAGAGGGGACCTTCTGCCAAGTTTTGAAAGCTTTAGGGGAAGAAAAAAAGAAGAGAAAAGGGCAAATTTGTGACAAAATTTTAGGTAATTATTTTTTGTTTTGTCGATAATTTACTAGCTTTTTTTGTTTTATTTCGTCACTAGTCTAGTTAAAATAAAAAGTTTTTTAAAAGAAAATTTAAATTAACAAGAAAATTATTTTTATTTAAAAAAAAAAGAAGCTAAAATAAAAATAAAGAAAGAATTAGGTTGATATTTTTTAAAAAATCAGAAAAAAAATGTTTAAAATGACATTAAAAAATTTTTTTTTAATTTTTTATTAAAATATATTTAAATGTTTCTTTCTATAAATTAAAGAAATAGAAAGAGAGAGAAAATTATAAAAAAATATTAATTTTAAAATAAATATTAATTTTGGATTGGAGAAAAAGTTTTTTTTTAATTTGGAAGAGAAAAAGAAAAAATTTTTTTTTGGAAAAACCAATTTTTGGGTATAAATCACGCGGATAAAATTTTTGTTTGGTTATTGAGTTTTCTTTCATTATTCAATCTTTTATCTTTTTTTGAAAAAGTAAAATGAATGAGTGAAGTATTTAGAAAAAGAAGAAAAGAATAATTAAATTAGCATAAAAAGGTAAGGGTCGGAGGGATGTTTGGGCGCTTAAATAAGTTGGGAGTAAATTTATTTATTGACAGTTGATAAGCAAATAAAAGTAAAAGTAAAATATTTACTGCATATTTTTAATAGTTTTAGCTAATTTTTCTATAAATTTCAAAAATTATTATTTAAAAAATACAAAAGTCCCCAGCATTTTCAGAACAGGAGCGAGCGCGAGACAACCAAAAAAAAACAACGAAACACGCATACGCAAAAAACGCAGAAATGCAAAAAATTTTTTTTATTAATTGCCTCACTCCATTGAGATTCAATAAATTATAATGCAAAAACATATTTCTCAAAAATCACTTACTTAAATCATTTATCAATGGGGGTAGTACGAGATAGAGGACGGACTGGGAGTGTCGTACGAGCATCGAGATTTCAAAACATTCTCGTTCTCGATAACCGAGCTTTTCGATCGAGATCCCGTCTCGGTACGGTCTCTAATACGAGATACGAATCTGAGCAAAATTAGCTCATATGTACTTTCTCATATTTAGAGTATTAATGGAAAATAGTTTTAACATCTAAAATTCACAAAAATTTCATATCAATTACCTAAACTAAAAACATCTTTTTTAATTTTCAGAAAATGTTTGCGCCCAAACATTCAATTTTCTTTTAGCAATATGAAGAGTCTTTCTTCGTTTTTAATAAAACAAAAATTTTAGCAGCTGCTAAATGATTTATTTAAATTTTTATCCCAAAAGAATCCTCACTCTCCCTCTCTCTTAAAAAATCTAAATTAAATAAATAAATATATTTAATAATTTTAAGACACGTTTTCTGGCTGGCATAAAGAATAATTTATTTTAAGTTTTTGTAGACAGATTAAAAATTAAATATTCGAGGAAATAAATTAATTTAAAGAAAAGTTTTTAAAAAAAAAAAGTTTTTAAAAAAATCTTTTTTAATAAAATTTTTTATTTAAAAATATTTAAAAATTTTAACGAAAATTTGTTGTTTTTAATTAATTTTTTAAATAAATATTTAAATAAAAATAAATTGCTTAAGGCTATAAATTGAATAAATATTTAAATATGCATGTACATAGATACATATGTATAATAATTAATTTGAAAAATAATTTTTTTTTAATTTTATTCTCAAAATTTTAACAATAAAAATACATATATTTTTTGAATATTTTTGTAACAAAGTTGAAAATAAATTTTTGTTTTGAAAAAAATATTTATAAAAATATTTTTAAATAATTTATTTTTTTAAATTAATTATTGCGTGTTTAAAATTGTAAAAAAAAGTTTATTTTATCTCTAAGTAAATTTAAAAAAAATTTTTAATGAATTTCTGTTGCCTTTAATAATTTTTAAATTAAACAATATTCTTGCAAAAATTTATTTTAAAAAAGAGGCTTTAAAAATTAAACCTAAAAAATATTTTAAATGTTTGAGAGAAGAAAAAAAATTAAAAATAAATTTATTGAAAAAATTATATTTGATTTCAAAAAAAAATTTTAAATTTAATATAAAAAATTATT
Organism: Meloidogyne arenaria; assembly: GCA_036172955.1. Taxonomy (NCBI): domain Eukaryota; kingdom Metazoa; phylum Nematoda; class Chromadorea; order Rhabditida; family Meloidogynidae; genus Meloidogyne; species Meloidogyne arenaria. The sequence continues at coordinate 2,033,391 of JARQAB010000043.1, forward strand.
TTAAAATTAAAATTAATTAAATAAAATATTTTTAAATATTTTATTTAATTTTAAAAAAATATTATTTTATATCCAATTTTTAATTTTAAAAATTATTGTCCATTATTTAAAGTTAATTTTATTTAATTTTTTATATTTTTTATAATTAAAATAAAATATATTTAATTAAAAAATTTATTAATAGCTAAAATGCCCTCCTCTATTATTTCTTTTTTCCTTTTTAAAAAAATTAAAACAAATGAGTGATGTGAGAAAATTAGAAATTTAAGTAGTTAAAAAAGTAAAGGGGAGAATAAATGGAGAGGGCAATAAAAAACCAAAAAAAAGTCATTTTGCACTTTTGCCTATTTCGCGTGTGTTTTCCGACACTTTAATGTTTTTATTTTATAATATTTCCGGCAAAGGAACATTTAAAAAAATACAGTAAAATATATATGTAGAAGGAATTAATTAAAGAATATAATTTTTTTTATAAAATAAAAACACAAAATAATAAATTTTAAAAAAAGATTAAAGCGAATAAATAATTTAGAAAGTCCCCGTACTTCACGATTCTCGGGTAATTTATCCTTTTTAATTATGGAATAGGGACAAAGGCAGGTAAGTAATTATAAAAAATATTTAGTCAAAGAATTAAAAAAAATTAAATAATTAAAAAGTAAATGTTTTTTTTGAGTTTAAAGATCGAAGAAAATATTAAAAGCTTTTAAAGTAGTTAATTATTTAAAAGAATTAGTATAAATAATTTATTGAGAATAGGTATGTAAATTTGTTTTGATAAAGAATTAAAGGATATAAAACAAAATATATTTAACCAGGGTTATTTAAATTAAATAAATATTATGAAAAATATAAAAAAATATTAACATTAAAGTTTATATTATTTTTTTTTAATTGTATTTATTAATTTATGAGAAAATTGCCAAAAAATATATATTTATTTTCTTTAAAAATAAATTTGTGTTTTAATGGACGGAAATGTTTTTATTATATTTTTGTTTTGTGTTTTAATGTTTTTCTGACGTTTTTAAAGGAAAATAAACTTTTAAAAAGAGTATTATTTTTTAAATAAAAGAAAATAAAAATAATAGAGGAATTTTAGAAGGTATTTAGTTAGTTAGTTAATTTTTAGAAGGTAAAACACTGTCTCAAATTCCCGGCTAATTATAAATAAATAAGCACAAAAAAATTTTTTATTATTTTTTTTTTGAGGATTTATATCAAAAATAAGAAAAAAATTAAAAATATTAGTAGTAGATCAAATTCTGTATAGATAATGATAAATACAAGGAAAAGTACGTGTCTTTAATTAGAGAGTGAATTTATTTTTTAATTAAATTTCTCTTTAGTTTCCATAATTTTTTCGCTTATTTATGTCAGACAATAAATTAAAATGAAAAATAACTTTTCAAATAAAATTAATAAAAATGTGAAGAAAAATAAAAACTCAAAGAATTTAATTAAATAAATGACAAAAAAGAGAGCAAATAAAAGAAATTTAATTAAAACTAAAAAACATTTAATAAATGTAAATATTTTCCAATAAAATTCTTAGAAAAGTTTTGTTAAATAAATCGTCATTCAAAATATATATGTGGATTATTTGTATAAATAAGTCTGACCTAAGAAGCCTCTATTAAATATGTCAGCTAATAATTAGGTATTTGGATCTTATCAATAAAGAATTTTATCAATAAGAAGCATTATGTAGGTAGCAAAGAAAGATTCATTCTCCCTTCCCCCTCCCAACAATTTCTTGGCCTTTGTTTTGTATTTCCTTTCGTCTCTTAAAATTAGTTTCGGAACACTTTCAGATAAAACTACATAGTAGGTATTCTTGACTATTAACTAATATTTTTTAAAATATATGTTTTGTTCGAATATAAATATAAATGAAAGGATTTATTGTGAAATAAACAATTTAATATTAGTATATTTTTTTGACTTAATCTAAAAAAATATTAATAAAAAGAATGAACTAAAAAAGAAAATATTAAGTCAAAAATAAAATAAAAGAAAACATATTAAAATATAATAAATTAATTAATGACGGGATATATGTATTTTAAAAATATTTTTATTTAAAATTTTATTTTTTGGTGTTTACTTTTATTTTAATTTATTTTTTAAAAATAATCTCAAAATCCTCTTTTAATGAAAAGATCTAAAACAAGAAAAAAAGAAAAGATTTGTTTTTTAATAAAAGATTTAAAATCCTTAAAAGAATTTTAAACAAAAAAATTAAAAAAATTAATCCAAAAAATAAATATAAAGTTTTATGAAGAAAAGGAAAGTGACCACTATGGAATATATTAATTTAAATAAATGATATAAAATATCAGAAAAATAATCATAAAAATGATGCCATCATAAAACTTATAAAAATATTCGTTATTTAGATATACAGACGGATATCGACATAACATAAAATGGTACAAAGTGCTGTGGTTCGGTTTACTCTAGTTTGTATTTTCCAGGGTTGGTTTTGGCACTAACTTTTTCTGAAGAATATAAAGGGTTCACAATAGTATACGGCACGAGATGATAATCTCGCGAGATTTCTTTCAGAAAATTTTTTGAAAGATTTTGAAGTATTTAGATATTTTTTTGAAATATTTAATAATAAAACTTTACAAAAATATCATGGCCCCTTCTAGCTGAAGCTTAAAAACATTCCACAGAATAATTATTCAAGAAAACACTATATTCTATGTAAACTAAAACAAATTCATTTTAATGATCTAGTTAGCCCTTAAATAGCATTTAACTGTGAGAGAGTGAGTGAAGTTGATTTTAAATCTTTATCTTAAATCTATTCTCTCATTTTTCTAGTTTTTTTTCTTTATCGAACACAAATAAAATATGAAACAATAAAACAAAATCTCCTGGATCCTAAGAGATCACTTATGGAGATAGTAACTTACCGTATTCCCCCAGTCTCTTTTAATTCCCCAGTCTCTATTAATTCCCCACTCTAGAGATGGGTTGAAACAATAATCCCCCTGGGGGATTATTAGAGCAAATACGGTATACAAATAAAATATGAATTACAATAAGAAGTATTTTTTAAAATATATGATAAGTTTTAGAAAATAAAATTAAAAAAAGTGGACTTTTATTAACGAAAAATAACAAATAAATACCTATTTATATTTTAAATAAAACACAGAAATATTTACAAATATCAAATATAATTTAAAAAATATAAAAGTTTTGGTCAAAAACTAACATATTTTTTTTAGCTTTGACATAAAAACATTCAAAAATAAATATAAATAAAACACAAAAAAGTGAGAATATGTCAGAAAATAAAGAATAAATAAATACAAAATTTTGTAAATAATTAAAATAAAAGAATGTTTTTTGCTTTCTCCTCACGCTTCAGAAAATTAAAAGATGAAAGGTTTTTATTTTTATATATCCAAAAATAACATAAAAAATAAATATAATTTTGGTTATTTTATTCTTTTATTTAAATGACATTTTTAGAAAAAAATAATAATAAAAAAGGTTAATAGAGATTAAAAAGAGAAAATAATTATTAATTAAAATTAATTTTGATTAAATTAACAAAAAAATTATTTTAGAAAATAATTTGTAACAAATAAAAAATTAAAAGAAATAATTTTTAGAGAAGTAGTAAATATAAAAATTGTTACTTATATTTTTAAGATATTTAATTTATTTAGAAAATGTTAAAAAATTTGAAAAAATCAAACATTTTAAATGTGCAAAAATCTAAACAAAAAATCTCCCAACATTTTTAGTTACAAACACATAACCAACAACTTTATTATTAATTAAAAATAGGTACCTAATTCTATATTTTTTTATTAAATAATTATTTTATTTATTTTTATGTAACTAAAGAAATCGGGAAATAAATTTAAAATTTTTTAATTTAAAATTTTTTAAATAAAATTTAATTTTATAAACAAAAGAAAGGGAGTGGGGTAAGGCAGAAAAAATAAATAATTTTTAATATTTTAAAATTAATTTAATAAATAAATAAATATTTATTTTTATTTATTTTAAAATTAGAAAATTAAATTTAAAAAAAATATTTTAAATTTAATTACTGTGGGTTTTAGTCTTTTATGAAAGAAAAAACCCCTAGTATTTTCTGTACTATAATTAAATAAAATCTAAAAATATTCCAGAAACAAAAAAAACTTTTTTTAAATTAAATATTTAATTAAATCAGAAAATAATTGTTTGGCATTTTTATTTATTCAAATAAATTATTCAACAAAAAAGTTTTAAAAATTTACCAAGTTTTTCTGGTGGGAAAAAACTTTTTTTCTTTCCGTTTCTATTTAAAATAATATTTAGTTAAGAGAGAATCTTTTCTTGAAATTTAAGAAAAAAGATTTTTTTGTTGGTGTGAAATGGGCATAATGGGAATTGAAGCATTGGAATTAATTTATTTGTTTTACAATAGAAATTCTGATAATTTAAAAATATATATAGGGTTAATAGAATTAAAATATCCAAAATTCAGCCGTTTTTACAACAAGAAACCTCGTCTTCTCATTTAAACAAGTAAGTAAAAAATAAGAGAAATAACAGTTTAATTCAAAACCTTAATAGAATATATGTATGTAGATTAAATGCTCTAGAAACCGATTCCGTTTCTTTTCTTTTCAGCTCGGCGATCATTCCAAGGCTGACTAGATTCTATTTTCGTAAAATTAGTTAACAACCCTCCAATAGACTGGGCTGTGGTAGTTTAGGATACGATCAGAAGATGGCATCCTGTTGAACTTTTCCTTAAAAATCGACGTTTTAAGATTTTTCTCTGAATCCATTTTTCGGTTTGTGAAAAAATTTTCATTGAAAAAGTGATAAAATACTAGGAAAGTTGAAAAAAAGAATAATATAAAAGTAAAATATTAAATACAGACTGTGGGAAATAATTTAGAAAAAAAAGTTTTATTATTTAATTTTGGAATATTTCTGGAATAAAAAAATAAAAGAGGATAAAAAACCTTTTTTTCTTTTTTATTATTAACTATTTAGCTAATTTTTCTCAAAAATAAAAATCCTAAAAAACGGTAACTTATTCTCTAAATTAATTATTAATGAATGAGAAAATGAAGGAAAAATAAAGAGAATATATTTAGGATTTTTGGTTTGATATAATAAGAAAATATTTGGTAGAATTATTGATAATTATTTAATATAATATTAGTACATTTATAGTATATATTTTATTTAATAATTAGCTACAGAAATATTCTTTAATATTTTTAGAAGCTTAATAAATTTAATTAAGGGATATGCAACATTTCTGGGGTTAGTGGAATTTCTTTAATATTTCAGAAGATTCCACTGAAAACCCGAAAAATACTAGGTTTTTCGGTTTAGTTCCAAATGGAATTTTTTTTATTAGAAGAGTGAAGAATATTAAAATAGAAAGAAATTAAAATAATAAAAAGATAAAACAAATTAATTTTTAAGAACAAATTATTTAACAAAATTTTTATTTTCGAATTTTTAAATAATTTTTTGGAATAAAAAACTTTTTTGATTTAAGCTTTACTTTAATGTTAAATTGAAAGAAGGAACTTAAAAAAATTAATCTTTATTTTTTAATAATAAATAAATATATTCTCACTTAAAAACTGTTAAAAGTTTTATTTTAAATTTAAAATAATTTAAATGGGGAAGGGGGGGGGAGGGGTTGTTAAAGAAGGAAATAAATAAAAAATATATGTATATCAAAATATTATTTAATTAAAAATTAAATTTAATAAAGAAATAATTTTTTAAAGATTTTTAATTTAATGAAGGTTGACGTAATTAAAATAAAAAATATTTATTTTTAAAAATAAACAAAAAATAATAAAATTAATTTAAATTAATTTTTAAATTAAATATAAAAAGTTTTACAATGTGGACCGAGAGTATTGTTCAAGATTAGTATTGTTTAAAATAATTAGAGGTTATTTAAAAAAAATAAAAAAATAAATATTTGTAATTATTTATTTGCGTGTTTTTAGGAAATTATTTTATATAAAATGTATTTTTTAAATAAAGAGAAAACACCCCTTATATGTACGTACTGCATATTTTTCCCCAAAAAATAATTGGAGAAAATACGAGAATGTGATGAATTTATTTTTTAAAAGAAATGTGAGAAGATATTGTTGTTTTTGTTGTTGTTTAGTACAAGAAAAATGTAAATAAATCAGAAAAAAATTTTTAAATATTTTTTGTTTAAATAAATTTAATATAAAATGGAATTTAAATTTTAAAAAGAAAAAAGTTTTTTGGACTTTATTATAGAGGGCACCTATAATTAATTAATAAAATATTTGTTTGGGTTTTAAAATAAGGAATACATTTTGTTTATGATAAATTTTCAAAAAAATTATTTTTATTAATTTAAATTTTAATATTTGGAAATTATATGTATATTAGCAATAAATAGTATATTTTTGGATTGGAAGTTTTGAATTTTGATTTTTTAAAAGTAATGACCAGATTTAATATCGTAGAAAGGGATAAATCTTAATTATCGAAAAAAGGAAAAATTCATTGAAGATTTTGTTTGGATCAAGGGGAGGGGGTTTTTAGAAATTGTCCCTAGTTTGGATCAGAGAAAGTTTTAAAAATCAAAAAATATTTTGATTAATCAATGTTAAATGGAAGCTGGAAAAAAGGGAAGTTGGGACTGAGGCTAAACATTAAATAAATAAACGATTTCTTTCTTTAACAAAATTAAATAAAAAATGTTTTTATTTAAAAAAATTAAAAATTGAAAAAAAAAGAAAAAACGAAGTTGATTAAAAGATAAAAAATGTTTGTAATTGGATATATTTATTTAATTTTTGAAGGTTTCCGCCACAACCATTTTATTTATACTTTGATTCATTCAAAAAATAAATATAAAGTTAAATTCTTATTTTTTAATTAATTTTAAAAATAAAAGTTTAAGAAACTTTATTCAAAAATAAAAATATTTGAAGAATTATTTGTTAAATAAAAAAAATTTTGAGCCTTTAACTTCTGTTAAAACGTTAATTACACATTCTATATATCATTAGAAAGCTTAATTCTTATTTAGTTTCAAATAACTAACCAAATCCGGATTTTTTATATCTGACGGAATCCATTTATTTAAGTATACAAGTACATATACATATTTCATTGAATTTAATTTTTCGAGACTTATATTTATTAATTAATGTTCTGATAGAGAACCCAATTAAAAGCTAAATTCTCCATTTATTTGTTAACAATTTAAATAACTGTAGATATTCAATATACAATTTTGAGCGTTTAATTTAAAAACAAAAAAAAATAAATTCAAAAACTGTTTTGCATTCTATAATTATTTTCTCCATTCAAAATTTTACTTGAACGGGCACTTGATGGCCTTATTATATTAAGATTACTTCTTTTATTTTCTTCACATTTTTCTTTTGAATTAATTTCTTTTTTAAATATTTTGCTTAAATTTGTTGAAATATTATTATTATTCTCTTCTTTTTTAGAATTTTTATTTCTTTCATCATTTTTGGATGTACTAAAAATTTTAAAAATGATAAATTAACTAATGAACATTTAAAATAATTAAATTTAATCAGAAATATTTTAAATATTACTTTATTTATTCAAAAAATTATTTCGAAAATATTTTTAATTTTATGAAAATTTTTAATTTTGTCAATTATTTTTGAAAAAAAACAAAAACTCTCAAACAACTCTACATGGATACTTATTATTAGGTAAAATACCACATAAATTCCCTCGCAACCAACCTAGGCCCCGAAATATAACAACATTCTTCTTCACACTTTTCTTCTTTTTTATTCTTTCCATCTTCATTATCATCATTTAAATTAATTTCTTCAAATTCATCCACCAAATTAATTGTTTGGGGTAATTCTTCTTCTTTATTATTATCTTCTTCTTCTTCCCTTTCTTCATTTCTTTCAATTCCCTCTTCTTCCTCTTCAATTCCATTTTCATTCATTTGTAACCATCTAATCCTTTCATTTTCCCTTTCAATTTCTTCAAATTCCATTTGTAATTCATTTGGAGATAATCGAAAATTTAAATTTTGAAAATCAGAAATTTCTGGTCTATCAGTAGTTGGATGTACAAGATGACGAGAATTACGTGCTGGAGGGGCTGCGAACTTAAAAAAATCTTATTTGTGTTTTTATGTTAATAAAACTTTTATTTTATAAAAAAGAGAAAGAAGCAAAGTGAACTCAATCAGTAAAGCATCTAAACTCGAAAACTTACTTTTGGATGTTTAAGAGCATCCTGATAAGTTGGGGGAGCTTCAATCAAACTAATAGGTGCTCTATCTGAAGGAAATAAATAAAATCTTCTATCTCCAAGTGTTTGAATTGTTGGATGTTGACAGTTATTAATAATTGAATTGTTAAATTGTGAACAATTTTGGTGATGAGTAATACCTGGCATTAATCTCCCTCCTGTACCTAAATTTAATTTAGATGGAAGGAACTCATTATAACGTTAATGATCGTTATATGTATAACACATGTAACAGAAAGTTAATTAGTAATTTTAGTTGAATTTATTTATTTTTTAATTAAATTATTTAAGTAAATATTTTTTCGATTTTAAAAATCTTTTTTCCAACCCTGACAACAATTAGCCACCCGTTGATTATTTCCAATACTTGCAGTTACAGCAGAAGCCTCTCTTCTCCCCCTTCTCCTTTGATTTCGATTAATACATTGAGTTGAACGTGAAGGTAATGAGTGAATTAAATGGCGACGAGCAGTGCGTGAAACAAGTAAAACCATTAAAAGTGTAAGTAACAATAAAGCTAATAAAGCAAAACCAACGGTTAAAACTGCACTTTTCCATAAAGGATCACTGAAAAATTAAAATTATTTTTAAGAGGTAATATAAGATTATTTTTTTAGAGGATGAGGAGATAGAGATAATTGGAGATTGCACCAAGGGAATATATAGATCGGCTCGATTAATGTCAAAGTCCTTAACTGTCTCAATATTTTGCAGGTTTTCAGACTAATAATACCTAATATAGTAGCTATAGCACCCGAACAGAATAAATTCAAATTATTACTATTCAATATGTATTTCTCCTCCTTTACACATTTCATCACTAGAATCACCACAATGATCATAACCATCACAACGTAAAATTCTAGAAATACATTTATGATTATCACAATAAAATTCTTCAACAGAGGCACATGGCGGAGCTGGCCAATGATAAAAATAAGAATAGGGTATACTCAATCCTGAACTGAAAAAAAGAAGAGAGAGAAAATATGAAATAAGAATTTTATCGAAACTTTTAATAATCTAAGAGTTTAATGTATGTACATAGAACCAAATTTTATTTTATTTTCGAAATTCCCAGACAAAATTAAAAGTATACATATCAAAATTTATTTTTTTATTTTTTTCTTCCCAAAAATTAATTTTAAAAAACTAACATATTTTCAATTTTTCCTGTTAATTTAACATAAAATCCATTCTCTTTATTTTCTTTATTATCAATATTTAATGAAGAAATTTCAAATCCTTGTTCTGACTGTTTTTGTATTAATTGTTTAGTTGTTTGTTCCCCTTCAAATTCAATTAAAATATTTCCTTCAGAATTACTTCCTTCTCTAATTTCTAATTTTAAATTTTCTCCTTTCAAATAGAATTTATCAACTCGAAGAGAAATATAGTCAAAATGTGGAAAATCGGTGGAAGTTGGAAATGAAAAATTTTGAGAAGATTTTTGGTCAATATTAATTAACCAAATACACTCTATTTCTTGGCCAATTAATGATTCTTGACCATCGAGGGAAATTCGCCCTCCAAGATTGTTAATTTGCTGACCACAATCTGAAAGAAAAATTATGAATAAAAAATTTTGAGGTAAAGAAGAATAACTGAATTAATTGCCCTCCTTCAGATAATTACCCCACTTATATCTATTACACCTCGGGCGATAGGTTGAAACAATAATTAATTACCTCCATCTAATTTCAAAGTTAGAACAAGTGCTCTCCCTAAATTAATTACTTAATCAAGTGTGAGCTCGAAACAATAAATAACTACCCAGAATAATTACCCAGGGTAGTTATTCAAGGGAATATTAAGTAGAGAATTATTATCAACGTTATCAAGATTAGAGACCGAACTTTAGGATTGATTAAGATTTTAGGCCGGTATTTCAAAAGTTTAATCTTGGCAACCATAATTTTTGAACTAGCTTAATCTTTCAAAAATAATTAAGCTTATACTAATATAACTAACAATTTTCTGTTACTCTCATGTTAAATTAAGTTAAAAAAGAGTTATTTTTTGTAAATTTATTTTATCTAACCTTTAATTAGTGTTTCTTTTTCTTGTGAATTTATTAAAAATAGAAAGCTCAAAATTAGAAAAAAATTTAAAAAAATATTTTTGAAAAGAAGCATTTTAAAAAAATAATTTTTTGGTTGTTAATTAATAAGTTGTTAATAAATATCTGTTAAATGTTGATATTTAAAATAACTGGAGAGAAAAGAAAAAAGGGATTAAATTTTGAAAAAAAGTGATATTTATTAAAAAAATAATTATTTAAAATATATTTTTATTTAATTATTTTCATATATTGCCACATTCCTTCCCACACAAATTTCTAAAAATTACAAATCTAATTTCTTTAAATGTACAGAAAAATATTTGTAATTAAAGGCCGCGCACTCCAATGAAGCAGTCAAAATTATAGAAAGGTAAAAGTGTGTTTAGTTAGTTAGTCCACCTCCTCTCTCAGGATAGAAAAAAATTTTTGGAATAAAAATATATATTGAATAAAAAAGAAGCGGAAATGCAATGAGCGGAAAATATAAATAAAACATTCAAAAGAATTATTTAATGGCCACAGGCAGCTGCTGTCTCACTCATTGAAAGTCTATTTATTCTGCGCATACAAACATTCACACTGTGAACATTTATTTTATTTAAATAAAAGCGAAAATAAAATAATATTTTTGTTTAAAAATTTATTTGAATAAAAATATTTTAATTAATGTAAAATTATGAAGAAAAAAAGGAAATAATTTTAGAATTAAAAAAAATATTATAAAAATTCAAATATATTTTATATAATATTTGGAATTCTTTTTTCACTCGATTTTTTGTAAATTTTTTATTCGAATGAAAAAAATCTATAAAATTATACTTAAAAAATTTACTTAAAATGAACTTAGTTAGAGACTTGCCCTATCTTTTTGTCGCGCAAAAATTAGCACTACCTTTTTATTTCAGTTTGGGTTCAGTAGTGTAAAATATTAATCCGGCAAAATTTATACTCATTGAATAGAGAATTAAATGGAGTATTTAATAAAATAAAAAAATTTACTTAAAATAAATTTTTAAGTGAGAAAATGGTCAATTTTCATTTCAGTTACTCTTGCCCCTATCTTTATGTCGATGACTGTAAATTCTTAACAAAATTTTTTAACTAATTTAAACAATTAATTATTAAGTAGTTTTTTAATTAAATTAACAATCCCTTCTGTTAATTAATTTTTTATTAACAAAAAAGGAAAATATTTCTTATTAAAATATAAAAATTCAACAAGAAATACATATGTGATTTTATTATTTTTGGATGTGTTAAGAATTCTTTTCAAAAGAGTAATAAAAATTTTAAAAAATGAACTTGCATGTGATGAATAATTTAAAAAATAATAAATTGTTGAATTTAAAAAAGGAATTTTTAAAATTCTTTTTTTGGTTATTAAAAGGGCAATAAATGCTAAAAAATGATAAATTTAAAAATTCCAAAAGAAACAATTAATGATTATTAATTTAAATTGGATATTTTTAATTTAAAATATTGAAAATATATTTTTAGAAAGATAATTTAAAATATATCAAATTTTTTTTGTAAATTTAGTTTTTAACATTTAATAGCCTTCGGAATTTTAATAAATTTGTGAAAAAAATATTTTCAATTTTAAAAGATTGTAATATTAACAGGAAATGTATTCTGCAAAAATAAAGGAAAATATTTATCCATCATTGAAGAAGATATGAATAATAAATATAATAACTATAAGAACATTTAAATTATTTCTAAATAAAGTTGATCTCGATTGATATTGAACATTGAAAAATCCAATTTAAAAATAAGGTTAATCTTAAATAGAGAGCCCCTAACCAATGGGAAATAAAATTTAAGATTAAAGTTTATCTAGTTTTGAGAGTATTTCAATAATTTTGGGCATAAAATTCTTTTGTAAATAAGAAAATTGATTAAATGTTAGAAGAATACTTAACAATTCAAAAAATTTTATTTAAGAGAAAAGTTATTAATTAAGAGGAAAAGATTTAAAAAAAAGTAAAATTAGAGCTAAAAATAAAATAAATAGTATTGAAGTTTTTATTTAATTTTTGTTTGATCTTTGCAAGCTGGGAAGGGGAATGCTAATGACATTTAGTCTATTACATAAATTGGTGAATCCTCGAGAGAAAGAAAATGCTTGTGTAATTTATTTAATCACATTTTTATTTTTTTAAATTAATTTTTAAATTTCATAAAATGCTTAAAATTGTTTTAATTAATAAAGGCCTAAATATATGAAGTAAAAGAAAGCTTTCTTGGCTATCCAAAAAAAGAATGAAGTAATGAAAAAGTCAATTTCTTGTGCCAACGTGAAATTATATTTTTGAAATATATTTGCCTGTGGTGCTATAAAGAAAAAATGAAGGACGATGAAAAAACTCCCCATGTGCTGACTCAGGACATTTATATACATAATAATATCTACCGTTATAAAAGCACCGAAAATTTACACCCGAAAAAGTAATGAAAATATTCATATATGTCAAGATATATATCAGACATTCCCCCCCCCCCCTTAGCGATAACGATATGCTAACATTATTTATATTAAATATTAATTCCATTCACATTTAATAATTACTTAGAAATTGTTTGGAAATAAATATACTAAATATTTATACAAATGCAAACATAAAAGCCGAGAGTAAAGAAAATTTTAGAGCAAAAGGCCAGATGAAGAAATGACATGAATATATACACAAATATAAGCTAGAAAAAGAAACTGGTAAACAACAGTTGACATATTTTTATTTATTTATTATTAGTTGAAAAAAAATAATAATTTTGTATATTTTAATTGAAAAATTAAAAATTTTTATCAAAATTTTAAAATTATTTAGAAAATGTTGACAGAATATTAAAAAAAATGAAAATAAATTGAATTTAGAAAAAAAAGAGTTTGGGAACAATTAAACACTGACAGCTTTTGCAGACATTTAAATTATATATTTTTTGGCAGTTAAATAGGTAGGCTAAATTATGTAGGTATTTTATTAATATTTTAACGTAAGAAGAAAAAGCTATTTTTGATATTTTCTCATCCTTCACATAAACTACATATCAACGTAAAACTTCTACATAAATCCGAAAAATCTGAAGAAAGTAGCAAAGAAGTTTACAGTAATTAAACAATTCCAATAAACAAATACTAACATTTAAGAAAAAAAATAAAGTAGCTGGGCTATTTCTCTCCTTTAGCTTGTGCTAAAGGTTATTCGGCGGCTGGGTGCGAACCAGCATCTTCAGTAGACCGGACTGATGAGTTACCCATTACACCACACCGCCTACTACGCAGCCTTAGGAATTAAATAGCTATATGCTTTACAATAAATTTTTAAAGTTTTTTTTAATGGAAAATTTTTGAACAATTTATGGGCATTTTTAATTGTATGGACATTATTTAATTAGGACATTTTTATATAGGACATTTATTCATTTAACTTTTCCGCAAATGTCTCTGCTGTTAAAAAGAAAGAAAAAAAAAGAAAATATTTATAGAGTGAGAGAATTAAATATTTCTGACCTACTTTGGGCCAAGTTAAATTTGTCATCTTGACAAAATGCCATCTAATGACAAATTTATAATGCCACTTAGTAAATTTTTCTAATGATGGACAGAAAATTTGACCATTATGTACCATTTTGTCGGTATCTATTTTTTCAGCTTTATATTGTGAGGTTTTGTGCATGTATAGAAAGTCGATATCTCTCGTTAGGAGAGGATAGAGAAAATCTCTCTCGTTACTGCGCATTCGATAGAAAACTCGAGTCTAGACAATTAATTCTTACCTGTGAAGTTTCGCGTATTTTTTTATATTCCTGACGAAATAGAACAAATACTATGTATTTTGCGTTATAGATATTTACTAAATTATTAATGTTTTCTTTCTTAATCTGTAAAAGTCTAATTTTCCGTAAACTTATTTCTGACTCAGTCGTCCTCTCCGACGCTGAAGTGTAAGCTAACAAGGCTGCTTTGTTGGTCTATTTGATTCCTTCGTCCGAATACTAGTTAGGTCAATCCTTACCAAAAACTAGCCATTGCAACAAATCTTGTCTAACCTTTTCTTTATTAAATTTTGCTATTTAATTTATTTCTTCAAGAAATTATTTCGTAATTTCTTTTCATTTTTAATTTTTTATACAATTTTCAGATTTTTCTTGAAGTTCACTCTGTATAGTATTTTATTTATCATTTTGATCTAAAATCAGCTTGTTCTGCTCTTTATCAAATTTGTAAGTTTTTCTTTAAATTTTCCTTTTCATAATATTTTTATTTTAAGAATTTAATTTTGAATTGGGAATTTTCTTCTTTGTCTTCAAAAAAGCTACCGGAAAAGCAATCAAAATTCTTCGGCTTCGTTCTTTGTCCTATTTATTTTTGGATTTTAATCTAGTCAATTTAAAGGTTCTTTTATATTATTTTTAAATTAAAATTAATTTCATTTACTCTTTAGCTTAAGCTGGAGATTATCACTTTCAACAACATCAAAAAACAAGTAATACAACAAATATTATGTCAAATAGAGGCGCCACTGGCGCTGGCACAAACAAATCACGGGCGCTGGTAAATAGTGGTATTACAGGCAGAAGTACCACCGCCCAGGTGGCGGGTGGGAATAAAGGAAACGGTTTCATTTTTTATTTTTTTTAGCTTTTAATTTATTTGAAATTTAGATAATAAACATGGAGCAACAATTGGAACAAAAAATATTGTTAGGCGAATGCCTCCACCAGCAACCTTACCTTCTTTAAAATCCGAACATGGTCAGGATCCAAGTATAGTCATTGTGCCACAAGGAGGAACAGGATGGAATTCAAAATCTACAACGCCCATTGTAGGGGCACCAGAAGGCAATACTGGACAATCTTCATTAGAAAAGATTGCAAAAGTATCTTTAATTTTTCAACTCTCTAAAATAAAATCAAAAATGGACACAAAATATTTTGAATAAATATAATTTACTGTCAGAACTTTCAAAAAATTTCCCATTACTTTATATATTGTCTAATTTTTACTTTTAACTAGAATGTCTCTTTGGACTCGAGAATCTCTTCATTCAGTTCTGCAAATGCTGCAGGAGCTGGCCACGATCTTCGTCCCACCTGGGCAAAATCAGCTTCAGGCCACCCCACAGCTACTTCTTGTCCATCTTCTCAATTTGCCACTCCAACAGAGTCTGTCCCAAGAGTGATTACGAAGCAGAATGTGAACCAGGACCTAGCTGTTCAACATCAGAGATGCTCCAGCGAACGAGATTTTCCGTCGTTGGAGACTGCAGCAAATGCCAAATTTCAAGGAGTAAAAATTCATTCTAAGGAAAAAATTGTTTATTTTTATTTATTAGGATGGAAAAAAGAGTCCAGAGACGGACGTCTTATCAGCTCCTATCCCTTTGATTCGTCAACCAAAACCGACAGGTTACATTGGCGCATCTGCTCCAAAGCCGAATGCTGCTCGCAAATTACCCGATCGTTATTGTGGTGGTGGCCAATCTGCTGTTTCGAATTCTTCACAGAAATACGACATCCTACAGCGTATTTCAAAACTTTCATTAGAAAAGGAGCAAACAAAGAAAGATTCCTCTCCGCAGCAACAAATACAAAACGGTTTTTTCAGAAAAATTTTTAACCTAATAAAATCACCAATTTTAGAATCCGTAGAAGCTGTCGACGACAATTTACCTACCCAACAATCTGTAAAAGAAGAATCCACAATTATTTCAGAAGAGACGGCCGAGGTTACCGCAACCGATTTTCAATCAGGGATAGTTCCCTCAACTACTGTTCAACAACAAGTTCAAAATCCTCCACAGCAACCAATAACTTCGACTGCATTTCATCAATCGACAGAGGCAGAACTTGTCGGAGATCTTCAAAATCTACAACAATTTTCAATTCCTCTAAATGCGCCGCCTCCTACTTTAGAACATCAGCATTTACAGCAGATGCAACAAACATTCCAATTGCCCCCACATGTTTCATCGATTCTAGGACATCCCAAACAAAATTGCACACAACTTCAAATTCTGAAGAAAATGGATCAACGTCAAGATCAACAAGGATATCAGATTCCACAGTCCCAGCAATTGGAAGGTACATTTTTGCACATACATATATTTTTACTTTCATTTTTGTGACGGACTTAAAGGATATAGTTTCTATTAGTATTACCCAAAAAAATAGAGGACACATTTTTATTCTTTTACAAAACTAAATTTAATTTTAGCACCTTTTCATATGAATATGAATGTCAACAGTCAATCTGCTCCTGTTCCAAATACTACGATTCCCCTTCATTTCAACCAACCTCCTCCACAAATTCCACCGCAAAATATGCCAAATTTCCATCAGCAGCAACAACAGAGACCACCAACAGGACATGTACCTGTTCCGCATTTCGAGCAGCATCAGCAAAGAGACGTTGTGAGCGTTGGCGTTTGGGGCGAAAATCCTCAGCCGATAGCCCGTAATGACGAACACAGCCATTTTGTTCAACGACAACAGCAAACATCTCAACAAAGTTGTGAAAACAGTGGACGTGTTATTGAATCCTTTGGAGGAGTTAGTGGGGAATTGGAACATAGTCAAACGATTGGAAGATGGTATTTTTTCTTTCTTTGATTTTTACTTTCTTTTAAATTAAAAGGTTTCAACCTCCAACATCTCAGCCATCATATAATCAATTTGGTGTTCAACAAAATAGCACTACCGGATTTCGGAATGGCGATTGTCCACCATCTTTACTCTCACTTGATTTTAAAGGATCATTTAATGATTATGATCAGGATGTTATTGGTTTCCGTCATTCTACCAACAAAAATATGCAGTTTGGTTTGTCCGAGACACAACGAAATGGTTCAATTTTTTTATTCTTTTTTTTTTATAATTTTTTTTTTAATTTAGAACAACCAAATCGCGTGATTGAAAACTCTTCATATTCAATGCAAAATCGTCAGAACAGAAACGTTGAACACCCTCGTATTCAGTTGTTTAAACATACGAGTGAATCTTTACATGAATCGGAGGAAGTTGTTTCTCCTTTTCAAAAATATTTTGAGCCTATTGACAGCGATTTAAAACAAAATGACAGAGCTCCTGCTGCTCATGGCAAACGAGGCAAAAAAGTAGATGATCGTCATTTTCGAGATACACGCAAAAAGAAGTATTTATATTCAACGTTTTTCTTAAATTTATTCTTATAGTTCACGACCAAAGCAAAAAGGTTCAAAAACATCAAATTCAACTTCTAGTACGCATTCTGATACTAATACTTCGAATCGACAACCTTCCCATTTTCAACAAGTTTTTTATAATTCAGGGAAGACGAAACAAAAAGGATTAAAAACTTCGACTTATAACAAATCAAAACCACAACCGACACACAATATTAGCGATTCCATTTCAAAAGATGATGGGCGCAAATTACCCGATCGTTATTTCGGTGGCGACCAATCTATTGTTTCTAATTCTTCGCAGAAATACGACAACGTACAACTTACTGCAAACCTTTCAGTAGAAAGTGACCAAGCAAAGAAAGCTTCCCCTCCACATCAACAATTACAAACTAGTATTTTAAAGATTTTTAATTTTCTATTATAATCGGCAATTTAAGAATCATTCGAAACTGCTGATGATTGTTTCATAAAGCAACAAGTTGTAAAAGACGAACCTGTAGTTGCTGGTTTGGTTGGAGATGTTACTCCTGCTGGTTTTCAGTCTGAAATATGTCCATCAACTACTGTTCAGCAACAACAACAACAAGAGGTTTATCAAAATTTAGCACAATTACAACAACCAATAACTTCTGTTGCATTTCATCAATCGGCTCAGTCAGTTATTGTCGGAGGTTTTCAACAGCCACAACAATATACAATTCCTCCTCTAAGTGCACCGCCTCCTGCTTTAGAGCATCACTATTTACAACAGATACAGCAAACATTCCAATTGCCCCCACACAATCATCAAGTTTCTGCTGCTCTAGGCCAGCCACAGCAATATTGTCCGCAACCTCAAATTTATCAGATTCCGCCATCAATGCAAATGGAAAGTATGTTTGAAAATATTATTTTTATTAATTTTTTTCTTTTTAAATCCTTTATTAAATTTAATTTTAGCACCTTTTCATATGAATATGAATGTCAACAGTCAATCTGCTCCTGTTCCAAATACTACAATTCCCCTTCATTTCAACCAACCTCCTCCACAAATTCCACCACAGAATATGCCAAATTTTCAACAACAGAGACCACCAACCGGGCATGTACCTGTTTCGCATTTCGAACAACATCAGCAAAGAGACGTTGTGAGCGTTGGCGTTTGGGGTGAAAATCCTCAGCCGATAACCCGTAATGATGAACACAGTCATTTTGTTCAACGCCAACAGCAAACATCTCAACAAAGTTGTGAAAACAGTGGACGTGTTATTGAATCTTTTGGAGGAGTTAGTGGGGAATTGGAACATAGTCAAACGATTGGAAGATGGTATTTTTTCTTTCTTTGATTTTTACTTTCTTTTAAAAAAAAAGGTTTCAACCTCCAACATCTCAGCCATCATATAATCAATTTGGTGTTCAACAAAATGTTCAACAAAATAGCACTACCGGATTTCGGAATGGCGATTGTCCACCATCTTTACTCTCACTTGATTTTAAAGGATCATTTAATGATTATGATCAGGATGTTATTGGTTTCCGCCATCCTACCAACAAAACTATGCAGTTTGGCATGTCTGAGTCACAACGAAATGGTTCAATTTTTTTATTCGTTTTTTTATAAATTTTTTAAAATTTAGAACAACCAAATCGCGTGATTGAAAACTCTTCATATTCAATGCAAAATCGTCAGAACAGAAACGTTGAACACCCTCGTATTCAGTTGTTTAAACATACGAGTGAATCTTTACATGAATCGGAGGAAGTTGTTTCTCCTTTTCAAAAATATTTTGAGCCTATTGACAGCGATTTAAAACAAAATGACAGAGCTCCTCCTCCTGCTCATGGCAAAAGAGGCAAAAAAGTTGATGATCGTCAAATTCGGGAATACTTAAATCGCAAAAAACCGTAATTTAAATTAATTTTCTTTTTAATTTCAATTTTTCAAGTACTGGAAAGCCAAAGCAAAAGGGATCAAAAGCTTCAAATTCAACTTCTAGCACCCATTCGGAAACTACCACTTCAACATCTCGACAAGCTGCTCCTTTTCAACAACTTCCTGCCCCGCCTCCCACTTTCAATATTTGGGCAAATCTCTTTTAAGAAAAATACTATTTAAATTAAAAAAACATAAATAAGTAAATATGTATTTGTTTATTATATTTTGACAGATTGTCAATATTTCATCCCTCTTACAATTTTTCATGCAGCATTTTATTGTTGCGCAATATATAAATGGGATTTTTGAATAAATTTTCTGACTTTTAAAATTTAATTTCTAAATAAATTTTGATTAAAATTAATTCAATATACTTAATGATAAAATTCTTCCATTCCTTGCTTTTAATTGAGATAATTTATGTTTTTTTATATTTATAAGGCTATAGGAAGATATTTTTATAATCTTATTTCTCAACCCTGTCCAAAGGCTGAATTAATGTTTTCGAGTGTAACAAAGGTTTTTAAATAACATTATTGATATATTCTTTTAAATATTAGTCTGGTGTAATTAC
This sequence comes from Meloidogyne arenaria, assembly GCA_036172955.1. Classification (NCBI taxonomy): domain Eukaryota; kingdom Metazoa; phylum Nematoda; class Chromadorea; order Rhabditida; family Meloidogynidae; genus Meloidogyne; species Meloidogyne arenaria. The sequence goes on from JARQAB010000043.1 coordinate 2,053,400, forward strand.
TTGCAAAATTGAGTGGAAGATATTAGACTTTTGGGACCTTACAGAATTAATGAGCAATGATCAGTGCTTAACGAGTTAGTTTATAATTTTTCCTATAAGATAGTCTTTAAGGTAAACATTTATGTGATCCAAAATTTCCCTCAACGGTGATTGAGTTACGTATTTATCCAAATTGTTGTGTTTATAGTGAAGATGGTATTTTAGATTAAAATTATTTAATAATGAATTTTTACATGTGTTTATTTATCGGTCAATAATGTTGGTCGTGAGGTTATCCGAAAGGCAAAACTTAGTATTGATACTTTTGTGGATTGTAAAAGAGAAAATATTTTCTCGTGAATTTTAAATTTTTAGATTATAAGGCAATTTAAATTTTTCGACTATTTATATTTTAAGCCGTTCATTTGATATGCAAGGGAGAAGTGAATCGCAAAAACGTGATATTAATATACAACCTCATCATCTTAGTGCGGATGGTAATTTTAATTAAAATCTCTTTAAAATATTCTTAGGCTCTCTTATGCTTTATTGTGAAGTTAAATTTTTGCCTTATTCTGATAACAAAAAACCCGATAATAATGAATTTAAAAGTAATCATTCAGCTTCTAATAATACATCACAAAAATTACTTAATAATATGCTTGAACAAGGAACACTTTCTGATTGTTTAATTAAAGTAAATTAATTTTAGAAAGTAATTTTTAAATAATTAAAATTTTAGATTGGAAAGGAAACAATAAATGTTCATCGATGTATTTTGGCACAAAATAGTAAAGTATTCCTTAGAATGTTTGAACAAAAGGATATGACTGAAGCACAAAATGCAGGAATTAAAGTGTTAAATAAATATTCAAATTTATTTTTTAAGGGTGAAATAGAAATTGTCGATTCTTCTCCCGAATGTTTTCGTGCTATGATTGAATATTTCTATAATGGTGAAATTGCTGAAAGTATTTTACTTTTTTTAAGTTTAAAATTTTTTAAATTTAAATTCAGATACTTTTGAAAAACTTGTTGATGATTTATTTGTTATTTCTCATAAATATGAAGTTTTAAAATTGATGGATAAATGTGAAAATTTTATGGCATTAAATATTGGTAAGCATAAATATATTTTATTTACTTAATTTGATTTTATATTTTTCCATAACGACGAAATTAGGGCTGGACACAACCAGTTAGTAACCCTTACCCACGGTTTAACCGTTTTTGGTTAAATTTTCCCTCCGGAATATCCCATTTACCTATATTCTGCTTTGAGTAAATATTTTGGACACTAGGCGAAAATTTCTGAAATTTATTTTTTATAGCTGTAACTAAATTTTTTTGTTTTTAAGATAATGCTAATTTTAGCAAACGTAGCCATTATGCCGAATTGTATAATCTTTCGTTACTCAAAAATGTAAAGTTTTAGATTATTTTCAAAAATTTTGTTTTATTTTTTAGGCTTGTATTAAATACATTTCTGTTAAGCGAGACAGCTTTTTAGTTAGTAATGAATGGAATGAATTTAAAGAAAATAAAAGTTCATTGGCTGTTAACTTGCTTGAATCGGCTCTGAAACAAAAGTTTTTTTGAATCATTTTAAAAAATTCGAAATTCCTAAGTTCTGCTACAGTCGAATCACGCTAATACGTTCTTGACATCTTGAACGTTTACCACACTGACAATATTTCATACGTCAGCGCAATTCGGCCCTGAAGGTGACGTATTAGCGGGATTCCACTATTTGTGTCATAAAGATTTTTCATTTTATAGAAATATAATTCTGCTTATTTCGGCTACCTTCCTGCTCTTATTTTTTGTAGCTGGCTTTAGAAACCTAGAAACAGTTCAATATTTATTTTATTCTTTTTTCATTAAGGCATTTGATTTTTAACACGTTTATTTTTCAATTTATTAAATATTTTTCCGAATCTCCGGAATTTCTTACTTAAAATTAAGTCTAAAAATTAACACATTTATCAACATTTATTTTACAAAAAATTACTGGGATAATAAGGGAAATAAAGAGTATATTTTTTTAATATTTAACAGGGAAAAGAAAATGTTTATTTTATTTATTTATCCACAGAGAGATCGTTTCCTATTATATATCGCCTCGCAGAATTTAATTTATTTATACTTTTTGAGCAACTCCTTAGCTTCTTTCACGTCCGAATCCTCTTCACAATCACTTGATTTAGCTTTCTCTCCAATCTAAAATTTTTATTTTTTAGATTTGGAATTAAGGAAATCCAAATTCTTCGGGGATACTGAAGAATTCTGTTCTTTTAAATAAAAAACATCTACCCCCATATTTCTTGAGATCCGATATAAAAATAAATTAAAAACCTCGACAGCCATTTTCAGATATTTAATCGCCTCCTTCTTTTCATTCTTTGCCAAATAGCATTTACCCAAAAATACCAGATTCTCAACCCATTCAGGCTTCAATTTATACACGGCAAGGAAATCGTTGAGTGCCTCATCATATGTTGCTTTTGGTGGATCAGAGAAAAGTGCCGCTGCAGCCTTCCTTTCAAACCATGAGAGACCAGCAACCGAGTAGGCAAAACGACCGCGCATGTAAAGAAGCTGAATAAAAATATTTTAAACAAAAAAATTTGACAGAGATGAGGTTGATAAGGATAATTTTAGATCATACAATCTCCAAAGAAATAAAGGAACGATCCTTAATTTAGTCGTTTAAAAACATTTTTGAAAATTGGACTTAAAAATTTTTGAAAATTGGACTTAAAAAATATAAAAATTGGACCCAACATCAATTCCAAATTAATATAAAAATTACCGCATAATCCTTCGGGCTTTTTGCAAGCGCCTTATCGATTAATTCCTAAAAATTATTAATTAAAATTTTAGATATAATTAAGAATACTTTGAACTTATGGCCTTGTTTAATCTTCTCTGCCGTCCCAAGAAAATCCGTTCTACCCCCAGTACAAGCAGCATACCATTTAATGACATCGAATTCCTCCGGTTCTTTTTCATAGGCAATACCAGCATGTTTATAACCTTAAAATTTTAAAAATATTTGTCCAATCGATTCAATATTTAAAAAAGTCCCCAAATCTAGATTGAAAAGTAACGGGATTAAATGGACAATTCAAAAAAAGTTTAGAAATAATAACATTTTTGTTTCCCATAAATTGAGCTAAAAATAGGGCTGGAGGTCCGGTCCAAAAGATTGAGTAGGGCATCGATTTCGGCCCAAGAGACTCGGCAAGGCTGGCCCGATATGAGGTCCGAAAAAATGCTCGAACGTCGGCCTGACTCGAAAACCCCAATTAAAAACCAAACCTTCATCCATATATTCCTTCCTCTTTGCACTTTGATCATCGAACGAAGAGGCCAATTGGTAACAAACTCGAGAGAGTCGCCAAAGGATTTGAACTCCATTTTGGTCCCCAACTTCTTTATTCAACTTAAAATTTATTAATTAAATTAATCTAAAATATTAAAGAATACTTTTACAAGTTCACCATAAAGTTCATCAGACAGACCATCCTCGTAAAGTTTGTCAAGACGCTCAAACTAAAATTAAAGGAAAAATTTTTGGAATTTTGAATCGGAGAGCTTTTCATTTGAATTTTTAAAAACATACCATTATTTATTTACAAAATAATATTTTAGAAAATTAAGAAAAAATATTTTAATTATTGATGAGACAAATATACTTAAACAACACTTAATTCAATAGAAAGTTAGTATAAATTTAACAAAAAAATATAGTTAATTGTATTTTATAAACATTAAAAGAAAAAAGTCATTCGAAAGGTTCCAGTATGAACGAAGAAAAGAAAATTACTGAAAGATCTAGAAAATTAAGTGGTGAAGAAAAGGAGAATGAAAAAAGAAGGAAAGTTATTGATAGAGCAGCTGACAATAGAAAAAGAAAGAAAATGTCACACAAAATATATTTTACCTTCCTTTCTAAATCAAATAAATTTATCTGTACTTTTTAATAAAATTATGAGGGAATCTTTAAATTAAATTTAAAAAAAAATAATTTGAAAACCACCCCAAAAACTCAAGAATTGACGTGTTAGGAAGAAAAAAATTCAAAAGGTTAACTCACACTAGGCGATTTATTGGCCATTCTTACTGTTGAACAATTATTTTCGGGTAGTTGATTCTTTGTTTCTGCTTCAACAAATCTTTAAATAAAATTAATTTTATTTAAAAAATTAAAATTCCCTCATCACCTATCAAAAGATTTACTTTCTATAGATCGATTCTCCTCCCAAGTTTGTTCGACAGCGTCTTGATATTCGCTGTCTGATACAGTACTGGAAGCTTGGATTGCTTTTAAGGAACGTCGAATGGAACTTAGAGATGCTCTTAAAAGAAAAGAAAAATATATTTTAAAATTACAGTTAAAGTAAAGGAATTAAAAAAATTAATTTTTAATAGGATTGAAAAAGAAATGAACAATTAAAAATTATTTAAATAATAAGTTGATCTTAAAAAGTGTCTAACCTTTTAGAGATAAAAAGAGATTAAACAAAATAGAGACAATGTTAAAAATGAGAGAATATAGACAGATAGATTAATTATTTTTAGTCTACTTGAGTATTGAAATTTAAATCAAATCAAATTTATAAGCACCAGCACGACGATTTCAGACAATAATAATAAACGGAAACAAACGATTTCCTTAACATAAAACTTAAAAATTGTCAAAATGTCTTTTAATGTGATTTGGGAAGGAGTCATTAAATTTAGATAAATCAAGTGGCTAGAAGTCGACTAAAATGATCGGGGGTTGAATTGCGCAAATGTGGGGGAAATAAATTTATATAACCGAGCAGTCCTAACGAGAAAGGAGTGGAATTATTTAAATTCTAAAAATATGAACAACTACATTTAAATTAAAAACTTGGATTAATCATTTCTTTTTATAAAATCTTTACACAGATTTTGAAATAATTTAAAAAGAAATGCTCACTTTAAAGAAGCAATTTCTCTTTTCTTTTCAATTTCCATTCTTAAAATAACATTTCCAATATTTTTATATTTTCTATATAAATGGATAAAAAGGCCTGTATTTAATGCTGTTAATGCTCCAATAATAATCATCCCTGTTGTTGTTGTTAATGGAATTTTTGACGACCCGCAATCTGACATTTATTTTTTTTGTTTTTAATAAATAAAAAAAGTGAAAAATATTATAAAAATTCTCTTAAAAATTAAATTTTAAAAATTATTTTTCAAAGAAAAAGCTAAAAATGAGAGAATGGTTTTGTGGGTGAAAAGGCAAAATTTATTTGAGAATCGATTGCCGATGAAGGACACTAACTGCTGTGCGATGGTTGTTTACATATTTTTTGTAGTAATTTATTTTTTGAATGTGTTAGTTATGAATTATTATTATGTTTTTTATCTACGGATTAAATTATAATTTAAATCGGCTAATTCGTATTAGGATGTGTCAATTAATTAAATATTCCAGGGTGGTCTTTATCACAAAAAAGGGGCATGACCTCTCAAAAAGGGGCAAAAATGTGGCAATGTTGAAAAAGGGGCGTGGAGGTAAAAAAGGGGAAACCCCTAAAAAGAGGCAAAAGGACCACCCTGATTAAATATTGTATTGCTGGTAATAAATTTTATAACTGTTTCAAGGTGGAAGAAATCTGTTAAATAAAATATAGGAAGGGTTGAGATTTTACCTGTTGGTTATATTATAGTTATAACGGAAGTGAGAATGCAACCCGTGTCCATTACCATCTTTCTGCCTACAGTTAACTATCATTTTTAGCATTCCAATCCCTTTGTAACGGCCATAATAAAATTTTCTTTTAAAAAAAGTAAAATTATTAGTATTAAATATTTTGTAATAATTTCTATTTTTATCCACAATTTTATCCAAGTTTTAATATTAAAAATTTTTTTGAAGATGTCAGAGTTTCCATGACGATAAATTGAATGTACGGAAATGTTTTGAAACTTGAGAGATTCTGGAATATGAAAAATAAAAAGAGTGAGAAGATTGTGAAAGGAAGGGAAGAGGGGTTATTTTGAAAGACATTAAAATGTTGGGAAGAGATTAAAGTTAGTATATGCTTAAGACATTTTAAATAATTATTTTTAAAAATATTTTTTTTATTATGTTCATTTAAATATATTTAAAAAAATTGCACAAAATTATTTGAATGCTTAAACAGAAAATAAATTCGTTTGTCTTTGTTGTCGGGAGTCGGGAGTTCCCGACAAATTGGTTTGAAGAAGAGGAGGAAGAGTCGTGGCACCAGCCAGTGTGTAGTGGCACTGGCACCGACTGTTGGTAGTGCCAACAGTCAAAGGAAGGGGCAGTAGAGTGACTCGGAGCACGAGTCACTTTAGCCAAGGAGTAGAAGTGGTGAACGGTAGTGCCGTTCACCTTTTTTCCAACCAAAAACACAAAGAAAGGACCAGTTGACCACAAGCAAAATCCACCAAGAACGAGAATTCACACTGAGCACTGATTTAGAACAGTCGACTCAGTTGAACGAGTAGTGAACCAGAGCACGATTGGTTCACTCTTAAAAAACACCACAGAAGCTAAGCACCGTCCAAACACGTAAAATTTATTTCACAACAAAAAATTGAGCACAGTAAAAGCCAATGATGGGAGACCACGAACAAGCCCACAAATTAGCTGTTGATGATGGTTGATTGAGTTGGAATTGAGAACTGAGCTAATTTTAAGGACTTGTTCAGCGGCTTAAATAGAGATTAAAAAAGGGCGTGGTTTGACAAAAACTCAAAAAATTGCGAAATTGAAAATAATTCCTACAGAATTATAGAAAACAAAATGTGTAGAGAGAATAGGGCAGAGAAAACAAGCAGAAAAAACAATAGTTATGAGGTGACAGGAGTAGGCTGTCACTAAAAAAATAGAGAAAGGAATTTTGGCGGGAAAAAATTGAGTGGACAACACAAAAATAAGGGGTGAACGGCTAAAAAATTAACGAGAAGTGAACGGGGGACAATTAACTAAAAGACAATTTGATAAAAGGTCGCCATATTTGGCGACACTCCCCCCGCCCAAGAAAAACAAAAGTTCCGTCGAATTCTTCTGCCTTCTTCATGATTCATCACAACCAGTGTTGACGTTGCGCCGCATTCCAGAGACAGTTGACAGCATGTTGCGTCGAAACATGTGATTGCGTTTAAGTCGATGACGATGGTGGTGAAGTGCGCTTTCGCTAATTCCCCTTTTTCGAGCTTTTGGTGAGGGGCGGCACTCCACTACCAGGCCTTGTTGTCGTGCATTCGTGCTAATTTTTCTGACTGAAGAGCACTTCATATTTAGTTGATCAGTGACAACCCCGGTAATTCCAGCTTGACTAACACCTAAGCATTTTCGAGTGGCCAAAAAGCTCGTTGATGTGGCAGACGCGGTCGGTCCAGCTTGGGGAATTGATGGATATTTTTCAGCGGTAAAAAAGCTCGTTTTTGATTGATCAGTGACAGCCGTGGTCGTTCCACATATATTAAGCCAGTTAAATTCTCGCAATAGTTCGATGAGAGTCCCGTCCATTACAGCATGTTTGAGTCGCTGGGGCACGTCCATAATAACCAAAGTAATTCCGGCATGTCGTGGTAACCAAATAGGATTAGAAGGAGCATCTGCTTCAGCATTTTTATCAATCCTCGTTTCTATTCGAATTATCCCCTCTGAGTCGATCACACTACATACGGTTTTTAATTCCAGTTTGTATTCTCGTTGAGACAATCGGATCAGCAAGGAACGAGCAATTCGGTAATCATTCGCAGAAAAAATGCAAGTGGTTGAAATACAGGTTGGAAATCGAATACAACGGAGTTTGATGAGACGTAGCACCAAGATGACTGCTCCCAACAAGGTAAGAAGTAAGCTGAATCTCTTTGAATCGAGGACAGATTTAGCCGATAATTCCTTCACGATACCAATAGATTGTTTATCCAACTTCTCATCTTGTTTGGCCTTCTTTTTTGTTGCTGTTGTTGCCTTTTCAGCCAGTACATTATGGTTGGTGCTGTTGGAACTGATTGAACTGTTAGACGATATACCGGTTTGAGAAATAACTTGACCATTTTGTGAGTTGAGCAGACTACCCTTCAGCTTTGAATTTAACCAGCTTTTGCGTCGATAGTGGCGTTTGTTTGCTTTTTGATGCACGGTTGAGCTAGATGACGACATTAAGTTAGATTTTGAGTCCAAATTCAGTGAGCTAGTGATGACCATACCAGAGTAATACACCTCGGGTTGCGTTGACGTCGGTTGTCTCCAATTCGCTTCAAACATTCCTTCGTAGTGGCCAGCTGTGTAGTACACACGCTTTTTTGATTGAGGTTGTCTCCAATTGGCTTCAGACGGTCCATAGTGGTGGCCATTGTAGTAGTACACACGCTTTTTAGGTTGACGTTTTATACACAGCATGAAGTGGTGTCGGCCTCCACAACTACGGCATTTGTTCGCAGCGCGACATCGGTTGAGCATGTGGCCATCATATAAGCAGTTCAGGCACCGTCCTTGTTCCAAAAGACGAGCTTTGCGTCTATGACGTGACTTGAACACTGGGCAACGGCTTGGCTTGTGAGTTGGTCCAGCAAGGCAGAGTGAGCAACCATGTTCTTCGATTGATGATTGTAGTGGACGAGCAAGTAGTTCATGCTGTTCCTCAAGCTTGTCTGGTGATTGCATGGTCATAAATGATTGAGTGTCGTCCATTGGTTCGTGGTGATCACTTCGTTGAGTCGCCTGGTTGTCGTGAGGTTGTTCCCCAATTTTGATTGCTTTATCACTAGAAAGATCCTCTATTGCCATTCCAGTACGAGTAGTCGGTGCTTGCTTGATTGTTGACACCTCACAAGTTGATTGACACAATGGTTGTAAGTTCGCTTCTGTTGGTCGTCCAATATTCGTTGTAACCAGAGGTTGACTTTCATTTGTTGGTAAACCACTTCCACTAGACGGTTGAGAAGCCACAAAAGAACGTGATATTTGTAGAGGACGGTGTTGATAGTTTCGATATTGTGGTTGACTTGGTTGCCATTGGTCCTCGTCACAAGGTCCTTGTTCAGGCAAAGCAGGTCGCAAGTTCGTGATGGTTCTTTCCAAACGCTCTTTTCGTTGCACAATGCGTCCCAGGCCAGCACGGAGGTGAGCCAGAGTCCATTCCTCGTCGTCCTGCTCCCAATCAATCAAAGTCTCCAAGACTTCACGAGGCAGTTTAGATCTAATAATTCCACAAACTATTTCATCTTGCGTTGCATTAGACCCCTCAGGTGATTCGAGTTGTAGACAAATTCGCTCAACATGTTCTCGGAGATCGCGCATTGATAACAGTGAATTGTTGGCCAACGGCAGGTGTAAAAGCTCAGCAATTAGTCCTTCCCTCAAGGCTTTTCCATCGCCAAATTGACGGCGAAGAATGCTGACCACCATAGGGTAATTAACATCAGAGATCGGATATCCTTCAATCGCACGACGAGCCACAGAACCAGGTACCAGACTTTGAAGAAGACATAAATGTTTTTCAAATGGTGGAAGTGGTTGACTATTCACGGCACGATCGAAAGCCATCCAGAATGCAGTCCACTCCTTTGGGTCGCCAGCAAATTTCATCGGTTCAAGACGAAATGGCCTGAAGGTTGAAAATATTGGCACGCCATTATATGTTCCTTGTTGCTGGTATGGTGAAAACCCAGCTTGACTAGCAGAGTTGGTGTGTTGGGCACTTGTTCCATTTCCACACGCTTGTTGTTCATTAGTTCGGGTTTGAGTCGGACGACGTGTGAATCCATCAGGGTGTTCAGGTTCGCTTTGTTGACCATTAACTATGGTGTGATGAGCCTGGTGACGAATGTTATCAGCTTGTTCTTTACCAACGGTGGCGGACTTTTCAGTTCTTCGGGAGGAGACTGAACCACGATTGCCAGTTCTTCGTTGTTGCAGGCATACATTGACCAAATCCACCAATTCATAAGCATGTTCAATTTGTCCTAGGGCGGTCGGTTCATCATCCACTCTGACTTCGCCTCTCGGCGGCGGAAAGGCTTGAAGTATGTCCATCTCGTCTTGTTGTTCCGTTGGCATGAGTCGGGCAATGAAGTCGGACCATTTATCCACCAGTGCTTGGGCACGACCAGCAGCTTCTCTAAGTTGAACGGCATCTGCTTCCAAGCGATCATCGTCATCCACAGTGGTGTCCTGAGCATTTAATCCATTAAGAACAGCACGGCCCTTTACTTTAAGCGTTGCCAAAACGGTGGCCAGTTGTAACCGGATGACTGCTGACATTGACGGCTGTTGTTCAGCTCACTTCACAAAAAGTGGTTGTAGTTGTGGTGGCTGTTGTTCAGCTCAGCCAAAATAAGAACGAGTAGTTGAAGTTGTTGTGGCGGTGGTTCCGCTCACAAACAAGGTTGAAGTAGTTGAAGTAGTTGGTGTAGTGGTGGTGGCTGTAGTGCAGCTCACACACGAGAGTTGAAATAGTTGTAGTTGTTGTTGTAGTGTGGTGGCTGTTGCTCAGCTCAACCAAAAAAGTAGTGGTGGTAGTAGTGGTTGTTGTTGTAGTGGTGACTGTTGTTGTCGTTGGTGTAGTAGTGGTCGTTGTTGTTGTTAGTGGTGTAGTGTTGAGTGTTGTCGTTGTCCCCGTCTTCCCGGGTCGTGGCACCAGTTTGTCGGGAGTCGGGAGTTCCCGACAAATTGGTTTGAAGAAGAGGAGGAAGAGTCGTGGCACCAGCCAGTGTGTAGTGGCACTGGCACCGACTGTTGGTAGTGCCAACAGTCAAAGGAAGGGGCAGTAGAGTGACTCGGAGCACGAGTCACTTTAGCCAAGGAGTAGAAGTGGTGAACGGTAGTGCCGTTCACCTTTTTTCCAACCAAAAACACAAAGAAAGGACCAGTTGACCACAAGCAAAATCCACCAAGAACGAGAATTCACACTGAGCACTGATTTAGAACAGTCGACTCAGTTGAACGAGTAGTGAACCAGAGCACGATTGGTTCACTCTTAAAAAACACCACAGAAGCTAAGCACCGTCCAAACACGTAAAATTTATTTCACAACAAAAAATTGAGCACAGTAAAAGCCAATGATGGGAGACCACGAACAAGCCCACAAATTAGCTGTTGATGATGGTTGATTGAGTTGGAATTGAGAACTGAGCTAATTTTAAGGACTTGTTCAGCGGCTTAAATAGAGATTAAAAAAGGGCGTGGTTTGACAAAAACTCAAAAAATTGCGAAATTGAAAATAATTCCTACAGAATTATAGAAAACAAAATGTGTAGAGAGAATAGGGCAGAGAAAACAAGCAGAAAAAACAATAGTTATGAGGTGACAGGAGTAGGCTGTCACTAAAAAAATAGAGAAAGGAATTTTGGCGGGAAAAAATTGAGTGGACAACACAAAAATAAGGGGTGAACGGCTAAAAAATTAACGAGAAGTGAACGGGGGACAATTAACTAAAAGACAATTTGATAAAAGGTCGCCATATTTGGCGACATTTGTCATAATTGTAGTAGGTGAGGATAATTTAATTATAAAGTCAACTGTAATATTAATAATTTTAAAGAATAATCTAATCTCTCGATATAAAGGCGGAATATAACTTCTTTTCGGCATATGTATCCCTACTTTAGGACTATTTTATATTTAAAAAAATCGTGACATTTTTTCGAAACATCAAACTGAGCCAAAATCCTTGCTTCTACCTTTGTACGAGCAATTGTTAGTTTCTTTATTAGTGTCCTCCTTCTCTCGACCATTGAAAAATTGCACCATCAAAATTTCTTATTATTAAGTATCTCCTGGTTGGTTAGGTTACTTTTGTGTTTCCCCTGTCACTAATTACGAGAGATTTATTTTAAATATCTTAAACAAAAATTTTTAATCAGTTTTATTTTCGTCTTCCTTTCTATTGCTTGTGTCACCAATTGAAAATAATATTCAATTGTTCGAAAGTTTATGTGAATTTTCTTGTATTCATGGATATTGTGATGAAAGAAAAGGGTGTAACAAATTTTTAAAAAAAATTTAAATAATTTTAAAGTTTATGTATTTGTTCTCCCGGTTGGTTAGGCGCCGGATGTGAACTTTGTGTTTTGGGAATGGAATGTGAGACAACAGAACCCCAACTTTCTTTAATTTTACCTCAAGCAGGGCCCTTAAATTTTGGAAATTTAAGTAACCAAGAAAAGGAGGATTTACCTAAATTTGTCTACGCTTATGGAAATGATTTTCCAAAGTTTTTTTAGAAAAAATATTTTTATAAAATTTTATGTCCCTTTAGAGTAAACTATTCCTGTATTTTTGGTTCAACAATTTCTGTCAGAGGTCAATGGATTAGTACTTCTCTTATACGTTGTGAATATCCAACAAATATTTTAATTGGACCTTCTAAATTAACTTTTGGATTAATTCCTTTAGATTCCAAACAATTTGTTGCGAATAATTTGGATTGGCCAACGGTAAAGTTTAGATTGTTTAAAGGTTGTTAAAAAAACATTTGTTTATTAAAAACAGCAAATTTATGGACAATTTTGTGAATTATTTAATTTAATTTATCATACATATTTATCATATAATTAATTTCTCAAATTTTTCCTTTTAATTTTTCAGACTCATTTTACATTTTTCTCCAATAATTGTTCACCTTCTTGTAAAGGCCATTGTTTAGGACCTCTTTGTTTATGTCCATTTAATAGGACAGGTCTTCAATGTGATCAACCATTTAATAAATTATCTTTAAATAATACAGCAATATTACAAAAATTTAATGGAAATATTGAAAAAGAATTTATTGAGTTTATTCCATATATTGTTAAATTACCTATTGAGGTAATAAAAATTGAATTAAAGTTATTTTTAAAATTAAATTATATATTAGATTAACCCTTCAAATGCACGTCTCTTTTTAGAATCTGATATAGAAGGGGGTGGTGGTGGATTAAAATTAGATCCATTTCAAGAACAAATTTATTGGTCTAGGTATTTATATAATTAAAAATATTTTTTTAAATTAATTTCCAAAAAAAGTCCATTGGGTCGAAGCAAACCTTATTTAATTTCTTTGAAAATAGAAAATGATGGAGAGGAAATTGGAAGTCATCAATTAATTAATTGGACTATTAAAGTTAATCCAAGCTATTCGGCTGAATTAGAAAGAAGTTTAACATTAGTGAATCAAACAAATGGGAGGGAGTTGAGTGGAAAAATAAAATGGGGTAAAAATATAAAAATTTAATATGTGTCAATAATTGGACCTCTATTTTGTAGACATTTTTAAATCTCTGTATTTATTATACCAGCCCTCGTTATTAGCGTTCTTGTTAATAGCAACTATATTCTTTTACTAGTTAGATATAGGAGGTCCACTTATTCATATAAATATTAAAATTTAACTATAATAAACCATTTTTAAATTTTAATAGAAGGTATTTCTAATAAAAAGCCGCCTTTTGCATTTAATTCAAGTCTTCCTTTGCTTGTTCATATTTATGCCACCGATTCTGCTAGACCTGTTCCTCTTGAAGATTTGCCAATTTGGACAGGGCGATCTAGAAGAAGGGATGATGAAGAGGGTGGTGATGGTTTTTGTTGCTTCAGACGGTTGCTTTACCCTTATTTGGGCACTGCAGAGAAAATAGCTATTGTTAGTTATTTATCTTAAGTAGAATAAGCCGGGATATTTGGGAGTTAAATACAAGAGATAACTAAAGTAAAAATAATGTCTAAAATATCCTTGTATTGGAATCATTAATGTAAAATCAAAATCTCCCAAGTTTCCTGCCAACTTCTAGATTCTTCCACACTCAAAATAAAAATTTAATAAAAAATCCAGACTGTCAGACATCCAGGCTCTGATTTGGAAGAACATTTACATAGTCGTGATCTTCACGATGAGACAGATGCTCTCGAATGGACGCAAGAACGTGTAGAAATAACTAATTATTTAAACGAAGTTCAACCAAAAGAATGGGACCAAAATAACAAAAGTTTAACGTTAAATTACTCTTTAAGACTTTCTCCTTTGGGTGGAGATTGTAAGGATGGATGGCGTTTTGAAGTTCTTGAACCAAGAGAATTTATTTTTATCGTTGAGAATGAAAAATTACAAATGTTGCAAGACAACCCTGTTAGTTTTGGAAATATTTTTTGATAATTAGAATTATCTTTTTGGTTTTAGAATAAATCGGAAAACTGGATTTCAAAGAGACAAGGGAGAGAATCATTCTTTATGATTTCCTTATAGAATAATTTTATTAACTCAAAACTTGAAGTATTTCTATATGCTTTAAGCACCCTATTTCCTCTCAATTTCTCGATAGATAAAAATTGCTTATATATTATTTTATAGGGAACGTATTTTGTAAAACTTAAATTCCAATCATTTGTCGATGTGGAAATTTCTGAAGAGAATAATGCTCGAATACCGTTACGTGTTGTATTTATGTGTATGCCTACTGGACAAAGCCTCACTATAGAGTAATTTTTGAATTAAATTTAAATTGTTAATGACGGTCTCCCTAAATATATCCAAACCCCCATATATTAGTTGTTATAAACTCCTAAATTTATTTTCGTAATTAACTCTAATGAATAAAACATTTTCAGACAAACGCTTGTTGGTTTAATATTTCCTGGAAAGGAGGAAATCAAAGCAGTTACTGGAGCTAAATTAAATCCAAAGCGTTTATTTGTTGATTTAAACAAAAATCCATTTAATGTAATTTCGGTAATTATTTTTTTATTAAAAAAATTTTTTTTTTAATATTTTTTAAAGTTAAATATTTATTTACCTAATGATTTATCAAATAAATTACAAAAAGATAATTTAAAAGAAACTGAATCTTTTTTACCTTTTACTTTAATTTGGATTAATCGACCTTCTCAAAATAATTGGCGATTTTGGTTAAAATTAAAATCAGAAGAAATTGAAAAATATAAGAATATATTGAATGAAAGTGGGGGAAATATTGATGGAGCTTTTTTAATCAAAGGAAATGAAAATGTATTTAATTAATTAATTAATTAATTAGTTAAGATAAGTAGTACAAGGGGGGAAGAATAAATTTATAAAATATTTTTATTATTATCTTTCATCATAACCATACCAAATATCACTTTCTTCTCTACATCACGTTCAAGTAAGAGAGAAATAATTTTTAGGATTTTGACTGCTGTTCACCGTGGTATTATCGAAAATACCGACTCGATATTAGTTTGTATTGGCTGACACTAATTCAGAGTTTGATTATTTATCTTAAGCGCAATCCCCGTCTCTTCGATTTGCGAGGCACTTTAACCCTTTCTCCCGCTTTAAACTCCATTTAGGAGAATATATATACTTCTTTTGTCCTTTATCTTACTCTATCTTCACATGTTTCCTCAATTTAAAATTAAATAATTATTAAAATTTAATTATTTTTAAAGTTAATTCTGTCAGTTCCATATAGAATTCAACAAAACAATTTAAAACAAGAAAATGACCCTTCTTTATTTTTCTTTACTTTGGTGGTTAAAGGAATTGGTGGAGGTACAAATTCTTTACATCCAACAGATGTTGAATTATTTACTCAAGAACGTGAACAAAACTTTGCAAAAACTCTTTTTTTAAATAGTTTTGGATTTTTTGAAAGAATTTTCTTTTAAAATTTTTTTCAGCTCCAGAACAGTTTGGACCTCTTTTTGCTTCCCTCTTTCAATTAAAAATCCGCTCTCGTCATTTCCTTCCATTTACTAAATTAATTAGAATTAATCCATTAGATAATATTTTTATTGTTGAATTAATTCCAAAACCTTCACAATATTTTACTTTTGATGGAAAACTATTTAATTCTGAATGGCAAGGGGTGGAAAGAGTTGAAGATAAAGAAGAGGTGGAAATTATTTCTTATAATCATAAAAAATAAGGATAAATAAACAATAACCTTTCTGCCAAATCAGAGAGAAAATTATAACATCTCTCTGTTTCCTATTTATTCCTCTAAATCAATTCGTTGTTTGTTAGAATGTGGGTTAGTTTGGAACTCAGGATTTTTTAGAATAAAAAATAACAAAAATTAGACATTACAAGGATACCAAAAAAATTAAAATGATTTTAAAATTACGTTATTTTTTAGTTCTTATTAAAATAAAAAAATATATTTAACTCTAATTATACTTTTGTTATCCATTTCTTAAAGTTTATACCCTTAATAAATTTAATTAATTTAATTTTTGTCTAGACTTCATTATTCTCTCCACCAATTGTTCATTTCCGTCCAGCTGTTTTTACTCCTCAATCTCTCTCCAAATTTGTTGATGTTGTTTATATTCAAGGATCAACAAATTCTTTTGTTTCTGTCCAGCCTGGATGGAATTTTAATAACCAAATTTTGGATTTTCCCATGTCCGATTTAAATTCAAGTCTTTGTTTAGGATGTGGATTTAGACAATTAATTAATTTAAAACAAATTTCTATGGAAACAAAATGTGATGCAATAACTGTTTCTGTTCCTTTTTGGTCTGCCCAACCTATTGGACATTCTCCAGCAATTTTAAAATTCTCACAATATTTTTTGTTAACTTCAGAAAATAATAGAATAAATAATGAAGAGGAAGATATTGGAGAGAATGGAGAGGAGGAAAATAATAAAATATTAGATAATGATAATCAACAATTTAAATTTCCCCGAATTTGTCATCAAAATGAAGATCAAAATGTGGACGGGCAAGGTAATTGAAGAAGTCTTCAAGATTTAGTACTTTCCTGGCTCTTTAACTGAATTTCTTTTTTCTTTCTGATAACGATAAAAAAACCTCATAGCAGGACAATTCTTTAAAAGTTTTAGAGAATTTTAAAGGAACTTCTCTTAAATGACGCTTTGTTCTTTTCTATCAACAACATTTAAATAACCAATTTCCGTTTTCAGGTCTTTTACCATTCGCTATACGAACTCAAATTTTACAAAATTGTGCATTATCTCATCTTCGTATTTGTCGTCAACTTTATAATCCATCAGGCCCTCGTTGTCAAAATTGGTGGAAACAAATACCAGATTCCTTACTTTCAATACATTCTATCGCCCAATTTATTCTTTTATCAGCTAATTGTAATAAAGAAAAGAATAGTCCAAAAGAAATGCTAAAATTAATTAAATGTATTCGAAAAGTTGATTGGAATTGTCCTTTACATCCTATTGAATCAGAAATGGCACCCCACATTGAAGGACAGATTTTTAATCAGGTAAATGACAAAAAAACGGTTTACTACCATTGAAACTGGAAGTAAATCAACACTTCCTCCTAATTAGTTAGATCAAGAGTGATTAATTATAATGACTCCCAAGGTTATTCCTAATCAGTACAAGCAAACTTTATTAGAATTTTCTTTGTGAGGAGTTAGGCTCTAATCACACTTGGTGTGTCCAATAGACAAGTTGGCATGATTAAATTTATGGTAAACTTTTGATAGAGTTCTCCAAACAATATATTTTATTTGCCTCAAGGCAAATATTGAAACTGGAAATATTGAAACTGGAAGTGATGATCACCTAATGGTTCTATATATTTTTTATTTTTTTTTGTTTCTTGTAGTAATTCAAAAAGAGGCTTTATCAACGTTTTAGGAAAAAACATTTTAATTCCTAAAATTTACTTTAATAATTTTCTAAAAATAGATTGGCTATACAAAGCCTTTCCGTTCCGGACTTGGATTATTATTTCCAGCATTGGGCCTAATAGAAGCTCAATTATTAAATTTCCCTACACTTTTGGCTGATTTTCTTCAACAATTAAAAGTTTTAAAATTTTAAAAAGATTTTAATTGAAAATATTTTTTTAGAAAATATTCCCTCAATTAATTATTTATTCACTCACTTCCGAACGTTTCTATAACCAATTTATAACAGCAATAAGTATAAATTCACCTAATGGTTCTATTGTTGATTGGAATGAATTGTGTCGGGAGTCGGGAGGTTCCCGACAAATTGGTTTGAAGAAGAGGAGGAAGAGTCGTGGCACCAGCTAGTGGATTGTGGCACTAGCACCAGACTGTTGGTAGTGCCAACAGTCGAAGGAAGAGAAGGGCAGTGAAGTGACTCGGAGCACGAGTCACTCTAGCCAAGAAGAGTAGTGGTGAACGGTAGTGCCGTTCACCAAGGAAGCAGAAGTGAACAGAGCACGTTCACTTTTAAATACACCAACAAACACACAAGTCCACCAACAAATAAATTTATTTTCACACACACCAAAAAAATAAACAATTGAAGCAGAGTGCCAGCTAGGGCAAGGAAATTGAACACAAGCAAGTAAGGCCAGCTAGGGCCAGAAGCAGTTGATCAGCCACACAGAAGTTGTTGGAAGCAGTTATGATGGAGTGAATGAAGGAAGAATGAAGGATATTTGGGTGGCTGATCTCCCTCTTAAATAGGCACAAATAAGGGCGGGGTTTGGCAATAAAATAATTAAAAAACGTAAGTTTGAAAAAATGCGCGAAGTAGCTAGAGAAAATAAAAGAGAAGAGAAAACTTGGCGAGAGAAACCAAGTCCAAAAACAAAAGGAAAAATAAGTAAGAGAACAGAGGGTGGCTGGCACGAACGGACCAAAAAAAATAAGAGAAAGGAATTTAGGCGGGCAAAACAATTCAAAATTAAAGAGTGGACGACAAAAAATGAACGGTGAACGAGCAAAAAATTAACCAAAATGTGGACGGTTAAAAATTGGTCAAAAGTCGCCAATGTTTGGCGACACTCCGCCCGCCCAACAAAAATCACAAAAATTGTTCATCGTCATCCGTCTTCTTCATCCGTCATATTCGGGTCAGCAAGTGTAGCCATTGGCGCATCCGAGTTGACGAAACGTTGCGTGGTTGCATGGGGTGGTCCAGAGCAGTGGTGATGGTGGTGGAGTGTCCTTTCGCGATTTCCCCTTTTGAGAGCTTTTGGTGAGGGGCGGCACTCCACTACCTGGTTTTCTCGTTGTCGTCCTTGTCGTGATGAACAACTTCTCCATGGTCGATGTCGTGATGCGCACTCAGATAGTAAATTTGTTTTGGTTACGGCAGCTCGGGTAGTTCCCGTTCTGGTAGCACACAAATTCATTTTTGTAACGGTAGAACAATTTCTAGTTATTTGTTCAGTAGCAGACTCGGTAATTCCTTCAGTAGCACCCGCGGTAATTCCACACGTGACAGCCGCGGTAGTCCCAGCTTGGGTAACACACAAAAATTTGCCAGCCTTAGAAAAGCTCGTCGACGTTTGATCAGTGGCAGCTTCGGTTGTTCCATCATTGAAGGTTATTGCTGATTGCAGTGGCTTTAGTTGAGCATTTTGAAACACTTGTTGTTTACACCAGCGGGCAATACCAACAAGCAGTATAAGGGCCAGCATCAACAGAAAATGCATAGACGAGCACTTGAAGGGGGCAGTAGAGCCAGCGTTGATTTTGTTGATGAGCCACGAGCATGTTGAACAAACACGATTGGAACGGTTGGAACTGTTAGGCCCATTGTCAGTTGGAGGAGTCTCTTGACCATTTTTAGATTTAAGCAGGTTGGCTTTTAGTTTAGAATTTATCCACACTTTGCGTCGACGGTGACGGTTGGTTCTTCCATTGTGCACAGTTGAGCTAGATGACGACTTGGTGTCAGCTTTAGAGTCGCTGAGTGAGCTAGTGAAGACCATTCCAGAGTAGGTCACTTCAGACTGCGGTGGTGTAGGAACTCTCCAATTGGCTTCAGACGGTCCTTCGTGGTGACCAGTTCGGTAATACACACGTTTATTAAATTGGGGTTGCCTCCAGTTGGCTTCGTACGGTCCATCGTGGTGACCATTGTAGTAGCAGATAAACTTATTAGATTGGGATTGCCTCCAGTTGGCGCTAGACGGTCCATCGTGTTGACCAGTTGGGTAGTACACTCGCTTTTTCGGTTGACGTTGTGTACAGTTTGCTTCATACGACCCATCGTGGTGACGCCTTTTAGGTTGACGTTGAAAACACAACATGAAATGATGTCGGCCTCCACATCTACGGCACTTATTAGCAGCACGGCATCGGTTGAGCAGGTGACCATCATATAAGCAGTTGAGGCAACGTCGTTGTTCAAGAAGACGGGCTTTGCGTCGTTGGCGTGAGTTGAACGTTGGGCAACGGCTTGGCTTGTGTGCTGGTCCAGTATGACACAGTGAGCAACCAGATTCTTCAACTGGTGATTGTGGTGGACAAGCATATAGTTCAGGCTGTTCCTCAAGTTGCTGTGGCGATTGAGTGGTCATAAAAGACTTTCCGGAAGAGACGGAACCACGACCGCTGTTTCTTCGTTGCTGCAGGCATCCGTTGACCAGGACCACCAGTTCACGAGAGCGCTCAATTTGCGCCAGCACCGTGAGTTCATCGTTCTCCCTCACCTCGCCTCTCGGCGGCGGGAAGGCTTGGAGAACATCCATTTCCTCTTGTTGCTGCTTTGGGAGGAGTCGGGCAATAAAATCGGACCATTTATCAACCAGGGCTTGTGCCCGTCCAGTAGCATTACTAAGTTGAGTTGCCAATACTTCCAATTGATCATCATCTTCCGTTGTTGTGTCATAAGCATTGAGTGCCGTCCAAACAGCACGCCCTTTATCCTTCACAGTGGCCAAAACTGTTGCCAATTGTAGTTGAATCACACCAGACATTGTTGTGGCTGTAGCTCAGCTCACTGGTGTAGTAGTTGTAGTAGTGGTTGTTTTGTTGGTGGCTGTCGTTCAGCTAAAGCAAAATAGTTGTTGTTGTCGTGGCTGTTGCTCAGCACACTTCAACAGTTGTTGTGGCGGTAGCTCCGCTCACACACAAAAAGATAGTGGTTGTAGTAGCTGTTGTTGTGGTGGCTGTAGTGCAGCTCACACACAA
Source organism: Meloidogyne arenaria (assembly GCA_036172955.1). Classification (NCBI taxonomy): domain Eukaryota; kingdom Metazoa; phylum Nematoda; class Chromadorea; order Rhabditida; family Meloidogynidae; genus Meloidogyne; species Meloidogyne arenaria. The sequence continues at coordinate 2,074,243 of JARQAB010000043.1, forward strand.
AAAGATAGAGTGGTTGTTGTAGAGTGATGTGGCGGTGGCTCCGCTCACACACTAGTTTAAGTTGGTGTAGTGGTGTGTGGTGTTGTTGTTGTTGTTGATGGTGTGGTGGTGGTGATCGTTGTTCCACGACGGACGGTCCCGGGTCGTGGCACCACTTTGTCGGGAGACGGGAAGTCCCGACAAATGGATTTGGAGAGAAGAGAGGAGAGAGTCGTGGCACCAGCCAGTGTATAGTGGCACTGGCACCAGACTGTTGGTAGTGCCAACAGTCAAAGGAAGGGCAGTGAGTGACTCGGAGCACGAGTCACTTTAGCCAAGGAGTAGAAGTGGTGAACGGTAGTGCCGTTCACCAAGGAAACAGAAGTGAACGGAGCACGTTCACTTTAAATACACCAAAAAAAAAAAACACACAAGTCCAGCAACAAATAATTTTACTTCTCCAAATAGCAATAAACAATTAAAGCAGAGTGCCAGCTAGGGCAAGGAAATTGAACACAAGCAAGTAAGGCCAGCTAGGGCCAGAAGCAGTTGATCAGCCACACAGAAGTTGTTGGAAGCAGTTATGATGGAGTGAATGAAGGAAGAATGAAGGATATTTGGGTGGCTGATCTCCCTCTTAAATAGGCACAAATAAGGGCGGGGTTTGGCAATAAAATAATTAAAAAACGTAAGTTTGAAAAAATGCGCGAAGTAGCTAGAGAAAATAAAAGAGAAGAGAAAACTTGGCGAGAGAAACCAAGTCCAAAAACAAAAGGAAAAATAAGTAAGAGAACAGAGGGTGGCTGGCACGAACGGACCAAAAAAATAAGAGAAAGGAATTTAGGCGGGCAAAACAATTCAAAATTAAAGAGTGGACGACAAAAAATGAACGGTGAACGAGCAAAAAATTAACCAAAATGTGGACGGTTAAAAATTGGTCAAAAGTCGCCAATGTTTGGCGACAAATTGGATGTTTCTCTTGGAGGTTTTTTAAATATTTTTAAAAGAAAATATGGCAACACTCTTACTTATTTTATCCCTGGGAGTTGAATAGTTTAAACGTGGACCAACTTTGGTGTGTGGAATAAGTTAAAATTAAAGGGGAAGTTTTTTTATATTAAGTTTGGAATTCCGGAAAATATTAAAAAAATACTTAATAAATTACAACCAAAATTTATATTATTTTTTGATATTTTCGAGAACAAAATTGTGTAAAAATCTATTTTTTAAAATAAATTTTTAGCTTTTTAGAAATTTGTTTTAAATATTAAAAAATAATTTAATATATTTTAATAGATTTACGTCCTTCTTCTGAAAAACTTATTAAACTTTGGAATTATCTAGTACAACTTTTGAATGGAGGGCAATTAAATTTACTAGAAAATGGGACAGAATCTAATTTAATGATAAAAAATTTAAAAGAATTAATTATTCGTTCTGATCGGTTAAAAACTGTTACTAGACAAGTAATCCTCTAAAAATTAAGAAAGAAAATATTTTTTAATTTTCAAAAAAGTTTGGAGCAGACAATCCATTTTCATTATTTCGAGATGTTTTAAATAAAATTTTCGAAAATATTTCTTTTAATTCTGACAAAACAAATGTGACGGCTGAAGGGGACATTCAAGAACAAAAAATAGCTTGGGCTGATGTGCAAGTTGAGCCGTTAGAACCGATTGAGGGTTTGGAATTTAGGTAAAAGAAAAATTTTACTTGAAAAAGTAAACTGATCCTACCTATGTACCTAGGATCAGTCTTTCAATGGAGAGGTTAATTAATGAAAGAGAGTATCTGTTCAAATTTCAGAAATTCAAATTCTGAGATTTTTAATTCAAATTTTAGAATTCCAAAAATTCTAAAAATTTTAGAAAATTAAAAAATATTTTTTTTTATTTTATATGTAAGCATTACCCTCCTCTAAATTTTACTTTGATAATTTCCCTATTTTTTATTTTAATCATATTTATTTTATTTTTTAGCATTTCTGCTACCATTCAAGCTCGTCAAGTAAATTAAAATTAATTAAAAACATTTTAAATATTTTCTTCTTTTTTTTCAGTCATTAATTAATAAATTAGAATCAATTCAATTAAATCTTCGTTTTGGGCAATCAAATAATTTAAAATTCCGTATTGGACCTATTTTTAATTCAAAAAAAGAGCCAATGAATTTAAGCCCTGGAGAACGTCTTCGAGTTGAATGGACTGTTGTACCCGTACCCGAATTCCGTTTAACTGGTCCGATACTGCAAAAAGTGGGGGATTAAATTAATTTTTTGCATAAAAATTATCATAAATAAATTATTGTGTTAGTGTGGAAATTATAAAGCGGGAAGATAATAACAACAAAATTTTATTTCTAAACTGTCCTTTAAATTGGGGTTTTATTATTCTATCAAAATAAGAGCCAGCCGAAAAATTTCTTGAAATTTGGTCAACACTGAGATTTTCTTCTTAAAAATCTTTCCTTTTTCAGATAGATTTAACATTTGCTTACCAACTTGGAGGAAGAAGATTAGCCCAAAGACTTAATTCCCCTTCAATTAAAATATTACCACAACCTTCTCTTCGTTTACTAGCTTTTGGACAACCAACAATTCCAACTTCTTTACCTGGATCCCCACCTTTTAGTTTAATGCTTTCTGCTATAAATTCTGGATATTCAACATTAAAAATGGTTAAAGGAATTCTTTTGTCATTAAAAAATTTTTTTAGGTTCAACTTCTTGAACTTCGACCAAATTTTTCTTTAATTGGAAACGAAAATAAACAATCTTCAATTGATTTTAAAATTGATGGAATTAATTTGGAGAGTTTAAAAGAATTAGGGAATGAAGGAATGGCAGAATCTCTTTCTTTTGGACAAATTAAATCTGGCGAGGCTTCTCATTTATTTTTGAATATTTCTTTGGAATATAATGATGATAGACAATATAAAATTGAAGTAAAAATAATATTGAGCTTCCCCTTTAATTTAATTTATTTTTAAAATTAGAAATCAGCACTTTTTCGGAGCTTTTCTGCTGTTGTTTCTGTTGACGGTTCTCTTCTTCCTCCTGGTCAATTTGAACAAAAATTCTTTTTAATTCACGAAACTACACATAATCATGCAATGTTAATTGTTTCTGAATATTCTAATCCATTTCCTTTATATTTATTTTCCAAAAGACATAATTCATTAACTCCCTTAACTACATTACAATTAATTGAGGTAAATATTTTGTTTTAAAAAACAAAAAATGGTTTTGCAGGAAAAAGAATCTCGCCCACAAATAAATGGGCATTCATTCCTTACACGTATTTTCGCTCTCCGTCGTCTTTCACTTATTTCAACATCCCAAGAAGATGAAAATTTAAGATCAAGTGTTGGTGCCATTTTTGCTTCAGTAAATGTTGGAACTGCGCAGACTTTTGAAAATGGGGCAAAACTTCTGAGAGTAGCAGAAATAGGTCCACAGGGAAGAAGGAGACCAATAAATATGAGTTTGGTTTGGATTGGAAGAATTAGTAATGAAAAGGTAAGTTTAAGAGGGAGAGGAGAGAGAGAAGTACATATTTCACCGTTTGGAATAAAATAAAAACAATTATCAGTCTTAACTTTAAAGGACAGCTAAGTATCGTTTAATCTATAGATTTTCGAAAAATTTTGACGGTGAAGTGCCATTCACTCTTGAAAAAATTTTCTTTCAAAAATAATTAAAAAAATTTACTTCAGACAACACTAATTAATTTCATTGATTTGCGTGCTTCTCCAGCCATTCCCCAACTTATTTATGAATTATTATTTGGTTTACCCGAACATTTTAATTTACCTTTCTTCTCTCAACCATTTTATCAATTAAATTTGGCTTTACCTGTTAAAACAAATGGAAAACAAAAAGTTTTGGCTAGAATGGAAGCTATATCTCCAACAAATAAGCAAATAAAATATTCTTTATTAACCACACAAATGAATAGTACATTAAGTATTGTACCTTCAACAGGTGTTTTTTAAAAGAATTATATTTTCTTTTTAAAAGGGTTCGGTCTCTTTTTCATTTTGGATCTGAAAAAAATACCTACCTAAATACATACTTTCCAGAGAGGACATTTCTGTTAAAAACTTTGATTCAGAATATACCTTTCTAGGTATTAGGAAAAGAAAGATGATAGTTTGATAAAAACTATCACCTTTTTGTATTAAAATAAACAATTCCTTAGGTGATATTGTCCTGTCTGACGATTTATTAGAACCTTACGAATATTGTCTAAATGTTGTAGCTACAGATTCAGAAGGACAGAGTTCTCGAGTTCCATTTCAATTAAATATTTTAAAAAGAGAAAATGAAGGAATGACAGAATGTCAATTATTTAATGAGGAAAGTAATAATCTTTACAATAATGAATTTAAACCTATAGAAAAACAAAAAGAAGAAAAAGACTTCTTTTATTTTACTTCTACTACAACAACAATTCAATTAACAAACAACAAAATAGAGGAAGAAAAAATAACAACAATTCCTTTAATTATTTCATCAGAACCTTCAATCTCTGCTAAACCTATTTTTGTACATAAAATTGTTGGCGATTCCACACTTTCTCCTTTAACAACATTAAAGGGGAAATTGGCAACTGTTGGGGATTCTCTTTTAGAAAAAGAATTGAAAGGAAATGAAACAGAGAATATATATTCTTTAGCTTCTACAAGTATTTTACCTCCTTTAGAAGAATCACCTTTAAATAATCTTCGAACAGTACAACCACACAGATTTAGTACAAGACAACAATCAGGATCTCTTAAAATTGCTGGCCTTTCTGGAGGAGGTGTTGGAACAAGAATTGGACAGAACAATGTAGATAATATATATATTTTGATTATAAGGGACTCATTTTCTCTTATGAGAGAATCCGTTTAACTGAGGTTTTCCAAAAATGATAATAGAATATGAAAAATAGGTTATAAGAACAACCATCTGCCGATCCTTAACGATTCCTTTCGGAGTTATTTATAGTAAAAAGTGATCGACAAATAGCAGAGATCGTCATCAGGTAAAAACTTGGGAAAACTACAATTTTTTTTTTAAATTTAAAGTGTATTTGGGGTTAACAATTAAATCTATTACCTACAGTTCAGTTTTAAATATTTTCAATTCAAAGGGACGCAAAATTAACGGATCAAGCATTCAAAGAGAAAGTAAAGGTGATATGGCGAGCCAAGCAAGTGCAACAACAATGGCTGAAATGGCATGCCGACTCAGATCAACAAAACCTATTTGGGCTTTGATATGTGATATGGCAAAAACTGTATATCGTTCAACTATGATAAATGCTTAGAAAATAAATTGTATAAGTGTTTAGTGACAACCTTTAAAGTTTTCATTTTTGTGTCCAACAAAATAAAAACAAAAATAATATATTAAATTTAAATTCTAATTTTATGAAGGAAATTTTTAAAATGCCTGTAATTTTAATTGCCGCCTTTCTTCTCTTTCATCGTAATATTCAACCCCCTCTTCATCATCTTCTTCCTCACTTTCCAATTTAATATCTTCATTTATTTCTTCATCCCAAGCATTTGGATAAAAAGGAATTGGAGTCGAAAACATTCTCGGATCATAAACAACATCAGCCAAAAATAATCCATTTGGAGGGGCTAACTTCATTCCACTTTGATGATATTTTGTTGGGTCTGGGTCTTTAAGAAGAAATTCTGCAACAAATTTAGCGTGGTCTATTTTACGTGCTGCTAGGGAAATAAGTGAAACCATACGGCGAATCTAAAAAATGAAAATTAGAAGAGGAAACACTTAAATTTAACCAGAAAAGTGACTAAAATCCGAGAAAGTGTTCCGGATTTTTGGCGTAGCCAGGGGTCGATTTCAGGGGGGGGGGCTAAAATAGGGTACACGCCAAAAGTACGGCGTTTTGAACGCAAATTTTGTGGTACATAATTTAATTTTTTCAGCGTCACAGATGAAATTTTTTTAATTTGGATGTCGTAAGCGAAAAAATTTCATTTTTCTTATCATCTTTCTCACGATATTTTTCTCTATTCCCCAATTCAGGGGGGGCTATGGCCCCAGAAGCCCCCCTTGCAAAATATCGAAATACCAAACCAGACATATGTAAATGAAAGATTTTCCAAAATTAATTCAAAACTTTCTTGTTAAATTTAAATTCAGATATGTAAAAGGAAAAGTCCCAACCTGTTGCCTCAAAAATCCATGGGCGACAAACTCAATATTAAAATATTCGGCATCCTCATCAGGTAAAAAATAAGGCTCTCCTTAAATTTAATAATTTACATAAAAAATCATAATTAAAAAACCTCTATAAATTTGTAAAAGTCTTGGCCATCTTCTATCCGTTGTAGTTTTGAAATTTTTTCCTTTTAATCTATCTCCCATTTTGTGAAAATAAAATGAAGCATAATCTAAACCAGGTCTTCTCAATATTGCACACATTTCATTGGCTTTTTCAACATTAAATGAAGGAGGTTGTGTCCAAGAATAATCAAATTCAGCTAAATCAATGAGTGATTGTTGGTCAGTTTGTCGACTTTTTAGATAAGCATCCATTGAATAAAAACGGCGAATTCGGTAAACATAACGTCTTCAAAATTTTAAAAATATTTTTTGAAATTTTTTACCCTTTTAATTTTTTCCTAAAATTTCTTTTTGCCTATGGTTAGATAGGGTAGGGGACGATTCAGTATCGCCGATTCAGTATCGCCAATTCAGTATCGCCGATTCAGTATTGGCCGATTCAGTATTTGGGCTTTTTTGCCATAACTTTTTGCTTGATCAATATTGTAGGGATTATTTTATATGATTTGATAGGTCTCGTGGTGCTGCATCTTTTTCATAATTGGACTGACCTGATCTGATCACTCTACAAAAAGTTATCACTGATAAACGACGTCACAGGCATAAAAAATCGGTTTTCACGCTGTAACTTTTTTTGTGATCATCAGATCAGATCGGGCTAATTATGAAAAAGATGTCGAATCTCGAGACCTTTCGAATGATATGAGAATTATTCAAATCGGTCGTATATCAGGAAAGTTATGGCCATATACTGAATCGGCGATACTGAATCGTCCTTAACCGGGTTAGATACCATTAAAATCAGTAAAGTTGGAGTTTGAGGAAATTTTGGAAAAAATGAAAAAGGGAGACGAAAGTTAACAATAAGCTTGAAATAATTGAAGAAAGAAAAACCTGTAAGAGACATGAAAGTTAGGATTAAATCCTTTCGCCACGGGAGTAATTTCCAACAATTTCATTGAATGTTCAAAACCAACATTTTTAATTAAATCTTAAAAAATAATTTTTAACAAAAAATTTTTAAATTAAAAATACCATTAAAATCATCAACAAATTTTGATCGAGAAATTGGATTTTGAATAATTATTGAAGTACGTTCATTTGGGGGTTTAACCAAAAATGGCGTACGCAGAGCATGTACTTTGGCATCTGTTCTGAAAAGATAGATTTAGGTATTTTCGTATTTTCTTTTTTTATTTGATCAGTCTTGAATTATTTAACTTATGTTTGGAATTTAAGGGAAATATGTGTTAATCAATTAACCTATAACCCCTACTAGTCTTCTTTAACTATTTTGTGGGTCATTCGCATTTTTACAGCCAAAACATTAAATTAAAAAGGAATTCTGCAGCAAAAATAGTAAGTAAAAATAACATCAAGTCCACGTTTAAATTAACAATTTTTCCAGAATATCCTCAAAAATAAAAATTTGTTTACCTACTAACTGTAGTTGAAAGAATTTTTGAACAATCTTCTTCAAATAATCTAGCCAAGCAAGATTCAAATAATTTGAAAACACTTGCTCCTGTATGTGGTGCTGCACCTTTTGCCATTGAAGAAAATCTAGAACCATCATATCGAAGCCAAAATAAAAATTTACGAAAAACAATATCCTCTTGCATTAGAATTAAATAGACATCTTAAAAATATTTTTATTAGAATAATTTTAAAATATGTAAAATTATTTCAACGAAAAATGGCAAGTAGCAAGAACTTAGCCTGGGGTCGATTTCAGGGGATAAATTGTGTGTGCGCCAAAATGGCGGTTACTTTGGCGCTCCGAACGCAAATTTTTTGTAGATATATTTAAATTTAAATTTTTTGATCTTGGAAGGCCAATAAGCCCCTAAAGCCCCCTGGCTACGCCCTTAATCAGTAGTTAGAAAATTGTAGGTATGTATAAACTAAAAATATCAACACAGTCAAGTAGAAATAGAGATAGTACTGTCCATTTTAAAATAACTTTTCAACAAATAAAATGCACAATTAAAACAAATAAAAATCCTTTATAAAAAACACAAAAGATTAAGAATAAAATTAAGAATAAATGTACCTATTAAGAATAAAATATTATAAATATATATAATTTTATTTAATTATTTTCATCAATTTTTATCATTAATTTCAATTTCAACATTAAATTGTTCTCCAAATTCGCCTAATAAAGAATTAAAAGAATTGGCTGGATCAGTTTCCAAATGAGAGACCTTTGAAAAAAATTTTTTTTTAATAATTTTTATTTAAATAATTCACTTCAACAGCATGAATAACAATTTTCTCAGGACGTTCAGATTCAGAATTTGTACGGTAAATGTTGATAAAAGTGGTAGATTTTGATGTAATGAAGGCAAAAACAGGCTTTGCATAAAACAATTTTTTGTTTGTTGATTTTACTTTGATTGCCTATAAAATGGGGGGATTTTTTTTGGAAATTTTATTAAAAACTAAACAATTCTTTGTTCTCCCAAATTAGTAATTTCAATAATTCTAAAGCCTCCTCCTTTAGTGTATTTTAATTGTTCGGGATATAAACTAAGTTTGATTGGTCTACTCTTGAATTTAATAGGTTCATTCACATAATTAAATCCTACAATTCTTTCAGTACTGCAATCCGTCTTGGAATTTGTTCTGAAATTTACACAAAGATATTTATTTTTAAAAATTAAAAATCTCTCAACAACGGCATTAAGGTGCCTCTTAAAAGTTCTGTTATTTACAAGAACTTGAACAAACCTACTAACAGAAGTACTTGTAAGAATCTGTTTTGAAGTCCCTTGCTCATTAAACAATCTAGTCGAACAATTTTCACATAATTTACAAGTACATACTATTCCTCTCTCAGATGCTGTATTTTTAGTATTTGATGGAAATAAATAACCATCACATCCAAGCCATGACATTAATTTTCGGAAGCCCCAATCTCCTTGCATTTTTCCTTAAAATTTCGGCTCAGATTTTGTTTAACAAAGAAGTAAAAATGAGAGGTTAAACTCAAAAATAATTTCAAAACAAAATTATTATATATATTTATTGAGAACAATATACATATATCACATATTCGAGCAATTCCTATACAATTTAAAAAGAAACAAGGAAACGAGTTATACATCACAATTTGTACATACCAACAACAAATGGGAAAATGAGTTGGGAAAATAGGGATGAATTCTATATATACATACAACAAGCATTGTGGATGAGTTTACGCAAGTTTTATATCTTTCTAGCTTCAGAGGATTGCTTCACACATCTTTTCTTCATGTTCTTCTAGACCATCGGTTTACGCGCTGCTGGTCCTTGGCTTGCTGAGCGGCGTCCCGCCGAGCTGCGGCTACCTTTCTTGCCATGGGATCGAGCACCTCTTTTCCCCCTCTTTGACTCAGTTCCTGCTTCAGGTCCGGCTCCTGCCTTCGAATCAGCTCCTTTCTTCTTGTCTCGCCTTCCCTTGGATGAAGCGCCCTTGGATGCTTTGGAGCGGCTAGAGCCTCCACCTCTCTTGCCCTTGGGTTTGCTGCTACTTTCGCTCTTTGCCATGCCTTCACTGGTGAACTCGATCCCGTAGTTTTCGCGCAGATAGGTGTTGGCGTACTAAAAAAGAGTAAAATATAATCGAGTAGACAAAAATAACAATAAAAAGTTTTAATAAACTTACAAAGCCGGAGACGAACATGATGATTGCGGCGACCAAGTAAAGCCACGCTGACATCTTGACGAAGTTGTTTTGCTGACGATTTCTTCTGCGAAGACTGGAACTGGCGTGAAGAAGTGATGGGTAATCGTTCCGCTGCTAGAGATGATTTGAGGATTTTCTAGAAATTGTCTACTTTTATAGTCCAATAATGATGGTTCTAAAACCTAATTATAAAAACATTTTCGTGAGAATATAAATCTCTTCCTGTCCAAAAATCTCAAAGCAGCGTTCTAGTGTCAATTGCCAATAATGTTGTTGCAATCCAGCTCAAGTGGATGGCTCATATGGTCTTCTCCTGGCGCAAACTTCTTTGTGGTTGTTGTTCTTCTCTCTGTGCTATCAATTCACTCACTTCTCGACTGCTGTTGTTGCAAAAAGAAAAAGGTGAAATTCTTTAGATGAATCACGTTATAAATTTTTATCAAATTTAGAAGCGACACGATAAAGTAGTTGTGGTTGAGGAGAAAAAGGCATCAGGTCCAATTTTTTTAGAAAATTATTAAATTTTATCTCCCCGATTTCTAGGCGATGAACATCAAAAACGCGAATTAAAGTCAAAACCTAAAGCTAAAGACAAAAAGACATCTCAAAAGCCTAGCAAAGAAGCGAAGCCATCGTCTAAATCACCGCCTAAAAAGAGCAAGGAACCGGCAAGTGTACCTAAATTGAAGAATGACCGCAAAGATCAGCAAGGAATGGGCACAGGTCTCGACTACCAAACACTTGAAAATTTGGATCGTAACATTTTTGTTAAAAGGAAGAAAGGTAAAAGTAAGCAAATAAACCTTAATAAAATTTCAATTTAAGGTGGTAGCAGTCCCAAAACCCAAGCTGGGGGTCCATTGCCAAAGCTAAAGGAAGAAGAACATGATGCTGGAATGGGAGGCGGTTCAGAATACAAAACACTTGGAAATTTAGACAAGGACATCTTTGCGAAAAACGAGAAAAAGACAAAGCCTCTCCCAAAGCCGAAAACAAAGGACGAAAGAGATGATCAACAAGGCATTGGCGAGGGGGCTGACTATCAAACTCTGCAAAATCTCGATAAAAATATATTCGTCAAAAGCGAAATTCAATCAGAGGAGAGCGAATACGATAAGAAGGTTAAAAAGAAGACAAAGAAAAAGATTGAAGAAGAAGATGATGATGAAGGAACGAAGAGTGAACATGACAGGAAAACGAAGAAAAAGGCTCCCGTGAAAAAGACAAAGCCTCAACAAAAGCCTAAAACAAAAGATGAGAGGGAAGATCAGCAAGGCCTTGGCGAAGGAGAAGATTACCAAACACTGCAAAATCTCGACAAAAATATATTCGCCAAAAAAGGCAATCAAAAAGAGGAGACCGAGGAAGGGACGACAAGTGAACATGAGATCAAGAAGACGAAGAAAAAGAAGAAAGTGAAAAGTGATGAGGACGTGAAAGGAAAGAAAAATAAAAAGGGACCAACTAAAGAAACTAAAAAAGCGGTGAAGAAGAAGCCAGTATCGGAGACGAGTCTTTCAAGGTGAAATAAATATTGAATTGGGTATTAAACAAGGGGATGATTTCAGAGTATGTTTAATCCCTTTTAAGGGAAAAGGTGAGAAATTTAGATTGGTGAGGAGGCGGTTTCATTGAATGAGTTAAAATTATTCCTTCCCAGTCTTTTGGGAAAACTCCAATTTTAGGAGTGTAGATAATCTTTGTTTAATTTAATTTTCTTTTTTAAACAGATCAGAAGTTAGTCCAGATACAAAGAAAACCAAAACTAGTGGCAAAGTCAAAACACGTCATAATAAGACTTATTCTTTGCATGGTCTAAGCGAGTTAGAATTAGATCCGGATTTGGAAGATGAAGAATAAATGGACGGGATAAATGAATAATAAATAGAATATATATATTTATGTTATGTATTTAATTTGTTCCCATATATTAAAATTTTTTTAAATATACAATAAACTTTAAATAATTGTTAAATATTTGTTTGTTTATTTATTCTTGCTATTATTCTTTTTGTTTAATAAATGCTTTTACACCTTTGATAAAATTGATAAAATTATTTGATGATAACAAAATCAATTATTTGTTTCAGTTAATTAAATGGATAGAATGTCCTTTACCAATTTATATTGTTTTACGAATTGTTAATTTTAATTAGAAATAAATAACTACAATAACTATAACAATAATAACTCAAAAACATCAGTAACTACATACATACTAAAAATTAATACCCCCTAAAATTAATTCAGGATAAATAATTGAATTTACAAACTACTATATATTTTTGTAATTAATTTTTATTTGACATTCCTTTGTAATCACATTTAACACTACGATGTCTTAAAATTTAAAATATTTTATTTATTTAATATACCTATATGTAGTCCATTTAATTAATTATGTACCCTCTCTAATAATTATACCTAATTTTCCTGCACTAATTTTAAAAATATAAAAAATTATTATCAAATTTAATTATTTTAGGATTTAATATCAAAAAATAAATAAATTGAGATATACCCTCAAATCCATCACGTATTCCCTGATAATTACTCGCTCTAGAGAGATTGAAACAATAATTACCCAGGGTTATTATTTCAGCATTTACGTTATATATTTAGCAAGATATTCTCTGTTATTTATTTAACTTTAAAAAAAAGTTTTAAATAAAAAATATTTTTTTATTAAAAAATTTCGAAAATTTATTTTAATTATTTTTCTCTATAAATATTTAATTAATTGAGAATTTATTTTTGTTATTATTTTTCTTCTTTAATTTCCCTACTTTCAAAAGGTTTTCCCTGAAAAATAACAAAAAATCCACGAGAAAAGCTTGCTAGACGATGAAAAATATTAAGATATTGTCGAAAAATTGGAAAGGATGGAAAGGGAAATAAATAAATTGTTTTGGCTATTTTTTGTTGATTATTTTTGTTGTATGTACTAAATAGTGCATAGTACACAAATTTATTTTTTTGCTTTATTTCTTAGTATTTTTTTTTGTTTTTTAGAAGATGTAAAACTGTAAATCTATTCTTTAATTTATAAAAGGATACCAGAAGGTTTAAACTTCTTAAAAAATTTTTAAAATCATTTCATTCCCCTCCCTCCAACACTTTAAAGGTATAACAATTTAATTTTAAAAAAATTAATTTTTAAAGATAATTAATTTTTTTATCAGTAAAAAGATGGGGTTATGTATGTATATTATTTTATTTTTTCAAAAACACATGTTTTACTATTTATTTTTAAGAAAAAAAATTAAATATAAAATGAATGCTGTAGTTTATGGTTATTTAAATATTGATGGCTCTATTACTGATGAAAATCAACCAAAAATAAGTAAAGAAGCTTTTGCTGTAATTAAAAATAAAAAAATTGAAGAAAAAGAATTTTTGGAAAAAACAACAAAATTAAACGAAAATGAAACAAAAACAACTTTAATCGAAAAAAGAAATTTATTTTTGGGGTAAAAATAAATTTTTGGAAATTTTTTAAATTGTTATTTTTTAAAGAAGTAAATGCCAAACATTTTATTCGGCAGACCCTTTTGTTGTTTCTAGGGCTTTTATGCAATATATTTTTGATGAACAAGGAAATCGTTTTATTGACTGTATTTCTAATGTTCAACGTGTGTTTTTTTAGATTTTTAATTCTTCAAAAATATTTTAATGTCTACTAGCAATTAAAAATTATTTAACTAGCGGGTTGGTTACCGTCTGTCTTTTAGTTTTATTTCCATACTAATTCTTCAAAAAGGAATCTCTCATTTCCTTACTAATTAATTTATATAGTCTCCCTAAACTTAATAATTAATAATAAGATTAGAAACTCAATGTAAAAATTGAAATTTCTAACAAAAATTATTTTTAATAATTTTGACTATAAATCCTTTTAATATTTAATATTTTCTTTAATTAACTATTTATTTATAAAGATGTTGGTCATTGTCACCCACATGTTGTCCAAGCAATAGCAACCCAAAGTAGTTTATCTACTTGTAATATTCGTTTTGTTTCTCCAATTTTGGGAGAATGTTCGAAAGCTTTAATTAATACTTTACATCCTTCATTAAATACAATATTTTATTGTAATTCTGGTTCTGAAGCTAATGATTTGGCGTTACAATTAGCTAGGGATTGGACTGGGGGAAATGATGCTATTGTCTTAGAAAATGCTTATCATGGGCATATAACTACTGCGGTGAATTTTAAGAGAATTATTTTAAATCATGTAATCTTTATTTTAATTTTAAGGCACAATTAAGTCCATACAAATCAGAACATGGTGCTAATATAAAAAGACCTGAATGGGTACATATTGTAAGTAACAAGAATTATCTATAAATTTCAAAAAAAAATATTCAAAAAAGGCCCCAACTCCAGATGTTTATAGAGGCAAATATCGTCTTTCAGATGAGGAACTTAATTCCCCAGAAGCTCTAAAAGATGCCGGAGAATTATATTCAAAAGATATTTCTGTATTACTTGAAGAATTAGACAAAAATGGAAGAAAATTTGCTGCTTTCTTTGCTGAGGCTTTGCAAAGTTGTGGAGGACAGATTATCCCACCTCCAGTATACTTTCAATCTGTAGCTAAAGAAATACATGATAATGGGGGTTTAATGATTGTAGATGAAGTTCAAACAGGGTTTGGAAGAGTTGGAGATACTTTTTGGGCACATCAATTATTTGGACATGGAGAAGAAGGTAAGAGGGAGGGGGTTTATAAAATATACAAATAGATTCCCCTTTATAGCACCAAAAGTATAAGATCCCACCCAACGTGTATCCAATTAAGGCTTCCCATAAAAATATAAATGGATATAATCCGGTCAATTCCTTGTGATGAGGTTATAACGGCAATTAACTATATCAATTATTTTAAAAATATGTAGATATTCTATTTAATTTTAAGAATTTATTCCTGATATTTTAACAATGGGCAAACCAATGGGAAATGGTTATCCAGTTTCTGCTGTTGTTACACGGAGAGAAATTGCAGATAAATTATGTGGAAATGCTGAATATTTTAATACGGTTATTTATTTTTTAATAAATGAGAGGGATAATTAAATAGATATTTTGAATCTCTCCCGTATTTTCTAATCGGATAATTTAATAATTATTAGAATTGTGTTCTCTCTTTTATCAATTCTCTAATATTTTTTATTTAAAGAAATATTGAATTCTGATTTTTTCAGTATGGAGGTAATCCAGTTTCATGTGCCGCTTCTTTAGCAGTTTTACAAGTTATTGAAAAAGAACATTTATTGCAACATTCAAAACAAATGGGAATTTTGTTTAAACAAAAATTGGAAATATTAAAGTCTAAATATTTTTGTATTGGCGATATTAGAGGTGTTGGAATGTTTTGGGGGTTGGATTTGGTTAAATGTAGAAAAACAAGAGAACCAGCAACTAATTTAGCTGGGAAATTGGTAAAGGAATTATTTTGAATTTTGGAATTTGGATTAGAAAAAAAATAAAAACATTTAGAAAAAATGAAAAATTCTTTTAAATATTTTAAAAAATAATTTTATTTAATTACTTAAAATATTAAATTTAAGAATTATTTTAGAATTATGAATTTAGATTTATTGAAAAATATATTTATCTGAAATTAGTAATTCAATTTTTAAACATCTATTCCTGTCTTTAAACAAAAAAATATTTTAATTAATTTTTAGATATTAAAATTACGTAAAGAATATGGAATATTATTAAATGCAGATGGGCCGTTTGGAAATGTTTTAAAATTTAAACCTCCACTTTGTTTTAATTCTGATAATTTAGAAAATGTTATTAAAGCATTAGATGAATGTTTAAATGAATTAATTAATGAAAAAGAAGAATAAAAAAAATATTTTTTTAATTTTATTTATTTAAAATATGTATGTTTTTTACTATAATTTGTATTATGTTTATAATATTTAAAAATTGGAATAACTATAATTCTTAATTAGTTTTGATTAATTAATTTTTAAAAATTTTATGTTTGTAAATTAAACAGAAAAAATAATACATAAGAAACTTACTTTATTTTATATTATTTGATGAAAATAAAAATTTCTAATAAAATATAAATTTGAAACAAAAAATAACCCTTCTTATTTTGATAAAATAATTCTAACTAAAAATTAGCTTTAAATCTCATTTAAATTTTATTCTGTTTAATTATTTTTTTAAAATAATTTTAAAAAATCATCTAAATAAAAAAATAAATATTTTATTAAAATATAAAGTTATTTAATTTATAAATAATTATAATTTTTTTTCGGACTTCAAAATGCTCTGCGCTTTTTAAAAAAAATTATGTAGGATTAGAAAAAAATATGGTTATTTTTAGTGTTCGGCAAATGACCTTTTCCGGTATTCGGTATCGGTATACCGAAAAAATACCGATACCGGAAAATACCGTTTTTTACAAAAATTGACCGGTACGGTATCGGTATCGGTATACCGGAAAAATACCGATACCGGAAAATACCGTCTCAACATTTTCGGTATACCGGCCGGTATTCGGTATTTTTTAAAAATTTTATAAAAATTTTTTTAATTCTAATTTTAAAATCTTAACAATAAAATTCGAAAAATGAACATAATTTTAATATCTGTAATTTAAAAATGGTAAATTTTATTAAAAGAAAAACGATTTTTCTGCTGTATCAGGATTCAAACTAGAGCATGTCCGAGTCCGAGTATTTGAGAAAAACCCGAGTCAGTGCTAGGTATTGGGTTGACAGTGATGCAGGGGATCATCATCCAAATCCCATTTATTTTCTTAATCCGCCTATATCCCTCTTAATCCGACAAAATTCCATGATACGCCCATGATCAATGCTGGCTCCGGGCTCCGGGTGGAAAATGAATGGATAATATTATTTCGGGGATTTATGTAGGTTATGAGGATACGAGTGAGAGGCGAGATCCGTAGCTAGATCACGAGATCCGTAGCTCTATCCCTCTCTTTTCGCTCCGCTGGCTTAAATTTTGAGAATTTCTGAAGGCCAAGAGGAACACCCAAGTTCCGGAAGGCCAGATCCTTCCCTTGAAATATCCGACTATCACTAAAATCCACCCAAGTCCATTCACATCTTGCAATATACGTGTCTTCGTTTTCAGCGCCGCAGGCGAAAATTTTGAGAAATTTGGAAGGCCAAAGACAAAATTTCTTCCTTTTTCAGCGCCGCAGGCGAAAATTTTGAGAAATTTGGAAGATCCTTTAGCCAAAAATCTTCCTTATTGCGCCGCAGATAGGGGTATCACAAATACCGAAATACCGGAAAATACCGCGGTATTTTTTCGAGGACCGGTACGGTTTCGGTATCGGTATACCGAAAAAATACCGATACCGAAAAATACCGTTTTTTTCAAAATTTGACCGGTACGGTATCGGTATCGGTATACCGGAAAAAAATACCGCGGTATACCGGGAAAAATACCGCGGTATACCGTACCGTGCCGAACACTAGTTATTTTTCAATAATAATTCTCTCTTTTGCGAGATATTTGCAAATAATTTTGCAAACAAAATAAAAATAAAAATCAATTAAAAATGAAAATATTTTCAAATAAATATCCTCTAAATAAAATTGAAATTGATTTTTATTTTTTTATTTGGATTTTACATTCTTTAATAGCTTTTGTAATTTCTATATTTGTTTCTTCAAACCCTAAAAAAATCGGGAATTGGTTAAATCATTGGCTAGAGCCTAGCAAGTTTGTTTTGTGTTTTGTTTAGTTTAAAGTTTAAATTCTTCTTTAATTAACAATAATTACCTACTCTCTTTTTTTTCTTCTTACATTTTGACAATTTTACTTACACCCATCCAGCTCCAAGTTCAATTTAAAATTTATTTTCCTCTAGCTACATTTAAATAATTAAAAAGTCCGGAATACTCCAAATAATAAATAATTATGTCACTTGCCACTCTTTAATTTAACAAAAAAATCTAATTTTTAATTAAATCGGTATCTAAAAATTTGAAAAAACAATGAATGTTTGAGGAATAAAATTAGTGAAAAAGGGAATTTATTTCAAATAATCCTTCATAACTTATTTTTTATAAATTATTTAAATTAATTATTTAATGAAAACTTTGGCCGAATTATTTATTTAACAAAAAAAAACATTAAAATTAATATATTTAAACAGTTATATTTCCAATTATTTTATTGATAATTCTGATGTTGAATGGAAATTATATAAAATTGCTTTTAATCTAATTTTGACTACTTATGCTTTAAATTCAAGTATTTAGTAAATATTTTTAAAATAAAAATTTTTTTAATTTTTTAAAAAAGTTTTGTTAATTATTTTTAAAAGAATTAAATTAAATAAAGAAATCAAAACATTATTTATTTTAATACCTTTTTGGATTGCTTTACATGTTAATTGGACTAGGTAATGATTATTTTAATTGAAAAAGAAAATTAGAGAAAATAAATAAAGGAAATTAAACAATGGGCAAAGTAGAGATTCTTCGAGTTTTTTGCCGATAAAATTTGATTAGTCCTCCCGACCGGTCCTAATTAAATTATGTTTGTATAAGAGAGGAAAAATCAAAATAAAGAAAAAATAAAGAAAAGTAGAATTCTAAATACTAGTTAGTGATCGGACTGTACTAGGGCCATATTTTTCTGTATTTATCAGTATTCCGTACCGCTAGCTAAATATTAATAAAGAATCAAGTAGTAACAATTTGGAATTAGTCTGTTGGAATTTCGAGTTTCTTCTCATCTCTGATAAAATTTAGAAGAGTATTTTGGTAAAAAAGAGGGAAAAGAATCATTTAAATATTTTAATTTTTTCTAGTTTAAAATGTATTTTTGTAATATCAACATTTTCTTTAATTATAATTTTAATTTCTTCGTTAACCAAAAACCAATTATTTGGATGGATATTTAATTTAATATTTATTTTAAATTTTATTAATTTTATTTCTTTTTCTAATAAAGAACCTTCAAAATATTATTTAGAATTTAATTTGTATTTATATTCTTCTATTAAAGTATAAATTAGTATTTTTTAAAAGATGGAAGAAAAGGACTGAAAAATTTAGAATAATTCTTTAATCAATCCTTCTTTTTCTTAAATCTAAAGAAATTGAGTTTTGAAAAAAATTTCAGTTAAATATAATACATTGTACTTCTAAAAAAATTTTTAACAAAAAAACAAAAAAAAGAATTTTACTCAAAGCAAAATTTGCCTGAAAATTTTCGATTTTTGTGAAAAAATTTCTTTAATATCAACAAATTCCTTTAAATAAATAATTTTAATTTATTTTTCAAATTTTTTAGTTAATTAATCTATCAATTTATCTGAGTAAATATAGAAAGAATTTTGATTTAAATTTATTCTGTGATATATTACTTTATTTATTTTATCCTCCTTATTCAATCAGTTTAATTGTTTTGTTTGAGGTATTTTTATATTAAATAAGGGGAAGTTAGAAAGAAGTTTTGGATACCCGAAAATTTAGAGGGGGGGGGGGGGTAAACAGGGGTTTTTGATTAATCACGGACAGAGATTCATAGCAGGGATTCTTTTAAATTTTATTGGAGAATGGGGTCGGATTAAAATTAAATTTTGGATATAGAAAAGTTTCTTTTTGGAATTCTCTTTTATTATTTGGATTAACAGAAATTTAAAAAATCCAACAAAAAATATTTTCTTTTAATTTTAAAGGATTTTCAAAAACAATTTAATAATTATTATTTATTTAATTCTGAATTATTATTTACTACAAATTATTTTAAAATTTTATTTAAAACAACTTTAAAACTTTTTTGTTGTTTTTGTTTATTAGAATTGTTATTACATTTATCTAGAGTTAATGCTTTATTTAATTCTCCTTTTGTTATGCTACAAAATTTTAATAATTATGAATGTAAATTTATTTTAAATAATTATTTAAAATAAAATAAGAATTGGAAGTTTATTGTCCTCTTTAATTAATAAAAATTTTTGGATGTTTTAAATGCATAGGAGATAAAATGGACATTTTAAGTTTTAAACCTATTTCCTGAGTGAATCTGATTAAGTTTTTCTTTAATTTTGATATTCGAGTAATTTGATTTTTGTTGTGGGAAATGAAGGAATATAAACAATAACATTGCTAAATTTCATTTAGTACCGATCTTGACAAAATTTCGTTCTCGTAAAACTCTTCATTCCCCAAAACTCCAACCCTTTAAGTTCACCTCTTAGAGAAATTCCTTCAAAATTTTTACAATTTAAAAACAATAATATAACAATTTCATTTAATTTTAGTAGTTTCAATAGCTTATGTAGCTGGACAATTATTTCATTTAAAATATTATTTAATTTTTGGTATTCCAAGTATTTTTGCTAAAATTGATGGAATGCAGCCAAATTCTTCACCAATTTGTATTTCACATGTTGCTAAATATTCTCAAATGTGGAGATATTTTGATAGAGGACTTTATTTATTTCTTAAAAATCAGGCAAATAAATTATGTGGAATATGGAAAAATTTTGGTAGGGGAAAGTAAAAGTACCCAGGATTTTCTTTACATAATTGCTTTACAAAGGAGAGTGCTTGGGGTGTCCGCGGGACTTCGGCATGAATCTGGTAGACAGGTAGATCACTTTAGTTGTGAAATTCCCGAAGTTCCGCGGACACCCAGGCACTCTCCTTTGTGTAGTATATTCTTTCTGAAGGGCCATAATGTTTGTAATTTTAATTGAAATATTTTTGCTTAAAGTTGTAATATGTTAGTAACTTAAACTGCACTCTCATTAGATATTGTCTAAAATTTGAAAGATGCCCAATTTTTTAAATAAAATTTTTTATTTATTTTCAGCTTTATATTCAATTAATAAATTACCAATTTAATTGTAAATATCAAAAATTAAATTTTTATTTAAATTTTCCAATATTCCGTAAAATACTAGCTACTTTATCTGTTTTTATTTTTGTTCTTATTTGGCATGGATTTAATTCTAATTTTTGTTGGTGGGTTTCTCTAAGTGCTTTTGGACTTTTTATTGAACGCTTGGCAAATTCTGATATATTTTTATTTAATTTTATTCAAAAAAATATTTTATTAAAAATGTCATTAGCAGCAAAGATTCGATTAAAGGCTATTTTTATGTTGACAACTTTAATTCCTGGTTAATTATAATTTTTTTGAACAAAAAGAGGAGGGAATTTTTTGTTCATTCTTCTAGGATTTTGAGGGATTCTTATGGGATAAAGGGGTTTTATAGAAGTTTTTCTTGTACTCGTAAAAAAGCCCCATTGTTTCCCAGAGCCCAACTAATGGCTAGTGGAAATTACTTGTTCCATATTTAAGTATTTATTCTAAAAAACATAAAGAGAATGTTGGAAAATAAATCATCCTAAAAGATTAAAAATTCAATGAAAAATCATTAATAAAATTTTAGGAATATTTGGAATTTTCTTTTTTCTTGGACACGGATTAATTGGAAATTATATTTTCTTTAAAGTACTTATAGAAGGATTTAAACAAATTTTTACTTTACAAATTTATATTGGAAATCCTGGATGGGTAATGGGACATTTACTTATTTTGGGTTATTTCTTTAATAATGTTTCGCTTTTTATCGAAGAAAAAAGAAAAGAAAAATAATTTTTAATTTAATTTATTCTTAAAAAAATTTATCTCTCATATACATATTTTCATATTTATAAACAAAATTCTTACATAAGTCAATATTAGAGACCGGCAAAATTGCAGGATCCCGAGTCGGAATTTTTTTCTTAACCGATGTCGGGAGGATCCCGAGGGATAAATCCCGGATCCCAAAACTCAAAAAAATCCCGGATCCCGGAAAATCTCGTCCCACGCCGGTCTCTAGTCAATATATTTAGCAATTAAATATCACAGGGTTTAAATAAAAATAATTATTTAATACAGCAAGTGAAAAGAAAATAGGTAGGGGTATATAATGCTTGGAAAGATATTTAAGCAATTAAAGTTTTTTGATAATAAATATTTATAGAATCTTAAAATTGAGCTATACAAGCGAAAGGAATAAAGAGAGAAAAGTTTTAGATACAATAAATATTGCTTTTTTAAAAGAAGGGGTATTCTCAGCAATAAAAACAAAAAAATATTTTTAAATTTAATTTTTCTTCTTTTTTTCTTTTTTTAATTCCCATTCAGTCAATATATTTTCATACAAATTTCCCCATTCCCATTTTTGCGATTCAGAATTAGGACTACAAGGATTCATAAAAACTTCTCCAGTAGAAGAATCACAATCCAAACATAAAGAAGTTAATACATGAATTAATTGTTTATTTTTTGATTGATATTTAAAATGCTAAAAAGAATTTCGAGATTTTTAAAAAATTTCAAAAAAAAAATTTATTTACCTGATTTCCTTTCATTCCATGACAAGCAAACAATGTAATTGACGCTTTTGGTTGATTTTGAGCAACATCAAAACACAAATTTCTTCCTTTAGGCCGAATATCTTCCCAAAAAGAAAAACGAAAATCCTTAAATTTAAATTTTTTTAAGATTAAATGATTCTATTTATTAGGATTGCGCCATTTTATACAGTGGTGCACAAAAGTAATTGCGCGTATCTAGATGTATGAACAACATCAGGCTGCGCGCCGTCAATATGTGCTTTAAGATCGACACTGATATGTGGAACAGTTATGGGGGTGTTATGAAACGTCAATAATGGTTTCAATTTTCTCGATCCTGGTGGGGCAAATTACATACTTAGGCTTCAAAATGAACGTTATTATCCAAAAAATATAAAAATGCTGGTGGAGGAGTAATAGGCAGAGCTGCGTCGAAATTTCGATTTTCGACTTTCGATTTTCGACGTTTTTTTCTACCGATTTTCGATTTCCGAATTTCGAATTTTTTCATAAAATTTCGATTTTCGATTTCGATAATTTTAGTTTTTTCGATTTTCGTTCGATTTTCGATTTTTTTTGCAAAATTTCATTATCTTTTTTCTTAAGATTTTATTCCTGCGGGGCCAAAAAATGAAGAGATTTGGCTACTTGACCTTGTAAATTCTCAAAATTTTCGCCTGCGGCGCTGAAAATGAAGAAATCTGTCTTCTAGTCTTCCAAAATTTTCAAAATTTTCGCCTGCGGCGCAGAGAATTGAAGATTTTTGGCTTAAGGCTTAAGGATCGTTCAAAAGGATCGTTCAAAATTGGCTTAAAGATCGTTCAAAATTCTGAAAATTTTCGCCTGCGGCGCAAAAAAAAGGTTAAGAAAGATTGAGGGATACCAAATCCCACGATAATCCGCCCAAATCCCGCGTAACCCTTGATATCCCTCATATTCGCCTCATATCAAATATTATCCACCTTAATCTACCCAAATCCACCTAAATAATATTATCATTGACTGACTTTCCACCCGGGCCTCCAATTAATCCATTTGCCTTACAATAATAAGAGGGATATAGGAGGATGGGATATAAAAGTATCAAGGGGTAAGTAGAATATCGGAGGAATAAGGGATTTAAACTGATCTAGGGTGCGGATTTAATTGGTCTCTAGTCAACCCCCTAATCCTGTATATCCCTACGATCACTGATATCTCTTAAGACTACCATTAATCCATTGAATCCCCTTATATCTCAAGATTAACCCTTATATCTCCATATTGCGGATTGTTTACTACTCTTAGTTATTTTAAAAAATTTCGATTTTCGATTACCGATTTTCGATTTTCGACGTTTTTTTCTGCCGATTTTCGATTTTCGAATTTTTTTATAAAATTTCGATTTTCGATTTCGATATTTTTGGATTTCTTTCGATTTTCGATTTCCGAATTTCGAAGATTTTTTTATTTCGACGCAGCTCTGGTAATAGGTCTGTGATAGTAGGCACTCTTATTTTGGGTGAGATTTCAATCATTGTCAAAGTGTCTTTCTTGCACTAGCCCTAGTCCATGGGTAAAAATTTCTGACAATTTGGATGCTCCTATGTACCGCGACATCCTGCTGAACAAAATGATACCTCATACTCGGAAAAAACTAGCACCTGGTTGGAAATATAAGCAAGAGTGTGACACTTCCCCCTTGTTCCCCCCAAAATGCCTCTGAGCTTAGCCTTGGTTTGTTGTATGCACTATTGCTTTTTTAATCATGTTTTAGTTTATTTTTACTTAACATTCTATAATTAATCAAAATTAAAATAAATGTGAGGTTTGATCTTGAATTATCACAGAAAAATAAAACGGCGCAATTACTTTTGCACCCAATAAATTTGGGCATGTTTACTAAACCACTTATAAACTTTTATTTTTATAAATTTGGTTTTTTAAGTTTATGCTTATATGAAAGCCCATAAAAAACTGATTATAATATATTAATTTAAATTTTTCTAAACTTAGAAATAATCGATTTTCAATACAATTTATAAAAAACACATAAGCGCGCAAATATTTTTGTGCACCACTGTATATAGAAAATTTTATTTGAGAAGCATTAACCAAAAAATGAATTTTAACTAAAAAATATATTTTTTAAAAGGTATTGTTAAAAATTCCCTTTAATTTTTTTCACTTTCCTTATAATTTTTTTTGGTAATCAAAAAATTCCAGTAATAGGGTAACTCCATTAATTATTTATTAAATATATTTTTTAGGGAGAAGAGTATGTGAGAACTTCCCTTTAATTTTTATTATTTCTTTACTTTCATTTTTTAAATTAATTTTTAAAATTTAAAAAATCTTAATTTTTAACCTGTTCTCCTCTAACAGAACTATCTTCACTTTTACATTTTTCCAATTTCAATTTAGAACCAGTCCCTTCATATCCAGTATCCACACATTTTTTGGCTGCTAAATTCTTTAATTCTCCTTTAAAAATTAATTTAATTTATTAAAAATTATTTTAAAAAACCGTTAGCTCCATCTGAGGGTTCTATAGCTGGATAGAAATATTCTTGATCAAAAGCAATTTCCTTCATAAACCAATCAAAAGATTTACATTTAAGTCTTTCTCTAACTGCTTTTTGTTTGGTTAAATCACCTAAATTTTTTTATTAATTATTAATTAAAAATATTTTTTTTTGAAATTTGGGATCAGGCCAACGTACCGCAGAGCCGTAACTTCGTTCAAAATTGTCGAATCAGGATGCGCCTCGACAAGCTGAATCATCCATTCCAGGGCGACACAGATTCGACAATTCTGAACGAAGTTATAGCTCTGCGGTAAGTTGGGGTTTAAATTCAATTTCAGACAATTTTTTTAAATTCCCCAATTAAAAACATTAATTTAAATATAAAAACCTTCATCTGCCGTTTCCAATGCAGGTCTTCTCTTATATAAATGTTTTTTATATTCATCCATCCAAACTTCTGCTACACGACGATAATTTCTTGAAATAAAATCTCCAACCCCCGGATTACTTTAAATGGAAATTTCTAAATTTATTAATTTTTCGAAAAAAAACTAACGGAAAAGGAATATATTTGCATCTATAAATATGTCCAACACGAGAACAAGGAGCATCTACTAACTGTCCATGACATTGCCAAATTTTAAAACTTAATTCATATTGTTCTCCTCCCCAAATATCCAAACCTTCATCATAACCTCCCAATTCCCAAAACCATTTTGTACTAATTGCAAAATAACCACCAGCCATTACTGGACTTTTAAATGGTTTTGTTGGCGATTTTAAATCTTCTTCAGTTAATGGTAGACGTTTATAATTAAATTCCCAATCGAATGAACCTTAAAAAATTAATTAAGGAAGGATTAAAATAATAATCTAGTTAGTTAAAAATATATAGGAATAATAAAATATTTAAAAAAAACTAAGGGGAACTAATAAAAATTGGAAAGACTACGGAAAGTCTACCTAAAATTTAAAAAGAAAAATTATTTAATTTTCACACAGTCTCACTGATTCTCTAAAAAACTCTTTAATTTATTCAAAAATAAACTAAAACAAAAAATAACAGGAAGATAATCGTTGTTTTCAATCATAGTAGTATAGGAAATTATAATTTAACTCTAACAGAGAGGACTGACATAAATCTTTAATTTATCAGAGAACCCCTACATATTCTAGTAAAATTTTAATTTATTTAAAAAACCTCTCGCCCCTTCATCTTGTGCTCTATATTCATAAGTATCACAATCAATTACATCCACAAAAGGACAAACAACAGTTCTATAATTTAAAGCAATAGGTTCAATTAATGGAGGTAACCAATTATAATTAGCTTCAGAATGAGCATCCAAAAAAATAATAATTTCAGCATTAGCAGCACGAGCACCAATAGCACGAGCACGAATTAGGCCTTCTCTTTTACTAAAAAATAAAAAAAAAGAAAAGTAAAAAACGTTAAATAATGAAGGCAGAAGAGGTCTGAATACAAAATTTACAAATTTGAATCTAATTCAAATTACATAATTTTCTCCTCAGCCTACCAGAATAAAATGAATTTTCATAGCAGAAACAGAAATTAGGTTTTCATTCAAAAAATGTTTTTTTATTTGTGGAATTAAAAATTTACACAAAAATTAATGGAATTTTTTATTAACGGGGATAACTCGAACCATAAAAATATAAAGAAATTACCTTGTTCTAACAATTTTCACAATATTATCCAAACTTTTAGCTTTCCAATGTTGCTCAAAAGGTTCTTTCAATTCTGGTTTTGTACTAGAATCATCCACAAAAATAATTTCTTTAAGAACATCAGAAGGTGATCTATTAATTATTGAATATCCACTTCTCAATAATGTTGAATAATGCTAGGAAAAAATATTTTTTGTAAAATTAAAAAAAAATGAAAAGGCTAACTTCATCATGAAAAGGCAAAATAACCGAAACAGAAGGAAGTCTTTCAATATAAGTTTTTGTTTTACATCCAGGATGTCTAATATCTTTAACACTTCTATCTAATGCAATATGGTCACTGACATAGGCATTATATCCATTTGCACGATATAGCGTATCCTTAAATTTGGAAAATAAAAATTTTAAATTGAAAGAATATTATTTAGATGAAAAAAATTAATTCGTAAAAAATACCAAAATTTTTTCCAAAGTCTGATTATTTTCTTTTTTAACAACAAATCCTTTGCCAACTTCCCCATTTCCTTCCCTTCTCTGCTCCCTTTCATAAAAACTTTTATCTAGCCAATCTTTCTTTGGAAGAGATCTATAAGACAAAAAAGGATCAACACCATCTGCTAAATCTAAAAAAAGAAAGATTTATTTAAAAAGTTTAAAATAGACCTGCAAATTTTTGAGAATTTTCTTTAATTTTAACACGTTCAACAGTAACTGTTTTATAGAAATATACTAGGAAAACAATAAATACAAAATAAATAAAAGTATATAATAAACGTCTGGGCAAGTAACGAAAAATTAAACGAAGTTTTCTTTTATGTTTCATTGAAATCTAAAAAATTAAAAAAAATTTTTGAAATTTTATGGGGAAATTTAAGAAAATAATTAGCAATACAAATTGTTTAAGCTCAAAACTTCATTTGCGAATTAGCAATGAATTGATAACAATCGATTGCGTGAAAGCAATGACAACAAAAGGGAAATTTTCATTCGAATTTTTTATCGTCAGCCACGTTTTAATGTGTGATACGCGAAAAGCAAAAGAATATAAAAATAAACTTATTGAGGTTTAAAACCTTCTATAAAATATTTTAAAAACATTTCCTTATTTAAAAATTCAAAAACTTTATCAATTTAAATGTTTATCAAAAGTTAAAAATTAATTTAGAAAATTAGACAAAAATAATAATAATTTAAAAACCCTGAAATGTAACAATTTTTAATTAAAGAAAGAGAAGGCGCTTTAAGGTGGAAATTGAAATAAAATTACAAGAATTATTTAAGAAAGATTAAAATATAAAAAATTAGTAAAATTTAGAAAAATATATGGATTTTAGGAAACAAAAATTTTTTTTTAAATATTTTATTTTGATATACATTATTTGTTAAAGAAAATAATTAATTTTAGTAGATTAAGTGGTATCGAAACTAAATAATCGTACAAAATTAAAAAAAAATATTTTTAGATTTTTGAAAACCCCAGAAAAGTTAAACCTATCTTTTTTCAAGTTAGAGAATTAAAAATTAGGTAAAGTGGTATAAATAATCGAACATAAAAAGAGAATTATTAGGAAAGTTTAAATGGCAGTTAAAATAAAAATTATTAGATATCTTTCAAAAAAACTTCAAACCATCAAGCATTAAAACGAGTTTTGCTTAAAACACTATCTCCATATGGAACGCGTGTGTTGAGCATAGCAAAATCGATCATACGTTCTCCAGTAATACGAGGAATGTATTGGGGAGCAGTTCTAAAAATTGTGAATTTATTTTTGAAAATATTAGAGAAATTAACCGTTTCATCTCCACATAATTATTGCTCCCACGCTTTGCAAGTTCTTTCGCCTGCAAAACAGGAGAAGGAAGAGCAGGCGGCATATTAACAATTTGCCACATGTTGCAAAGTCCAATGATGAATGCTTGCAATTCGTCATTGTTAGCCTTGATCTCATTAATTGGGATCATGTATTGAGGAATCTTTGATGTGCCCTAAAATTGAGTTTGTAACAAATATTTTAAAATAAGTTTACTTTAAGTGGATGATGCGCCTGCAAAAAGAATTCATGAAGGTCGACACGGACGAACTTTTTGTCAATAACAGAACCCGGTTTAGGATTGCGATTTGGACCAGTGTTTAAGAAAAAGCGTTTTGTATGACGCTTATCAACAATAACGAAGACAAATTTGGGAACCCATCCTTGGTTGATGCTTCTAAATGTCTCGATAATTCGCGAGAATTCTCCATTGACAGCCTGATAAAAATTGAATATAATAAAAAAACAAAATTTGATGCTTCTAACCTTAGGAACCATCCCTTCACTGATTCCATCGCGAATAATGAAAATAGTCGACGGAAGTTGTTTTCGGTTAGCTTTCAAAGTACTAACAATCCATTTAATTCTCTCTCCAAAATAATCAATATCAAGGACATCTTGCTTACAAGGCTGGTAAAGGTAATCGCCGACAAATTTAGAAGGATTAGCCAAATAGTTGCCGCAATACTGAAAATAACAGTTTAATCATTTTTAAACTGTACAAACCCCAATAGTGAGAGGATCTTCCGAAGTGAATCCTTCCATTCCTTGTTTGCTTAATTTAAATTTCTCAAATGCAGTAGCTCTGGGAGGACGAGAAGTATCAATGCCAAGAACCAGGATTTGTCCAGAAGCAATGTCAAGCTTATTTTTGCTTAAAATAAAAGATATTATAAACAATATTACAGATTCTTACGTCACAGGATCAAAAATAGGCATATAGTTCAATCCAAAGAGCCTAAAAAATAAATTTATGGATTAATAATTAATACTTAATAAATTAATAATTAATACTTCATATTCATCTTGGCAAGAACATTGCTAACAGAAGCTGGCCCAGCCTTGCTAACCATCTCAATGTTAACATGTTGTGTAAGAACAGTATAACGACGTTCACAAAGTTTAAGTTTTGCTTTAGAAAACAAAAAGTTAAGCAAATGAATTTGAAAGATTACCATGAGATTTAACAAAACGTTCGTCAATGTAAAGAACAAACTGAATTTTTGCCTTCGAAAATTCAGCAAAACGCTGTTCCATAGCATTTACCTCAAGATTCTCAAAAACGGGTTGAGGCAACTTCATTCCACGCTGATTTGCCATTCGTTGAATATCGCCAATAAATTTACTTAATAAAAAATATTTTTAACTGAAATAAAAAAATAAATACTTGAAAGAATCCTGTGATACTCTTCGGGGAAAAGCCACAATCCAAGAACGAAGAACTTCAGAAGGCTCCAAATAGCGCAGAGGTCCACGAACATCAAAACTACCCTAAAAATATTAAAAATTTCATTTGCGGTGGTAGTATAGCTAATAGAAGGAAATATGAACTCAAACCTTTTCGTTTTCATTTGGATTTGCTGTTTGATTATTTCCAAACTTGATAACCGGTAAATTGCGCTGGCCAATTTGAACGTTATTTTGATCTCCACGAAGTTTGACACCAAAATGAAACATAAATTTGGCACAATCACCATCTCTTCCAATTTGTCGCATTACATCCTTAATCATTTCACTACGAACATCAGGTCCAACAGCATTAGCCTACAAACTCCAAAAATGTACGAAGGATGACTGAAAAACCTTAAGAAGATCGCTCGAAATTTGAGCCATTTCATCAGTCAATTGCATTTTATCTATAGATACGCGCTGAAAAGGCAAGATCTCAAGGCATTGGAGAGGATAAAGTGCCTAAAATTGAAATGTTAAGGAGCATTTACAAATTATAAATTTCTCACATCACGATCAACATGTTGGCGCACGGCAGGCATGTTGCCTTCAATTCGAACATTTTTCTTTTCAGCAAAATATTGCATCATTGGAATGTTGCGACCATCAACTTCAAAACTATAAAAAAATTTAAGTCGACGATCAAAGCAAATTTAAAAACCTTATTTCAGAAACAAGTCGAGCAGTGATAGAATCAATAACGATCACTCGTGAAGGCGCATAAGTCAAGTAAGCGCTAACTCCCTTAAAGAGGTGCCCAAAATCTAACCAAAAGCTTTCCATCGCTTTACGGTCATTTGTTCGGAGAGGATTCCTACGTCGATTCATGGCGGATTGAACCATTCCTCTAGCAATATCCCCCAAATTTCCTTTCGCAAAGAATGCGCAAGTTTTGACTAAAAATAAAATAAGAAAGCTAAAAAAATTTACCGTCAGCAACAAGCGCAGGACACGGCTTAACATCACCATTAACGATGATACGAACACCCTTTGCCACTCCATTATGGGCAGTGATAGCATCGTTTAATCGCTTAGCCACTCGTTCTTCAAAAAGCCGACCAGGTCCAACGAGTCGATGCGAACGACTAAAATAAAATAACACAATTATTTAAAAATTAATATCGCTTTTTAATCTTCGTGATTTCAAGAGTAATTCTTAATTAATGTATAAGAGGGAAATAAACGGACGGAAATGGTAAATCGGATGAGAAAAATAAATTAAAAAGATTACGCATTGATGAAAGACTGAGAAGTCAGCATCTCAAAAAATGTACGAAGTGAATGATCCGCTTGTATGTGAGGCGCAGGACAAAGCGCCGATGGAATGTCGTTCAAATTCAGCTCATGACTTGAACCTTTACATGGCTGCAATTCAAATGTAATTGTAGCATTGTACAAAAATTTCCTGCAAAATTCACTCATGCGGTCTGGCGTAATCTCGCACGTCTAAAATTTAAAAAAAAAATAAAAATTGAAGTCTTTAAATAAATCAAAACCAAAGCAGGAACACGGCAATTCGTGAATAAGATCTTTCGGTTATCATAAACGAACAAAACCTGAATAAGGAATTTTAACAAAATTTTTTAAATTAAAATACCTTTCCATTACTGCCAAAACCTTGGGTGTTCTCGAAAACGTGTGTTACCAATTCGAAGCAGATGTCCCGCAGAAGTCCTTTCTTTCCATCATCTCCACCACCTTTCGTTAAACTTTTATTTTTAACCTTATCAGAAAGTTCCACATCGTAGCGGTAAACCATTACAACACCAGGCTTAACATCAAATCTAAATTTTCAATTATTTTTAATACTTTTATTTTCAATTCTTACGTATAGATATTGGCCAGACCTTCATTGTTTTTAATAAATTGAGTTGCTTGTGGTGGAATATTCTGAAAATTAATTTTTTAAAGAAATTTGGATTTATTTGCTTACCGCAGCAGCTCGAATGGTATTGACCACCTGGGACAAGTCTGCCGGCATTTTCGAGACGGATAGAAATTTTAAAGAATTTAAAAATCAATAATCCACCACTGAAAATTAAGTTAAAGACCCTTTAGTTAGCTTTATTAAATGTGTGGAGTAAATTAATGTTTCAAAAACATAAAATTAAATAAAAAAAATTTGTTAAATAAATTTACTATTAAATAAATCTCAACTGGTTGTTGCGTAAATATCCCAAACCTATTTACATACCTATGTTATAAGGGAAGGAGGAGCTATTAATGTCACCGCTCATTTCCACAGATTAAAATTAATCTGAGAAAGTATTAACGCAAAAACAAACTTTTTTATGCGTGAAAAGCAGGGAGAACAAAAGAAAATACAAATTCCTTAGATTTTCCACAAGTTTGAATTTTAAAGTTATCTAAGTGATACTTAAAAAACACATCTGATTAAATCTTAGCCAGTCTTTAATCTATTCCCTTTTTTAAATAAAATTTTGCAATTCCGCTTTGCAATCTATTTACAAAAACATTCAGAAATGGAAATATAAATGTTCTTAACCTATGTAAGCGAATGGAGAAGGTCATCGACTAAAAATAATAGTAAAGACCCTGCTTGGGTAATGTGAATGCAACATCAAATATCGACCAAAGAATGGGCGTTCTGTCTATTGGAAGGAAAAATATGTTCGGAAAACAAAAAAGCTTAGAAATAAAAATAGGAAAATGGCAAAAAAAGAAGCAATTTGCATTAGGGAAATTTCTTTGATTTTTAAATATGATTTAATGAAAACTAATTTCAACGAACCTTTACCCTGTTTACCCTTTGGTTAGGAATTCAGACCTTTCGGATAACCAAGTTATTTAGGAGTTTAAATATATATTATCTTTTGAGATAAGAAAAATTTTTCAAGAAAATTTGATGTCTAGATAATTTATCTTGAATAAACAAAAAATAAAGAAACAACAAAAATATTTTGCAGTTTTAGAGGGTGTTGTTCCGTAGTAAAATCAAAAATATTTCCAATTTTTTAAATTTATAAAGAAATTTTATCGCTTAACTATCAACCCTATACAAAAAAGGATTAACACCCGGTTAAACAATGAACGAGAAAAATCTTTTAAAATCAAAAGTAAATGTCGGTTTTTATTATAAAATAAACCATTTTAATCATACCATATCAACATAAAATAACACTCTATAATAAACTTCAAGTCTTCCAATATCCAAATCAAGCATTAAAACGAGTTTTAGCCAAACCAGTAGTTCCATAAGGAACACGGTCATTAAGCATAGAAAAGTCAATAATACGTTCTCCAGCAACACGAGGAATGTATTGAGGAGCGTTTCTGAAAATGTAAAATTGATTGTTATAAAGGAATTTAGATATGTACTAACCGCTTCATCTCCATATAATTATTACTTCCACGCTTCGCGAGTTCTTTCGCTTGCAAAACAGGAGAAGGAAGAGCAGGCGGCATATTAACAATTTGCCACATGTTGCAAAGTCCAAGGATGAATGCTTGTAACTCGTCGTTATTAGCTTTAATCTCATTAATCGGTATCATATATTGAGGAATCTTCGCAGTACCCTAAAAATAATTTTTTGTTTTATTTAAATGTTTTAAAAAATATGATAAAACCTTCAGCGGATGATGCGCCTGCAAAAAGAACTCATGGAGATCGACACGAACACATTTCTTGTCGATGACCGAGCCAGGTTTGCAATTACGAATAGGACCATTGTTGAAGAAAAAGCGTTTTGTATGACGCTTATCAACAATAACGAAGACAAATTTTGGAACCCATCCCTGCTCGATGCCTTTAAATGTCTCAATAATTCGTGCGAATTCTCCACTGACAGCCTGATAAAAATTGAATAAAAAATAAATAAATTGGAACATACATTAGGAACCATTCCTTCACTAATACCATCACGAATAATAAAAATAGTAGAAGGAAGTTGCTTCCGGGACGACTTGAGAGAACCAACAATAGCCTTAATTCTTTTTCCAAAATAGTCAACATCAAGAACGTCCTGTTTGCAAGGCTGATAAATGTAGTCACCAACAAATTTAACAGGATTCGGTAGATAATTGCCGCAATACTAGAAATAACAATTTAAATAACTTTAATAAAATAAACCCCGATAGTCAAAGGATCTTCCGAAGTAAATCCTTCCATTCCTTGTTTGCTCAATTTAAATTTCTCAAAAGCAGTAGCTCTGGGTGGACGAGAAGTATCAATGCCAAGAACCAGGACTTGGCCGGAAGAAAGGTCAAGCTTATTTTTGCTTAAAATTACAAAATTTTGCTTAAAATTAGAAATAAATTCTTACGTCACAGGATCAAAAATAGGCATATAGTTCAGTCCAAACAGCCTAAAAAATAGATTTAAGGACAAATAATAATTTAGGTATCTCACTTCATGTTCATTTTCGCAAGAACATTGCTGACAGAAGCTGGCCCAGCCCTGCTAACCATCTCAATATTAACATGTTGAGTAAGTACAGTATAACGACGTTCACAAAATTTGAGTTTTGCTTAATAAGGAAAAAAGTTGGTAAATAGAATTTTAAACAATTACCATGAGATTTAACAAAACGTTCATCAATGTAAAGAACAAATTGAATCTTTGCCTTTGAAAATTCAGCAAAGCGCTGTTCCATAGCATTGACCTCAAGATTTTCAAAAACGGGCTGAGGCAACTTCATTCCACGCTGGTTTGCCATTCGTTGAATATCGCCAATAAATTTACTTAAACAAAATTTCTTTAATCATTGTGAAAAAAAGATATTACTTCAAACTGTCTTGCGTTATTTTTCTCGGAAAAGCAACAATCCAAGAACGAAGAACATCAGAAGGCTCCAAATAACGAAGAGGACCACGAACATCAAAACCACCCTTAAATATATCCATTGAAATGTTTAAATCAGTAAATCTATGGGTGATATTGGGTTTCAGTATGCGTCGTTGTCATGGTCCGAGTGATAGTATAGTTGAAAATAAAGTGGTAAAAGGTGACGAGAGAAATTAAACTCAAACCCTTTCGTTGTCATTCGGATTTGCTGTAATATTATTCCCAAACTGAATAAGAGGCAATTTGCGCAGTCCAATCTGAACGTTGTTTTGATCTCCACGAAGTTTGACACCAAAACGAAACATAAATTTGGCACAATCACCATCTTTACCAATCTGACGCATTTGTTCCTTAATCAACTCACTACGAACATCAGGTCCAACAGCATTAGCCTACAAAATTCGAAATTCCACAAAGGAAAACAAAGAAAAACCTTAAGAAGATCGCTCGAAATTTGAGCCATTTCATCAGTCAGTTGCATTTTATCAATGGATACGCGCTGAAAAGGCAGAATCTCAAGGCACTGAAGTGGATAAATGGCCTAAAATTCAAATGTTAAGGAACATTTACAAATTATAACTCACATCACGATCAACATGTTGACGCACGGCAGGCATGTTCCCTTCAATTCGAACATTTTTCTTTTCAGCAAAATATTGCATCATTGGAATGTTGCGACCATCGACTTCAAAACTATAAATAGAATTAAGCGATTATTCAAAATAAATATAAAAACCTAATTTCAGAAACAAGACGAGTAGTGATAGAATCAATAACAATCACTCGTGAAGGCGCATAAGTCAAGTAAGCGCTAACTCCTTTGAAGAGGTGACCGAAATCTAACCAAAAGCTTTCCATCATTTTACGGTCATTTGGACGAAGAGGGTTTCTACGTCGATTCATGGCAGATTGAACCATTCCTCTTGCAATATCCCCCAAATTTCCTTTCGCAAAGAACGCGCACGTTTTAACTTGAAATTTTAATTACTATAAATAATTAAGAACTAAAATACCCTCCGCAACAATAGCCGGAACAGGTTTATCACCACCATTAGCAATAATACGAACACCTTTTGCCACTCCATTATGTGCAACAATAGCATCATTTAATCGCTTGACTTCTTTTTCTTCAAAAAGACGGCCATTTCCAACCAGACGATGCGTACGACTGAAATAAAATTAAGGTATTATTTTGCTTAGTTAAGAGTTTAATTTACGCATTAATGAAAGACTGAGAAGTCAGCATCTCAAAAAATGTACGAAGAGAATGATCTGCCTGTTTATGAGGCGCAGGACAAAGCGCTGATGGAATGTCGTTCAAATTCAACTCATGACTTGAACCTTTGCACGGCTGCAACTCAAATGTGATTGTTGCATTCCGAAGAAATTTCCGGCAAAACGGCGTCATACGTTCAGGCTTAATCTCGCAGGTCTAAAAGAATAGAAATCCAACCAAATATTTAAAATTAGGATTGTTCTCCGTCCCCAGAAGTCAGGGAATTTGATTTTTTGAGAATCTTACACCTCCCTGGATGTAAGGATTTTCTCAGTCCCAGGCATAGCCCTAGTTAAAAATGGTTAAAATAACACTAGTTAATCTCTAATTTTGTAAACTAACCAAAGCAGGAACTCGAAGATTTGTGAACAAAATCTTGCGATTGTCATAAACAAACAAAACCTAAAAAATTAAAGTTGTAACCTTTAATATATATATATACCGTTCCATTGCAGTTCAAATTTTGAGTGCTATCAAAAACATCTTTGACAAGTTCGAAACAGATGTCACGCAGAAGTCCCCTTTTCCCATCATCTCCACCGCCTTTTGTTAAGCTCTTATCCTTAACTTTATCAGAAAGCTCAACGTCATAACGGTAAACTACAGCATCCGGCTTGACGATGAACCTGAAATTTAAACTAGTATCAGTAAATTTAGATAAGAGTTTTTAAAAATTTTTTAAAAAAATTAGACCCGTAAATGTTGGCATAACCATTTTGAGTGCTCAAAAATTGTGTCGCCGGTGGTGGAATGTTCTGAATAAAAGGAATTTTTATCTAAATTTGATGTACTCTTACCGCAGAAACTTTAAGACTGGCCACATATGAAGCCAAGTCCATTTCAGACAAATTTTAAAGAAAGCAATAAACAAAAAGTAAACCAATCTAGAGCGCAGACCTAGATAATTGTGAAGAACAAAAATATAAAGGTATCAAAACAATTAAAAATGTAAGAAAGAAAATAGAAAAATAAGTAAAGATTTTATGCTTTTCAACAAAATTTGCGTAATGGGTACTGGACAATAAGCGTTTTGTTTACATTAAAATCAAAAGTAAAATTTTTTTAACAATCATTCATTTGCCAGTCCATCAAACCCCATCCATTTCCATGTTCTCAGCGAGCTGTAGTACAGTCACGCGCGAAATGTCCCGTCTCTCCGCATGAATAACACTCTACAAAAATAAACATGAATTAAAGTTTATGGTAAATTCTCACTGGAGCCACCACTTCCTCCACCGCCACCACGTCCACCATCGCCCTCTGGGCATTCACGAGCAAAGTGACCAGCCTTTCCACAACTGAAGCAACTGCCACCTGGAAGCATATATCAAATTTCAAAAATGCAACAGTATAAAACCCTCACCTCCGCCGCCTCCTCGACCTCCGCCACCAGAACGACCAACACGATCTGGACAATCACGAACAAAATGCCCAGTCTGGCCACATTCATGACATTCTGAATTTATAATTTTAACAATTTCAAAGGGTTTCAACAATATACCACGTCCACGGCCACCGCCGCCTCCACCACCACCAGAGCGATCCGGACAGTTACGGGAGATATGACCAGCTTGACCACAGTTGTAGCACGCTCAAATAGAAAAATCTTTGAAATATATAATTAAAAATACTTACAACGATCAGACATTGTTAAAATAAATCGCAAAGAGAAAAATAAATAAAATTTTTGTTTTTGGAAAAATCTAAAAAATTAACGGAAAAAACATCCAATAATTAAAAATCAAAAATAACAAACAATAAAACTTAAAGGTTATCTAGAAATGAGAAAAAATGAGCTTTACTTGAGCTTAAATAGTATGATAACGCATACAAATACATAACGCCAAAATTACTTAGAATTAGGTCAATTTAAATTTTACAACTATGACTCAAATTTATCTATTTCCCAACAGTCCGATGCTTTATTTTCGAAACAATATTTTTAATTTTTTTTGTAGTCCAGTCCAATAAAAATTTGTATAACCAAATTTTATGTCCGTTAGATTTTTTTATAATTGGACATATAAAATTTACAATAACTCTTTGCGCATATTTTTGCAATAAACTCTTGCTTTCAAGATTTTTATTCCTCATACATATTTTTTAGAGTGTAAACTAGTTGAATTATATCTCAATTATGTCTCTACAAGCTCTCCTTAGCGAAGTTCGTCCAAATATGGAAATTCTCCAGGTTTGAATTTTGTTTTTAATAAGATTTAATCATCAATTTAAGGCAATTAAAGCGGCTGATCAAATTTTTTACAAGGACAGAGTTCATTATGTGGATTTTAAACCTATTTTTACTTTTAAAAAGGAAGGAAAAATTGAAGGAGTGGTTGATGCTGACAATAAACACAAGGATAACTTGACAAAACCAGACAAAAACTCTGTTGGGAATGTTCCAGGTATATTTTTTAAGTTTTTGAGTTATTTGATGATTCTAAATAAAAATTGGATTTTTTAGTTTTTATTTGACAATTGTCTTTATTAACATTTTATTTTTAATTTAAATTTTCTTTTTTTAGCAAAGGAAAGCGGCAAGAAAGAGAAGGTAAAAGTCAAAACTGCAATGGACAAAATAGAAAATGGAAATGTTAAGAAAGAAAAAATTGATGTTCAGAATGTTAAAAAGGAAAAGGCAGACGTCCAAATTGTTAAAAAGCAAAAAGAAAACATTTCTGCCAATTCTGGAAATGCCACAAGTAAACTCCAACAAGTCATCCATCAAGCCCAGAAAACTATCGAGAAAGCTCTAAACACTGGAAGCAATCCTTCTGTTTCGATTATGGAGCATCCTAGTTCTGCGACTGATGAGCTGAAACGTTTGCGTACGGAGAATGCCGTTCTGTGCAAAAAATTGGAAATGCAGGAGAAAACAATTAATAGATTGGAGAAAATAACTCAAAAGGTATTTTATTTTAGTCCAAATTTCTTTAATATTTTGGGTTTTTTAAGTTGCTTAAAAAGTCTGGTTTGACGGAGGCTGACCTTTCTGATTGAATGAGATGGATCCTATTAAAATCTAGAAAAATATGTTGAGAAATTATATTGAGGACGTTATTTAGTATATACATGGGT
This sequence comes from Meloidogyne arenaria, assembly GCA_036172955.1. Taxonomy (NCBI): domain Eukaryota; kingdom Metazoa; phylum Nematoda; class Chromadorea; order Rhabditida; family Meloidogynidae; genus Meloidogyne; species Meloidogyne arenaria. The sequence continues at coordinate 2,113,180 of JARQAB010000043.1, forward strand.
AATTATTAAATAATTGTTTTTTGTGGAATTCTTTGAGTTCACAGAAACCTAAACAAAAGATAAATTCAGAAGATTTTAATTCTTGAAAAAATTCCCTTAATTATTAAAAATAGAAGGGACCGACTGATTAGTATCCTATTCAGAGAAATCGGAAATATAACTAAAATTGTTTTGTAATTTTTGTCCGCAAAAAACACAATAATTATCCAAACATATTACCCAAAATTTTACTACGGGCTTGTGAAAATATATATGCAAGTGAGGATTGTGTTTATTCCTATCTAAATATATATAATAGAAAAATTTATTGTTGTATGAGAGGTTTATTTTTAAAATTAAAAATTTGATTTTTTGGTTTGATTTTCGATTAATTTCATACAATTCTGAATTTTTTAAAAATTAGATTGTAGCTCTAATATATTGATCGTCATCTTTTTTCGCCATCTAAATCCAATAAGATTATTTTTTTACTCAAATACATATTGTTTATTATAGTTGTGTTCTATTTTAATTGTTAGTTAACGAAAATGAAAAATTGGTTTAATGTCTTTAATGCCGGTAATTTGTTTTTAATAAACTGAATAAATTTAAAGCTTTTTGTTGATTTTTTTTTATGTTTTGCTCATTTATATTTTTTGTTTTTCTTAAGTCATTTAAATTATATAAATTATATAGATGGGACCTTGGAGAGCATGTCTTGGAAAAATTGGAAGGCCCGAAGCGATAAAACTTTACAAAGTAAAGTGAGTAAATTAAAAATTTTTCACGGGAACATTTTATAAGAAACCTGAATGATTTGGTCTGCCCCTATCCATGAAATTTTAAAATCCATTTTTAGATTAATGAGACCTGATGGAAGTGTTGTTTTTGCCCGGACTGCAGAACCCCGAGTTCTTATTCAACTCCCAATTGATCTGCGAACCGCTGATGAATATGAAAGAAGAATTCGTATTGCTGAACGAAGGCCGATGGTCAAGCGTGAATTTGAGGTTTTTATTTTCATTAGGGGAAAACCGAGATTATTTTTCTTTAGGATCTTGGCGAGGATACTTTTAATCATCAAAAATATACGACGCAATGGAAGCATTGATAGCTGAATATTTTTTCTTGTTTTTTTAAATAAATTTTATTTTATTCTTTTATTCTTTATTTTTTTGTTTAATTTAACAAATATTTTAAACAAAATTTTTGAACGTTCAAGATTGATATAATTTTAAAAGGAAAAATGCAGGCGGATGATATTGTTTGGAATCAATTAAATAACGGGCATTGTTCTTTTAAGATTGTGTAAGTTTTATTAAAATAATTTAAAGATACTTACTAATTTCAGTACAAAATCAAAAAAGTTTTGTCGGAACGAGTACAATCTTACTGGAATTTGTAATAAAGCTTCTTGTCCTTTGGCTAATAGTCAATATGCTACTGTTAGGGAAGAGAAAGGTTTAAATTAATTTTTGGTTTTTAAAAACGCTGTTAGGGTTTGTCGTGAGGCTTTTGTGTAGGTCTAGTGTCTCATACACAAAAAATTCAAAAAAAGGGGTTTTTACCTTGTCCACATTGAAAACCAAATGAGAAGGAATTGGTTTTTACCTTTATTCTACTTAGGAAAGCTTTTAAGTATTTAGTAAGGGTTTGTGCTTTTTTATTAAATACTCGTATGATAGGTTAATAAAATAACGATTTACTATTTTAGGAATTTTTATAAATATTTTTCAGGTGTTTGTTATTTATATATGAAGGTAATTGAACGAAGTCATTTCCCTGCTCGTTTATGGGAAAAAGTCAAATTAAATAGAAATATGGTCAAAGCTGTTGAACAGATAAATGTTAATTTATTACATTGGAGTGATTATGTTAGACAAAAATGCAAAGCTAGGGTAATCAGAATTCATCAATATTTGGCAAGGATGAGGAAAATGAAATTAAGAGGAAGACAGCCAAAGATTATTCCAATACAGGTTAAAATATATCTTTTAAGTTTTCAAAACTAATAAGTACACCTGGGGAATGGAAAAATTAGATATGAATGAGACGAAATTCCAACTCTCGAATTGTCTGAATCGGGCCAAAAGCCTGAGGGAATTTTCAAGAACCTTTTTCCAAACAGAAACAACATTTTTTGTAAATTTGTCACAATTGCCTGAATCACTCGGTCACTAAAATGTCTCTGAATATTAACATCCCTCTTTTATGTTGAATCGTCGATTTTAGGATATTATGTGGGAATTAATTTAACATTGATCAAGAATACATATTATTTCCTAATTTTTATTTAATCTTTAGAGAAAAATTGAACGGAGAGAAAAGCGAAGAGAAGAAAAGGCTTTAATTGCTGCAAAACTTGACAATGCTATAGAAAGGGAATTACTTGAAAGATTAAAGAAAGGAAATTATGGAGAAATGTATAAATTTAGTCAAAAAGCAATTGACAAAACTGTTGATAGGATGAGAGAAGATGAAGAGGAGGACGAGGAAGAAGTTGAATATGAAATGGAGCAAGAAGATCAACGCCAATTTGTTGAAGATTTTGAAGAATCTGAAGAGGAGGAGGAACAGGATATTGAAGATATTTAATTTTGTTTGTTGGACGTTTTTAATTGTTTATTTAAAATAAAAATTTTATTTTAATTTAAAAAATGTTATTCTAACAATAGGACAAAATCTAAATAAATGTCATCACAGAAATTATTTAATGGCAAAAATGTAAATATTACAAGGCAAGGAAGTTTTCTTACAAAATATTCAATTAGTGCACTTCTATTTGAACTTCTATTCCTGATTTTTTATAAAAGGATAATTAGTTATTTTCGATCAAAAATGTTTATGTAAAATAGAAATTCAATTGAGTTTTTTTATAAGTAGGGGAGTTGGATAAAAATAAGGCAATCTTATTAAAACACAAAAATTTTAATATTCTATTATCAGAGCCGGACAAAATTTAAAATAAAAATATATAGAAAATCATAAATATTAATTAAAATAAAAATAATTAAAAATCATAAGCCACTCGCATTTTTAAAAGAATACCTTCCATTTTATTTGAAAAGAAACGAAAGAGAGGACGTAAATCGCCAGAAATCGCACACAAAATTGCTTCACAAACCAAATTGTTAGTTTCATTAGAAGAAAATAAGGAAGGAAGCGAATATAAATTTAATAAAATATTTCCAAGTAGACAAGCAGTTTGATTTGTGCCTTCTTTAAATGGTTGTATATATTGCTAAAAAGGAAGAATTAAAACGAATATAAATTTAAAAGATATGGGAAAAGCTCCGATATGCTTTTAAATCTAGGGCCAATAAACTTTGGTAGATAATTTTGATTTTTCCTGAACTAACGAAAAAAGGTGTTGGAATAAAATGATCGAGCGGAGGAAATTCCAAAATTTAATTTTTTTAATCGATCAAAGCTTCAACGCAAAGAAGAAAAATTATAATTATTTTTGGTTAAGTTGATTTTATTAAATTAATAATTAATCTTAGATCAACTTTCTCAAAACTTTATTTTCTTACCAAAAAGAAGAACACTAAAACTGCAAACTCTAAAGGATGCATTTGCCTTTCCTTAACCAAAATAGTTCCTTCATTCAAAAATAAACAAAATTTATTCATTTCTTCTTTAATTAAATTAAAATCTATTAAAGTAAAAACTTCATTTTTATCAGAATTTTCTATTTTATTTGAACAACGTAAATTAGTCTCTTCTTTTTTGTTTAACAATAAATTATTTATTTGAATAATTTTCTGTTAAAAATTTAAAAAAAATTAAGAAAAATTATTTTTACCTCAAAATTCAATTTTTTAATATCTTCTATTTCTTTAAATTCAGAAATTAAATCTTCTAAATTTTTATTTCCGATGTCCACAAAAGGAAGAGAATTTTCTGATTTTAAATTTCCCTCCTCCAAAAGTTGGTCAATTCTATCAAGAATTGCATCATCTTCTTCATCTACTTTGTCAGTTAATAATTTTGCCATACTAAAATTTTTTTTCAAATTAAAAATGGAAATATAACATCAAATTAATTTTGGAATTGGAAATTTCAGATTATTTAATTATAAAAAAACAAATAAAATAGTTAACAAAGCCAAAGACCCCAAAACATAATAAAATTAATTTTTTACCTTTTATGTGCCAAAGAAGGCTTCAAAAATAATAAACGACATAAAATTCCTTCTGCTACAGAAAAATGATTAATTGCCATTTCAATGTTAAATAAAAGTTCAAGAAGTAAAGAATTAGAAGGAGCTTCGTTAATTATTCCTTTATGAATTTCTTCTAGCAATTCTTTACATTTTGTTATTTCTTGGGGATTTTGAATTAATTGTTCAATTTGTGATAATTTTGATTGAATGGATTTTACAACAACAGGAGAAGTCTCTTTTGAAAGACGACGACGAAAACCTAATAATTAAATAGAAATTTAAATCAAAAATAAAGATTTTTATTCAGATTTCCTCAGATGAAAAATTAATAAGACCTGGGAAATTGAAAACATACCCAACTAAAACTCCCAAAATCTTAATTCCTACCAAAATAATGAAGATTATTTGACGGCAATTCCATCCAAAAACGACGACGTCCATATCCCCCTCCACCTGGAGTTTGTAATTCTAAAATATCCTAAAAAAGGGAAAAAATCACAATAGATTTCAAAAAAAATTTTACCCCAGGGTTAACATTTAAACTAATTTTTGCACCCAAATTGTCACGGACTCCATCTGATGCACGCAAAAGAATATTTCTTCCAATTTTGCCTGGTCTTCCTCCATTTAATCCGTAAGGAGCAAAAACTCGACGTTCAGTTAGCAAAGAAAGACGTACATTTTTGCAAAATTGGAGATAACGACAAATCCCATCTCCACCATGCCATCGGCCAGCGCCTCCTGAAGCTTTACGGAGAAGGAATTTACGAGCAATAACAGCCTTAAACGTTCGATAAAAATTTTCTTTATAAAATTAAAAAAACTAACAGGATAATGCCGTTCTAAAACCTCAACATCAGTAATTCTCGTATTCGTCATATGTGAATGAACACCAGATCTTCCATGAAAACCATTACCGGCCCCAGCACCCCCACCAATTGTTTCATAATAACCATAAGAATCATCACCAAAAGTTAAATTATTCATGCAACCCTGGGAAGCTGCAACAGCATCAAAAGCATGCAGAATAACATCACAGAGACGTTGAGAGGTGAGAACATTGCCTCCGACAACTGCGGCTTCATCGCTTGGATTTAGAATAGTACCATAAGGAACTCGAATCTGAAAATGATTTTTAAAGAAATATTTACAGATAAGTTATTCACATAAATATCAGAAATTAATTTTAAATCAAGAATTAAAATTAACCTTAACAGGAGCCAAACAACCTTGGTTTAAAGGAATATCTCGTCCAACAAGACAACGGAGACAATAAATAACTGATGCCATTAAGACAGCTGGTGGTGTGTTGCAACTGTTGTGAACTTGTAAACCAGTGCCAGTAAAATCAAAGAGGACATCTCCCTATTTAAATAAAAATTTAGAGTTAAATTTTAATTTTTATAGTCAGAATCCCTCATATTCTGGAGTTACTTATACCAAAAGGTCATATCTTTGGCTTAAATTCGATAAGAGACTGCAAAAAATAAACAGAATAAACTCTCAAAATCAGCCATAACCCTTCCCCTTTTTTATTTAATAATTTAAAACCGTTTCTTTATTAATTTCCAAAGTAAGTTTAATAGGTGTTCCATCATCCATTTTATCTTCAGCAACTTTTCTTAAAATTTTATTTTCACTATTTATTCCAATGGAATCAGCAACATTTTTAATTAATTGTCTAACAGCTAATTCAGCATTTTGTTGAATATGTAACATATATGAACGAACAACAGGAAGAGAATATGAAGAAACTAATTCTTTCAAAAGAAGTATTCCTTTATGATTAGCAGCTATTTGAGCATTTAAATCAGCCAAATTGTCTGCAATATTTCGAGCACTAGAACAACCAGGTATGTTACAAGGAGCATTTAATATATCTTTTAATTCCTTTTCGTTCAAATGACCTTCAGATACAAGTTTAAAAGATATAAAAACAACGCCTTCTTGCTCCAAATGTGTGGAATGTGGAGGCATTGAGCCTTAAAAATTTTAATTAGAAAAATAAAAATTGTAAGAATTTTCCTTAAAAATATAAAAAAAAAACCCTACCAGGACAAAGTCCACCGATATCTAAAAAATAAAAATTTAATATTTTATAAATTTGAATTTTAAAAAATTACCAGAATGGTGTCCACGATTTGCAAGAAAAAAGTCTGGAGTTTTTGAATCATCAGAGATAAACACCTGAAAAAATCAATTTAAAATAAAAATAAATTTCCTAACCGGTGTAATAACAGTTAAATCGGGTAAATGTGAGCCACCAGCTTTTGGATGATTGCTAAGATAAACATCCCCTCTCTTGAAATTCTCAGCACCAACATGCTTTATTTGGAAACGTACAGCCGCTTGCATACCACCCAAATGAACGGGAATATGCGGAGCATTAGCTACAAGTCCACCATTGTGACAGAATAACGCACAAGAAAAATCCAGTCGATCCTTTATATTTACAGAGAAAGCAGAACGTTGCAAAGCAGTTCCCATTTGTTCAGCAATAGACATGAAACGATGTGAAAAGATGGATAATTGGATTGGGTCTAGTTCTGTTCCAATTGTGTCTTTGGAAACTGACGATAATTGAATAAGTACATTTCCGTGTGGAGTGATTTCCGCCAGACAATTTGGTTCAACAAGTATTGTACTAAAAATTTGAAAAATTACCCTAAAATCTCTAGAAAAGTTGGCTATTTTGTTTCAAAAATTAAAAGATTACAACAAGTTAAAAAATTAAAAAATACCAATTAGCGTCCACAATAATTGCAGGTCCAGAAATTAAATGACCAAAATGAAGTTCTTTTAAATCATAAACATTTGTGTCCAATTCCCCTTCCTAGGAAAGAATATAGAATTCTAACTTTTATAGAATAACCTCAAAATAGCATTTAGTAACAAGTTTGAGCGGCGGAGGTGTGTTTGTGCGTTCCTGCAGATATTCAGAGGGCAATAGAAAACGTTTGGCAATACCACGAACACTTAAATAAAATAATTAAAATCTCCAATATTTTTGTTTTAAAATATAAAAACAATCAGGAAAATGCTATAAAACTAACCGAACATCATGTGCAATAATTGCTCTTTTAGGCATTTTAAACCCAAATTCTCTTGTGAATTTTTCTTCAAATGCCTCAATAAAATGAGAATAATCATCTCCTCTAGCATTTCCAATTGGTTGACACATTAAAGAATAACTAGAGTATTCGTAACCCATATTCAAAATTCTTTCAAATTTGCATTGTTCGGAATTAAAGCCTTGAGAAATTAATTCATTAAGTGAAGCAGCTTCGAGGCATTCAAAACGTTCATTTAATAATGGGAAATTTTCAGCTAAAAATTTTTTTAATTCGGTATTTTTAAGTTAATCAAACCATTAAATTTATGAATCCAAGATTCTTGTTGTTCATTAACTACATCGGCCAATACTAAACCATAAGCAGAAAGAACACCAGCATGTTTATGAATTTTTACTCTACTCATTCCTTTTAATTGAAAAATTGTTATAATAATCTAAAAACTAAATAAGAATAAAATTTTCTTAGAAAAGGAAAAAAACATCTACCAAGTGCTCGAGCAATTGCACATGCATGTTGACCACCAGCACCACCAAAGCAACTTAATATATGTCGACTTGTGTCAAAACCTTTAGCCTACAATTAAATTCTTTAAAAAGCTTAAAAAAAATTCTTTAAAAAACCTCCGTTAATGTTCTAATAGGTCGACACATAGATTCATTGGCAACTCGAATAAATCCAAAAGCACATTCTTGTACGGAAATAGGTGGGCGGCCCTGAACAGAGATGTGAGCGTTGACTTCTTCATTTAAAGCTTCAAATGCCTTCAAAGAAGCATTCCTTTAAAAAATTATTTTAACTAGAATCATAATTAATAAACAGACTTATCCAACGGCTGTTGCTCATCTGGTCCAAAAATTTTAGGGAAAAATTCAGGAAGTACTCGACCCAAAACAACATTTGCATCTGTAACAGCCAAAGGGCCTCCTTTACCGTAACAGACAGGACCGGGATTAGAGCCAGCTGATTCCGGGCCAACAATAAAAAGTCCGTCACGAAAGAAGAGACGAGAACCGCCACCAGCCGCCACAGTTTTAATTTCTAATTGAGGAGCTTGAATAGCAATTCCAGCAGTGATGGAATCAACAACATGTACAAAACGTCCATCATAACGAGAAACATCTTAATTAAAAATGAGGAAAATTAGTAATTATTTAGGTGAATATATTTTCACATTTTTTGAAAAAAGGAACCTCCAAAACAATCCCAAAAATATTCTAAAATTTAACCTGTTGAAGTTCCTCCCATATCAAATCCAATAACTGGCTCTTTATTTTCTTGATCATAAGCAGTAAAAGAAACACCAACAACTCCACCAGCTGGGCCACTTAAAATTGCTCTACTTCCAATAAAACTAAAAAAAATATTTTTTTCAAGAATTTAATTTTTAAAAAAGAAAACCTTTCAATAGGACATAAACCTCCATCTGATTGCATAAATTCAACTTCAATTCCTTCCAAATTATTTACAAAACCAGAACGAAATCCTTTAATATAATTATGAATAATTGGTGTTAAATAAGCATCAGAACAGGCTAAAATATTAATTTTTAAAAATTTAATTAAATTTTAAAAAAAACTTGTAAATCCTCTCGGAACAGCTTTAACCATTGAAATAACTTTACTAGACAAAGAAACATTGGAAAACCCGATTTCTTTTGCTAATTGTCCAACAGCTTCTTCATGAGCAGAATAACTTTAAAAAAATATTTTAAAGAAAAAAATAATTAAATTAAAGTAAAAAAATATTTAACAAGTAAAGGAGAAAAAAATTTAAATAAGGTTACTTATTTTGAACTAAACAAAACAAAATGAGAGCACAATATAATTGGAATTATATGAGGAAGACTATTTTTTTAAAAAATTATTATTTAAAGAAGTTGCTTCAAAAATAGTCCTCGAATATATTAGAGTTCGGCCTGGACCTGAAAACCAAGGCCTGGGTTTTTCCGTACCCAGAGTCCAGGCCCAGGCATTTTTTGACCTTCATGGGGTTTCTGGGCCTGGGCTTTTCCTAGACAACAGGCCCAGGATCCGGCACAGGTAAATAAATCAAACCCGGAACCCAGGAACAGGCCCAGGCTTTTCAAAAATCCCGATCTCTCGAATATATTTAAAAATTGGAAAACTAAATTAAAATATTTAAAAATTTACATATAAGAATGAATAAGAAGTATAGCCAATGAACGTATTCCTTTTGAATAAATTGATAATAATTGTTGTTTAATTTTATCCAAATTCAAAGGTTTTTCTATTATAATCTTTTTTTAAAAAATAATAATTAAATTTAAATTTTAAAAAAACCGGTTGTCCATTTGAAGCTTTAATTCTTTCTCCAGAAATTTTTAATTGACAAGAAGGATGGTCAATCAAAATTCTTTCATCAATTTCAATAACTTGAGTGTAAAGAGTTGAAGGAATTTTTATATCAAATTCAAAAATTTTTGGTCGAGATTGGTTTCCGATATAAAGTAAATCCTAAAAATAATTTTTTAATAAGTTAAAATTTGAATGGGAATTGTGTAAGTAATTTTATAAATCGTTTACAAGAATTTATCAAAAATTAAACTTTTTATTATGAGATTAAAGCATAAATTATTTATAGAAAATTGAGAGGGTTTGAGTTATTTTAGAAATAAAAACCAAAATTAAGAGAATAGGTAATGTCAAGGGTTGTTTAGTTATAGAGGTAATTCTTCAGTTTAGGCATCTCAAGCTTTTTGGTATTTCAAGCTTTGGTATTTCAAGATCCTGGCATTACAAGATCATACCAAGATATCAGATGCCGCAAAGGGATTCAGGAAAATGTTGGGGGTCTAAACCAAAGAATTACCGTTGTAGGTCCATAACAGGACGAAAAAGAATTATTTTATAAAAGGTTTATTTTGCAAACTGGAATGCGCAAAATAAACTTTTCTCGGAATATAACCTTAAAGAATTTCCAATTTCAGAAAAAAATTTTTAAAAGCAAACAAAAAAAACTTTAAATCCTTTAGTAATCAACAAAGCCATTGGTTCCCCTTTCCTTTCAAGTAAAGCATTTGTAGCCACAGTTGTACCCATTCGAATCCAAGCAATATTTTTAACATCAATTAATTCCCCTTTCTTAATTTCTTTTCCAGTAAATTCACTTAGAATACGTCTAATAGCTTCTGTCGGGGCGTCAATATAATTTTGTGGATCTTCAGAAAGTAATTTAAATGTTTTACAATTTCCATTTGGATAAACAACAAAAACATCTGTAAATGTTCCTCCTCTGTCAATTCCAAATCCGAGACGTTCTAATTTTTTGTCGATATTATCTATAACCATTTTTAGTTTCTAAACGATAAAAATATAATTATTGATAATTAAACGCCGTTTAGAAGGACCGTATACCGTTTATGCCGTTTATCTGGGACCCGTATCTTCCAGAAAGTGAGAAATACTTCCATATTAAAGACATTATAATTTTAAAAAATTTCTAAAAAATAAAGAAATACAAAATGAAAAATGCGAAACAAATTTCGCATTTGGCGAAAAATGCGAAAAATGCGAAATGCGAAATGAGCCCAGCCCTGATAAGTACGCAGCTCCACGTGTTAAAACCTAAGGTCCGGTACTGTGTATGTGTACCATAACTCAGGGTGAGTATCTCTATTCCCATAAAAGATTTTAGGGAATATGGTGACCTATTCAAAATAGTAGTTACAGTAGTAGTTACATCCAGTGTTCGCATCGGTTCCAATTGCAGAAACTAATGATTTACGGCATCGATTATGGTACACATGCACAATAACGGGCCTAAGGCTCCAACACGCAGCAAGTCTGAGTAATTGCCAGATTTGAGCAGATACAAAGTTCAAAATTACCCTACAGACTACTGGTTGCAGATGTGAAATATTTTCAATATTACTATAACTAAAGGATTTTTGTTCAAACTTTTGTCTAAAAGTTAGTCAATAAATAACTACAAAAATATTTAATATTCCTCTAATGGAATAAAGATCAAAAGAAGTGTTAATTTGTATTTGATAAAAATATTTAATTTGTTGACGCTAAAGTAATTAATAAGTTTACTAATATTTATTAAGATATCTTAAGAATATCAAGAAGTTTAAAATAATTTTAATTGGTAATGTTTTTAACATAAAATAATATCATTAAAAATAATAAGTATAACTACATGAATGGTGTAAAAAGAAAAGTTATAAGGAAGATGATAAGAAAGATAATGTATGTTAAGAATTGATTAGTAAAGGCGTTGATCAAAAAAAGAGACTAGAATTTTTTAATAATTTTATCAGTTATATTATGAATACATATGTATATATCAAGAATATTATGAATACATACATATGTATTCATAATATTCTTGATATTGTACCTGTGATTGTCGTATAAATAAATAAATAATAAAAAAATAAACTATTAATATAATTAATTACCGCGCAATATCCACAATAAATAACTATTGCCCTTGTGTTGTAAACCCAAAACTCCTGGCCAACATGTGGCAACCGTGGCAAACACAGCTCGGGTGATGGTACCAAGGCTTTTAAATGCTCAAGGCAAATGTTTTTAAATTTTTTAAAAGAATATATTCATTTTAGAGCTTGTTTTGAGTTCTGGTTAACTTTCATTAAAAGCTCAGGATTTACACAAAGGTTTTTTTTCTTTTTTCCCTCATTTCTTCAACAGGAATAAATAAAAATAAAAATTTTTGGCCGCAATATACCTTTATTTCAATCGTCCAAGTTCCTTTTTTACATATTAATGATGTTTTAATTTTTGAGCAGATTATAAATATATTAATAATCTTTCTTAGAGGACAAAAATATTTTTATACCTAAAATTCATTAATTATTCACGTGTTTTCCAAAAATTTTTTTTATCAATTTTTCTATCACAAAATTTTCAGGTGAACACTATAATGATATTCACATAATTTTAACATTTTTTAATAAATAAATTTTCTTTCCCCTCCCCTCCCCTCTTTAATACTTTTTCCAAACAAAAAAAATATAATTTATTTTAAATAGCGATTTCCTTCATTCTCCATTACTGCACTCCTTTTTGATAAAAAAAATTTTTATTTTATTTTTCGCAAAAATTTAATTTTTTAGAGACAAATTAATTTAATTAAATGATAAAACCAGTTCGATTTACAAAAGTTTTTTTTTAATTTTTTGGCTGGCACGTAATGGTGCGATAATAAAAACTACTAAAACTCGTGCACTCATTTAAGACAAATGAATATATTTAATAAATTTATTTTCTTTTTAATATTTTTATTTTTAATTTTCTAAAAAGAATTTTTTAAATGTAAACTTCAAATAATTATTTTAGACAAAAATTTCGAGAAAATTTATTTTATCTTCTGCTAATGTTTGAGCAGATTATTAGCTTCGAATTTGTTATTTGTTTCGATATTTATGCTATTCTTAATTTGTTCGATATTAAATAAATGAATGTTCAAAATATTGGACAATCTTTTTTCAAATTTCAGCTTTTAAATACGAAAAAACTACATTTTCTTTACTTTTTTTAAAATTTTGGTCTAATAATTTTGTTCATTTTACTTTTTACCAAAAATTTATTAAAAATATACCGAAACCTATTGTCGAAATTCAAGCCTTTTGAAATTAGATAAATGGCTGTTATAAGAAATAATACTACTGTGTGTTGCGTACACCGCAACTTTTTATTAAGATTTTAAAATAAGAATCTTAGTAAAGTGCATTCAGTTTCTTTGTCTTTATTAATTTTTAATTTTTCTGTCAAACCAATATTTTTTTTGTACTTTTCTCAATTTTATTTAAAATAATAAAAATTGTTTTTACCATAATTTACCATAAATTTTTTGCTTCTTATCAGTTTATTTTTTATTACAATTATTGTTCTATTTATTTTACTTTTAATGAAAAATATATTTATTTATTTATTTATTACTATTTTTCTTATCAAAAAAAGCAATTAAAAGGCCTCTAAATTAATTTTTTTTGGCGGTTACCAATAAAAGTAAAAATAAAATAATATTTTTTTTGGGAAATTTTTTTCTTAACAGAAAAAAAAGATAAAAATAAATTGAATAAATAAATATACCTATGTAGGTACTACAATCAAATATTTTTTGGTATATAATTATCAACAACAAGATTACTATAATACTTAACTGCTCGGAGTAATAATAATAATCTTCAATTAGGTAATCTAAATCTGCAATCCAGACAAGACTATAATACCTATATTTATCTGTTAAGAGTAGTATTAATGTATGTAAAACTAGACCTAATTTTATATTACCGCGGTTATCACCAACTTATTTTTACATATGCTAAATACAGAAACAAAGTAGCCAGTTATAGGGCCAACAAGGAAACTTAAATCTACAAACCAGACATGGATTGCAAAATAGAGAAATGAGAATAATTAGTAGTAAATTACTGACTTAGTAGCAGAAAACAATCATTTCCTTAGTCTTAATCAGACTTAGTTTGGCGTAAACTTGTTTTTTCTCAAATTTTTAAATTTATAATTTTATATATTATCACCAAATTCTCTCTAATATTGAAGAAAAATTAATAAAAAATAAATTAATTTATTATTCTCTAAATTAGAAATAAATAAAATATTTTTTAGGTAATTATCACGTTTAAAAATAATAATTTGTAAAAAAATGAAGTTTATACTTTTTAAATTATTATTTTATAACATACATTTTTACTTCCTTTTTACAAAAATTTATAGTAATTTCACACATATTTAATTTTAAAAAATATAGTTTAGACTTTTTAATTAATTTTATTTTATTTTTTTTTCTTGACATTAATTGTGTGCTGTTAGTATTTTTAAAAACAATTTACTATATTTATTATAATAATGAATTTTGGGCAGGGGGAGGGGAGTAAGGTTGTTTTGTGAGGATTTGATATAGGTAGCTTTAACTTTATATAGTAATTTCTTCAAATATTTTTTCCACCAAATATTTATTTGTTAAATATGTTTTTAAAAATTAAAAACTTGGAAAGTTAAAAATACAGAAATGAGAATAATAAATGTATGGATAATAAGGATATATAAAATTTTATTTATCTATTTTTCAATAGTTTTTGGAATTTTCTTTTCACTTTCTTTCTACTAAACACACATTCTTTTTTTATAAACCACGTGTGGTATGTAAATGTTTACTAGAATATATATTGATGTGTGCAAAATATTTAGTAAAAAAATATTTAAAAAAAACATTCGTCATTCGATAGAGCCCTTTTTTATTTTTGTTATTTTCTCTACTAGTTTATTTTTATTTAATTTTTATTTTAAACAGCTGACTATTTTTTTTTAAATTTAATAAATTTATTTGAATGATGCAACCAATCGGAAACTTTATAATAGTACAATTTTGAATCTTTTTATAAATTATATTGACTTACAATTCTAAAAATCCGAAAAGTAGCAATAACGACCTAGACAGTTTTCTTGTTTTTGGAATTTATTTTTAATAATTCTGGCACACTAGTATGAATATTAGCAACAAGACAATGTTGTTGTTGGGAGCAGGCTACTAACGTACCGCGAGGCCAACGTACCGCAGAGCTATAATTTCGTTCAAAATAGACGAATCCGGGACGCTTTGGTATGGTTCGATGCATCTCGACGAGCAATCGAACCATTTGTTGTATTGTCTCTAAATCCCGTTTATTCATTATTTCTTGAAACTTTTATCATCTAATTTTATTTTTATTTACAATAATATTTATTCAATATCTTTAACGGATCAAGGTTAAAAATATTATTTTCATCAATACTTATTATTTAATCAATCACTTTTTGATAGCCTCCTTCCTTTTTTCTACTTTTTACTTTCCGCATTCTCACACATGACTGGCAGTCCGCCGAACGCGGCAACAGCTTTTTTCTTCTCTTTAAAATAAATATTTATATACACTTCACCGACCGCGTGTTGAACAAAATCAATTAATTGTTCACGTTTTTAACTACTTTTTAAATACTCTAAAAATATATTTATTTGATCAAATTTATTTTTTCTATTTATTTAATTTTAACACCAATTTATTAATCAATATTTCAATAAAATCCTTTTGTCGGTTCACTTTTTTGTTTCTCCGATCCTTATATCCTTTTGGTTAACATTAATAGGGTTGTCGGTTGTATGAGAGAATATGAGACTGAAAATACGAGAAAAATATGAGGCTGAACTATTTTTAAAATTTCTTAATTAATTTTTAAAAACCCATTAAATAATTTATTTATTGATCACTTCTAATTTTCTTCGTCCTCTAAACTCTAATATTTAATTATTTTTTAAAATTTTTTGATGCTTTAATTTTTTATTACATATATTTTAACTTAAATTTTTTTTAATAACTTTAATTTTTTAAATTTTTTGATAATGATCTCTCTTCTTCTCTTTTCTTTTCTTAGAATTTTTATTTATTATTCACTTTATTTAATGATTAATTATTATTTATTTGTTTTATATTTCCTGTAATTGGGCATTTAAAATTATTTTAATCTGCGCACTTTTCTCTTTTTTATTTTCTTAGAATATATTTTTATTTATTTAAAAAATTTGTTTGGATAATTTTTAAGACGAAAATATTTTATTTTTTCTTATTTTTTAGTCTTTTCTTTTGAAATAAATGAAAAGATAACTTTGAATTTTTGTTTAAATTATCCCCTCAATCTATTTATCTACACATACTTTTATCAGATAAAGATATCCGTAATTTTAGTTGATCCTAGAATTGCAAAACTCAGTTGAGAGGTTAGTGGACACCTCTGATTGTTCCGACCCACCTCTGGTGGACACTAACCCCCTCAGCTGAAAAACTTAATTTTTTTCTACTCCATTTTACCCTACATATGTCAAAAATTAAATTAACTTTTCCTTTCCCATTTGAACAAGAAAGGAAAAATTGGATGCCGGCATTCCTTTCAGATACTGCCAAATTTTGTATATTAAATTTTAATTTTATCAAAATAATTATTTTACTTTTAAACAAAAATTCTTTTTTTTTATTTTTGTTTATGTTTACTTCATTAGAGCCAAATACATATTTACAAATTAATTTTTATTTTTACTGTAAAATAAAAATAAAAAAAGCATGTGTATTTACATCTATTTAGCACATGTACTTTTTAAAAAATATTTTTTCTTTGCCAATTTTATCCTTTTCTCATTATTTTTTTTCTCTTTCACATTGCTTACACACACTCACAAATATACATTTTTAGTGTAATCCTCTAAAGTTTCTCAAAAGATAAAAAAATTTTTAAAGTGTGTCAGGCAGTACAAAACGAGCTAAAGGCAGCTGGCTTTACAAAAAAACAATTATTATTTCCAACCTTTTATTTACGGTTTTGGCGCTGAAATGCTTGTGAACTGAATCGTAACAGAAAAAAAGATTTATTTTTTTTTCGTTTCGAAGCAAAACGAAATGAAGAAAAGGCACGAAATGCAAAACGAAACAAAGCAAAATTTCGCCAATTCCTGGGTCGGACCAAAAATTAAGAAAATTTCTTGTTCAAAAAATTCTTAAATTCTGTTTTTAAGTTTACCGAAAACCAATTTTCTTAAAAAACTAATTGTAGACAATAATTATCTTAATATCTAACCGAAACGCGCATTGGACACGTATTAATTTACGTAATAAATAAATAAAATCTTTTATTTTTTTAGCAAAACTTTAATTTAAATTCATTGACATTTGACGATTTTATTTGTGCGCGCCCAAAACCTTCCCTACGCCAGAATATTCCCTTCCCTCCCTCATTTACTTAAATAAATATTTTTTATTTCCTTCTCCTTTTTTCGCTCCAAATATTAAAATATTGTGCAAATTTGCGGATATTAATTTGCGGATCAATAAAAAAAATTATTTAAATAAAAATATTATTAAATGCTTATTTTTTTACTTTTTTCCTTTAAATTTTAACAACTTTTAATTTGTTAAAGAAATATTAAAATTAAAATAATAATTGAGAAAATTAATTATGTATATGTACTTCAGGGCTTCGATTTCTGCGGATTTTTCCTCATTTTGTGGTTTTTTGATAGAGCGATGAGGATTATTTTTAAAAATGCGGATTTGCGGATTTTTGTGGTCTTTTGAAGATTATGAGGATTTTTTGTATTTTCTTGTAGTTATTAGGATAAAATGTCATTATTTTTCTGCTAAGACCCTCTAAAATCCTCAAAATTTTCGCCTGCGGCGCTGAAAATGGAAGAAATTTGTCTCTGGCCTTCCAAAATCCTCAAAATTTTCGCCTGCGGCACTGAAAAAAGACGATTTTTGGCTTAATGATCCTCCAAAATCCGCAAAATTTTTGCCTGCGGCGCTGAAAAAGGACGATTTTTGGCTTAAGGATCCTCCAAAATTCCGAAATTTTCGCCTGCGGCGCAAAAAAAGAAGATTTCTCGAGTAAACAATTCACTATAACTAGGGACGGTGAAAGCATTGGCTCAAGTCAGCTGTAATTTTTCATTTAATTATTCGGATTTTAATAATATAGTCATCAGTAGTGAAAAAATTGCTCAATTCAATTGATGGAGTCAAAAAATATAACGCATAAAATGATTTTAATTCAGTTTTTGTGTTTGAAAATTTTTTGCGGATTTTTCATATAAAATGCGGATTTTTTCGATCAAAATTGCGGATTTTAAAAAATTCGAGATCGAAGCCCTGATGTACTTTAGTTATCTGACTTTTGAACATGAAAGAAATCCCAGAAAATTTTCCATATAATTTGGAATTATTTTTGTGAGGAAAATTAAAGTTATTTATGCTTTCTAAAATTATTTAGATAATAAAACTTTACATAATTACTTTTTTAAAAAAACTAAAATTGAAAACGAAATTTCAAAGACGATATTTCCTTTAAATTTTATCAATCACAATTTCCAAAAATTCTGAAATTTTTGGAATATTTAATTAGGTAATTAAGAGAAAAGATTTTCGTAATTTTAAGGTCAACAAAGGGAATCAAAATTACGTCATATTTAATGTCTGATAATTTTATTTTAAAATCTATATTTTATTTTCCCATCACCTTTGTTTATTTTCCCATAAAATATTTAAAGTACTTTTACTTGTTTTTATTTTAAATTTATTTAATTCCTTTTAATTTTTTAAATTCTATTTATTACGTAAATGGCACTATTTTTACATTTCTTCTTTTAAATAATTTCCATTTTGTATGTTAAAAATTTGTAACTAAAACACCTGTCTTTTAACAAAAAATTAAAAAAAAATATGTTTTTTTATTTATTAGTAAGGCTGTGATAGTTAGGCAAGTAAAATTAGTGAAATAGGCGCCTAAAATAGGCACCTAAAAGCCAAAAAAGGCACAAAAATAGGCAGGTAAAAAAGGTTATCAGCCTATAAAATTATGATAAGAACAAGAAAATAACCATCTATTCGTCGTTTTTTGACCATTTTGCCATTTATTCGTCATTTTAAATCATTTTTTGAGCAAAAATGGTGTAATTTTTTAAAATGTCGATAATTGACAAAAAGCAAGTATTGCTCAACCCACAAAACGTCCCACCCCAAAATGTCCCAACACCAAAACGTCTAATCTCAAAATGTCCAACAGAGTAAAAATACTCAATTTGTCGAACTATAAATTAAAAATGGGAGTTGACACTGATTTTTTAAATCTGGGAATGATTTTTTTAGATTTTTCACTGATTTTTAGCAAATTTTTTGAAAAATCGCTAAAATAGGCAAAAATAGTACCGAAAATTCCAAAATAGGCAAAAAGGCTCAAAAAGTCCGAAATAGGCAAAAATAGGCAAAATAAAAGTCATGCTAAACTATTCGGACCAAGCTAAAAACACGTTTTTTGAACGTATTACATCATGCCAAGCTCGCAGAAAAAAAGGCATTTGCCTATAAATCACAGCCTTATTTATTAGTCATTTAAATAAATATATACTTTTAATTTTTTGTTTTTTAAAAGTAAAAATATTATTTTTATATTTTTTAAAAATACTTTGAATCTTTTTTGTAATTTGGTTTTTAATTTAAATTTTATTAATGCTTGGATGTTACTTATAATTAGGGTTGGATTTTTCGAACCAGGCCGTTCGAGTCTTTTTCTGGTCAAAATTCGAGGTCCGGTTCCTACTTTTAATGGTTTAAAAAAGACTAGGCAAGAAAAAAGTTCGTAAAGCTTTGGTTACCTAATATTTTTTAGATTTGGGGACTTAAGGCTATTTTTTCGGGACTTGCTTATTTAACTTTTTATTTCTTCTCTTAACTTTTTATTTTCTGCCAAACTTCCCCAAAGTATTTATCACTCAGTTTATCTGTTAACGTGTTATATCAAAGAAATCAGAATTGAAAATAGAGCCGGCCACCCATAATTTTTTTCTCAATGTACACTCTGTTCCAAAAGTATATGCCCACCTATATTTCCAGCTTTATCCAAGTGATTTCTCTATAGATTTTTCTTAAATTTTTTATGATTAAATACCACGACATTTAGAAGCAAAATACAAAAAAATACAAAAATATATGCTTTTCTTCATTGTAAAAAAATCAAAATCTAAATATTGAGTGTTCCAAAAGTATATGCCCACCTTTGTTTTATAGGTTTTTAATTTTGAGAAAAATCCTCAAAAATTTTTGTGAACTTATCTATCAATATAGATAAGAAATACAAAAGAAATGAAGTTCTGATGTGCTCCCATCATCGAGATCTCGAACTCCAAAAATCAACGGAAAACTGGGGGTAGACGTCTTTAAAAAATATTTTCGACCCCTTACTGGTAAAATAAAAATTTCATTTTGGGCTTATTTGAAAGCCCTTGAAATTTGCTACAAGATAGTGTATATCTCATCATCCAGAAAAAATTATTCCTCGAGATATAACGAGTTTAGTGTGGATGTTACATTTTCGTCACTTTTTGGAGGTGTTTGAGTGATTTTTACGACCTGAAAGTTTATCACATTATGTCTTAAAATTTAATTTTTTTCGGAAAATAAAATTAATGCTATCTTGTAGCAAATTTCAAGGGCTTTCAAATAAGCCCAAAATGAAATTTTTATTTTACCTGTAAGGGGTCGAAAATATTTTTTAAAGACGTCTACCCCCAGTTTTCCGTTGATTTTTGGAGTTCGAGATCTCGATGATGGGAGCACATCAGAACTTCATTTCTTTTGTATTTCTTATCTATATTGATAGATAAGTTCACAAAAATTTTTGAGGATTTTTCTCAAAATTAAAAACCTATAAAACAAAGGTGGGCATATACTTTTGGAACACTCAATATTTAGATTTTGATTTTTTTACAATGAAGAAAAGCATATATTTTTGTATTTTTTTGTATTTTGCTTCTAAATGTCGTGGTATTTAATCATAAAAAATTTAAGAAAAATCTATAGAGAAATCACTTGGATAAAGCTGGAAATATAGGTGGGCATATACTTTTGGAACAGAGTGTACTTTGTCTGTGATTTTATCACTTTTATTTAATTATAAAAAATTTTTTCCATTCAAACCTCTATCTAATATTTATATTTTATTCACTATACTAATTTTTAATTTTAGTTTTATATTTTGAGGTTATGTATTTTCTAACCTTTTTTATTATTAATTTTAATTAAAAATTTTAAATTAATTTTTAAAACAAAATAAATTAAAATTAACCCTTTTTTTAGATAAAAAAACTTTTATTATTACTTAATTTATTTAAAACAAAATTCCTTTTTTAACAATAAATACATGGTAGAAGAACAACAAAAACGTAAAAGAACACCTTCACAATTAGTTTGCCCAAAAATTGAAGAAATTGGACTTTATTGTGGAACGACCTCAAATAACAATTTAATTACAGCAAATAATTCTGGACAAATTTATAATTGTCAAATGAATCAAATGACGTTTATTGGAGGACAAAATGTTGCCCAATGTAGGGATTTTTACAAAAATCTGTTATAAAAAAGATTTTATCCTGGTCGATTTTCAACACCCTTCAAGAGAAGAGGGAACTAATATGTAAATATATCCATCAGATATATATCCATCAGACCTCCATGGAATTGGGGCTAGGGATGGGCTTGGTTACCCGAAACCCGATCCGAAGAAAATTTTGAAAATCCGACCCGACTTTTTTCTCAACCCGGCCCATCATGATTCGGGGCCGAATTTTTAACTCACTCTAAATATCACTCCATGATTTTTCTTTCTTAGACATTTTTCTTTTTTAATTTCTTTTTAACAGTTTTTTCTCATTTTTTTCTTATGTTAGCTAATAGGTCTTTTGTTTGCTCGACCAAGAAAATAAACCCAAATTTTTGAATTGTTGATTAAATGTTTATGTGAAAATATATATTTTGAAACATTATAATCTTTTGAATTTCTAAAAAAATCACATTTAAATCATTCTTCTAATTTTTTAAAGTACAAAGTATTCCTCCTCCTCCTCCCCCTCCTCATCCATGTGACATTCTTTCAACTAATGAAGAAATTATTGATAATAATAGTAGTAATATTATTCAACCTTCACCAACAACAACTACTTGCCTTTCTGACCAAAATAATATGACTCAAAATCAGCAACAACAAAAACAACAACAATCAACTACAAATTTCAATAATAATCTTTCCTCAAATCCCCCAACAGAAAAAAGTAATTCCTTAACTTGTACAGTTTGTGGGGATGTAGCGACGGGGAGACATTATGGATCTGTTGCTTGTAATGGGTGTAAGGGATTCTTTCGTCGGACAATTAGAAGAAATTATAAATATACTTGCCGTTTTAATTCTAATTGCCAAATTGATAAACGTGAGTCTGCTTTTTTTATTTTTTTATAATCTGGGGTGAAGAAAATATTTAAAAGCTCGACATTTTTAATGTCACCTATTTTGTGTTAAGATCGTAAGTCTAAATTTAGTCTTGTTAGCCTTTAAAATAACCTGTACCTTGATGAACTACATATGTGTATCCAACAAAAAAAAACATTTTTCTGGTCTGAAATGAAGTTAAAAACTCATATTAGGTCATTTTATTCTTTTAACCTCTATTCAGTGAGAACATAATATTTTGGCAACATTTTCTTTTAAATATAATTTTATTTCCAAAACTTTATTTTTAGTTTTTAAAATATTAATAAAATAAATTAATATTGTTAATTATTCTATGTAGATAATCGTGCCGTTTGTCGAGCTTGTCGATATTCACGTTGTATTATGTTTGGAATGAAAGTTGACGGTAATTCTTTATTGTTTTATTTAAAAAAGTTTTTTTTTCCTTTTTAAGCTGTTCAAAGTGAAAGAGACTTAATTGGGAAACGTTCTCGTTATTCTTCTGCTTCTGGTACTCCTGGGCCCATTCCAAGCACCTCTTCCCCGCCCCTCCAACACCAACAAAGTTTGGAAGAAGAGGGACAACTTTCACCTATTTCGAAAGATGACCAATTACATCAACAGACACAGCAAGGTGGGGGTAAAAGATAAAAGCTTGGAAGACTGTATTTATACTTTCACATAATTTTGACTGTTTATTCCTTAAAAGGAAATTTTTTTATCTCAATTGGGGCTTAACTGAAATTTCCATTTATTAAAATAAATTTTTCTACAATTCGTTCTGAGCTTCTTTTCATTTAAAACCTTTAAGTTGCACAACAACCTCAAACACAAAATATTTTGTCAGTTTCATCGCAACAACAAAATAGTGGAATTAATCGTTCAAATATTCCAACAACCCAAACAGATACTTCACAACTTTGTGAGGTGGACATAGATGAACATATATCTAGAAAAAGATCTTTATCTAGTGGTAATCACTATGAACAGCTTAAACCTGCTAGAAGGTGAATTTAAATTTTATTCTGATTTGTTAATTAGGGTTAAATGTTGGACTTTCTTTGTACTTATTATCCTTTCCGAAATAAGGCTTCCAATTACGAATTTCCGCTTTCTATGAAGCAGGAATATACAGATGAGTTCTGAGTTTAACTCAAATTCTGGGTCGATTTAAATTTCCTCGACCCAGCTTCTTAAATATTTTTGCAGAAATTTCACTACCAATAACAATCCAATACCTCATCAACTATTAACAACAACAACAACAGAACAGCAACAAAACCAAACACAACCCGAATTAAACTCTATTAATGAAGCTGACCCTTGGAGTGGACAAAGTGGAAGGGCTTTATTACGTCACTTGCTTTGTTCCGAAGAAAAAATTAGCAATATGCGAGATACTGTTGTTGCTCATGCTTGTACTCTTCAATATTCGACTAGAGGGGTAATTTTTTGGGGGGAAATAATTCCTCCATATTTGAAAGGCTATTTGGAATTAATAGTGAAGACTATCTTTGTATTTGAGGAACGTCCCATTAAAAACTATTTTCCTATTAGGAAGCTTTACGGTGACGAATTGGAAGGGACTTATTGGAACCTTGCTACAGGATTAGATAGCCTTATATTTTATTAATGTAAGGGATCATGCTAATAATAATGCTTATATTACCACTTATTGGCCCCTTTCTTTTGGGCAAAATTAGGAGTAAATTCAAAAAAAATATTTAAATTTATTTTTAATAATTTTAGTCTCGATTTCCATTTACTGGGGATGGAAATACAAGAAAGGCGAGTGAAAATGATATTTTGCAGTCTTTACACACACAATTACTTTTAGTTATTGGTAAATTAAATAAAATAAATATTTTATAACAAAAGTTTTTTTAAAGAATGGGCAAAAACGTTAAAACCTTTTGCTGATTTACCTACAGAAGATCAAGTAAAATAAACTAGTCTTAATTTTTTTTCAATTTTTAACAATTAAAGACTGCTTTACTTAAAAATTTTGCTGCGCAACATGTTGTTTTGTGTGTTGCATATCGTTCTACAACAGACTTTTTGAAATTAATAAATGATTCTTGCATTCCGCGTATAGTTAATGGAGCTGAAAAGGAGTGAGTTTTTTTTATTTAAAAATTGTCTGATCTCATAATGAGATATCCACTTGGGGTTGAAAAATTGTATCTTATAATTAGACTTATAAGGGACCACTCGGAATTTTTATAAGAAATACAGTACGCGTCTCCATAGTGATCAACCAAATTAAGACAAGAGTATATGTATTAAGTTGGAGTCTGTCTACAGGTATTGGAAGGTATATTACTAGGGTTGTCGGTTCTGGACCGAACCGAAGAACCGAGGATTTTTCGGTTCGGTTTCGGATATCTTAAGAATTTCCAGGAACCGACAACTTTAATTATCAAAGGGTGAAATAAGACTGATGTCATTTTTGTTCTTTTACAAGTTAAGTAAAAGTACATAGTATGTATTTTTTATAAAAATTTAGTTATGCATTAAGTATGGCTAGACTTTCTTTTGATTAATTACAAGAAAGTACAGATTATTTTATTTTTCAGTCTTTTTTATCGAAGAGATGCTGAACGTGTAATGGATATGTTAGTTTCTCCAATGCGCTTTCTTAGAATGGATGATGTTGAATTTGTGGCACTTAAAGCTTGTATTCTTTTTAATCCTGTAGCTCGTGGTCTTTCATCTAATAGTGTTATGAGTATTTTACAAACAAGAAGACACATTTTTAGAGCTCTCCAAAATTATGTTCGAGCAAAAGCACCTAATGATGAAGATAGAATTGGGGATTTAACTTTTTTTGTTTTGTCTCCTTTACAGGTGATTTTTGTAGAGATTAATTTACAAGGGTATTTACAAGGGTATCTTTATTTAAAATTAGAAATTGCCAGAAACTTAAAGAAAAATCGTTTTTAAGGTTAATTTTTAGAAAATAACTATTATACCTACATATGTGCATGTTAAACGGGAAACAAATAAATTTTCATAATATCACTAAATTTCACTCAACTTACTAACCTCGATTTTAGACACATAAACACCCTTGAAATTACTTTCATTTTAAAACGAGGGATATCTTAAAGAAGCGTACTAATTTTGGGGGCTATTTTAAAAATATTTGGTTTAGTATTTTTATCTAAATCTTATTTTATATAGTCATTAGCAAAAGCAGTGTCAGAAGATGTTTTGGTTAGCAAAATAACAGGAATTGCTAGGTTGGACCAATTAATGGAGGAATTAATGCTTGAAGGTTGGGGAGGTTCTAAATATTTTTTAGTTTATTTCTTTTATTTTAAATTAATTTATTTTTGAAGATCTTGATCTGAAAGAAATGTCAATGGGAAATGACTCAAATCAAGGTGATGAAGCTAGTACCTCAACATCTCAACAACAAGGGGGAGATCATTCTATTCCAATCCAAGGACATGTTGATTCTTCTTCAAATAATACAAGTGATTAAAAATGAAAATAAATTTTTAAATTATTTTTTGTCAGTTTCTGCACCAATTAGTAGCCATCCACAATCAATGAGTAGCCAATGGAGTGCAACAACAGGTCCTGTCCAACCCAATTCCCCAATTTCCAAACAACGTGGACGAAATGTCTCTTCAGCTTCTGATTCTTCCCAAGCAACCTCCTCTTCCGGTTCCCCATCTCAAACATTTTTACAGCCAGTTCCAAGTACTCCTTCACCTTATTCTAGTGGAATAATAACAGCAACTGGAGGAGGAGGAACTGTTCCTATTTCTCCTGTTAGTGAATCTGAATTTTCTTCTTCTGCGCTTTCTAGTTATGTTTTTGGAAATTCTCTTTACGGGTAAATTTTATAATTTAAAAAAAGTTTTTGTACTCATTAAATATCCTGTCTAAGATAAATCTCCTGTCTAAGATAAATCCAGAAATATCCTGTCTAAGATAAATCCAGAAAAACTCGGTTTTAATTTTTTATGAATGATAGATATTAGAATAAAGTTTAAAAAGTCCTCTTATTTTTACAAAACCTCGCCACAAATAATGCATAGTTTCTCAAATCTTTTTCCTAAATCAAACAAGTATTCTAATAATTATAGTAATATCCAACCTCCATTTGCCTGGCATTCTCCATCCAACACAGGCATTCAATCCAACAATGATGTTTGTTTTTCATCAAATCCAACAACCTCAACAAAATTAATTTCTCAACAACAACAAACCTCTCCAAACAATATTTTAACTTCAATTAATCCCCCACCAATTTATAATAATTCTACAAATTCACAACAATATTATAATAATTCTAATAATATACAAGAATCTTCACAACATTATTATAGAAATCAAAATAATAATCAACAAGAAGAACGAAGGGGGGAAATAAATTCAATAAATCAACCAAATAATTGTGCTTGGGGTGTCGTGAATAAACAAATGCAACATCATTTTGTACCTACACCGTCTACACCTGTACCAGCAATTTATAGTGGAACCAGTCCGTCACCTCCACAACGATTTGGAGTTGGTGGTGTTGGAGGGGGAGGAAGATAAAATTAGATAAATATATTTTTTTGTTTGTATTTAGAAAAAATTAAAAAATATTTTTGCATTATAAAATTAAAATTTTTGTTAATTGTATATTGTAATGTCCATATTTTAGTGGTTGAAAAAAATAATGGCTCTATTACACAATATACGTCCAATCAACTATTATGCGTCCAATCAACTTTTATACGTCCAATCAAAGTTTATACGTCCAATGAAAATTTATGCGTCCAATAAAATTTTTATACGTCCAATAAAAGTTTATGCGTCCAAATAAATTTTTATATGTCCATCAAAAAAATAAATTCAGAAAAAATCAAAATAATTTTTATTTATTGTAACGCCTTGCTCAAAAGGGGTTAATAGAAACAACTGTTCCCGTCACATGAACAACCGTCCCCGTCACCGGATCAATCTCAAATCCGGTTTAAAATGGATTCGGATCCGGATTTGGCAATGGAGCCGGACCGGATCCAGCCGGATATTTCTGGATTAATCCGGTCGGGAAAAAATCCGGAGATCGCGAAAAAACCCGGATTTGGTATCCGAACTCTTGAAAAATCCGGCCGGATCCGGCCCGGTCACTAATAAAAATGTGTTTGGGCATATAAAATTTGATTGGACGCATAAACTTTTCATTGGACGCATAAATTTTTATTGGACGCATAATCTTTTCATTGGACGTATAAAATTTAATTGGACGTATAAAAGTTGATTGGACGCATAATAGTTGATTGGACGTATATTGTGTAATAGAGCCAAAATAATTTTGAAGATTTTAAAAAATTTAGGAAGAATCTAATTCTTTAAGAATTAGCTTTTTCTCATTTTGAAAATATTAGTACAATTATTAATCCAAAAAATAGGCAATAATTAATTTTAGTTTCTTGAGTAATTTTTAAAATGTAAATGAATTATTTTTAAACTGTTTAACTTACGGGGATCTCTTTAAAAAATAAAAATTAAATATGGACATCAAGACTATCCTATATAATTAACAATTTTTGACCTATATTTTGCATATTATTAATTTGTAATTAATTAAACAATTATTTTTGTTTAATTAAAAAAATTATTATAAAATGTACATTATTTTTTCACAGAATTATTTTGCTCAAACTATTTAACCAATGAATCATTTCTTTCCAATTATTTTTATTTAGTTGATAGAAAATTAATTAAAAATTATATAAATTTAATTTTTCATTATTTACTCCCTACGTAAATTTATCAGGGTCACATTAACGTTTACTAATTAGCCTTGTATATATTAATCCATTTATCATTTAAATGTGTACCTCTCTCAATTCAAATTTTCTGAGATAACGATTGTTTTTAAATAAAATTATATATTTTTTACAAAATTACTTTGAAATTATCAAAATTATATTAAAAAAGCATTTTTCACCGGATAGAATTTATACTCAATTAAATGGTAACAGTTTTCCCGATATCAACTCAAAGACAGAAATCAAAGGCAGAAGAAACCAATTTTACGGCTGTAACATTTTTAAAATGAGCATATTAGTCTACTTATCACAGGGAATGTTGTTCCAACAATGGGGAAAAAAGTTGTTCTAAAGAATATTTTGGGCTAACTAATATGTAGAACACCACATGTTTTACAAGATGGTGTTAAAATCCTTTCCTTTTACATATCTGCCTTCTTTTATTAATTAGAGATGCCAAATCCAGCTATGTAATTCCCGCCTAAGCTTGAATTTTATTTCCGGCTACTCACAAAAAACTGGCAGGATCTGATTCGGCTTTAGTTTCAGAACCCGGAGGTGTGAGTATATAACGGGACGGACATATCGGGATTAATGTGAGAAAAATAAACTCTTGCGTTTCTATCTGTGCGCCAAACCGAGCTACGGGTCTGCGCCACAACTGTCGTACCAAACCGGTTTCTTAGCTGGCCCGCGCCAAATCGTCCCGGAACATGGTAGGGGCCTATTGAGTCCCGCCGATTGAGCCAGGCATATTTTGGTAAGATGATCTGATCAAATCAATCTAGTTGGCGAAAATAATCCTTACTTCTAGTAGGGCTTTCGATAGAATTGCGAAATAAATCCTTACTAGTCATGTGCCGTGATGTTCTGCGAGATTTTTTCTTGTTCTGTATAATCTTACCTAACAATAAAAACTTACATATTTCTTATTTTTTTAGAATCTAATAATGATTTCACGACATAATTCTACAGAGTCATTCGATTCTTGTCATTCTAGTCCTTCAATTCACGAACAACGATCAGTTACATCATCAAAAAGTCGTCGGAGTATAGAAGATCAACATGTTTTGGTTGTTAGAAATCTGAAGGGAAAAGGAAGGGTTATACTACTTCGAGATGTTTGTTGCTTTTGATAATTTAGTTTTAAACAGATTTTCAATTTTTTACAATTTTTGATTTTTTACCCATTTTAATTTCTTATTTTTCTTTTAGCTTTTTTATGTTTTTAACATCAATGCGAGAGCCGAAGGTGATAAAGCAGATAATATTGACAATGTTGTTGACATTCATTTTGTTGGTGACTATGCTCTTATAAAGGTTTATTTTTTAAATTTCAATTACAATTATGTTTTTAAGATGTTATCGAAAGATGCTGCTTGCCGTGCTAAATCAGCGTTAGACGAAAGTTGGCTTTTTGACAAGTTGATTAAAGTTGACTGGGCCTCTATTCCACAAATCCATCAAATACAAACTCTCGGTGCGAACAAGCCGCCGCTTGCAGTGGGATTTCGGCGAAGGGATGATCAAGCAAAAAGACGACAAAGACAATCAGTAAATGGTCCTCCTAATTCTTACGTTGGAGGTAATTTTGACAGTTCTGGAGATATTGATGATATTCAGGTAATAATTTTAACGAATATCTTAAGACGAGAGACTCATTTGATTTAAAATTTTTAGGCACAAATTGCTTATTATGGGACTAATTTGCCTTCAAAAAGGACTCGTTTCTTACGTCCTGGGACTGGTCTAAATGAAGTTCAAAATCTTAGGTAATTTAAAAGTATTTTCTAATTTTTTGTTTTATTTTTAAAGTTATGTTCGTCATCATTCTGACAATAAGAATAAAAAGGAAGACAAAGAAGGAGGAAGCAATTCAATCATCAATCAACAACATTCTCCACTGCATAAACGCTATATTAATTCTGCCTGCACAAGAACAGTTACTAGAGAACGTTTGCCTCCCTCGCCTGTTTTGTATGTTGAAGGACTTGAATATTTTGGAGATTGGACCAACAATATTTTGGCTCGCACTGACGTATGTCAAGTAAATTTTACTTTTAGTAAAATTTTTTAATTTAAAAGGAATTAATTTTTAAGTAGTATTTTCTTGTTAATTTTGGGGATTTTAAATTTTTAAAATTAAGAACTTATATTAATAAGTTTATCCTTTTAACAATAATGAAAGTATTATCTGAAAATTTAACAAGAATTTACTATTAGACTGGGTCAGGCCGGTAGCCAGGATTTTTTGGGGGGGGGGGGGCTAAGTGGGGACCCCCTGGCTACGGGCCTGGACTGGGTTTAACTTGAGGTCTTAAATTTGCGAAGACGGGAGTCTGAAAGCAGAATCGGGGGAGACAGGAGCTTAATAAAACGGGATGTGGAGGGGCTTAAACTTGAATCCTTTTAAATTCCATTTTATTCTTTTTGGATTAATTTTTTAAATTCTTTACTTTTTTTCAAAATTAATTTTTTTAGTTAATAACAATATTTACTTTCTGTGGAGTAGTTAAGGACATTTATGTTGGTTATTGCAAACAAGATAATATTGTTGAAAAATGTTATGGATCTTGTAAGCATATGGCTTTAGTTCAGATGGAAACTGTTGATCAGGCTACTCGAGGTTTTTTTAAATTTTTAAAAAATAAATTTAAATTTATTTTTTTAAAGCAATTAATGAATTTGACCATACTTGGCAAATGGGACGCTTTATCAATGTTAATTAATTAAAAAATAATTTAAAAAAATAACTTTTTGATTAGGTTACTTATTCTCACCATCAGTGTATTGAACATGATCGAAATAATCGTCGTGATCGTTACTCACACAAACGTTTTGTTCACAGTTAAAAAGAAAAGTGGATTTTATCTTAATTGGCATTAAAAGTATTTTTTTGTTTTTATTTTTGCTTTAAACAAATATTTTCTAAAAATTTATCTATTAACATTTTGTTCTCGAAAGAGAAATTTATTTTGACTTTATTTTTTAAGTTTGTTTTGTTTAAATTAAGGTTGCATAAATGTTTTAAATGAAAAGACATTTTTTGTTAAATATTCTGAAATGTTTTTATTTTAGTAAATAAATAATATTTTAAGAAAATTTAAAAAAATCTTTTTATTAAAGATTTTTGTTGGAATATTTAAAAACTAAATAGTAGGTAAGTAATACTAAAAATAAATTCATTTGTTTATCCGTTTATTTGTTTCTCGTTAATCCAATCCATTGATTACTTGGATGTCTCGAATTTCCAGCTGATGTGTTGATTGGTGTAAATACACTATTAGAGCGTAAGCCAGATAAATCGCTTAATCTAGGACGAAGCTCTGCCTTAAAAACAATTTTATAAAAATATTTTTAAAGCTCTCTTCTCCTTCTCAAAACTTTAAACTTACCCTTTTATGTTTACTTCTAAATTTAATTACTTCACCAGGCCTATGCCAATCACTATCCAAAAGTGTTGGTTCTTCATTGTAATTCCATTGTTCTTTATCCCTTTCTCGTTTATGTTGTCTAGTATGCCACCCAATTCCTAGTATTCTGGCAACTGCCAAAAACATTCCTCCACCTCTTTTTTTATTATTAGAATTTTTTTGATTAGAATTATTAATTTTTGAAGCTTCCTTCTCATCCAACATCCTTTTGGATACATTGATGTCCTCAGATTGCTGATCATGCCCCACTGTTTCACAACACATTTTTTGTGCACAATGCAATGATTCCCTAAGCTTTAAGAGAGACTGAGTTAGATTAAATGGAGGAGGGTGTTTACAAATTTTTGGTTTAAGTCTAAACATATGTAAATTCCCTGTATCCTAAATCCCAGCTGAATAAAATATAAGCAGGCCAATGTATCGCGAGCCCAATGTACCGCCAAGCTATAACTCCGTTCCAATTATCGAATCCGAGACATCCTGGTATATTTCGATGCGCCTCGACAAACTGATTCAATTCAATAATTTTTAATGAAGTTATAGCTTGGGGGACATCGGGGTGTACCCGAGTAAAATTCTCTAGATCACTGTTGATGGGCGAGCGGTTGAGAAATTTCTCCCAAAAAATATAATTTTTCACCTGAATCTGTTCAATACTATCATCACTTTCTTTTATTTTTTCTGATTTAAAATCTCCTAAAGAATTCCAATATTTCCCTTCTCGAATATTATTATTTTCTTCTAATAAAAAAGATTCTTTTAATTTTTCTTCATTCTTAGAAAATTTTCCTCGTAAAGAACCTCCTTTTTTAGCACCTTTTGTTTTATTTTCTTCATTCTTTTTAAATTTTTCTTTTTCTTCATTTCCTTTATATTCTCTACTTAAAAATACTTGTAATTCTTCCCCTTCTTCTTTACATAAAAGGCTTAAATTTCGTGTCCATTTTCGACGTTGAGCGATAAGAAGCATTTGCCTTTCTCCAACTAACGATGAATTCATCTGTTAACTCAAAATTTGTGAAATATTATTTTTAACTGATAATAAACGATTTTTGTTTCTTTGTTAGGCTTATTCAGATATTTAAAAAGAAGAGTTTAGGTCCTGTATTTGGAAGTTCATACTTAGATTTGTACTCTTACGAGCAAATTTAAATTTCCAAGCACCGTTAGGGACTTGATTTGTAATCAAAATACCCATAATTAACCAACCGGTATATCCTTTTCATATTTTATTTTCTCCGTTTCTTCTGTTGTATTAGCACTTCCAATGGGCGGTGAATCGTTTTCCGAGAACATAGTGCTAAGAACAATACTTTTTTTCTTTGGAGGATTTAAAACAGTTGAACAATCATCCTCTCGAACTTAAATTATTTAGTAAATCCATTTCATCCTTTTTAATACACCGATCTCTATTTTATCCCCATTATTTATTTTCATATATCCCAGGCTTATCCTCGATTCATTTTGAGATAGATAGAGACCATTAAAGGTGATTGATAAGATAGAGATTCATTCCCCTGTTATTATTCAAAGAAAAACCAGTAGTTGCAGCTTTAAACGATCCAATAGATCTAGCAGAACGATTGCTGTGTGTTCCACCACCTCCCCCAACCCCAACAACGTTCTGCGCAAAATTAGAACTACTTCCACTTCCATTATAACGACGAGGTCTACTAACACCTAAACAACAGGCTAACCGGCGAAATTCTTTCATTCGGAAATAACAAAGTGGTTGGCATACAGAATGAACACCAATTAGAATCTAAAATTATATTTTTAATTCTTGTAATTTAAAAGTTAGTCTTGATTCTTCTATAGATTTACTCAACGAATAACATCCATCCTTCGGTAATCATTCTTTGCTCTTTTCCTCTAAAGCCCCTGTCCATATCTTGATTTCCCCTACTCCGAATTTTTGTTTTTTTAGAGTAGATTAATCCCTACCAGAAACCAAAACTTTGTGACAGAAAACAACAAGTATCTAACATATATTTTCTACCAATCTCATTCTTCTTAAATATTACTACTTACTTGAAGCCCCCAACGTATTAAAGTACTCATTTGAGATGTTGCAAGTAAATTATTTAAATGTAAAAGTGCCACCATTTGAATACCCGAATATGGAAAAAGAAAAAGAACATCAACAAATAAAACAGTTCCAATAACAATTAAATATTTATGTCTGGACATTAAATGACTTTTCCATTTTCTATGTGAATTACAACGACGGCTACTATAGAAATAAAGTTAAACTATATCAAAAAAAAATCTAAAAAACCTTTGTTCTATATTATTGTTATTTAAAGTACAATAATGGCATTGTCCACACCCTCCCCCATCTCCCTGTTCAGCAGCAACACAACTACCTATGCTTTGTGGACTTCCTGCTGATGAAATTGTACTAAACTTTTTTCTATTTTGATTATATTGTTCTAACAATAATTGTTGTTTTTGTTGTTCTAATTTTCGAATTTGTGATGTTGCATGACTAGAAGGGGAAAATGATGGCTGTAGATTAGGACTTGTATTGTTAGATTTTAATTGATGTCGGTGGTTGTGGTGCATTGACCTTTGTAAGATTTAAAATAATGTATAAAATTAGGAGTAATCCTTTTCCTCATGATAAGTAATTTTCAGAGCGTACTCCTTGCAGCTGATCACTATATTCCCTTTCCTTATTCCCATATTTAGAACCGGAATTTAAGTAAACATGAAATCTCTCTCTTGAATCCCACAATTTTAATAACCCTCACCCACAAAATTCTTCCCTGTAAACCTAAAAATAAAAAATACCTTTTATGGTAAATTGAACTTCCTCGTACCAAATTTCGACCATTATTGGAAGAAAGAGCAACAGTTTCCTCCTCTCGACTTTCCCCAACATTTTTTAAAATACGCCGAGAACCAACACCTCCACATTTTTGGAATTGACGGATTGTTCGGAGAATTTTCCCGTAGCAAATAAGAACAGTAAACAAACAGACATAGCAAAGTACAAAAATCATTAGCATCTAAAAATTGAAGGATATTTTATTTTCAAGTTTATTGTTCTTTCTATTCATTAATTTTATTCATCTTTTCTGTTAGATGCTTCGAGAATGGCTTTTGCCATGCTAAATACTCACATTTCTCGGTACTTATTTAGTTCCCCCCCCCCCCCCCCCCCCCCCCCCCCAGTCAGTTTTTTCGAAAAATATATAAAAATGGTCAGTCTGAACAACAATTGTAGAACCCATCGAGCTGTGTCGAATGACACCAAAATCAACAAGATCCGACTTGATTGGACCGAAATACAGACCCTGAAAATTGAACAACCACAGGGGTGATTTTTTGAAATTAAAAAAATTTAAGCAAAAAATAGCTCATTCGAAAGAGCTAGTCAAGCTGAGTCGAATGACATCGAAATCAACGTAATCGGACAAGATTTGACAAAGTTATGACATTATTTAGACCTGCCGGAGTCGACAATTTATGTCATATCTTTGTCAAATCAAGTCGGATCACGTCGATTTTGGTGTCATTCGACTCAGCTCGACGAGCTCTTTCGAATGAGCTATCATTTGTATAAATTCTCGTCCATAAGATTTTACGCCCCAGTGGTTCTGGGGTCTGTATTTCGGTCCAATCAAGTCGGATTTTGTTGATTTTGGTGTCATTCGACACAGCTCGATGGGTTCTACAATTGTTGTTCAGACTGACCATTTTTATATATTTTTAGAAAAAACTGACTGGGGGGGGGGGGAAACTAAATAAGTACCCATTTCTCTAAAAATCCTATTCTATATTTTTTAATTTCCCCTCACTTTTTAGAAATTTTTTATTGCTTAATTGCTCAATAATGATTTCCAGGTAAAAATATTATTTTTTATTAAAACCTAGGGGATTGCGAACCTAGGGGATAACCGGAGCCAAGTAAATACTTCTATAATTTTTTATTCTTTAAAATTTATTTTAATAAAAAATCAAATATTTTTTACACTTAAAACATTAATTGACAATCCCCCAGTTTGTCTTCTAGTAAAATCTTTTTGATGAACAAATAAGGAAGAAGATATTGTTTGATTATTTAAAATAAATTCCTTCTCATTTTCTTCTTCCTCAAATTTTTCTTGTAAAATACTTTCTTTTCTAACCATTAAAGAATGGGCAGAATCAAAAAAATTAGAAAATATAGATCCAATACCAAAAAGTAAACTTATTAACCAACTAAAAATTTTTTTTTTTAATCTTTTAAAAAGAAATATTTTCTTTACCAAAATGCAAGAATAAATAAAACAATTCTTCTTCTAAAATATCTTCTATAATGCAATGGATATTTAATTACAATAAATTCATTTGTTGTAAAAACAAGTAAATTAAATATTGTTAATAAATTACATGAACGTAATATTACTAATGTTACTTGATTTATCTGCAAAAAAAGTTTTTTAAGAAAGATTTTTATAAATTTTTGTGGAAATGTAAAGGATTCCCGTCTTTTTTTATCTTAATTATGTAAGGAATAGAATCTCAACAATGATTAATTGTCGGTTTCAGTTCGAACTGAAAATTTCGGTTCGGAAGAATTTAGTGAAATCTGCATCATAGCATAGAGAGAAGCCTCAGATTTTGAGATTTCTGAACTTGGTTCCTGAGTAAATTCCTATTAACTTTCTCTTGCTAGGATTTCCTTTTTTCAAACTTTTTCCTTTTATTTAATTTATCCTTATTTCAATTCCTTAAAATATTTAAAACTATATTTAAAATATGTATCCAACTTTCAATGCGGTAAGTCTGTCTTGTATAGATCTCATTGTATGTACTAATAAATGAGGCATTCCCCAAGCAATTAAACATCCACCACGAATTAAATCAACAATAGCACAATGAAGTACCATAACATAAAAAACATTAACTAAAACTCTACGACGATTTCGAATTAATGCAATAATTACAAAAGCATTTAGAAGAATACATAGAACACCTAAAACATCACAGAGTAAAATGGCTGCCATTTTTGCCTGTAAAAATTATTTAATTATTGTTTAATCGGTTAAAAATTTGGGAAGTAACTTTTTAAATTTTAAAGTAAAAAAGTAAAGCTTAAGGGAAATTTCTATTAAATCCCCCTCATAATGCTACTTCATTTTTAAGCAAGGAATTAAAGCAACTCCTTTAATCAGAAATATAAACTGTGGAGCTTCTGATACATAGTGAAATAGGATTTAGTAGAAATTCACCGTCTCCAAAGATAATTTTTAGAATATTAAATTAATTTTAAAAAACAACAAACATCGTTAGAATAAACCCTTGGAAGAAAAATGGAGGAAGAAGATTGCCAGTCTTCTTCACTTCTTTCAATCTCTCCAAATTCTTCATTAACAACTTCATCATTCCATTCCTCTTTTATTTTTTGAGGATTTATTTGGAGAAAAATAGTCATTAAAAATAAATATGTATTATAATCTGAAGATAATTAAAAAAAATAAATTTATTCGATAATCCATTTTCCTAAATTATTCTTAGGAGGTTTAACATATTTGATATAATTATGAAAGTGAACTTGAAGAGATTCGTCAAGCAAATCTGCAAAGGACTCCGAGGCAGAAATCCTGGTTCATACCAATCTAATTTTGTATGATTTATGGTGGGTATCGAAAGTAAACTCAGTTGGAATTCCAATAATCCGAGCTCTGAATCTTAGAGGAAATACGACATATAATATTCTTTTTCTTAAATATTTTAAAAGAAAATAGGGAGTTGACAGTAATTTATTTAAAAAATAATTTCCAGAGAATTGTCTCTAAAAATTAACATCAATAATATTCAGTTAATATTATTTTTGGCATTTTTAAAAAAAGAAAATTTTAATAAATATTTAATAAATAATATAAAGCTGAGTTGATTAAATATGAAACTTTCCGACTAAAAAAAGAAAATTGAAATAGACAGAAATGAGAAAAATGGAAAGAGATGAGGGGCACTAACACCTCTCCTCTCTGTTACTTAAATTTTGTTTACTTTTTATTTTACAGATTTTTTTAAATTAAAAAGTACATACATATATATTTTTTATTATGCTTTTTATTAAATTAAATTTAAAAAAAAGAAGAAAAAATATTTGGGTTTGTTTTGATGTTTAGGTTCCACTATTCCTAGCTATGATTAAAGGAATAATAACAGTAACTGGAATAATTTCTGTATAAAAATCTTTGAAACTTTTTAGACAGAATTTTAGAGAAAATGGCGAATCACGCCTTTATAAAAATTTCAGAGTTTTTGATATACCGTAAATCCTCTAAAATAGCCCCATGGGGTTATTTTTTTCGATCGACCTCTAGAGGGGGGCTATTTTAGAGGCTGGGGCTATTTTAGAGGCTGGGGCTATTTTTTTCGATGCCTAAATTTTTTGAAAACTAAAATTTATTACCAAATATTAAATAACAATTTTCTAAAATTCAATAGAATTATCACTTAAAAATCCATTTTCTTCATCTTGTAACAAATCAATTTCAGCAACCAAATCAGTAATATCATTTGATAATTCATTTTCTGCAGCCCTTTTCAAAACCAATTTGGTAAATATTGGGGGGGGGGCTATTTTAGAGGCTGGGGCTATTTTAGAGGCTGGGGCTATTTTAGAGGCTGGGGCTATTTTTTTCGATCGACTTCTAGAGGGGGGCTATTTTAGAGGCTGGGGCTATTTTAGAGGCTGGGGCTATTTTAGAGGATTTACGGTATAAAAGGGAATTTCTAGGAGTTTCAATCATTTACATAAATTACTCTCGGGGCTTCTATAATCCGGTGTGAAATTTGTAATTTTAAACAAAATATTTATTAAATAACCTCCAAAAAACAACAAATTTAGTAAATATGTAGATAAAAGAAAAAAAAATATTCAAAAAAAACAACACACAAAAATTGAGTTGGAAATTACTTTATAAAGAAAGAAATACTTGAAAGAATGCCTTAAATTGGATTTATACGAGCGCAAAAAATAGCAGCAATAAAAAAGGAAAAAATAAAAGAAAATTATTTTTTGAAGTTTTATTTAATATTAAAATTAAGAGAAACTAAATAATCTTTTAAACTTAATTTAAATTTCAAATGGATGGAATAGGGAAGGAAAGAAATAAATACATAATATTTATCAAGAATGAGGTATTTAACTTTTAATTACGATTTTATAAAATTTAGGTTTTGAAATTTTGATTTAACTTTAAGGTTATAATTTAATTTTAATATTGTAATTTAGATTTTAATTAATTTGTAAGATATTTTCGAAACCTCAAAATGATTAGAGAAAATTTTAATATAATTTCAAAATTAGTAAATAAACAGAAAAGCTAAGTAAAATTTTTTAAAAATAACAACTACCTAACTATTAAATATAATCAATCCAAAATTTAAATAATATTTTTGTAAAAATAAACTAAAAAATATTTAAGTAATAATTTCAATTGCTCGACTATTTCCCCATTAAAATACTTTAAATGATTAAACAAAAAAATATTTTGTTTCAAAATTTCATAAAATAATAATTAAACAAAAAGCATTCAAAAACAACATTTTATTTATTTTATTTTTTACTAAAAATAAATAAAATGCCGAAATTCAATCGTTTATTCTCCTTTTTAAAACAATTTATTAAATATATGTACATATAAGGTTTTTAAAATTTTGTATAAAGGGAGAGGTTATTCTTCTAAAACACAAATTTATATATGTATATTTACGTAATCTTTTTAAATTTTATTTAATTTTTGTAGAAAAAGGAAATTGAAATAAATAAAAAATGTTTTTTGGATTTTAATATTAAATAAAATATAAAAATAAATTTATTTT
Source organism: Meloidogyne arenaria (assembly GCA_036172955.1). Taxonomy (NCBI): domain Eukaryota; kingdom Metazoa; phylum Nematoda; class Chromadorea; order Rhabditida; family Meloidogynidae; genus Meloidogyne; species Meloidogyne arenaria. Next base: position 2,152,240 of record JARQAB010000043.1, read on the forward strand.
GGGGAGAAATATGATAAGAGATATTTCCTTTTTGATATCCAAAAATAAATAAATATTTATTTAATTAATTAACCAAACCCTTTTTTAAGTTAGAATAAATATTTGCAATAAATATTTGAATACAATATTATTGACATTAATTGCAAAGAAAATATAATAAAAAAAATAAAAATTTTTATATAAAAGTAGCAGTTAAATCCTGTTAAAGTTTCGCTCTTTGGAGATTTGGATGGGTAAATAACTGTAAAGGGATTGAATATACAAAGATAGGGGTGACTAAAACTTGTATGTTTTGTCTACAATTGTGATTGAGGTTTCTAGCACTTTCTTGAGCATATAACCCCAAGTAAAACAACACTACATCTAATGATAATTAAAATATAATTATTTTCTCATCTAATGTTTATATCTAAAATTTTTTTAAAATAAAACAAAAAAATAAATATAAAACAAAAATCTATTATATTTAAAATTCAGTAGCTAATCCACCACCAGGTAATATTCTAGCTTTTGGTATAGTTAAAGTTCCGCTTCCATACATACTAACTGGTGGAGGTAAAGGAAATTCAAAATCATCAGAATTATTTGATTTCCATCTAAAAATATTTTAATTAAATAAAAATATATTTCTAAGAAGAAATTAAAAAATACTAAAACCATCTGATTAAAAAATTTAAATAAATAATTTGGATGGAAAGCTAGCATTCAAAAATATATTTATTTAGGTGAATTGTTTATTAATTAATGAATGACTTAAAAAATAAATATTTCTAAAAAGCGAAGATTTTGTTTCTAGTTAAATACTATTTTAATTTTTAATTAATTTGTAGCTAAAAATGTACTTATATTGCTATTAAAGAAGGTTAAATCACACTTAAAATTAGCGATTAAACGAGACGTGATTTTAAAAACTTTAATCATCCCTAAGTCCATTTTATATTTAAAATTCCCGTCTACATATCATTTTAATCATCAGTACTTTAAAATAAACTTTCTTATTTTCTCCAAAAAACTACCTCAATTGTTGTTTTAACATTCCAAAAGGAATATATGAATTTCTTTCATCCATTAAATATTCATTATTTAAATAATTATTTTTATTCTTTTCTAAAAAAATTGAAGAAATTTTGTAATTATTATTTTGTTTTTTTAAATAATTTTTATTTATTTTTGAAGATTTTTGTTGACATTTTTTAATAAATTTAATTAAAATTAAAAATAAATAAATTAAAGGTAATAATAAAGCTAAAATAATTATTAAAATAAAAATTAATAAATTTAAATTTGTAAATAATTTTGTAGAATTAATTAAAGCATTGTTTGAAGAGGAAGAAGGAAGAATAAAAGAATTATTAATATCAAATGACTAAAATAAAAAAAAATATTTCTAAATTTAAAGAAAAGAAAAAGAAAATAATGTTTAGGTTGATCGGCTAACTAATTTAAATATTTTTAATAGAGTCCCATTCTTAGCCTTGTATTTTTAATTTAATTAATTTTTCCTATATTAATCTTTTATTCATGTGCAATACCTTCATTCTCTTTAAGCATTACATAAAATGTTCTTCATTAATTCAATATCTAATCCTAACAAAAATATACTTACCTTAAACAAAACTTAAATAAAGCCTAAGGGTTTATACCTATTGGGAAGAATATTAAAATTTCTGGAGAAAATATTTGCCACATAAATTTAGAAATAAACTAAATGAGTTTATTTTTCTCATTTCAACTTATCTTGTATTAGACAACCCCCAATATTTCTTTACAAAAATAAAACGAATATTTTCTCCTCTAATTATTTCAAATATTTAATTTTTCTTACTTTTTCTTCAAATCCAATAATTCCAAATTTTTCTTTTAATTTATTTCTTGTATTATTTAATTTAAAAATATTTTTAATTATTTGTAATCCAATAAAAGAATTAATTGGCTGGAATAAATTATCCAAAAAATAAATATTTAATATTAAACAATTTTCTCTTCCACATTGAAATAAACGATAAATTGGGATAAATTTTATATTTAAATAAGTATTTGTTAAATTAATATTATTTTGGACAATTGAAGAAAGAATACTTTAAAAAATAAAATTAAAAATTGTTTTTTAAAAGGGAAAAAATTTTAAAAATTATAATGGAAACCTTTCTGTTATCAAGAAAACTTCCGTAACTCTCTTTTAAGTACATTTTTTATGCCCTAAATTGTTTTACCTTTCTAATTCAATCAAATCCAAATCATCAATATCATTATTCCTGAATATATATAATTCTAATAAATGTTCATTTGGGTTGAGCAGTGAAACCTTAAAGGATTTATTGGATTACTTTTTAAATATTGGAGAGTAAAGTAGTTAGTCTTTCTTTCATTTAAATTCGGATATTATTTAGATAGGTTGATCAGGGATAGGTTAATACACTCTAGAAGATAAAATATGAATGTGGGGGAGGTCCTCAAATAAAATAGGGCCTTAAAATCAACATATATAGTTAAAGCAATAAAAATATTTTCAGTTTTCTTTACCGTAATAGTTGTTTGATCTTCATGTTGAGCAGGTAAAGGATCATTTACCCTTACACGAAAAGTATATCTTTAAAAATAAATTTATTAAATATTTACTATAATTTAATTTATTAACGATTTAATTGCTGTTTTGGATAAATCAACATCCTCTTTAATTGACAATTCCCCAGTTGAACGATTTAAATTAAAAGGAATATTAGACATTGAAATTGGCTTTAGAAATGAGAAAAATAAATATTTTTAAAATTAAATAAATACTTCTCCAAAAGTTTGTATCATTCCTTCACCCCAACTATAACGTAAATTGTATTTATCCCCTTCATCTAAATCATTAGCTTTTAATTGAAGGAAAGGTTGTTCTTTTTTATTAATATCAATAATTGCAGCAAAGAAGTGTTTAATTAAAAATTGTGGGGAATTATCGTTAATATCAATTATATTTATATTTAAATAAATAAATGAGGAATGGGATGAATTGTCTTCTTTTGAAATACCTTCATTACATTTTTGTTTTATATTTGGGCAATCGTCTACAATTATTTTAAGTTGATAAGAAGGTATAAGTTCTCTATCCAATCCTTAAATTCCCAATAATATTTTTTTTATTTTAAGAAGGAAAATAATATTTGATTTCTGTATTGTTTTTAAAAATTAATTTTTTTATTCAATTCTCATTTTCTCATTTACGTTCATAGTATAATTCGGTTATTTATAATCTTAAATTTCTTTGGAAATTTAAAATTTTATAAATTAAAATATGGTTGGCTGAGTTGAGAGAGAGCTGCCTAGGTGCCCCTCCCCCTCTCGATTTAAGATAGGAATGATTTTCCGGCTCCAATACATAGTGTCTATATTAAATGTTAATTATATTTAATCTCTGAATTTAAATAAAAAAACCTTTAATTAAATAAATTTCAGGCCTTTCAGGTATTAAAATACCAAAAGTCTCCCCTTTATTTTCCACTAATTTATAACATTTGGATTTTTGTTCTTCACTTCCATCTAAATCTATTGCCTCGGGAAATTGATTTATTGGGATATTTTTATTTGGAATTTCGTCTTCTTTAATATCAATATTCCACTCCTTTTCTTCTTTTAAAAAATTAAATTTTGGACAATTATCGTTTAAATCCAAAACTTTTATTTGTAAAAATAATTTTTGACATTCATTTTTAATAGAACAAATATTAATTAAAATTAAATAAATATTTTGACGTTCATAATCAAAAGAATTTAAATATATATTATTTAAATATTCTTTATAATAAAGTTTGCCATTAGTTGAACTTATAGAAAATTTATTTCCATCCTTTTTTTAAATTAAAATATTAATTTTTGATTAAAAAAAAGAAAAAAGTCTCTGGGAAGTTATTTGTTTCAGAGTTGTCTGTAATTTTTATATTTATGTATTATTTAGAGGCACACTCCCGTTTAGAGAACTCAGGTTTATCCTTATATGTAGTGTCCCATGTTCCCAAAATTTTTTCTTAAAATATTTTTTGGGAAGAACTTATTCTTTTATAAAAGGTTTATATTTTTTTGATCAAACTTTGTAAAAAATTATAACTCAATTATTTAATCTTAAATTTAATTCCTTCCTTCATTTCAATATTTTTTAACTACCAAAAATTAATTTAATAAAATAATTTACTTTAAAATTCTCAAAAATTGAATAAACAACATTAGGACTGTTAGTTATAATTGCTAAAAGAGCAGGTAATTCTTGATTCTAGAAAAATATGAAATATTATCTTAAATTAATAATTAATTATTTACTTCAGGGAATAAATGTATTGAATTATTTGAAGGCCAAAGCACTTTAATAATAGGGGTTTCTTCTAATTTTGTTATTTCCACACAAATATTTTTTGATTCAAATTTTTTTCGAAAAGTTAACTTTAAAATAACACAATGATGATTGGAAGTTTGTAAATTATTTAATAATTTATTTTTGAATATTAATAATTGTTGGCCTCTCAATTGAAACAATTCTGTAAAATGAAAATAATTATAAATTAACTGAAAAGTTTAAATTTTTAAAATAGAATTATTATATTCCATAATTTAAAGAAAAAATTTCATTTTATTAATTCGAAATATTTAAATATATATTATTTTAATTTTTATAAAAATCTGTAAGTTTCAAAAAACGTAATATCAACAATAGGATTGTGCTTCTAAACAACCAACCGAAAAACTAAGGATTTTTGGCTGCTTCTGGATATCCAAAATATTTCAAAACCCAATAACTTTACTCAAAGTTTTAATGAAATTATAAATTAATAATTTCTTGTTTATCAATAAATTAATTTTAATTTTCTAAAATTAAATTATTACCATTTTTATTACTCTCTAAATTAACATATTTAACCAATTCCTCAGGAATTTTAATTAATTTAATAAAATCCTTTCCTTCTTCAAAATTATTATTTCCAGATTTATTTAATTTAATTATTATTGTTCCATTTTCATTATTTTTTTCTTTAAATTCTTTTTCTAACCATTTTTTAAATTTATTAATTATTGAATTTATTTTTACATTTATTTTTGCCAATAAATTATTTTCTTTATTTAATTTAATTTCTGCTTTTAATATTGGTGTATTTTCAAAATTTAATGGTTGAGAAATTTGTATAGAGCCATTAGGTAACATTTTTAAAGAATTACTTCCATCTAATTGAATAAATTGAATCGAAGAAGTTTTGTCTTTTTTAAAAGAAAAAATTTAATTTAAAAATTGAAAAAAAGGGGTTAGAAATGAGAGGGGATACAGAAAAAGAAGTTGGAGGAATCCCTAAGATTTGCCACCCTAAAATTGTCTTTTTAACCATTTTCCAAGTTTAGTCTTGTCTTTTAAAATATTTCCCTTCAAAAAACTTACTTAAGGAAGGTAAAGGAATATGTAAAAGTTCTAATCCAACAGGCGCATCTTCACTAAGAGATTCAACATTAAAAGTTTTGGGTATAATATTTTTAATAATTTGTTCTTTAATTGTTTGTAAAGTTGTTGATTTTATTTTCTCTTCATGGTTATTTCTTCTTTTCACAAAAGTTATTAGAGGAACTAAAAAATGAATAACAGGTTTATTTTTTAGAAAAGGACTCTCCAAGCTTCTAGATGTTACAAAAAGTTAAAAATCTTTAACAGTCAATTTGTTACTCAAATTTTTTTAAGTTATAGAGAAAGACTACTGAGCTACCGGGGCATCGACTAATGCTTTCTCTTTTATCCTTAGATCGTTTAACCCCCGCCTAAGCATTTTAAATGCTCTAGGTGAATCATTCTTACAATAGTCACACCTCCCCCCACTCCCCTAACCCTACTTCTCAAACAAACCAGTAAATCCTTTTGTCGTTGTTTCAATTGTAATATTTTGTTCAAAAGAAATATTATTTCTAAAATTTGAATTAAAAAATATTTCATCCTTCTCTTCATTAAATTCATCATCCTCCTCCTTATTTTCTTCTTCCTCTTCCCCCTCATTTTTATTTAAATTATTTGCTCTATCAGCAACAGCTACAACATTAATTTTAATTTCTGCTGTATTTGACCTTTTATGTGTAATTCCAGCTCCATCTACAGCCAAAATTTTAATTGAAGCTCTTTCCCCTTCAAACATTGACTCTTTTAATCTTAATTCGACTGAACATTTTGGCCATTTACATTGTGGGGAATTTAATGAAAATAAAGAATTGTTTTTGTTGTCCTCCGGTATTAAAGAAAATTTACTAATTCCGCCAATACCTTGGTCAAAATCTATAATTTCCAATCGACGAATTAAAAAGCCTGGAGGAGAGCCCTGTTAAATTAATTGTTAAATTAGAGTTTTAAATAAAGGCTTAATCTAAAATAAACTAACCGCAGGAATAATTAATTCCAAAAGAAAAGGACCTCCCAAAAAATAAGGAGGATTATCATTAACATCGACAACTTCAATTTGAAGTGTTGCTCTGTCTTTATTATTTAAATCCTCAAATAATAAAGAATAAGATTGTGAAGAAGGGGAAGAATTGATAGAAGGATACTTTTGGGTTCCTTGGTTTTGATTGAAAAAAATATTTGAAGAAGGAAGAATGACCTAAAAAAGAGGAGAAAATTTTATTTAAAATTTCATTTCTCATTTAGTTTTTCTTTCTATCAGAATAATCAAGAATATTTTCTTCACTAAAGTTATCTTGATATATTCCCCTTTTTTAACCTTTACTTTTTACTATTAACAAAATAAACTATCATTTTCCTATCATTCCTTAATTCTGAGGAATTTTAAAAATTCAAAGAAATCCCTCCATAATCCCCAAACTAAATTAAAAATTAATTTAAAAAATAAAGATTCCTGATCAACATCCAACTCTTCAATTAAAATTAATCCCGAACAGCTTTCATTTAATCGAAAAACTTCAAATGGTAATTTATTTTCTATTTTTCTTTCATTTTCAAAATTTAAAGATTTTGTATTTGAAATAGATAATTCTAAGGGATTTTCGATAAATTTATTATCATCTGAACATATTTGGACATCTAAAAGCTTTCCAGAAGGCCAATCTTCATCGAGAAAATAAACATCAGGCGGATAAACAGATAAATGTCCAAAAACTTAAAAAATAAATAAAAAAATTTAAAGAATTATTTTTGGTTTTAATTAATAAAAAATTATGTTTTAGAAATTAAATAAAATTAAAAAAAAGGAAATTTGTAAAATTTAATTATAAATCCAAAAAATTAAATTATATAAGAAAAATGAGTAAAAAGTATTTTTCAGTAGAATTATTGTTAAATAAAATGTTTTCAATTTTCTTACTTAAATAGATTAGGTAATTTAATTTAAAATAAAGAAATTAACTTTTGGTAAAAATAAATAAATTTAAAGATTTAAAGTAAGAAAATATAAAATAAAAAAACACAAGAAATGTCCCAATTAATTCTCACTTTTTTTGTTCAAAAAATGTTTGTTTATTAAAAGAATTTGAATAAAAATTATAAATTACCAGATTGAAATGCAAGTTGAGCAAGTAAATGAGTAAAAACTGATGGAATAAAGTAATTACCAAAATTATTAAAATATTTATTCATTATTTAATTTATTTTATTAAAAATAAAAGAGGATTTGATTAAAATAAATAAATGAATGATTATTAAAAAAGAGAAGTGAGAACAATAAAAGAAAATATTTATTAAGTGGATATATTTTTGTTGGAACATTTTATTTTAATTGTTTGGACAAGGACTTTAAAAATATTTTTCTTTTATTTTTCAAAAGTCTATAAACAAAATAGTTTCGGATTTAAATAAAAAATTCCATGCTTCATTTTCCGATTAAATCCATTGAGTAACTAAAAGAGGAGGATGGGGGGAATTATTTAAACAAAGAATTGTTTTTAGTTAATCGCTAAATAATCGCCTTTCCATTAACTTTGTTTGTCCTTAAATTTATTTTTTAAATAACAATTTTGAAAAAATTTACATGTTTTCCTAAAATTTAATAAGTTTGTAAGAGTTTATTAAAAGTTTACGAACTGGCAAAACTTGCTAAACTTAAAACTCTTTTTAAGTAAAACAAAAATTCAAAATGTTTATATTAATCTCTATGTAGATTAAGTAAGACTTCAAGATTTATCATAAATTTAACCCGGAAATTCTGCTCAATTCATTGTATAATTTAAAATATAATAGACAATTTTTAGAAACAAAAGAGAGGGAGAATTTGACAAATATTAAATACTGACCCCCCCCCCCCCTATTTCAGCAATTTAAAAGAATAAAACGGCATAAAGTTTATGCATCAAAAAAATATTATCAACCAAAAGAGAACTTAAAGCAAGCCTAATGAGGAAAATTTTAATTGAATGGAGACGTATTTTTTAATTATTATAAGGATAATCAAATGGTATATCCGAAAATTATTTTAAAAATTACAAAACTTTTCTCAAAAATTATTTTTAAATAAATAAAGAATGATTAATATTCTCACTTTTAATTTTCTCTTCCTTATTTTCTCCATACTTTTAGGTATATACATACATAATAGTAATTCAAGCAACAATCAACAAGTCAAAACTTCCCGCGCGTATAATTAAAGTTATAGGGAAAAATTGTTTTGAGGGAAAAAGGAAAGTGCTCAAAAATAAAAATAAGAAGATGACTATTTTGGAAGAAAATCATTAGTGGAGTGGAACAAATAAAAATAATTAATTTGTTGAGATAATAAATAATTTGAATATCTTATTGTTTTTTAATGATTAGTTATTTATATAGGTAGGTAGTGATATCACGGGTTACCAAAATACGGACTTTTTTCCTACCCGAAGCCCGATCCGAAGAAAATCTAAGAATCCCGATCTCAAACTCGACCTTACTTTTTTCTCAATCTTTGACATCCTTGCAAAAAAAATTTATTAATTTTATTCAATCTACACAAATTCTATATATTCAATTATTTTTTTCAAATACTTTCAAAGTTTTAACGTGTAACACCAACACTTTTACGGCCAAGCACAACATTAATTAATAATTCGTTATATTCTGCTCGAAGTTCCAATGCCTAATAAAAAATATTTTAAAATTAAGTTGACAAAAGTATAGGGACATTTTAACAGATTAAATTTTAAATTTAAACTTGAAATTCATTTACCCGTTGTTTTGATGGTCCATAGTCTAGTTTAGTACGTAATTCAGTCAATTTTTCATCAAGTTGTTTCCTTTCTTTTTCTATTTGATCCACACGACTTTTTAATTCGCGCAACTAAAAAAGAATAAAACAACTAAAATACAGCAATTTTTGATTTGCTAGTTATAGGGAACGGATAACCGAAAATGGAGAGCTAATAGTTATACTTATGATCAACTGGATAATATTGAGAAGCGGTTCTTAATACTAAACTCGATTTATGAAAATAGTCAATCTACTATATTCTTTGCAGAATCAAACTTCCTCTTACCAACATCCTCAAATTTTTGGGACACTTCTTTTTAGTATAACCATAATTTACAATTCTGGTTGGCATAATAGCTAGTTTAGTTCTGAAAGATAGCCCAACTTAAGGCGGCAACTTTACATAATTTAAACTAATTATTACTCTATTCATTTCATATCCTCCACCACCAAATCTACTCTCTTCTGCTTTAATTTGTGCTTTAAGTCTCTCATTTTCTGCCTCCAGTCGACTCAATTCTTCTTTTAAAGAATCTCTTTTTGCTTGAAGTTCCTTTTTAATTAAAAAAATATTTTTTTAATTAAAATTTCTTCAAAAACAAACTCTCGATTTAGATCTAAATTCTTTTTTCTTTTCTTCTATATTAGACATTTTATCAATATTTTCATTTATTTCTGTCTGTTTTGTTTTCATAGAGGATAATTCTGACCGTAAAAGTGCTTCGTTTTGTTTAAGAGTTATTAACTCTTCTTGGAGACGAACATGCACTAAAAATATATATTTTAATAAATTACCTAAATAGAATTTTTTTTTAATTTTTGGATTCCTTTCGAAGAATGTTGGGGATCGGGGAGGAAAACCTTTGTTTATGGTAGGAAAGAATTATTTTATTGAAGTCTAGAAGGGGTTCTGACAAAATTTAGAAATTTCTAAGCAAATTAAAACTCGCAATCTTGTAATTCATCAGCACTAACAGCAGAACTACCCAATGCTAACAAAGATTCATCCAAGCCTGTAACATTCGTAACTATTTCTCCATGACGGCAATTTAAAGAAATTAATTGTAATTGACGAACAATTTGCTTTGAAAGAGCGGATATCCTTCCCTCAATTTGTCTCTTAGATTCGTCAAAATTGTCCTTTTTGGAAAATTATTTTTATTTAAAATTATTAAGGAATTGGGTTAAAAGTAGAATTTATTCGATATTTAATCGAAAATACCAAACAACCAGTAAAGGCTCGGCATTTTTGGTCTCCGCATTGTTTTAGACATTTATTTTTTTGAATTCTTAGAAGGGTATATTAGACATATTTCAAATAACGGAAACATCTTGGAGGCCTAGATAAATTCCAAGACTTGTTTATTTATATATGTATGTATTATTTATTATTTAAAAAATTAAATCTTCATAAAAATCAACTCAGGATATAAAACGGCTTTTAAAATACTCATTGGACCTTGCCAATTTATTTCAAAAAATTACCAAAAAATTATCCATTTGTGTTCCTCTAGTTTTCAACTCTCTAAACTTTTCACTTTTATCACCTGCCAATAATTCAAATTCATTTTGGAATTCTTGAAGTTCTTCTTGTGCTTGTGCCATTCTTTCATTAATTTCTTGTAATTGTTCTTGCATATGTCCAATCTCTTTATTATCTTTCTGTATTTTTTGAATAAAATTATCTCTTTGTTCTTCTGGTGTTTGCTCTGATTGTAGTTCGGCAACAATTTGGGACCGTTTTTCTCTCATTTCTTGTAATTGTTCTTCCATCAACACTTTAATTTGGAATTTTTAAATTAAATAAGGTGAGTTTTGATTGAATTTAAAACAAGGATATTTAATTTTTGGCAGTCAACAATGGATGAATTATGACTATACCAAGATGGGGATTAGACTGATTCTTGATATTATCAAAGTTGCATTTCCGGGGATTTTATTTTTCAAAAGAAGAATTCTAACCCAGAGGAAATTGAAAATAAAAAAATTCCAAATTTCTTTACTTGTTTGACGTTTAAGAGGCGAATTAGCCAATGCCATATCCATTTCTTCTTTAGTTTTTGTCAATTCTACCAATTCAGCCTTTTTTCTTTCCATTTCATTGCGTAAACTTTCTACCTCTGTATTTACTTGTTCAAATTCTTCTTTTACTTCAATCTCCTTAAGAAATTATATTTATTTCGTTTAATTTCAGATTATTTACAAGCACTCTCATCCTTTCATTATTTTCTGTCCTTAATCTCTCTGTTCGCTGTTCCAATTCTTGAAGTTGTTCTTCACGTAATCGACGTTCACGAAAAAGTTCTTCAACTTCCGCCATTAATTCTTAATTTAAGATAAACTTTTAAAGGAATTCAAAGACTCTATACTTTGATTGGCTAAAGCGGTTTGATCAGCCTCTGCTTCTAAAGAACGCAAATTTGTATCTGAATGAGTATTTTGACGGTCAATTACCTAAGCAAGTCAAAAGAATATTTTTAGATTCTATAATAATAGGTTAGAATTAATTTAATTAAACGGAGGGTCATTAATGAGTATTCAGATATTATAGGTAAGGTCAGTTATCATTTTTCTTGATAATTTAAAGATTGCATATCCATCAATAAATCATTAATTAAATAATTGATATAATATATTCAAGAAATTTTCAAAGGCATTGCCTCCTTCTCTTCTCAGGATGCTCTCGTTAGGGATAAAATATAAGTTATAAATTTTAGTGATGTTATAGTAGATAAGTTCAAAAGTTTTCTTGCCAAATTACGGATATTTTATTTCCAAAAAACATCTAATTTTTCACCTAATTAAAAAATATTCTTTACCAAATTATAATCAGCTAAAAGTCCTTGTAATTGTTTTAATTCCTGTGCTTGTTCCTCAGCTCTAAAATACATTATATTATTAAAGCTTTATAATCCAAACCTCTGTTCATAAGCTAATAGATTTTCTCTCCCTTTTTCTGCTTTATCTAATTCTTCATTTAAATTTCCCAATTCAATCTCCAATGCATTCAATTTATTATGTAAAAGTCCAATATAATAATTAGCATCCGCTATCATTCTTCCTCCACCCATTGCTGCTAAAATTCTGATTTTCCTTTTTACATTTTTTTTCAACAAACTTCCCATTCTACTTCCCATTCTAGAAGCCATAGCAGCAGCTCTAGCCCCACTAACCCCTTGTTGAGTTATCGGACGTTGATGGGCAGCAGCAGTTCCGAGAGGTAATTGATGGGCAATCATTTGACGAGACATTGTTCCTGGACGTGGCCCCATAGCTGTAGTAGAACGATTTAATGGACGATTACCCTTTTATTGCAGAACTAAATTTTTTGTAAAATTCTTAAATATACAAGTGCTGTTCCAGGTACACCAACGCCTGCTGAAGTTCCAACTCTAGAGCCTACAATTATTTAGATAATTTACTTCTTGATTAGAGCTAATAACTTTTATTTTCTTAACATTTTTTATTATTTTTCAAAATTATTTAGATAACTATATTTCTCTCATTTCTTTCGAAAAACAGAAATTTTCTTTCAAAATAATATTTCCTTACAAAAGTTTATTCAATTATTTAATTAATATTACCTGCTCTACTATAGCCTCTTGGAGGGGCGGCTGAAACAATAGAATTTTCCACCATCCCAATTCTGCTTTGTGGACGTGCAACAGTTGTTGATGGGGCTATAGCCATTTGTCTTGAAGGGGGGACTGGACCAAAAGAAGAAGCCGAAGAGGGAGGTCTTTCAGAATCTATAAGAGAAAATCCTTCCTAAATTCTCCAAAAATATTCAAACTTCTTCCAGCCGTTTTTGGTCGTCGTTGTGCTGCTGTACTTGGACGAGCTGAAGGAGGTCTCTGCCTATATTGATGGTCCATTTCGTGGTTTAATTATTTAGATCAAAAAATAAGTATGAAAATTCTAGGCAAAATAAACTCATAGAAAAACAAAAGCAAATTTTTATTAGCTTCAACATTGTTGCTTAGTAACCAAAATTTTTAGTTTATTAAAGTTTTACAAATAAAACTTTCTATAAATAAACAATTTCGGGTCCCATTTTATTATGATTTTATTTTTTTAACAACAATTTTCCATTATTTCCTAAAATTGTTTTACCGGGATGTGAAAAAGAGAAGCCTATAATGATGGTCAATTCCGTGTTTTTTTTTATTTTACCAAAGATTTTCGATTTTAAAGTGAATTTAAAATAAAAATAATTTCATAAAAATTTATTAACTTTTCGTAAAAGATTTTTATTTACTACATTATCTTTTATAATTATTTCTCTTCTTCATCATCATCATCATCTTCTTCTGGTTCAATCGTTGTGGAATTTCCAAAATTATTCTCTAAAATTTCCTCATCTTCCAATTTCAAACTGGGCAAAGTTGTTCCTTCATTATGCCCGTTAAAAGGATGAAAACAGTTGGGAGGAGGGGGTCCAGGAATGACAGATTGAGGGGCAGGTACAAGACAACGAAGTGGGGGATCAGCAGCTTCTAACAATTGATGTATTTGTTGGCATTCCTCAGTGCGAGTTATTCCCATATTTTGGCGAATATCCTGAAAGTAATATTTAGCAAAATGGAGATATTCCTATAATAAAGCGGTGAGACCTATCCAAGAAAATGACACAAAATTCGATGGGATTGATCTTACTACTGAATGTATTAGGAACTGGAATTTGCCTCTCCTAAAATCTCAACGGTTATACTAAAAAATTCATTTTAAGACCCAGTTCTTTTACCCAAAATTTGTTGTACAAAGTCAATGCTGGTCCAGCCAGCCATTTATTCAAATTATCATAAGAAGTTTTCATATGTTGTTGAACAGTTTGTGTGTAATTTTCATATTCTGTTTGTAATCCATTATCTTTTGCCCAACCACTCAAGTTTGTTTCAATTTGCGCTTTTGTAACATTTGAGGAAATTATTTGAAAAAATTGACGACGTGCGGGAACAGAAACATTTCGAATTAATGCTGATGGAAATGGGTGATGACCGTGACCATGTGGTGGTGGTGGATGGAAAGGAGTAAAAGAGAGAATGGAGATTGGAAATAATACAAATAAAAGGAAAATCATTTTAATTATCTAAAATTCAGGAAGTAATTAAAAATAAGAGGGCAAGCTAGCCTATCGCAGTTATAACTAATTGCAAATTTGGCAGTAGGGGATTTTGATACCATAACGCAGCTCGAAGATATATTGGAGCTCAGGCATATTGGAGTGTATCCCATTTTGAGAAAGACTGATAATAATTGGTAGTTAGTAAAATAAAAATTATATAAAATATTATTTTATTTAGAAAAATTATTAGAAAAATAATTTTCAAAATAAATGGCCAATCTAAGTATTTGGCCATTAAATATACAAAATTTTATCAACACTATTATTATAGTGATAATTAAAAATAATCTAAATTTGTTAAAAATACGAGATTTAATTGAAAAAAGAGGATTAGAATATTAAATAAATAATCATGGAGAGGATATTTAGAAAATAATGAATAAAATTTTTATAAAAATTTTTTTAAATTTGGATTTATAGAATAAATTCTTGAAAGTAGATAAATTAAATTTTAAGTTATATCCTATATCTGGTTGGCAAATGATGGAATTGTAAACATTAGGCTTTTATATTTAACTAATGTTTTGGTGATTGAAACGGACTTTGAAACGGACAACGCTTAATTCTTAATCAAGGATGGATCCAATTTTAGAAAAAGTAATTAACGAAGAATCTTCATTATAATTTCTCTTATTTTTAATTTTATTAACAAAAAATACTTATGTATATGAAAATATATAAAATCCACTTTAATAATTGTTTTTAAATTTTTTGTTTAATCTCATTTCCTTATTATCTTTGATTAAAGAAAATTTATTGAAATTGAAATTTACATAATTTTCTTTTAGTCTTCTTTTTAGTTAAAAATTTTTATTTTTTTATATGAGAATTATTCTTCAAATAATTATTAAAAATAGGACAGTTTCAATTAAACAAAAATTCCGAATTTTATCAATCATACAGAATATCTAAACGTTAAATATATTTAACTACATTTTTTTTTCAAAATTTTATATAGAGAGAATCCAAAATTAAATACCTCTTTCTTCATCTTTATTTTATTTAAAAAGGCCAAATTCCAAAATTTTTATTTTTAAAAAACACTTTTAAAAATTTATTTTTACTAATTTTATTCCCTTAAATTAAAAAATTTGTGTATTTTAGTTTTCAATTAAACACTTAAGTACCTCTAAATAATTTAGTCAAGTGTGAAAAAAAAAGAAAATTCTTCTCTGAATAAATTCTTTGTTCATTTATTGTTTTCCATATAAATACTGGAAATTGGGAAACATTGAAAATTTCTTTAAAAATGATCAAAAATAATTTTATAATTTTCTTGAGTTCTCGAAACTTCAAATATTCTTAAGGATTTTTATAAATCCTTTAATTGATGTTAGTTGACTACATGATTATTGAATTAAGAAAAAATCAAAGTTTATATTCATAATTAGCCCTATCTCTAATATATTTTTAGAGTCGTTCCAGACACTCTCGAACATTTTCTTCAACCTTTATTTAAGTTTTATTTACCCAATTTTATTCTTAATTTGTGTCAAAATTATTTAAAAAAATTTCCTCATAATTTATTATTTAATCTTAAAGTAATTGTGTTTATTTGTTTTAAAAAGTCTTTTGGTTTCCTTAGAGCTTTTCTTATTTTATTTAAATAAGAACACTTTTATTTACTCAAGAAAAGCTTTTTGACATTCGTCGCTAAGTAATAAATATTTAAATAAAAAAAGAAGTAAATTATTTAAAGGTGTTCTTTACTATTTTTGTAACTTTATTTTATTTAATTTTTCTTCTTATTTTGTGTTTGGTGTATTAAACTAGTACTAAATTTGTGATTTTTAGCTGAGATTGTGGCAAATAATAAGTGTGAACATTTTTGGATTTTTGAAACAAAAAATGTTTTTTAAATACAATTATGTAAATATATATTTAGTATCCCCTATTGACCGTATTTTAAGTCATGTTTAACTAATTTTTTTAATTATAGAATCCGTACCAGAAACGAGCGTCTTGCTTTATTTGCGTTACGTTCGCCCTGTTCCGCACTATAATTTTACAATAAGCGATTATCATCATTATTTTTGAAGCTAAATTTCTGCTATTTTTAAGTAAATCTGGTTCCCTATCAAAGTCCAAACTTTAATTCTTGGCCAGTATCCCCTATTGACTGTTGGTTAAAAATAAAAGGAAGATAAAGTGATAATTATTTTAAAATTAATTATTTTTTACCAAATTATTTTTCAAAAAACTAAAAATCTATTAATTTATTTAAATCTTACATCATTTAGCTAAATACAAGCGCAATCCTTATTGCAATTAAATAAGCGGATTGCATCATTTCCCCCCTTACCTTTCATTCCCAACATTCCCCCCATTGCTTCTGTTTTAGAAAAAGCTTTTTCTATAAAACATTATATTTATTTCAACATTCTCTTTTATCTAACCATTATTAGAGAGCTGCTTTTCCTCATTCTGTCTTTCTCACTTGTCATTTTCCCATCAGTTATTTTTTGGCCAAACATATCTTCTCTGTTTATTTATTTATTTAAAGCTGTAAAAATATTAAATTACTTAATAATTTTAAATTTATTTAAATAAGAAATTTTATATTAATATTTTAGAGAAAAAATATTTGGAAATTTCTTCCTTCATTCCTTTCTTTAAATAATTATTTTATTAAATTTTCTCGTTTATTCTTCTATTGAAATTTAAATTATTTTTAATTTAATTTAGAATTATCTCTTAATTAGTAGTCATTTTTCTACCCAAAAATGACCCTTCCTCGAAAATCCTCCAATTCTTCCTCACTTTCTTCCAATTCAAAAGCTAAATGGTTACGTCAAAATGCTCTTTTAACTTTAACTATTGGGGCTGTATTTATTGGAGTTTTGGTTGGGTGTGTTGGTCGTTTGGGGGAACCTAGTGCTAATACTGCTAGATTTGTTGGATTTCCTGGAGAGGTATTTTTAATATTTTATTTCTAAAATTATATGTAAGTATTCACATTATCTTTCCTACTCAAAATTCAACTAAATACCCCTTTTAATAACAATTAAAGCTAGCTATAACTTGGATCAGAAAAATATCCCTTAAACATTCCTTGGATATTAAAATTAAAAAATTCTTTTAAAAACAAAAAAAATATTTAAAAAGTTGTTAATGAGAATGCTCAAATGTGTTATCCTTCCACTAATTTCATCTTCTCTAATTACTGGTCTTGCACAACTTGATGTTCGTCAATCGGGTAGAATGGGGGCTTTGGCTATTTTATATTATTTGGCTACTACTGGAATTGCTGTTACTGTTAGTTTTTATATAAAAATTAATAATTTGAGTTTAAAAGAGTTAATTTAAAAAAATTATTTTCGTTAATATGTACACATTTCTTTTGGCTGGAAAAATTATTTCAAAAATTAAATGAGTAGGAGTTACTAGAAAGTGTGCCATAATATACAAGTCCGCCTTACAAAGAAAAATTTTTTATGTAAAACAGAAGGCTGTTTAGTATAGAGGGTTAAATATTGTATATGATTAACAATAAATTAAAATTTTGCCTTCAAAACATTCTAGGCCCTTTAATGATTTTACTAAGTATTAAAATATGAGGATTAAAAAATATATATTTTTAAATAAAAAATTCCAGACAGGCATAATTCTTGTAATTGCAATACACCCAGGCAATCCTGCCTATTACCCTGGCCAACAAAATACCAAAAATCAGCCAATTATAAGTATGGCAGATACTTTAATGGATTTAATTAGGTAAAAATTAAAAAAAATATTTTACAAAAAAATATTTGTTTAAAGAAATATATTTCCCGATAATTTAATCCAAGCAACAATGCAACAAACACAAACAAAAATAGAGAGAATTAATGGATCTGATGGAATTTTAATTGAAAAATATAAATTGGGGCATACTGATGGAATGAATATTTTAGGTGATTATTTAAATTAGTTTTAAGTATTTTAGAGGAAAAAATTAATTTATTTTGAATAACTAACAAGTCTCGTTAACTGTAAACAAAGATTTAAAGTGAGCATAATATTCCCTTTAAACTATGTTTATATTTTTTAAATTAAAAAAAAATTTTTTTTTAATTTAAAATAAAAAAAATTTATAGTTGAGTATTATTAATTAATTAATTTTCAGGTTTAATTGTTTTTTGCATTGCTTTTGGTATAGTATTAAGCCAATTAGGACCTAGAGGTCGTCCAATGGTTAGAATATTTTTAATTAATATTTTTATTCCTTTAAAATTTTTTAGGTTGATTTTTTTGCAATTCTTGATTTGGTCAGTATGCGTTTAGTTTCTTTAATTATGTGGTTAGTTTAATTAAAAGAAATTTGTTTAAAAATATTAATTTTATATAAAGGTATTCACCAATTGGCATTTCTTCTTTAATTGCTAGTAAAATTCTTTCTGTTGAGAATCTCACTGACACCGCTAATAGTTTAGCCATGGTTGGTCTAAATTTAAAATTTATTATTAAATAATTGGGTAAAAAGTAAAAGAATTGAAAGTTAAATGATCCTCTGTTTTATAAATGAATGGAAGGAGGGGCTTATCCCAAATATCAAAGCCTCCACTCTTAAATTTAAAAATTTCCACTATTTTTCTCTGTAATACTCCAAATAGTTTACTTAATTTCATTTTTAGTGTTAAGCCAATTAATTATTCCTCCAATTTTTTAAAAATTAATTCTTTATTACTTATTTCAGTATTGCTTAACAGTCATTATTGGTCTATCAATTCATTCACTCATCTCCCTTCCATTGCTCTATCTCTTCCTAACAGGCAAAAATCCTTTTGTTTTTGCCAAAGGTTTACTTCAAGCAATGGCTATTGCTTTTGGGACAGCCTCCTCTGCAGCTACATTACCAGCTACTTTTCGTTGTTTAGAACAGAATTTGGGTATTGACAAAAGGGTTACTCGTTTTGTTTTACCTGTTGGGGCAACAATTAATATGGTGAGGGGAAAGGAAAAAAAGATTTTTAAAATTAAAATTTAAAGGATGGAACAGCGTTGTATGAAGCAGTTGCAACTATTTTTATAGCTCAAATGAATGGAATGGAACTCGGATTGGCTCGAATTGTTGTTGTTAGGTAATTAATTAATTTTTAGAAATAAATTGTTACTTTTTTTTATTTTTTAGTTTGACTGCTACATTAGCATCAATTGGAGCTGCCTCTGTCCCACATGGAGGTTTAGTAACTGTTGTAGTTGTTCTAACAGCTGTTGGATTGCCTGTTGGGGATGTTTCTTTAATTGTTGCTGTTGATTGGTTTATGTAAGGAAATTTTATAAATTTTCTAAAAAATTTCTGAAATTTCTTCAGTGATCGTTTCCGAACAGCAATTAATGTTCTCGGAGATGCTTATGGTGCTGCTATAGTCCATCACCATTCCAAAGAATATTTACCTGTTGAAGGAGATGGGTTGTTGGATAAACAAGAAGGGGGAAGTGAATTAATGGTTTTACCAGAAAATGGACGGCTTTTGGCAGAAAAGGAAAGAATTGAAGAAAAAGGGAAATATTATTCACCTTTAAGTATTAGCCCGGCATAAAAATAAATTTTTATAAATTATTCCGCCAAACTTTGCCAGTGAATATGAGCTTAAGATAACATTTCCTGCATTTTTGCATTTGTTTCTATTTATCCGGTGTTTTTATAATTTTTATTTAAATTGCATAATTATTTTCTAAAGTGAATAAAAATTAATAAATATATATAAATTTGTGAAATTTTAAATAAATAAAAAATATATTCTTAATAATTAAAACGTTAAAAATATTTTTAATTAGAAAGGACACAAAATAAAATTTAGATTCGATTATTTTATTAAAGAATTTTCTTCAAATAGCCTAGAAGCCTTGATTATTTTTTAACACAAAATTCGAATAAGAAATATTTGTTTGGAAATAAATTTTTAAAAACCAAGGCAGAAACAGAAGATTTACTTAAAATATTCCTGTTTTATATATTTACTTATAATATTATTTACTTATAATATTACATCCTAAAAGCTCACGGGAATGTCTTAAAGTAGGAACAAAATATTTTCTTTGTTTTTTAAATAGAATTTTCTTATTTAAAGTTTTAATATAATATGTACTCAATGATTTACTTTAATTATAGAAATTTAAAATTTGAAAGTTTCTCCCATTTAAAAGATAGAAAATGTCAAAAATCTGAAATCAAAATAAAATTTTCAAAGTCAGAGATTGATTTCCGGTCGCTTTGCTCGCATTGCCCGACCAAATTAAAAAATCGTTAACAAATATTCAAAGCAATCGAAGCGCTGGCAATTAATTTAAATGTAAATAGCTTAGAATTTAAAATCTATATTTTACTCAAAGGAATTTTTAAATAAAAAAAAACAAATTTTTATAAATTAAAAAATAAATTAAATTTAAAAAATCATTTTAAATGTTTATTAAATTATTATTTTATTTTTTAATTATTTTTTGTCTTCAATTTGAATATAAAAATGCTTTTAAAATTTTAATTGTTGCTCCAAATAAATACACTAGCCATTTTAATTTTCATAAAAGTATGGCTTTTTCTTTAGTTGCACAACAATGGGTGACAGATGTTGTAAGTTTTATTTATTTTTTTCTAATTTAGAGTAATTTATACTTTATTTCAAACTTTTATTATGGTCTAGGGAATTTTTTAAATTTCATATGAAAATAAAATAGAAATTATAAAAAATTGTAATAGTTCCTCAAATCCTCGATCTCTTTCAAACTCTGAAGATTAAAAAAACTTATTTACAATTTAAATCCCAATATTAAACAATTTAAGACACTTTTTGTTGTTGAAGAAGATTCTAGAAATCGGGATCATAATTTGAGAGGAAACAATAAATTAAAGATTATCTATTATCCAACATATAATGTACATGAACAAATGTCAAACATTGATCACTTTTCTAACAATGCTGCAGCAGATTGTTCATATATGTCGCCACCTGATTTAAATTTAGAAATCTTAGATTCAATTCATGGAGAATTAAAAAAATATTTTGGTAATTTTTGTTAAAATTATTTTTGGTTGAAGGGGAGAAAAGGGTAAAATGGAGGTTTTGATTGAAAGAAAAAAAAAGAAATTTTAACTATAATAAAATTAGTTTTGATTTTAAATAATTATAAAAAAATTAATTAAAGAAATTGCTAAAGACTATCATTTAATACAAGCACTTTGCCTTCAACAATATCAAGTTTGTATAAACGAATTACGTTATTACCCACTTTATCCAATACTTCAATTAATTGGATGTAAACATATTGTGGCTACTTCAAATATGCCCCTTGAATCTATTTATTATTATTATTTGGGATTACTTCCAAATATTATTCATAATGGAATTCCTGGTTTGTGTTTAAATTTAAATATTGAATCTTGTAATCTCGTTGGAAAATAAATAAATATGTATTTAAATTCTGTGTCCTAACAAAATTAATAAATTGGGGGATTTATCTACTATGACCAACTTTATAAACAAAAAACTTGTTCAATTAATATCTCATTCAGGGTTGCGTCGTAATTGAAAATTTTTTTTCGTAATCGTAATTCGTAATTCGTAATTTCTAAAAAATTTTCGGAATCGTAATTCGTAATTCGTAATTTTAAAAAATTTTTCGTAATCGTAATTCGTAATTCGTAACTGAAAAAATGCCGTAATTCGTAATTCGTAATCGTAATTCGTAATTTTTAAAAAAATATTTAAATTAATTTAAAAAATCAAATATCTACAATAATTGCTGTTTTTCCCATTAATACCTCAAAGTTCTCTTATTTTTCTAATATTATTTCACATCCTAATTAATATCCTGATATCCATCCCTCTTAATACACTTAATCTTCCTATATATCTTCAATCATTCATGCGAAATCATCGTCCCAGATTAAGGTTTGATATCATGTGATATCACTCTCACTCATCCTAGTAAAAATAAATTTTTCAATCCCCAACTTCTTTTAATCTCTTAATATCCTCGTTAATCTCAGATAAGTTTTCTGCGCCGCAGGCAAAAATTTTGAGAATTTGGAAACCTTAGGAGAAAAAATTCATTTTTTAAAGCAGGAAGCAAAAAGCTTTTTGAAGTATAGATGGTCATGCAGCCAGAACTCTTAGATTTTCTGCGCCGCAGGCGAAAATTTTAAAAAATTCATGACCAAATTAAGAATTTTTAAAGTTTTTCAATTTTAAGATATTAAAAAAAAATAAATTTACAAGTTTAAATCAAAATCAAAGTTTTAAAAACATTTATTTTTGAAAAAAAGAAGTGCTTAAACTTCATTTCACAATCATGGATTCGAACCAAAGCCCACAAAATATCAAAGGGAGTGAAGCCTTTACTATTAAACCACTCAACCATCGTTCAACTAAAGGGAATCTGAGAGAAAATATAAATATTTCTTTCCATTTTCCTTCAAAAATTTAATATTTGTCTGTTTTGAAATATAATTTTTATTTTCGTAATTCGTAATTTCTAAAAAATTTTCGGAATCGTAATTCGTAATTCGTAATTTAAAAAAAATTTTCGTAATCGTAATTCGTAATTCGTAACTGAAAAAACGCCGTAATTCGTAATTCGTAATCGTAATTCGTAATTACGACGCAACCCTGATCTCATTTAAATAATCTCTTCGAGTTGAATTTAAAAAAAGATAATTTTTTTAGTTGTATTGAGAAGAAAACCAAACAAACATGGAGAGACTTCTTCTAGTAATAATCCACATGAACTTGCAGTATCTCAAAGAAAAAAAGAAATCAAAAAATTTGTAATTTTTGATTAAATTAATTATTTATTTTTTGTTTTTTAGGATATATTTTTTAAACAAATCGGTGAAAATATGGGAATTGAAGAGAAATATTTTCAAAATATAATTGAAAATATTATTAAATTTATTTTTGTTAATACACAATCTTTAATTGATTTTGAAGCAATGAGTGATATTTATCATGAAAAGATTATAAATATTGGAGGAATAGCTATTCAACAAAATAACCAGGCGTTAAACAGACAAGTTTAAAAATAATTTAAATAAAAAAATTTCTTTTTTAATTAAAGGAAGCAAATATTTTTAATTTTGCTTCCCAAAATGATAAACAAATAATTTTTGTTAGTTTTGGGACAATGATTAATAGCCAACACTTGACAGACATACAAATATATAATTTAGTTGAAAACTTTTCTCAATTTAATTATTTATTTATTTGGGCAATTGAGGATGTTAATTATAAAATATTTAGTATATTAGATAATTATAATAGAACAAATAATATATTGGATGAAGATAATAAGATATTTATATATGAGCGGGTAAATCAAAAGGCTATTCTTGGTATTTATTTTTAATAAATTTTAGAGGCTGTTGATAGCACTAAAATAATTTTTAATTAAATTGATTTTAAAAAATAATATTTTAATAATAATTTAATAAAAATTTAAATAAAAATATTTTTACCTTCTGGTTAAAAAATATATCCTAAATAAATAAAAAATAATTAATTTAATTAAGAAAATTACTTTATATTTTTGATTTTTATTAAAAAATTACATATTTTTTTTTAATTTTTTTACTAAAATATATAGCATATTATTCTAAAAAATTATCTATCTTTTTAATTCCCGTATTTTCACATATTATTAAAGAATTATATTTTAATTTTTCCATGTAGCTAATCCTCTTACAATTCTTTTTATTTCTCATTGTGGAATAAATAGTTCAATAGAAGCCGTAAAATACGGAAAACCATTACTTTGTGTTCCTTTTATTGCTGATCAATTCTATAATTCAGAAGCTTTAGCCTCTCGTGAAGTTGCTGGAATTGTAGATAAAGACGATAACTTTGAAAATCTTGAACAGTATATTTCATATGCAATAAGGTAATTTTATGTTTAATTTATACATTTATAATTCTCGCTTCCCTCCTTTCCCACAATTCCTAAAAACGACCTATTTTGGGATAATATTTTGAATAAGTTTCAATAAAACTTTTGATTAATTTAGGAATACCCAACAATTTTTTTAGACGAATTAAATTTAAAAATAATTTTAGTTTACATCAAAACATGCATAATTTGAGTGAATTAATGAATGATATTAATCCAGTTCAGACATTTTTGGAAAAAATTGCAGAATTGCATGATTAAAGTTATCTTTTAATGTCGGGAGTATTTTTTTTAATTTTTAGATTAACTTGTTGTTAAGTACATATTTAAATTTTATATTTTCTTAAATTATTATGTATTTCTATTATGTATACATTATTATATAAATATTTTTATTTAATCCCATTATTTAAGTAAAATCATTTCATTAGAAATAAGGTATATGATTCAAAAGAACATATAACGAATATAGCTGGGAGAAATGCTCATATTTTCTGAACTAATAACAATATAAAATAAATTTTTTACTTGTTTAATCGGCTGGAGCGCAACTTTTCAGCGCCTAAATTTTAGGCCACCGTTTAACCCAAAACATGTTTAATCAATCATATTATATAAACATACCGCAAGTATTCTAATCGAACGGCACCCTTTATTACCTTCAATATAGGGATTTACAGCATATTTTTCCTTTTTAATAAAAACGATTATCCAGAAGGTATTCTTGTAAAATAAGTTAAGAATTTATAACGTTTATAAATTTCTTAATTTTTTATATTTATAATTTTATAAGTTTTTTAATTTATAAAATTTTTATTTTTTTTATTTTTTTATATTATTACTAGGGTTGTTGGCGACCGGTTTTAAAACCGGAATTTTTTTTTGCCAAAAATTAACCGTTTTTAGAAAATTTTAAAAACCGGAAATTTGTGAAAATGACTGATTTTATTTAAAATTCCACCAAAATTAAACCGGTATTTGCCTAAAACTCAAAACCGAAAACCGGGTCTCTAAAATTTATTTAACCGAAAACCGGGGGTACCGGTTAATAACCGGTCGCCAACAACCATAATTATTACGTTTATCTTACTAAATAGATGAAAGAGTTTTTAGAAAATTAATAGGAAATTTTTTTTATCAAAATTAAGAAAAAAAAACATTAAAGATTATAAATGACAATAATAATAGCAATAGCAGCTAAACCCGAAAAAAGCAATAAGGGTACAAGTAACCAAGCTAGTAAACATTGAAATTTTGTCCACTTTTTTGTTTGTTTTTGTTCTTTAATTAATTTTCTTCTATTTTTTGAATTATTTGATAATTCTTTTTTTGATTGTTTTCCAAATAATTTACTCCAGAAACTTTGTTGTTGCTTTAAAATTATAAAAATATTTTTTGTGAGAATTTTTATTTAAAAAATATTTCTTTTAAATTTACCTCAATATTATCATTGCCAGTCCCCACATCCACTCTCTGCATTTGTTTGGATTCTACAACAACTAAAGGTTCTTCACTAGATTTGGAATCATATACTAATGTTGGGCAGTTAATATTTGATGGTTCTGGTATAATCTCGTTTTTGGTTGGCTAAAAAATTTTTTATTAAAGAAAAGAATTTTCTGAAGCGAATTAATTACTTTATCCCATTTTTTAAAGTTTTAGATAGGATAAAAGCATAAACGCTATTTTTAGATCATTATTTTTTAATTTTATAAAAATGTAGACAAAAGTTACGTATTCTCATTGAATTTCTAAATTTTAATTCAAAAACATTTACATTTAATGGACGTATCAAATCTTTAAGTATTTGATTAGTAACGACAATTGGAGGAGAAGAGGGAGTAATTTCTTTTATTTTTAATTCAACTTTTTCAATTTTCTTCTGATTTTCAGAATTATTAGCATTTAAAAGTCTTTGTTGTTGCTGTTTTAGAGCAACTGCAGCAGCTGACCTTTTAGCATTTCCAGACCATTGAGTACGTCTGGGAAGGTCTGAAGTACTTCGAAATTGTTGGAGAGACAAAATAAATAAATTAATTTTTTTGTTTATTTTTTTAATTTTAAAAAATTATTTATTTTTTAAATTTCAATACTTGCTTTTCTCATATTTTTGTACATATTTCTTTCAAATGCACCAAGCGGGTGAACAAATAATAACTAATAAAATTGTTTTTTGTTTACAAAAACAGTAAGGTAACCTTTAGAAAGAATTATTTTCAGCAAAAAGAATCAGCATAATAAAAAGATGTTTAGAAGCTCAATATTTTAACAGCTCGTCGAGAACTAAGTTTCAGGGAAAATAGGATTTATTTTACTAAAGATGAAACAGGATGGATTTGAAGAAGCATAGGCAAATTAGAAAAATAGGGAAAACGATAACCTCACCCTCTGAAACAAAAATTAATATTTAAGCGAGGCATTAAATTTATCACTTATGTATATCCACAGGCTTCATTATGAACCCAAATCACTTTACATTATTTGTAATGTTACATAGCCTTCTAACATTAAACAAACTGCCATCCCGTCGAAAATGTCTTATTAAATCACGGATATTTACAAAATAATAATAAATTTGAAACAAAAGTATTTAAAAATTACGAAAGCAATCAGATTCTTGATAATCGAATTTAAAGATTGAACTTCTTTCTCTATTTGTCGATCCATTTCTTTAAAAAGAGGGAGAAAATTTAGAAAAATAATTATTTTTCAATTAATAAAAAATTAAAAAAAATATTCGTATGAAATTTACGAAATAAAACATATGTATTTTTATATCCAAAAGAGATTTTAGTGAATTTTATATTATATCCAAAAAGAGAAAAGTGAAATTTTAGTCAATTTTTAAAGATCCTTTCCTTTTCCCACCAATTCTAATCTTTTTCTTGTATTTTTCAAATTTTTCATTGTTGATACATTTCATCGAGCAACATTGTTTTTAATAGTTTTGTGAGGACAATCTATTTTTTATAAACAAAAATAGGAGGAAATAACCTTACTCGGTAAAATTCAAGTTCGTTCCCCCCTCCTTTTTCCTTCCTCAAAGTATTGAAATGCCTCAAAGTATCTCAAAAATAAATTGATCTTAAAAATGTTTTTAACATTTTCTCTCTAAATTAAATTAATTCTAAAGAAATCTCCAAAAAAACTAAAAATAGATTCAAATCTCCAAAAATTTCAATTTCTACCTAACTAATCTAAATTTTCTAAATTTATGCCTAATTATTAGCTAAATATTTATTTTCGGAATTCTCTTCCTCATTTTTCATTTCTTCTTTCTTCACTTGAATCGGAACGGCGGTAAATTATAATTCGGACGCGGCGGATTTTTCTGACGCATCCGAACAGCGATGGAAGATGGCACTAATTTGGGCATTTTCCTGTCGTCGCTGAAATGTCATTTCCTCCGCATACTTAGGCGACATTTCTTTTCCAATTCAGCTTTAATTCCTTCACTGAATTCTTGATTATAAACTTCATTTATTGTCTAATTGTAAAAATATGGATAAAACAGAATCGACAAAAATATTCTAAGTATAAATTAAAAAATATAAATTAGAATAAATTGAAGTAACAAAATTTAACAATTTTATTTGAAAAATAAAAAAAATCAAATTTAAAAGCAAATCCAATCATTTTTTTGAAAAATATTGTATTTTCTTGCTACTTTCTTAATTTATTTGCTCACAACAATCAAAATTAAAGATCATAACCAATGAGTTAACTAAATAAAATTAAATTTCGTTTTATTTGAATTTTCGGAATTTTGCAAAAATAACGATACTTGTGATTATCTAATACCAGTTCATAGGAACAATGGTCAGAATTCCTTCATCATTTTCAATCCTGTGGCATTTTTTTCAATGTCACCAAAATAAAAATTAACATTTAGATCATTCTTACTAAGGGTCCTGTATTTTTCATGTTCTACTGTATTTTTGCTGTTTAAAATCAAATATTTTTCTAAAATATTGACCATTTTTGCTCCTTTTTTGGGCCCCTGTAACTCAGTTCAGGCAGGTCCCACGTACCACCACGATGAGTTCTATGATCTATTAATCAGTGACCATTCTAAAAGCGTGTGATACACGGTTAACACGCAGTTGAGTATTTATCGTCACAAAAAAGATTTCTGAATGGCAGAATGTATATAAAAATAAAAATATTGACCCTTATGAAAATATACTTATTTGGTCACATGCAAAAAATGATCTTTTCTTCAGTAATGCCTCTCATTGAATAATGCCAAGGAGTGCAAATGATGAAGGTCTAACCATCCCGTATATATGAATGGGCTCGTATAAAATATGTACGCAAGAACTGGTATGAGATAACTCACAAGAAGATAAAAACTTACAAATTATATTCGATAAATATGTTTTTCCTCCGACGCCAAGTATTTCCTTCAAAAAAATTAATGTAGAACTGTTGAAGTGGATAAGCAGGTGGTTTCCTTCCTTCATTAGCAATATTGACCCATTCAATTACAAAACGACTCATGATTTCTTGGTTTCTTGTTGGCACAAAAGGAAAGGTGTAAAGTTGTATATTCACTGTTTCACCTCTGTTCAGAACAAATGCAGGAGGGAAGAGTCTTAGGGAGGCATCTCCTCTAATTTTTTTAAGCCTCGCTCCAATTCTATGTCCAGAAGTGTTGATTACCTAAAATATTAAGTATATATTGTCCAATATGCCCCATGGCCCAACAAATCATTGAATTACTATTATCTAAACATTCAAGCTGTTTTTTACTAGATGAAATTGAAAGTAGAGTTACTGCCTTAGTTTAATCGACCCCCTATGAAAATAAAATGTTTCCCTAGAAATTTTGGGGAAAATTTGAAAAATAAACAGTGCAAATTGGTCAAATAATTTCTCATTTGAAAGAGCTCGACGAGCGAAGTCGAATGACATCAGAATCACCGTGATTCATCAAGATCTGGCGAAGTTATGACATAAAAACATAGGCTTACGTTGTTTGTTTCTTGTGGTATAACTTCGTCCAATCTAGTTCAAACAAGATGATGTTGGTGTCATTCGACTCAGATTTTCAAGCTCTTTCGAATGAGCTATTATTTGCATATTCCAATTTTTCACCCCAAAATCAGCTTGGTCCCCCCTATGGTTTTTCGATATTCGAGGACCTATATCCGGGTTCGGGATTCGAATTTTCAAAATCTGGGTTCAGATTCATAATCAGCATATTTTTTTACCGTAGAAAACCACTTTTTCTTATTTTTAAACTTTTTTTTCGCAGGGACCACAATTCTCCTGGATTGCCGAAAATTTCCCATGACTAAAGACAAGGACCAAAAATTTCAATTTTTAGCGTGGAGGCGAAAATTTTGAAGCCAATAGGCTAGAATTCATCTATTTGAAAATGTAACCCCTCTTTTACTAAAAAATAAGATAATAATTATTAAAAAAAAGTAGCATTTAAAGAATTAGGCCCGGCTGCAATTTTCGTATAGTGATATAAGGGGATCATGAGGGTTCTGTCTCTAAGGTTCTGCAGATCCTTAAGTGAAAAATTTTTCTTTCCCAATACTCATGAACAAAAATTAACATGCAATTTCATAATTTTCACCGATGCGAAAATTTTAAGAATTTTGTTGGGACAAGAAACCAAATTTCCTCACTTTTCAACGCTATGATCGAAAAAATATATACAATTATAGGCGGTAAAATGATGTCATTATTTGCTTTTGACAAATTTGTAAGTTTTAGGCATGAAAAAAGGAGATAACCGGTAAGTATAAGTATGTATGCGGGGAGATAATATGCGGGGGAGATAACCGACAAGTACCAAAAAACTCACACGGACTACGTGAATTTGCTGGATTGTTGGAGAGTTGATTATTATCCTTCTTATAGGAATCGTCGTAATGTCGCCAGGTGGCCTTTGCGCCATTATACAACTGTGGGAAACAAAATTTAAGCTAAAAATTATTACTTTTTAAATACAAAATACAATGTTTATAACATAGTAAAACAAAAAGAAAACAAATTTATGAGAAAGGAGCAAACCAAAAATCTAACAATATTTAACAACAAAAATAATATAGGTATTTTAATTATTTCTAACTATAAAATCTCCCTTAACGCTTTTAGGAATCTAATAAAAATTTCCAACAATTTAACTTATCTTCATAACAATATTTCCTTTTAATATTTAAATCGGTCCTTAGTCATCTGGAATACTTTGAGCCGAGTTAGAATTGTGTGGATGGCGGAATATAAGCACAAGCGAAACACGAATTCTCAGACCTTCTCTGGTGACAAGTCCTTCCTCAATCATTTTCTGTAATTTATTTTTAAATTTAAAACTTTTACATATTCAAAATTTAATCCTTAAAAATGAAAGAGAAATGTAAACTGAAAAAAGGAACGTAAAACCACTCAAATTTGACGTTACATCCCCTTCACGTTAAAAAGGCAAAATTTTCCAACCTACTACCCCTAAACGGCCAAGATAATTATAAAGTAATCAATTATATTCAATTTTGCCAAAAATTTTTGAGTATCTAGAAACTGCAAGTTTTCCTATGATAGTGAATCACTCCTTTTCAAATTTTGGTACTTTGTTAATATCACGCCCCCACTCTTATTTTTTCCTCGCCAAACTTTTCCCGAATCACTCTTTAAAAATAGACGGGGAAAATTATTCTGTATTCTAAAACCCCTTTCCCTTAACAAAATAAAAAACAAAAAAATAACCTTCTTCTTATCCAAATTAAACCAAACACCGGTAGTTGAAGTAAATGGCGGCTCAAACGGAGTTGAGCACCTCTTGTCTTCATCAATCCGGGAACGCCCTGATTCCAATTATGAATTTTGAAATTGAGTTCATTCACAAAACAACTTCCTCGATTATTCTCATTTAAAGGCCCTTTGCATTGAACAAAAATACCCAAAGAAAGAGGAATTGTTGTCCCTTTAAACTGTTGTTGTTTTCTATAATTAATTTTTAAAATTCATTTAAAGTTGTTAATTATTTGCTCTGTTGAATGAAAATTGTCTTGTTCAGTAGCAAAAAGATCACTGAGGCTGAAGTCGAGTTTCATAGTAAAATTTGTTGGAGGCTCTTGAAGTGGAACTAAAAGAAAATAATAATAGCGTTTAGAGTAATACATATTTTAATTTGATGTTTTGAGTAGAGCCCGGACGGAGGGCTCGGTCGATATTTTTTCGATAAATATCGAAAAATATCGAAATCGAAAAATATCGAAAAAAAAGTCTCGATATTTTTCGATTTTTCCAAAAAAATTTAAAAAAATTTTAAATGTTAAAATTTTGAGATTAAGATTGATTATATGAGATATTGATATCAGCGGATTGATATCAGCGGACATCGATGGATCGAGAGGATATCAGTAGATATAGAGGTATATCAGTAGATATGTATAGAGGTGGATTTTAAGGGGATATTGGAGGATTATGATGTATAACATATTGAGAGATTTAGAGGGAATAAGAAAGATATTGTGGAGTTGGGGATAGGAGAAATATCATGGGATTTTCGTGGATTAAGAAGTATAAAGTGGATATCTTGGAATTTGAAGATATTCCTACAAATTTTTTGTCAATTAAAATTTTTGACAAAAATGCCGTTCGATATTTTTTTCGATATTTTATCATTTGGTCGGTCGATTGTTTCGATATTTAAATTTTTTCGGTCGGTATTTTTTCGATAAATATCGAAAAATATCGAATATCGAAAAATATCGAAAAAGTCAAAATTTTCTCGGTCGATATTTTTTCGATAAATATCGAAAAAAAATATCGAAAAATATCGATAAATATCGATAAAAAATCGTATCGGTCCGGGCTCTAGTTTTGAGATATAGGCGTAGCCAATCAATCTTAGGAGGGCTAGAATATATTTAGTGTTAGCGTTTCCTTTGGTTTTTTCTTCTCATTTCAGGGAGGGGGGGGGGGGTTGGATATAGCTCCAAAAGCTCCCTGGCTACGCCCTCCCTGGCTACAGGCGTACTCCTTATGTGAGCTAAAAAGTTATATTCCTAATCAGTCTCCTCGTTTAATAAATTATTGCTATCTCAATGTAGGTTTAGAGAGATCCCAAAACAACGAGCTATCCCGGGGTTATAAAAAAAGTAAAATTTAATGGGTGTGGCAAGTTCATTTAAAAAAATAATGTAATAAACAAATTGAAAGAAGAGAGTCTCTTTTGTTTAATAAATTTAGTAAAGGTTAACATTTAAAAAAATGTTGTAAATATTTGGTTATTTAAAAATTTAATGGAAAAATTGCCATAAAAAGAATCCATAAAATTCAATTTTTTATTAGATAGATAACTTTTATTTTTGTTTTTTATTTCAAAATAAAGAATAAACTCCGCCTTCATTCAAACATTTATTTTTTTAATGATCAACCGAAGAAGGCCTCCCCAGAAGGTCAACTTCCATAAGTCAAATTACCCAGGAAAGTAGAAAAAAGGGATAAAGAAAAGGGAAAAAATAAAGAAAGGGCGGATAAAGAAATATTTGTGTGTATTAAGTGGGATATCAATGGATTCCAACGTATTAAGTTGGATTTGCTTATCCAATGTAGAAATCTAACGGTAGTTCCTTTGGCAACAACTGATCCTAATAACTTAGCTTTTTAGAAAAGCAAAAAATTTTTAAGAATACTCATTTTGAAATTAAGAGACGTGCGAAAAAGAAATGGAAGAAAAAATTAAAATAGTTAGATTTTATGAGAATATGGGCCAAGCTAAAACAATTCACAAAAAAAATAATAAGAAATCACGAAACAAAGGATTCAAATACTCCAAAAATATAAAGCCAAAAATACATATTAATCAGGAATTTTTTGGAATTATCCAATTCAGCTTTAAGTCCTTCACTCAATTCTCGATTATAAACTTCAATATTTGCTCGAAGTTCAGCACAAAAATGTGCAGGACTCATTTTATCAAGGCAATGAGTTTTTAAATTGTAAAGTTGCTTTGAATCAAAGAAAAATGTTGCTTTTATTTGATTTTAAATTGGCATGATTATTTGATTTAAATTGGCATGATTATGCTGGTAACTATGGTGTGAAATTGAGTGTGGTTATTGTTGTTATTTTGTCCAACGTTTCCAATATTGATGAGATTGGTTGTAATAACCATAGGTATATAATTGGGAGCAGAGCACTAAATGGAAGAAGAATCCCAAATGAAGTAAATTTTAAAGAAGTGGAAGAAAAAAGAGAAGACTAAATGGAAGAAGAATCCCAAATGAAGTAAATTTAAAAGGAGTGGAAGAAAAAAGAGAAGACTAAATGGAAGAAGAATCCCAAATGAAGTAAATTTTAAAGAAGTGGAAGAAAAAAGAGAAGACTAAATGGAAGAAGAATCCCAAATGAAGTAAATTTAAAAGGAGTGGAAGAAAAAAGAGAAGACTAAATGGAAGAAGAATCCCAAATGAAGTAAATTTTAAAGGAGTGGAAGAAAAAAGAGAAGACTAAATGGAAGAAGAATCCCAAATGAAGTAAATTTTAAAGAAGTGGAAGAAAAAAGAGAAGACTAAATGGAAGAAGAATCCCAAATGAAGTAAATTTTAAAGGAGTGGAAGAAAAAAGAGAAGACTAAATGGAAGAATCCCAAATGAAGTAAATTTTAAAGAAGTGAAGAAAAAAGAGAAGACTAAATGGAAGAATAATCCCAAATGAAGTAAATTTTAAAGAAGTGGAAGAAAAAAGAGAAGACTAAATGGGAGAAGAATCCCAAATGAAGTAAATTTTAAAGAAGTGGAAGAAAAAAGAGAAGACTAAATGGAAGAAGAATCCCAAATGAAGTAAATTTTAAAGAAGTGGAAGAAAAAAGAGAAGACTAAATGGAAGAAGAATCCCAAATGAAGTAAATTTAAAAGGAGTGGAAGAAAAAAGAGAAGACTAAATGGAAGAAGAATCCCAAATGAAGTAAATTTTAAAGAAGTGGAAGAAAAAAGAGAAGACTAAATGGAAGAAGAATCCCAAATGAAGTAAATTTAAAAGGAGTGGAAGAAAAAAGAGAAGACTAAATGGAAGAAGAATCCCAAATGAAGTAAATTTTAAAGGAGTGGAAGAAAAAAGAGAAGACTAAATGGAAGAAGAATCCCAAATGAAGTAAATTTTAAAGAAGTGGAAGAAAAAAGAGAAGACTAAATGGAAGAAGAATCCCAAATGAAGTAAATTTTAAAGGAGTGGAAGAAAAAAGAGAAGACTAAATGGAAGAATCCCAAATGAAGTAAATTTTAAAGAAGTGAAGAAAAAAGAGAAGACTAAATGGAAGAATAATCCCAAATGAAGTAAATTTTAAAGAAGTGGAAGAAAAAAGAGAAGACTAAATGGGAGAAGAATCCCAAATGAAGTAAATTTTAAAGAAGTGGAAGAAAAAAGAGAAGACTAAATGGAAGAAGAATCCCAAATGAAGTAAATTTTAAAAAAGTGGAAGAAAAAAGAGAAGACTAAATGGAAGAAGAATCCCAAATGAAGTAAATTTAAAAGGAGTGGAAGAAAAAAGAGAAGACTAAATGGAAGAAGAATCCCAAATGAAGTAAATTTTAAAGGAGTGGAAGAAAAAAGAGAAGACTAAATGGAAGAAGAATCCCAAATGAAGTAAATTTTAAAGAAGTGGAAGAAAAAAGAGAAGACTAAATGGAAGAAGAATCCCAAATGAAGTAAATTTTAAAGAAGTGGAAGAAAAAAGAGAAGACTAAATGGAAGAAGAATCCCAAATGAAGTAAATTTTAAAGAAGTGGAAGAAAAAAGAGAAGACTAAATGGAAGAAGAATCCCAAATGAAGTAAATTTAAAAGGAGTGGAAGAAAAAAGAGAAGACTAAATGGAAGAAGAATCCCAAATGAAGTAAATTTTAAAGAAGTGGAAGAAAAAAGAGAAGACTAAATGGAAGAAGAATCCCAAATGAAGTAAATTTAAAAGGAGTGGAAGAAAAAAGAGAAGACTAAATGGAAGAAGAATCCCAAATGAAGTAAATTTTAAAGGAGTGGAAGAAAAAAGAGAAGACTAAATGGAAGAAGAATCCCAAATGAAGTAAATTTTAAAGAAGTGGAAGAAAAAAGAGAAGACTAAATGGAAGAAGAATCCCAAATGAAGTAAATTTTAAAGGAGTGGAAGAAAAAAGAGAAGACTAAATGGAAGAATCCCAAATGAAGTAAATTTTAAAGAAGTGAAGAAAAAAGAGAAGACTAAATGGAAGAATAATCCCAAATGAAGTAAATTTTAAAGAAGTGGAAGAAAAAAGAGAAGACTAAATGGGAGAAGAATCCCAAATGAAGTAAATTTTAAAGAAGTGGAAGAAAAAAGAGAAGACTAAATGGAAGAAGAATCCCAAATGAAGTAAATTTTAAAAAAGTGGAAGAAAAAAGAGAAGACTAAATGGAAGAAGAATCCCAAATGAAGTAAATTTTAAAGAAGTGGAAGAAAAAAGAGAAGACTAAATGGAAGAAGAATCCCAAATGAAGTAAATTTTAAAGGAGTGGAAGAAAAAAGAGAAGACTAAATGGAAGAAGAATCCCAAATGAAGTAAATTTTAAAGGAGTGGAAGAAAAAAGAGAAGACTAAATGGAAGAAGAATCCCAAATGAAGTAAATTTTAAAGGAGTGGAAGAAAAAAGAGAAGACTAAATGGAAGAAGAATCCCAAATGAAGTAAATTTAATAGGAGTGGAAGAAAAAAGAGAAGACTAAATGGAAGAAGAATCCCAAATGAAGTAAATTTTAAAGGAGTGGAAGAAAAAAGAGAAGACTAAATGGAAGAAGAATCCCAAATGAAGTAAATTTTAAAGAAGTGGAAGAAAAAAGAGAAGACTAAATGGAAGAAGAATCCCAAATGAAGTAAATTTTAAAGGAGTGGAAGAAAAAAGAGAAGACTAAATGGAAGAAGAATCCCAAATGAAGTAAATTTTAAAGAAGTGGAAGAAAAAAGAGAAGACTAAATGGAAGAAGAATCCCAAATGAAGTAAATTTTAAAGAAGTGGAAGAAAAAAGTTAAGACTAAATGGAAGAAGAATCCCAAATGAAGTAAATTTTAAAGAAGTGGAAGAAAAAAGAGAAGACTAAATGGAAGAAGAATCCCAAATGAAGTAAATTTTAAAGGAGTGGAAGAAAAAAGAGAAGACTAAATGGAAGAAGAATCCCAAATGAAGTAAATTTTAAAGAAGTGAAGAAAAAAGAGAAGACTAAATGGAAGAATAATCCCAAATGAAGTAAATTTTAAAGAAGTGGAAGAAAAAAGAGAAGACTAAATGGGAGAAGAATCCCAAATGAAGTAAATTTTAAAGAAGTGGAAGAAAAAAGAGAAGACTAAATGGAAGAAGAATCCCAAATGAAGTAAATTTTAAAGAAGTGGAAGAAAAAGTTAAGACTAAATGGAAGAAGAATCCCAAATGAAGTAAATTTTAAAGAAGTGGAAGAAAAAAGAGAAGACTAAATGGAAGAAGAATCCCAAATGAAGTAAATTTTAAAGGAGTGGAAGAAAAAAGAGAAGACTAAATGGAAGAAGAATCCCAATGAAGTAAATTTTAAAGAAGTGGAAGAAAAAAGAGAAGACTAGATGGAAGAAGAATCCCAAATGAAGTAAATTTTAAAGAAGTGGAAGAAAAAAGAGAAGACTAAATGGAAGAAGAATCCCAAATGAAGTAAATTTTAAAGAAGTGGAAGAAAAAAGTTAAGACTAAATGGAAGAAGAATCCCAAATGAAGTAAATTTTAAAGAAGTGGAAGAAAAAAGAGAAGACTAAATGGAAGAAGAATCCCAAATGAAGTAAATTTTAAAGGAGTGGAAGAAAAAAGAGAAGACTAAATGGAAGAAGAATCCCAAATGAAGTAAATTTTAAAGAAGTGAAGAAAAAAGAGAAGACTAAATGTAAGAATAATCCCAAATGAAGTAAATTTTAAAGAAGTGGAAGAAAAAAGAGAAGACTAAATGGGAGAAGAATCCCAAATGAAGTAAATTTTAAAGAAGTGGAAGAAAAAAGAGAAGACTAAATGGAAGAAGAATCCCAAATGAAGTAAATTTTAAAGAAGTGGAAGAAAAAAGTTAAGACTAAATGGAAGAAGAATCCCAAATGAAGTAAATTTTAAAGAAGTGGAAGAAAAAAGAGAAGACTAAATGGAAGAAGAATCCCAAATGAAGTAAATTTTAAAGGAGTGGAAGAAAAAAGAGAAGACTAAATGGAAGAAGAATCCCAATGAAGTAAATTTTAAAGAAGTGGAAGAAAAAAGAGAAGACTAGATGGAAGAAGAATCCCAAATGAAGTAAATTTTAAAGGAGTGGAAGAAAAAAGAGAAGACTAAATGGAAGAAGAATCCCAATGAAGTAAATTTTAAAGAAGTGGAAGAAAAAGAGAAGAACAAATGGAAGAATAATACCAAATGAAGTAAATTTTAAAGGAGTGGAAAAAAAAAGAGAAGACTAAATGGAAGAAGAATCCCAAATGAAGTAAATTTTAAAGGAGTGGAAGAAAAAAGAGAAGACTAAATGGAAGAAGAATCCCAAATGAAGTAAATTTTAAAGGAGTGGAAGAAAAAAGAGAAGACTAAATGGAAGAAGAATCCCAAATGAAGTAAATTTTAAAGGAGTGGAAGAAAAAAGAGAAGACTAAATGGAAGAAGAATCCCAAATGAAGTAAATTTTAAAGGAGTGGAAGAAAAAAGAGAAGACTAAATGGAAGAAGAATCCCAAATGAAGTAAATTTTAAAGGAGTGGAAGAAAAAAGAGAAGACTAAATGGAAGAAGAATCCCAAATGAAGTAAATTTTAAAGAAGTGAAGAAAAAAGAGAAGACTAAATGGAAGAATAATCCCAAATGAAGTAAATTTTAAAGAAGTGGAAGAAAAAAGAGAAGACTAAATGGGAGAAGAATCCCAAATGAAGTAAATTTTAAAGAAGTGGAAGAAAAAAGAGAAGACTAAATGGAAGAAGAATCCCAAATGAAGTAAATTTTAAAGAAGTGGAAGAAAAAAGTTAAGACTAAATGGAAGAAGAATCCCAAATGAAGTAAATTTTAAAGAAGTGGAAGAAAAAAGAGAAGACTAAATGGAAGAAGAATCCCAAATGAAGTAAATTTTAAAGGAGTGGAAGAAAAAAGAGAAGATTAAATGGAAGAAGAATCCCAATGAAGTAAATTTTAAAGAAGTGGAAGAAAAAAGAGAAGACTAAATGGAAGAAGAATCCCAAATGAAGTAAATTTTAAAGGAGTGGAAGAAAAAAGAGAAGACTAAATGGAAGAAGAATCCCAAATGAAGTAAATTTTAAAGGAGTGGAAGAAAAAAGAGAAGACTAAATGGAAGAAGAATCCCAAATGAAGTAAATTTTAAAGGAGTGGAAGAAAAAAGAGAAGACTAAATGGAAGAAGAATCCCAAATGAAGTAAATTTTAAAGGAGTGGAAGAAAAAAGAGAAGACTAAATGGAAGAAGAATCCCAAATGAAGTAAATTTAATAGGAGTGGAAGAAAAAAGAGAAGACTAAATGGAAGAAGAATCCCAAATGAAGTAAATTTTAAAGGAGTGGAAGAAAAAAGAGAAGACTAAATGGAAGAAGAATCCCAAATGAAGTAAATTTTAAAGAAGTGGAAGAAAAAAGAGAAGACTAAATGGAAGAAGAATCCCAAATGAAGTAAATTTTAAAGGAGTTAAAGGATTTTAAAGGAGTCTCTGGTGACAAGTCCTTCCTCAATCATTTTCTGTAATTTATTTTTAAATTTAAAACTTTTACATATTCAAAATTTAATCCTTAAAAATGAAAGAGAAATGTAAACTGAAAAAAGGAACGTAAAACCACTCAAATTTGACGTTACATCCCCTTCACGTTAAAAAGGCAAAATTTTCCAACCTACTACCCCTAAACGGCCAAGATAATTATAAAGTAATCAATTATATTCAATTTTGCCAAAAATTTTTGAGTATCTAGAAACTGCAAGTTTTCCTATGATAGTGAATCACTCCTTTTCAAATTTTGGTACTTTGTTAATATCACGCCCCCACTCTTATTTTTTCCTCGCCAAACTTTTCCCGAATCACTCTTTAAAAATAGACGGGGAAAATTATTCTGTATTCTAAAACCCCTTTCCCTTAACAAAATAAAAAACAAAAAAATAACCTTCTTCTTATCCAAATTAAACCAAACACCGGTAGTTGAAGTAAATGGCGGCTCAAACGGAGTTGAGCACCTCTTGTCTTCATCAATCCGGGAACGCCCTGATTCCAATTATGAATTTTGAAATTGAGTTCATTCACAAAACAACTTCCTCGATTATTCTCATTTAAAGGCCCTTTGCATTGAACAAAAATACCCAAAGAAAGAGGAATTGTTGTCCCTTTAAACTGTTGTTGTTTTCTATAATTAATTTTTAAAATTCATTTAAAGTTGTTAATTATTTGCTCTGTTGAATGAAAATTGTCTTGTTCAGTAGCAAAAAGATCACTGAGGCTGAAGTCGAGTTTCATAGTAAAATTTGTTGGAGGCTCTTGAAGTGGAACTAAAAGAAAATAATAATAGCGTTTAGAGTAATACATATTTTAATTTGATGTTTTGAGTAGAGCCCGGACGGAGGGCTCGGTCGATATTTTTTCGATAAATATCGAAAAATATCGAAATCGAAAAATATCGAAAAAAAAGTCTCGATATTTTTCGATTTTTCCAAAAAAATTTAAAAAAATTTTAAATGTTAAAATTTTGAGATTAAGATTGATTATATGAGATATTGATATCAGCGGATTGATATCAGCGGACATCGATGGATCGAGAGGATATCAGTAGATATAGAGGTATATCAGTAGATATGTATAGAGGTGGATTTTAAGGGGATATTGGAGGATTATGATGTATAACATATTGAGAGATTTAGAGGGAATAAGAAAGATATTGTGGAGTTGGGGATAGGAGAAATATCATGGGATTTTCGTGGATTAAGAAGTATAAAGTGGATATCTTGGAATTTGAAGATATTCCTACAAATTTTTTGTCAATTAAAATTTTTGACAAAAATGCCGTTCGATATTTTTTTCGATATTTTATCATTTGGTCGGTCGATTGTTTCGATATTTAAATTTTTTCGGTCGGTATTTTTTCGATAAATATCGAAAAATATCGAATATCGAAAAATATCGAAAAAGTCAAAATTTTCTCGGTCGATATTTTTTCGATAAATATCGAAAAAAAATATCGAAAAATATCGATAAATATCGATAAAAAATCGTATCGGTCCGGGCTCTAGTTTTGAGATATAGGCGTAGCCAATCAATCTTAGGAGGGCTAGAATATATTTAGTGTTAGCGTTTCCTTTGGTTTTTTCTTCTCATTTCAGGGAGGGGGGGGGGGGGTTGGATATAGCTCCAAAAGCTCCCTGGCTACGCCCTCCCTGGCTACAGGCGTACTCCTTATGTGAGCTAAAAAGTTATATTCCTAATCAGTCTCCTCGTTTAATAAATTATTGCTATCTCAATGTAGGTTTAGAGAGATCCCAAAACAACGAGCTATCCCGGGGTTATAAAAAAAGTAAAATTTAATGGGTGTGGCAAGTTCATTTAAAAAAATAATGTAATAAACAAATTGAAAGAAGAGAGTCTCTTTTGTTTAATAAATTTAGTAAAGGTTAACATTTAAAAAAATGTTGTAAATATTTGGTTATTTAAAAATTTAATGGAAAAATTGCCATAAAAAGAATCCATAAAATTCAATTTTTTATTAGATAGATAACTTTTATTTTTGTTTTTTATTTCAAAATAAAGAATAAACTCCGCCTTCATTCAAACATTTATTTTTTTAATGATCAACCGAAGAAGGCCTCCCCAGAAGGTCAACTTCCATAAGTCAAATTACCCAGGAAAGTAGAAAAAAGGGATAAAGAAAAGGGAAAAAATAAAGAAAGGGCGGATAAAGAAATATTTGTGTGTATTAAGTGGGATATCAATGGATTCCAACGTATTAAGTTGGATTTGCTTATCCAATGTAGAAATCTAACGGTAGTTCCTTTGGCAACAACTGATCCTAATAACTTAGCTTTTTAGAAAAGCAAAAAATTTTTTAAGAATACTCATTTTGAAATTAAGAGACGTGCGAAAAAGAAATGGAAGAAAAAATTAAAATAGTTAGATTTTATGAGAATATGGGCCAAGCTAAAACAATTCACAAAAAAAATAATAAGAAATCACGAAACAAACGATTCAAATACTCCAAAAATATAAAGCCAAAAATACATATTAATCAGGAATTTTTTGGAATTATCCAATTCAGCTTTAAGTCCTTCACTCAATTCTCGATTATAAACTTCAATATTTGCTCGAAGTTCAGCACAAAAATGTGCAGGACTCATTTTATCAAGGCAATGAGTTTTTAAATTGTAAAGTTGCTTTGAATCAAAGAAAAATGTTGCTTTTATTTGATTTTAAATTGGCATGATTATTTGATTTAAATTGGCATGATTATGCTGGTAACTATGGTGTGAAATTGAGTGTGGTTATTGTTGTTATTTTGTCCAACGTTTCCAATATTGATGAGATTGGTTGTAATAACCATAGGTATATAATTGGGAGCAGAGCACTAAATGGAAGAAGAATCCCAAATGAAGTAAATTTTAAAGAAGTGGAAGAAAAAAGAGAAGACTAAATGGAAGAAGAATCCCAAATGAAGTAAATTTAAAAGGAGTGGAAGAAAAAAGAGAAGACTAAATGGAAGAAGAATCCCAAATGAAGTAAATTTTAAAGAAGTGGAAGAAAAAAGAGAAGACTAAATGGAAGAAGAATCCCAAATGAAGTAAATTTAAAAGGAGTGGAAGAAAAAAGAGAAGACTAAATGGAAGAAGAATCCCAAATGAAGTAAATTTTAAAGGAGTGGAAGAAAAAAGAGAGACTAAATGGAAGAAGAATCCCAAATGAAGTAAATTTTAAAGAAGTGGAAGAAAAAAGAGAAGACTAAATGGAAGAAGAATCCCAAATGAAGTAAATTTTAAAGGAGTGGAAGAAAAAAGAGAAGACTAAATGGAAGAATCCCAAATGAAGTAAATTTTAAAGAAGTGAAGAAAAAAGAGAAGACTAAATGGAAGAATAATCCCAAATGAAGTAAATTTTAAAGAAGTGGAAGAAAAAAGAGAAGACTAAATGGGAGAAGAATCCCAAATGAAGTAAATTTTAAAGAAGTGGAAGAAAAAAGAGAAGACTAAATGGAAGAAGAATCCCAAATGAAGTAAATTTTAAAGAAGTGGAAGAAAAAAGAGAAGACTAAATGGAAGAAGAATCCCAAATGAAGTAAATTTAAAAGGAGTGGAAGAAAAAAGAGAAGACTAAATGGAAGAAGAATCCCAAATGAAGTAAATTTTAAAGAAGTGGAAGAAAAAAGAGACTAAATGGAAGAAGAATCCCAAATGAAGTAAATTTAAAAGGAGTGGAAGAAAAAAGAGAAGACTAAATGGAAGAAGAATCCCAAATGAAGTAAATTTTAAAGGAGTGGAAGAAAAAGAGAAGACTAAATGGAAGAAGAATCCCAAATGAAGTAAATTTTAAAGAAGTGGAAGAAAAAAGAGAAGACTAAATGGAAGAAGAATCCCAAATGAAGTAAATTTTAAGGAGTGGAAGAAAAAAGAGAAGACTAAATGGAAGAATCCCAAATGAAGTAAATTTTAAAGAAGTGAAGAAAAAAGAGAAGACTAAATGGAAGAATAATCCCAAATGAAGTAAATTTTAAAGAAGTGGAAGAAAAAAGAGAAGACTAAATGGGAGAAGAATCCCAAATGAAGTAAATTTTAAAGAAGTGGAAGAAAAAAGAGAAGACTAAATGGAAGAAGAATCCCAAATGAAGTAAATTTTAAAAAAGTGGAAGAAAAAAGAGAAGACTAAATGGAAGAAGAATCCCAAATGAAGTAAATTTAAAAGGAGTGGAAGAAAAAAGAGAAGACTAAATGGAAGAAGAATCCCAAATGAAGTAAATTTTAAAGGAGTGGAAGAAAAAAGAGAAGACTAAATGGAAGAAGAATCCCAAATGAAGTAAATTTTAAAGTAGTGGAAGAAAAAAGAGAAGACTAAATGGAAGAAGAATCCCAAATGAAGTAAATTTTAAAGAAGTGGAAGAAAAAAGAGAAGACTAAATGGAAGAAGAATCCCAAATGAAGTAAATTTTAAAGAAGTGGAAGAAAAAAGAGAAGACTAAATGGAAGAAGAATCCCAAATGAAGTAAATTTAAAAGGAGTGGAAGAAAAAAGAGAAGACTAAATGGAAGAAGAATCCCAAATGAAGTAAATTTTAAAGAAGTGGAAGAAAAAAGAGAAGACTAAATGGAAGAAGAATCCCAAATGAAGTAAATTTAAAAGGAGTGGAAGAAAAAAGAGAAGACTAAATGGAAGAAGAATCCCAAATGAAGTAAATTTTAAAGGAGTGGAAGAAAAAAGAGAAGACTAAATGGAAGAAGAATCCCAAATGAAGTAAATTTTAAAGAAGTGGAAGAAAAAAGAGAAGACTAAATGGAAGAAGAATCCCAAATGAAGTAAATTTTAAAGGAGTGGAAGAAAAAAGAGAAGACTAAATGGAAGAATCCCAAATGAAGTAAATTTTAAAGAAGTGAAGAAAAAGTGAAGACTAAATGGAAGAATAATCCCAAATGAAGTAAATTTTAAAGAAGTGGAAGAAAAAAGAGAAGACTAAATGGGAGAAGAATCCCAAATGAAGTAAATTTTAAAGAAGTGGAAGAAAAAAGAGAAGACTAAATGGAAGAAGAATCCCAAATGAAGTAAATTTTAAAAAAGTGGAAGAAAAAAGAGAAGACTAAATGGAAGAAGAATCCCAAATGAAGTAAATTTTAAAGAAGTGGAAGAAAAAAGAGAAGACTAAATGGAAGAAGAATCCCAAATGAAGTAAATTTTAAAGGAGTGGAAGAAAAAAGAGAAGACTAAATGGAAGAAGAATCCCAAATGAAGTAAATTTTAAAGGAGTGGAAGAAAAAAGAGAAGACTAAATGGAAGAAGAATCCCAAATGAAGTAAATTTTAAAGGAGTGGAAGAAAAAAGAGAAGACTAAATGGAAGAAGAATCCCAAATGAAGTAAATTTAATAGGAGTGGAAGAAAAAGAGAAGACTAAATGGAAGAAGAATCCCAAATGAAGTAAATTTTAAAGGAGTGGAAGAAAAAAGAGAAGACTAAATGGAAGAAGAATCCCAAATGAAGTAAATTTTAAAGAAGTGGAAGAAAAAAGAGA
Organism: Meloidogyne arenaria; assembly: GCA_036172955.1. Taxonomy (NCBI): domain Eukaryota; kingdom Metazoa; phylum Nematoda; class Chromadorea; order Rhabditida; family Meloidogynidae; genus Meloidogyne; species Meloidogyne arenaria. Next base: position 2,196,586 of record JARQAB010000043.1, read on the forward strand.
AGACTAAATGGAAGAAGAATCCCAAATGAAGTAAATTTTAAAGGAGTGGAAGAAAAAAGAGAAGACTAAATGGAAGAAGAATCCCAATGAAGTAAATTTTAAAGAAGTGGAAGAAAAAAGAGAAGACTAAATGGAAGAAGAATCCCAAATGAAGTAAATTTTAAAGAAGTGGAAGAAAAAAGTTAAGACTAAATGGAAGAAGAATCCCAAATGAAGTAAATTTTAAAGAAGTGGAAGAAAAAAGAGAAGACTAAATGGAAGAAGAATCCCAAATGAAGTAAATTTTAAAGGAGTGGAAGAAAAAGAGAAGACTAAATGGAAGAAGAATCCAATTTGTATTTAATTTTAATTAATTGAAGAAAAAAGATAAGACTAAATGGAAGAATAATCCCAAATGAAGTAAATTTTAAAGAAGTGGAAGAAAAAAGAGAAGACTAAATGGGAGAAGAATCCCAAATGAAGTAAATTTTAAAGAAGTGGAAGAAAAAGAGAAGACTAAATGGAAGAAGAATCCCAAATGAAGTAAATTTTAAAGAAGTGGAAGAAAAAAGTTAAGACTAAATGGAAGAAGAATCCCAAATGAAGTAAATTTTAAAGAAGTGGAAGAAAAAGAGAAGACTAAATGGAAGAAGAATCCCAAATGAAGTAAATTTTAAAGGAGTGGAAGAAAAAAGAGAAGACTAAATGGAAGAAGAATCCCAATGAAGTAAATTTTAAAGAAGTGGAAGAAAAAAGAGAAGACTAGATGGAAGAAGAATCCCAAATGAAGTAAATTTTAAAGAAGTGGAAGAAAAAGAGAAGACTAAATGGAAGAAGAATCCCAAATGAAGTAAATTTTAAAGAAGTGGAAGAAAAAAGTTAAGACTAAATGGAAGAAGAATCCCAAATGAAGTAAATTTTAAAGAAGTGGAAGAAAAAAGAGAAGACTAAATGGAAGAAGAATCCCAAATGAAGTAAATTTTAAAGGAGTGGAAGAAAAAAGAGAAGACTAAATGGAAGAAGAATCCCAAATGAAGTAAATTTTAAAGAAGTGAAGAAAAAAGAGAAGACTAAATGTAAGAATAATCCCAAATGAAGTAAATTTTAAAGAAGTGGAAGAAAAAAGAGAAGACTAAATGGGAGAAGAATCCCAAATGAAGTAAATTTTAAAGAAGTGGAAGAAAAAAGAGAAGACTAAATGGAAGAAGAATCCCAAATGAAGTAAATTTTAAAGAAGTGGAAGAAAAAAGTTAAGACTAAATGGAAGAAGAATCCCAAATGAAGTAAATTTTAAAGAAGTGGAAGAAAAAAGAGAAGACTAAATGGAAGAAGAATCCCAAATGAAGTAAATTTTAAAGGAGTGGAAGAAAAAAGAGAAGACTAAATGGAAGAAGAATCGCAATGAAGTAAATTTTAAAGAAGTGGAAGAAAAAAGAGAAGACTAGATGGAAGAAGAATCCCAAATGAAGTAAATTTTAAAGGAGTGGAAGAAAAAAGAGAAGACTAAATGGAAGAAGAATCCCAATGAAGTAAATTTTAAAGAAGTGGAAGAAAAAGAGAAGAAGAAATTGAAGAATAATCCCAAATGAAGTAAATTTTAAAGGAGTGGAAAAAAAAAGAGAAGACTAAATGGAAGAAGAATCCCAAATGAAGTAAATTTTAAAGGAGTGGAAGAAAAAAGAGAAGACTAAATGGAAGAAGAATCCCAAATGAAGTAAATTTTAAAGGAGTGGAAGAAAAAAGAGAAGACTAAATGGAAGAAGAATCCCAAATGAAGTAAATTTTAAAGGAGTGGAAGAAAAAAGAGAAGACTAAATGGAAGAAGAATCCCAAATGAAGTAAATTTTAAAGGAGTGGAAGAAAAAAGAGAAGACTAAATGGAAGAAGAATCCCAAATGAAGTAAATTTTAAAGGAGTGGAAGAAAAAAGAGAAGACTAAATGGAAGAAGAATCCCAAATGAAGTAAATTTTAAAGAAGTGAAGAAAAAAGAGAAGACTAAATGGAAGAATAATCCCAAATGAAGTAAATTTTAAAGAAGTGGAAGAAAAAAGAGAAGACTAAATGGGAGAAGAATCCCAAATGAAGTAAATTTTAAAGAAGTGGAAGAAAAAAGAGAAGACTAAATGGAAGAAGAATCCCAAATGAAGTAAATTTTAAAGAAGTGGAAGAAAAAAGTTAAGACTAAATGGAAGAAGAATCCCAAATGAAGTAAATTTTAAAGAAGTGGAAGAAAAAAGAGAAGACTAAATGGAAGAAGAATCCCAAATGAAGTAAATTTTAAAGGAGTGTAAGAAAAATAGAATATTAAATGGAAGAAGAATCCCAATGAAGTAAATTTTAAAGAAGTGGAAGAAAAAAGAGAAGACTAAATGGAAGAAGAATCCCAAATGAAGTAAATTTTAAAGGAGTGGAAGAAAAAAGAGAAGACTAAATGGAAGAAGAATCCCAAATGAAGTAAATTTTAAAGGAGTGGAAGAAAAAAGAGAAGACTAAATGGAAGAAGAATCCCAAATGAAGTAAATTTTAAAGGAGTGGAAGAAAAAAGAGAGACTAAATGGAAGAAGAATCCCAAATGAAGTAAATTTTAAAGGAGTGGAAGAAAAAAGAGAAGACTAAATGGAAGAAGAATCCCAAATGAAGTAAATTTAATAGGAGTGGAAGAAAAAAGAGAAGACTAAATGGAAGAAGAATCCCAAATGAAGTAAATTTTAAAGGAGTGGAAGAAAAAAGAGAAGACTAAATGGAAGAAGAATCCCAAATGAAGTAAATTTTAAAGAAGTGGAAGAAAAAAGAGAAGACTAAATGGAAGAAGAATCCCAAATGAAGTAAATTTTAAAGGAGTGGAAGAAAAAAGAGAAGACTAAATGGAAGAAGAATCCCAAATGAAGTAAATTTTAAAGAAGTGGAAGAAAAAAGAGAAGACTAAATGGAAGAAGAATCCCAAATGAAGTAAATTTTAAAGAAGTGGAAGAAAAAAGTTAAGACTAAATGGAAGAAGAATCCCAAATGAAGTAAATTTTAAAGAAGTGGAAGAAAAAAGAGAAGACTAAATGGAAGAAGAATCCCAAATGAAGTAAATTTTAAAGGAGTGGAAGAAAAAAGAGAAGACTAAATGGAAGAAGAATCCCAAATGAAGTAAATTTTAAAGAAGTGAAGAAAAAAGAGAAGACTAAATGGAAGAATAATCCCAAATGAAGTAAATTTTAAAGAAGTGGAAGAAAAAAGAGAAGACTAAATGGGAGAAGAATCCCAAATGAAGTAAATTTTAAAGAAGTGGAAGAAAAAAGAGAAGACTAAATGGAAGAAGAATCCCAAATGAAGTAAATTTAAAAGGAGTGGAAGAAAAAAGAGAAGACTAAATGGAAGAAGAATCCCAAATGAAGTAAATTTTAAAGGAGTGGAAGAAAAAAGAGAAGACTAAATGGAAGAAGAATCCCAAATGAAGTAAATTTTAAAGGAGTGGAAGAAAAAAGAGAAGACTAAATGGAAGAAGAATCCCAAATGAAGTAAATTTTAAAGGAGTGGAAGAAAAAAGAGAAGACTAAATGGAAGAAGAATCCCAAATGAAGTAAATTTTAAAGGAGTGGAAGAAAAAAGAGAAGACTAAATGGAAGAAGAATCCCAAATGAAGTAAATTTTAAAGAAGTGAAGAAAAAAGAGAAGACTAAATGGAAGAATAATCCCAAATGAAGTAAATTTTAAAGAAGTGGAAGAAAAAAGAGAAGACTAAATGGGAGAAGAATCCCAAATGAAGTAAATTTTAAAGAAGTGGAAGAAAAAAGAGAAGACTAAATGGAAGAAGAATCCCAAATGAAGTAAATTTTAAAGAAGTGGAAGAAAAAAGTTAAGACTAAATGGAAGAAGAATCCCAAATGAAGTAAATTTTAAAGAAGTGGAAGAAAAAAGAGAAGACTAAATGGAAGAAGAATCCCAAATGAAGTAAATTTTAAAGGAGTGGAAGAAAAAAGAGAAGACTAAATGGAAGAAGAATCCCAATGAAGTAAATTTTAAAGAAGTGGAAGAAAAAAGAGAAGACTAAATGGAAGAAGAATCCCAAATGAAGTAAATTTTAAAGGAGTGGAAGAAAAAAGAGAAGACTAAATGGAAGAAGAATCCCAAATGAAGTAAATTTTAAAGGAGTGGAAGAAAAAGAGAAGACTAAATGGAAGAAGAATCCCAAATGAAGTAAATTTTAAAGGAGTGGAAGAAAAAAGAGAAGACTAAATGGAAGAAGAATCCCAAATGAAGTAAATTTTAAAGGAGTGGAAGAAAAAAGAGAAGACTAAATGGAAGAAGAATCCCAAATGAAGTAAATTTAATAGGAGTGGAAGAAAAAAGAGAAGACTAAATGGAAGAAGAATCCCAAATGAAGTAAATTTTAAAGGAGTGGAAGAAAAAAGAGAAGACTAAATGGAAGAAGAATCCCAAATGAAGTAAATTTTAAAGAAGTGGAAGAAAAAAGAGAAGACTAAATGGAAGAAGAATCCCAAATGAAGTAAATTTTAAAGGAGTGGAAGAAAAAAGAGAAGACTAAATGGAAGAAGAATCCCAAATGAAGTAAATTTTAAAGAAGTGGAAGAAAAAAGAGAAGACTAAATGGAAGAAGAATCCCAAATGAAGTAAATTTTAAAGAAGTGGAAGAAAAAAGTTAAGACTAAATGGAAGAAGAATCCCAAATGAAGTAAATTTTAAAGAAGTGGAAGAAAAAAGAGAAGACTAAATGGAAGAAGAATCCCAAATGAAGTAAATTTTAAAGGAGTGGAAGAAAAAAGAGAAGACTAAATGGAAGAAGAATCCCAAATGAAGTAAATTTTAAAGAAGTGAAGAAAAAAGAGAAGACTAAATGGAAGAATAATCCCAAATGAAGTAAATTTTAAAGAAGTGGAAGAAAAAGAGAAGACTAAATGGGAGAAGAATCCCAAATGAAGTAAATTTTAAAGAAGTGGAAGAAAAAAGAGAAGACTAAATGGAAGAAGAATCCCAAATGAAGTAAATTTTAAAGAAGTGGAAGAAAAAAGTTAAGACTAAATGGAAGAAGAATCCCAAATGAAGTAAATTTTAAAGAAGTGGAAGAAAAAAGAGAAGACTAAATGGAAGAAGAATCCCAAATGAAGTAAATTTTAAAGGAGTGGAAGAAAAAAGAGAAGACTAAATGGAAGAAGAATCCCAATGAAGTAAATTTTAAAGAAGTGGAAGAAAAAAGAGAAGACTAGATGGAAGAAGAATCCCAAATGAAGTAAATTTTAAAGAAGTGGAAGAAAAAAGAGAAGACTAAATGGAAGAAGAATCCCAAATGAAGTAAATTTTAAAGAAGTGGAAGAAAAAAGTTAAGACTAAATGGAAGAAGAATCCCAAATGAAGTAAATTTTAAAGAAGTGGAAGAAAAAAGAGAAGACTAAATGGAAGAAGAATCCCAAATGAAGTAAATTTTAAAGGAGTGGAAGAAAAAAGAGAAGACTAAATGGAAGAAGAATCCCAAATGAAGTAAATTTTAAAGAAGTGAAGAAAAAAGAGAAGACTAAATGGAAGAATAATCCCAAATGAAGTAAATTTTAAAGAAGTGGAAGAAAAAAGAGAAGACTAAATGGGAGAAGAATCCCAAATGAAGTAAATTTTAAAGAAGTGGAAGAAAAAAGAGAAGACTAAATGGAAGAAGAATCCCAAATGAAGTAAATTTTAAAGAAGTGGAAGAAAAAAGAGAAGACTAAATGGAAGAAGAATCCCAAATGAAGTAAATTTTAAAGGAGTGGAAGAAAAAAGAGAAGACTAAATGGAAGAAGAATCCCAATGAAGTAAATTTTAAAGAAGTGGAAGAAAAAAGAGAAGACTAGATGGAAGAAGAATCCCAAATGAAGTAAATTTTAAAGGAGTGGAAGAAAAAAGAGAAGACTAAATGGAAGAAGAATCCCAATGAAGTAAATTTTAAAGAAGTGGAAGAAAAAAGAGAAGAAGAAATGGAAGAAGAATCCCAAATGAAGTAAATTTTAAAGGAGTGGAAAAAAAAAGAGAAGACTAAATGGAAGAAGAATCCCAAATGAAGTAAATTTTAAAGGAGTGGAAGAAAAAAGAGAAGACTAAATGGAAGAAGAATCCCAAATGAAGTAAATTTTAAAGGAGTGGAAGAAAAAAGAGAAGACTAAATGGAAGAAGAATCCCAAATGAAGTAAATTTTAAAGGAGTGGAAGAAAAAAAAGAAGACTAAATGGAAGAAGAATCCCAAATGAAGTAAATTTTAAAGGAGTGGAAGAAAAAAGAGAAGACTAAATGGAAGAAGAATCCCAAATGAAGTAAATTTTAAAGGAGTGGAAGAAAAAAGAGAAGACTAAATGGAAGAAGAATCCCAAATGAAGTAAATTTTAAAGAAGTGAAGAAAAAAGAGAAGACTAAATGGAAGAATAATCCCAAATGAAGTAAATTTTAAAGAAGTGGAAGAAAAAAGAGAAGACTAAATGGGAGAAGAATCCCAAATGAAGTAAATTTTAAAGAAGTGGAAGAAAAAAGAGAAGACTAAATGGAAGAAGAATCCCAAATGAAGTAAATTTTAAAGAAGTGGAAGAAAAAAGTTAAGACTAAATGGAAGAAGAATCCCAAATGAAGTAAATTTTAAAGAAGTGGAAGAAAAAAGAGAAGACTAAATGGAAGAAGAATCCCAAATGAAGTAAATTTTAAAGGAGTGGAAGAAAAAAGAGAAGACTAAATGGAAGAAGAATCCCAATGAAGTAAATTTTAAAGAAGTGGAAGAAAAAAGAGAAGACTAAATGGAAGAAGAATCCCAAATGAAGTAAATTTTAAAGGAGTGGAAGAAAAAAGAGAAGACTAAATGGAAGAAGAATCCCAAATGAAGTAAATTTTAAAGGAGTGGAAGAAAAAAGAGAAGACTAAATGGAAGAAGAATCCCAATGAAGTAAATTTTAAAGAAGTGGAAGAAAAAAGAGAAGACTAAATGGAAGAAGAATCCCAAATGAAGTAAATTTTAAAGAAGTGGAAGAAAAAAGTTAAGACTAAATGGAAGAAGAATCCCAAATGAAGTAAATTTTAAAGGAGTGGAAGAAAAAAGAGAAGACTAAATGGAAGAAGAATCCCAAATGAAGTAAATTTTAAAGAAGTGGAAGAAAAAAGAGAAGACTAAATGGAAGAAGAATCCCAAATGAAGTAAATTTTAAAGGAGTGGAAGAAAAAAGAGAAGACTAAATGGGAGAAGAATCCCAAATGAAGTAAATTTTAAAGAAGTGGAAGAAAAAAGAGAAGACTAAATGGAAGAAGAATCCCAAATGAAGTAAATTTTAAAGAAGTGGAAGAAAAAAGTTAAGACTAAATGGAAGAAGAATCCCAAATGAAGTAAATTTTAAAGAAGTGGAAGAAAAAAGAGAAGACTAAATGGAAGAAGAATCCCAAATGAAGTAAATTTTAAAGGAGTGGAAGAAAAAAGAGAAGACTAAATGGAAGAAGAATCCCAATGAAGTAAATTTTAAAGAAGTGGAAGAAAAAAGAGAAGACTAAATGGAAGAAGAATCCCAAATGAAGTAAATTTTAAAGGAGTGGAAGAAAAAAGAGAAGACTAAATGGAAGAAGAATCCCAAATGAAGTAAATTTTAAAGGAGTGGAAGAAAAAAGAGAAGACTAAATGGAAGAAGAATCCCAATGAAGTAAATTTTAAAGAAGTGGAAGAAAAAAGAGAAGACTAAATGGAAGAAGAATCCCAAATGAAGTAAATTTTAAAGAAGTGAAGAAAAAAGAGAAGACTAAATGGAAGAATAATCCCAAATGAAGTAAATTTTAAAGAAGTGGAAGAAAAAAGAGAAGACTAAATGGGAGAAGAATCCCAAATGAAGTAAATTTTAAAGAAGTGGAAGAAAAAAGAGAAGACTAAATGGAAGAAGAATCCCAAATGAAGTAAATTTTAAAGAAGTGGAAGAAAAAAGTTAAGACTAAATGGAAGAAGAATCCCAAATGAAGTAAATTTTAAAGGAGTGGAAGAAAAAAGAGAAGACTAAATGGAAGAAGAATCCCAAATGAAGTAAATTTTAAAGAAGTGGACGAAATAAGTGAAGACTAAATGGAAGAAGAATCCCAAATGAAGTAAATTTTAAAGGAGTGGAAGAAAAAAGAGAAGACTAAATGGAAGAAGAATCCCAAATGAAGTAAATTTTAAAGAAGTGGAAGAAAAAAGAGAAGACTAAATGGAAGAAGAATCCCAAATGAAGTAAATTTTAAAGAAGTGGAAGAAAAAAGTTAAGACTAAATGGAAGAAGAATCCCAAATGAAGTAAATTTTAAAGAAGTGGAAGAAAAAAGAGAAGACTAAATGGAAGAAGAATCCCAAATGAAGTAAATTTTAAAGGAGTGGAAGAAAAAAGAGAAGACTAAATGGAAGAAGAATCCCAAATGAAGTAAATTTTAAAGAAGTGAAGAAAAAAGAGAAGACTAAATGGAAGAATAATCCCAAATGAAGTAAATTTTAAAGAAGTGGAAGAAAAAAGAGAAGACTAAATGGGAGAAGAATCCCAAATGAAGTAAATTTTAAAGAAGTGGAAGAAAAAAGAGAAGACTAAATGGAAGAAGAATCCCAAATGAAGTAAATTTTAAAGAAGTGGAAGAAAAAAGTTAAGACTAAATGGAAGAAGAATCCCAAATGAAGTAAATTTTAAAGAAGTGGAAGAAAAAAGAGAAGACTAAATGGAAGAAGAATCCCAAATGAAGTAAATTTTAAAGGAGTGGAAGAAAAAAGAGAAGACTAAATGGAAGAAGAATCCCAATGAAGTAAATTTTAAAGAAGTGGAAGAAAAAAGAGAAGACTAGATGGAAGAAGAATCCCAAATGAAGTAAATTTTAAAGGAGTGGAAGAAAAAAGAGAAGACTAAATGGAAGAAGAATCCCAATGAAGTAAATTTTAAAGAAGTGGAAGAAAAAAGAGAAGAAGAAATGGAAGAAGAATCCCAAATGAAGTAAATTTTAAAGGAGTGGAAAAAAAAAGAGAAGACTAAATGGAAGAAGAATCCCAAATGAAGTAAATTTTAAAGGAGTGGAAGAAAAAAGAGAAGACTAAATGGAAGAAGAATCCCAAATGAAGTAAATTTTAAAGGAGTGGAAGAAAAAAGAGAAGACTAAATGGAAGAAGAATCCCAAATGAAGTAAATTTTAAAGGAGTGGAAGAAAAAAGAGAAGACTAAATGGAAGAAGAATCCCAAATGAAGTAAATTTTAAAGGAGTGGAAGAAAAAAGAGAAGACTAAATGGAAGAAGAATCCCAAATGAAGTAAATTTTAAAGGAGTGGAAGAAAAAAGAGAAGACTAAATGGAAGAAGAATCCCAAATGAAGTAAATTTTAAAGGAGTGGAAGAAAAAAGAGAAGACTAAATGGAAGAAGAATCCCAAATGAAGTAAATTTTAAAGAAGTGAAGAAAAAAGAGAAGACTAAATGGAAGAATAATCCCAAATGAAGTAAATTTTAAAGAAGTGGAAGAAAAAAGAGAAGACTAAATGGGAGAAGAATCCCAAATGAAGTAAATTTTAAAGAAGTGGAAGAAAAAAGAGAAGACTAAATGGAAGAAGAATCCCAAATGAAGTAAATTTTAAAGAAGTGGAAGAAAAAAGTTAAGACTAAATGGAAGAAGAATCCCAAATGAAGTAAATTTTAAAGAAGTGGAAGAAAAAAAGAGAAGACTAAATGGAAGAAGAATCCCAAATGAAGTAAATTTTAAAGGAGTGGAAGAAAAAAGAGAAGACTAAATGGAAGAAGAATCCCAATGAAGTAAATTTTAAAGAAGTGGAAGAAAAAAGAGAAGACTAAATGGAAGAAGAATCCCAAATGAAGTAAATTTTAAAGGAGTGGAAGAAAAAAGAGAAGACTAAATGGAAGAAGAATCCCAAATGAAGTAAATTTTAAAGGAGTGGAAGAAAAAAGAGAAGACTAAATGGAAGAAGAATCCCAATGAAGTAAATTTTAAAGAAGTGGAAGAAAAAAGAGAAGACTAAATGGAAGAAGAATCCCAAATGAAGTAAATTTTAAAGAAGTGGAAGAAAAAAGTTAAGACTAAATGGAAGAAGAATCCCAAATGAAGTAAATTTTAAAGGAGTGGAAGAAAAAAGAGAAGACTAAATGGAAGAAGAATCCCAAATGAAGTAAATTTTAAAGAAGTGGAAGAAAAAAGAGAAGACTAAATGGAAGAAGAATCCCAAATGAAGTAAATTTTAAAGGAGTGGAAGAAAAAAGAGAAGACTAAATGGGAGAAGAATCCCAAATGAAGTAAATTTTAAAGAAGTGGAAGAAAAAAGAGAAGACTAAATGGAAGAAGAATCCCAAATGAAGTAAATTTTAAAGAAGTGGAAGAAAAAAGTTAAGACTAAATGGAAGAAGAATCCCAAATGAAGTAAATTTTAAAGAAGTGGAAGAAAAAAGAGAAGACTAAATGGAAGAAGAATCCCAAATGAAGTAAATTTTAAAGGAGTGGAAGAAAAAAGAGAAGACTAAATGGAAGAAGAATCCCAATGAAGTAAATTTTAAAGAAGTGGAAGAAAAAAGAGAAGACTAAATGGAAGAAGAATCCCAAATGAAGTAAATTTTAAAGGAGTGGAAGAAAAAAGAGAAGACTAAATGGAAGAAGAATCCCAAATGAAGTAAATTTTAAAGGAGTGGAAGAAAAAAGAGAAGACTAAATGGAAGAAGAATCCCAATGAAGTAAATTTTAAAGAAGTGGAAGAAAAAAGAGAAGACTAAATGGAAGAAGAATCCCAAATGAAGTAAATTTTAAAGAAGTGAAGAAAAAAGAGAAGACTAAATGGAAGAATAATCCCAAATGAAGTAAATTTTAAAGAAGTGGAAGAAAAAAGAGAAGACTAAATGGGAGAAGAATCCCAAATGAAGTAAATTTTAAAGAAGTGGAAGAAAAAAGAGAAGACTAAATGGAAGAAGAATCCCAAATGAAGTAAATTTTAAAGAAGTGGAAGAAAAAAGTTAAGACTAAATGGAAGAAGAATCCCAAATGAAGTAAATTTTAAAGGAGTGGAAGAAAAAAGAGAAGACTAAATGGAAGAAGAATCCCAAATGAAGTAAATTTTAAAGAAGTGGAAGAAAAAAGAGAAGACTAAATGGAAGAAGAATCCCAAATGAAGTAAATTTTAAAGGAGTGGAAGAAAAAAGAGAAGACTAAATGGAAGAAGAATCCCAAATGAAGTAAATTTTAAAGAAGTGGAAGAAAAAAGAGAAGACTAAATGGAAGAAGAATCCCAAATGAAGTAAATTTTAAAGAAGTGGAAGAAAAAAGTTAAGACTAAATGGAAGAAGAATCCCAAATGAAGTAAATTTTAAAGAAGTGGAAGAAAAAAGAGAAGACTAAATGGAAGAAGAATCCCAAATGAAGTAAATTTTAAAGGAGTGGAAGAAAAAAGAGAAGACTAAATGGAAGAAGAATCCCAAATGAAGTAAATTTTAAAGAAGTGAAGAAAAAAGAGAAGACTAAATGGAAGAATAATCCCAAATGAAGTAAATTTTAAAGAAGTGGAAGAAAAAAGAGAAGACTAAATGGGAGAAGAATCCCAAATGAAGTAAATTTTAAAGAAGTGGAAGAAAAAAGAGAAGACTAAATGGAAGAAGAATCCCAAATGAAGTAAATTTTAAAGAAGTGGAAGAAAAAAGTTAAGACTAAATGGAAGAAGAATCCCAAATGAAGTAAATTTTAAAGAAGTGGAAGAAAAAAGAGAAGACTAAATGGAAGAAGAATCCCAAATGAAGTAAATTTTAAAGGAGTGGAAGAAAAAAGAGAAGACTAAATGGAAGAAGAATCCCAATGAAGTAAATTTTAAAGAAGTGGAAGAAAAAAGAGAAGACTAGATGGAAGAAGAATCCCAAATGAAGTAAATTTTAAAGGAGTGGAAGAAAAAAGAGAAGACTAAATGGAAGAATAATCCCAAATGAAGTAAATTTTAAAGAAGTGGAAGAAAAAAGTTAAGACTAAATGGAAGAAGAATCCCAAATGAAGTAAATTTTAAAGAAGTGGAAGAAAAAAGAGAAGACTAAATGGAAGAAGAATCCCAAATGAAGTAAATTTTAAAGGAGTGGAAGAAAAAAGAGAAGACTAGATGGAAGAAGAATCCCAAATGAAGTAAATTTTAAAGGAGTGGAAGAAAAAAGAGAAGACTAAATGGAAGAATAATCCCAAATGAAGTAAATTTTAAAGAAGTGGAAGAAAAAAGTTAAGACTAAATGGAAGAAGAATCCCAAATGAAGTAAATTTTAAAGAAGTGGAAGAAAAAAGAGAAGACTAAATGGAAGAAGAATCCCAATGAAGTAAATTTTAAAGAAGTGGAAGAAAAAAGAGAAGAAGAAATGGAAGAAGAATCCCAAATGAAGTAAATTTTAAAGGAGTGGAAAATAAAAGAGAAGACTAAATGGAAGAAGAATCCCAAATGAAGTAAATTTTAAAGGAGTGGAAGAAAAAAGAGAAGACTAAATGGAAGAAGAATCCCAAATGAAGTAAATTTTAAAGAAGTGGAAGAAAAAAGAGAAGACTAAATGGAAGAAGAATCCCAATGAAGTAAATTTTAAAGAAGTGGAAGAAAAAAGAGAAGAAGAAATGGAAGAAGAATCCCAAATGAAGTAAATTTTAAAGGAGTGGAAAATAAAAGAGAAGACTAAATGGAAGAAGAATCCCAAATGAAGTAAATTTTAAAGGAGTGGAAGAAAAAAGAGAAGACTAAATGGAAGAAGAATCCCAAATGAAGTAAATTTTAAAGGAGTGGAAGAAAAAAGAGAAGACTAAATGGAAGAAGAATCCCAAATGAAGTAAATTTTAAAGGAGTGGAAGAAAAAAGAGAAGACTAAATGGAAGAAGAATCCCAAATGAAGTAAATTTTAAAGGAGTGGAAGAAAAAAGAGAAGACTAAATGGAAGAAGAATCCCAAATGAAGTAAATTTTAAAGGAGTGGAAGAAAAAAGAGAAGACTAAATGGAAGAAGAATCCCAAATGAAGTAAATTTTAAAGAAGTGAAGAAAAAAGAGAAGACTAAATGGAAGAATAATCCCAAATGAAGTAAATTTTAAAGAAGTGGAAGAAAAAAGAGAAGACTAAATGGGAGAAGAATCCCAAATGAAGTAAATTTTAAAGAAGTGGAAGAAAAAAGAGAAGACTAAATGGAAGAAGAATCCCAAATGAAGTAAATTTTAAAAAAGTGGAAGAAAAAAGAGAAGACTAAATGGAAGAAGAATCCCAAATGAAGTAAATTTAAAAGGAGTGGAAGAAAAAAGAGAAGACTAAATGGAAGAAGAATCCCAAATGAAGTAAATTTTAAAGGAGTGGAAGAAAAAAGAGAAGACTAAATGGAAGAAGAATCCCAAATGAAGTAAATTTTAAAGAAGTGGAAGAAAAAAGAGAAGACTAAATGGAAGAAGAATCCCAAATGAAGTAAATTTTAAAGAAGTGGAAGAAAAAAGAGAAGACTAAATGGAAGAAGAATCCCAAATGAAGTAAATTTTAAAGAAGTGGAAGAAAAAAGAGAAGACTAAATGGAAGAAGAATCCCAATGAAGTAAATTTTAAAGAAGTGGAAGAAAAAAGAGAAGAAGAAATGGAAGAAGAATCCCAAATGAAGTAAATTTTAAAGGAGTGGAAAAAAAAGAGAAGACTAAATGGAAGAAGAATCCCAAATGAAGTAAATTTTAAAGGAGTGGAAGAAAAAAGAGAAGACTAAATGGAAGAAGAATCCCAAATGAAGTAAATTTTAAAGGAGTGGAAGAAAAAAGAGAAGACTAAATGGAAGAAGAATCCCAAATGAAGTAAATTTTAAAGGAGTGGAAGAAAAAAGAGAAGACTAAATGGAAGAAGAATCCCAAATGAAGTAAATTTTAAAGGAGTGGAAGAAAAAAGAGAAGACTAAATGGAAGAAGAATCCCAAATGAAGTAAATTTTAAAGGAGTGGAAGAAAAAAGAGAAGACTAAATGGAAGAAGAATCCCAAATGAAGTAAATTTTAAAGAAGTGAAGAAAAAAGAGAAGACTAAATGGAAGAATAATCCCAAATGAAGTAAATTTTAAAGAAGTGGAAGAAAAAAGAGAAGACTAAATGGGAGAAGAATCCCAAATGAAGTAAATTTTAAAGAAGTGGAAGAAAAAAGAGAAGACTAAATGGAAGAAGAATCCCAAATGAAGTAAATTTTAAAGAAGTGGAAGAAAAAAGTTAAGACTAAATGGAAGAAGAATCCCAAATGAAGTAAATTTTAAAGAAGTGGAAGAAAAAAGAGAAGACTAAATGGAAGAAGAATCCCAAATGAAGTAAATTTTAAAGGAGTGGAAGAAAAAAGAGAAGACTAAATGGAAGAAGAATCCCAATGAAGTAAATTTTAAAGAAGTGGAAGAAAAAAGAGAAGACTAAATGGAAGAAGAATCCCAAATGAAGTAAATTTTAAAGGAGTGGAAGAAAAAAGAGAAGACTAAATGGAAGAAGAATCCCAAATGAAGTAAATTTTAAAGGAGTGGAAGAAAAAAGAGAAGACTAAATGGAAGAAGAATCCCAATGAAGTAAATTTTAAAGAAGTGGAAGAAAAAAGAGAAGAAGAAATGGAAGAAGAATCCCAAATGAAGTAAATTTTAAAGGAGTGGAAAAAAAAAGAGAAGACTAAATGGAAGAAGAATCCCAAATGAAGTAAATTTTAAAGGAGTGGAAGAAAAAAGAGAAGACTAAATGGAAGAAGAATCCCAAATGAAGTAAATTTTAAAGGAGTGGAAGAAAAAAGAGAAGACTAAATGGAAGAAGAATCCCAAATGAAGTAAATTTTAAAGGAGTGGAAGAAAAAAGAGAAGACTAAATGGAAGAAGAATCCCAAATGAAGTAAATTTTAAAGGAGTGGAAGAAAAAAGAGAAGACTAAATGGAAGAAGAATCCCAAATGAAGTAAATTTTAAAGGAGTGGAAGAAAAAAGAGAAGACTAAATGGAAGAAGAATCCCAAATGAAGTAAATTTTAAAGAAGTGAAGAAAAAAGAGAAGACTAAATGGAAGAATAATCCCAAATGAAGTAAATTTTAAAGAAGTGGAAGAAAAAAGAGAAGAATAAATGGGAGAAGAATCCCAAATGAAGTAAATTTTAAAGAAGTGGAAGAAAAAAGAGAAGACTAAATGGAAGAAGAATCCCAAATGAAGTAAATTTTAAAGAAGTGGAAGAAAAAAGTTAAGACTAAATGGAAGAAGAATCCCAAATGAAGTAAATTTTAAAGAAGTGGAAGAAAAAAGAGAAGACTAAATGGAAGAAGAATCCCAAATGAAGTAAATTTTAAAGGAGTGGAAGAAAAAAGAGAAGACTAAATGGAAGAAGAATCCCAATGAAGTAAATTTTAAAGAAGTGGAAGAAAAAAGAGAAGACTAGATGGAAGAAGAATCCCAAATGAAGTAAATTTTAAAGGAGTGGAAGAAAAAAGAGAAGACTAAATGGAAGAAGAATCCCAATGAAGTAAATTTTAAAGAAGTGGAAGAAAAAAGAGAAGAAGAAATGGAAGAAGAATCCCAAATGAAGTAAATTTTAAAGGAGTGGAAAAAAAAAGAGAAGACTAAATGGAAGAAGAATCCCAAATGAAGTAAATTTTAAAGGAGTGGAAGAAAAAAGAGAAGACTAAATGGAAGAAGAATCCCAAATGAAGTAAATTTTAAAGGAGTGGAAGAAAAAAGAGAAGACTAAATGGAAGAAGAATCCCAAATGAAGTAAATTTTAAAGGAGTGGAAGAAAAAAGAGAAGACTAAATGGAAGAAGAATCCCAAATGAAGTAAATTTTAAAGGAGTGGAAGAAAAAAGAGAAGACTAAATGGAAGAAGAATCCCAAATGAAGTAAATTTTAAAGGAGTGGAAGAAAAAAGAGAAGACTAAATGGAAGAAGAATCCCAAATGAAGTAAATTTTAAAGGAGTGGAAGAAAAAAGAGAAGACTAAATGGAAGAAGGATCCCAAATGAAGTAAATTTTAAAAAAGTGGAAGAAAAAAGAGAAGACTAAATGGAAGAAGAATCCCAAATGAAGTAAATTTTAAAGAAGTGGAAGAAAAAAGAGAAGACTAAATGGAAGAAGAATCCCAAATGAAGTAAATTTTAAAGAAGTGGAAGAAAAAAGAGAAGACTAAATGGAAGAAGAATCCCAAATGAAGTAAATTTTAAAGGAGTGGAAGAAAAAAGAGAAGACTAAATGGAAGAAGAATCCCAAATGAAGTAAATTTTAAAGGAGTGGAAGAAAAAAGAGAAGACTAAATGGAAGAAGAATCCCAAATGAAGTAAATTTTAAAGGAGTGGAAGAAAAAAGAGAAGACTAAATGGAAGAAGAATCCCAAATGAAGTAAATTTTAAAAAAGTGGAAGAAAAAAGAGAAGACTAAATGGAAGAAGAATCCCAAATGAAGTAAATTTTAAAGAAGTGGAAGAAAAAAAAGAAGACTAAATGGAAGAAGAATCCCAAATGAAGTAAATTTTAAAGGAGTGGAAGAAAAAAGAGAAGACTAAATGGAAGAAGAATCCCAAATGAAGTAAATTTTAAAGGAGTGGAAGAAAAAAGAGAAGACTAAATGGAAGAAGAATCCCAAATGAAGTAAATTTTAAAGGAGTGGAAGAAAAAAGAGAAGACTAAATGGAAGAAGAATCCCAAATGAAGTAAATTTTAAAGGAGTGGAAGAAAAAAGAGAAGACTATTTTAATCAAAAAAATTTTACTTAAACATGCTGCAAATATTCAAAAGGCAGCTTTAGCCTCTCGTGGAGTTAGTAATTTTTTTCTTAATTTGAGGATTTACAGCATATTATCACATTTTAATAAAAACGAAGTAACTTAGGAGGTTGTAATTTATCCAAGAACATTAGAACGTTTATCTTATTAATTAAATTAAAGGGTTTTTAGAAAATTAAAAGGAATTCTTTTTTATCAAAATAAAAAAAACATTAAAGATTATAAATGACAATAATAATAGCAATAGCAGCTAAACCCGAAAAAAGCAATAAGGGTACAAGTAACCAAGCTAGTAAACATTGAAATTTTGTCCACTTTTTTGTTTGTTTTTGTTCTTTAATTAATTTTCTTCTATTTTTTGAATTATTTGATAATTCTTTTTTTGATTGTTTTCCAAATAATTTACTCCAGAAACTTTGTTGTTGCTTTAAAATTATAAAAATATTTTTTGTGAGAATTTTTTTTAAATTTACCTCGACATTATTATTGCCAGTTCCCTCAACCACTCTCTTTAGTTGTTTAGATTCTACAACAACTAAAGGCTCTTCACTAGATTTGGAATCATATACTAATGTTGGGCAGTTAATATTTGATGGTTCTGGTATAAGCTCATTTTTGGTTGGCTAAAAAAATTTTTATTAAAGAAAAGCAATTTTGCCAAGCAATTAATTACCCACATTTAAAATTTTTGGTTAAAAATGAAAGTTATGGTTAGGATATGCCTATTTTCTGATCAACATTTTTTTAACTTTTATTATAGAAATCTAACAAAATTTAAAAACATTTACATTTAATGGACGTATCAAATCTTTAAGTATTTGATTAGTAACAACAATTGGAGGAGAAGAGGAAGTAATTTCTTTTATTTTTAATTCAACTTCTTCACTCTTCTTCTGATTTTCAGAATTATTAGCAATTAAAAGCCTTTGTTGTTGTTGTTTTAAAGCAACAGCAGCAGCTGATCTTTTAGCATTTCCAGACCATTGAGTACGTCTGGTAAGGTCCGAAGTACTTCGAAATTGTTGGAGAGACTAAATAAATAAATAAATTTTTTTGTTTATTTTTAATTTTAAAAAATTATTTATTTTTTAAATTTAAATTTCAATACTTGCTTTTCTCATATTTGTATTTCTTTCAAATGCACCAAGCGGTAAAGGTTGGAAAACCCTTTTTTGTTCCATTTCATTTCTATTTTGTATTGGATTTGTTGTTGAATTCTGTCCAATATTTGCTTAAATATTTGGAAATTTTTATTTCAAGATTAACATTTTCCAATTAATATTCCCAATTTCTTCCTTTACATACTTCAACTAAAATAAAATTCCATACCATTTATTTTTAACTCATTCATTGATGTTTGTTGAACTTTATTTGGAGGTGGGACAGGTTTTCGAATACGAGCAGAAGCCCAAGCACTGTGCCTTCTTTTAGGCGGTTCTGTACTGTTCTTGCTTTCCTTCTCAAATAATTTTATTTTTTCTTTTCCAAATTCTTCATTTTTACTTATTTCTTTATCTTCATCCAATCCAATTGTGTTTAAATTAGTTTCACTACGAAGTCGAACTTCACGGGCATAATAAAGGCGATATTCATGTCGAAGCGGGTCGAATAAATAATAACTAATAAAATTATTATAAACACAAAATTAGTTTAACTAAGAAACGTTTGAATGTCCACGTAATAAATTCATTGATATAGGGGGGAGAAAAACGCAATTACAGGGAGGTGGATTATCTTAAGCCAGATTGTTAAATGGCAGATTCCCAAATTTCCAAAATATCATTCAAAATTACCGTTTATTCTCAACTATCCCTTCCTTCAACATCCCCCCATCTTCGGCATTTCCCTCATCTTCATTCTCTTTCGGTAAAAGACATTCTCGACTTAATCTAGATTCAGCAATTATTTCTTTTTGGCTTGTTTCAGGTCCCGCAGAGAGAATTTCCGTTTCTTTTATAATTTTCTCAAAATCCCTTTCACACACAATTCTTTCTAAAATTGGAACTGAAAGTCCAATTCTTCTTTTATTTGTAAAATTCCGCGCACCTGCTGTTTTCTTTGGTGGTCTAGGCGGTGCTTGATTATATGAGGAATCTTTAAATTAAAATTAAATGTTAATTTATTAAAATAATTTTATCATTTTTTGTCCAAGAAGTTTGGAACAAAAAATAAGAAATACAAAGTTATTCTTAGAAAATGCAAACTGAATTTTTCGATTAAATATTACATACATATTCAATAATTTATTTCAATATTAAATCTCTGCCCAAATAATAATTTTAGAAATACTTGACAATTAAAAATAAATATTTTTATATCAAAAATCTTTACTTATCTAATATTTTCCAATTCCAAAAATACCTGTGTTAGGTTTAGGATTTAATGATGGTTGAGGAGAAGGTAGAGGAGCAATCCTTGGAAGTGGAATTGGACGTTTTGGAGAAGAAAATAAATTATTTGGTGGTGGACTTTGCATTGAATCTGAGGCTGTGCCAATTGCTGAATCAGCAGGGGAATTTGGTTGGCTATTTGGTGAAGTTTTTGTGGAAGAATAACCAAACAAAGAAGATTGTTTGGAAGAAGACATTTGTAAATTATGGGAAGAGGAAAAAGTTTCTGACATTTTTCTTGTATTTTAATTAAAATAAAATTAATGTTGATTTTTATTTAATTTTAATAAATTAATGTAATAAAAATTTTCAGGTGAAAAATATGATAATTGGAGATAACATAATAATTAAAAGTATTTTTAAATGATTTTAGACTTTTTTTTCTCAAATTCTAATTATTAAAAATTTTTTAGAAAGATTCCTTTTTAATTTCCTGTTCCTATTTAATGATTTATCGGTATCTGAAAAATTTTTCTATAGGATTTTGATTTAATAAAAAGTAAATAAATTAACTTTATTAGCTAAATCGATCGCCAGCTGAAAACTTTTTTTAACATTTAATTTCTGTGGCCGTCATTTTTTGTTGACTAAAAATAGTAAATGACAAACAATAAACCAATGGTACATATTTTATTTTATTTCGATTAAGGCAAAACCACAAAAAACTAAATCGACAAAATGTGTACATAAATGGCGAGAAAATGTGGGAAGCTAAAAAGGGTGGAGAAGGAGGAGGAGGAAATAATGAGTGAGAAGGAAAATTAAAGTAAATAAATACTTTTAATAGAGTAAAGAAATCTCCGTGCTTTTAAGTCTGCCAATAGCGCAACCAAAATATACATAAATAAAGCTTTTACATTATTTTTATTGCTTTAAGTCAATGCTAAAATAAATAAATAAATTATATGTATATATAAATAGCAACGGCGGAGCTGGACTTAACTTTAGGCTTCAGATTTTCGATTTTTACTGCTTCAAAGTGTGGGCTATTTAGAAACCAAGTATATTTATGTAATCAAGTGTTATGCTTTTTACAGAATAAAAACCTCCAAATAAATCACTAAATCTAAAGTAAATAAAGTAATGTTCAAGATTTGAAGATTTCAGATTCCTTCTTTAAGATTTCAGACATTTCTACAATTTTCTCGATAAATTTAATTAAGAAATCCTTCCCCGCGCAATGAATTGACAGATAGCTAAAAAGCCTTGTAAAATGCTTTTTAACGTTTTTCAATGACCAATGCATAAGCTAAATATACCAACTACAAATATTTACAATAAAATAGCCCCAACAAAAATAAAAGCAAATATTGACGTTATGGTTAAACGGTGTGAATGTTTAAAGGAAAAGCAAATATTTGGGAGAAGTGAGAGAAAAGCTTTAATAATTCTCTTTTTTGTTAAAAGATTTGTTGGTCAAGCGTAGAGTTTGTGACATCTAACTAATTTTTATATTATATCTTAAGTTTCACTGTTGGAATCAAAGATTTTAGCGAAGCAAGAGAAATGATTGATAAAAAATAATAAATAATTTTTAGTTAATATAAAACTGTAATAGTGAACTAACAATTTAATTATTAGCTAATATTCACGGTTGTTTAATAAGTCGAAGAGAAAAATATTAGAAAAAATTAGAAAAGCGACTTATCAATAATTAAAGAAAATGATTAAATGTAACATATAATTTTTATCATTTTTTATTTTTGTAGGATTATTTTAAAAAATTTATAAAGTAAAATAAAAAAATATTAAACAAATAATTATTCTAGAAATTTTTAACTTTAAAAATAAAAATATTTTTTTTGCTTTTATTACTCTTTTTATGTGTTTTTCGCAGTAAAATAAAAAAGATTGAAATTTTTGTCCAAATTTTCTGTTTAAAAGAGAGAATCATAAGGACATAAAATGCGCAAAAAATAAATTACTTTTGTGAGAACACAAGAGCAGAACAAAAAATTAATTTTTAATAAATTAAAAGAATATATTAAAGATTATTTAGAGATTAATTAGGGGGAGGTTGTAAGGATTTAAATAAAAATATATGTTTTAGTTGAATACTAATAAAGTTCGGGAATATAAAAAGTAATAAAAGAATAAACATTAACTAACATTTTAACTAAATAATTAAAAAAGGAAAGAAAATTGAATGGAATTAGCGCGTAAAAAGCCGATTTGTCAGTAGCTAAAATTAATGAATTTTTTGTTTTGATTAAAAGGTAAAAATTTACAACAAAGGATTAGCAAATTTTTTTAAAAATTTTTTCATCATTTTTAGTAAATAATTTGTTTACTCAAAGGCTAGAGGATTGGAATAAACTATAAATCCTTAAAGTTAACGGCCCTCTGTGAAGGTATTGAATTATAGATAGGCTAGTCACTCTATAGGGATATAATGAAAGAGTTACTGGAATATATATATTCTGTTATCTACATAAATATTAGCAATAAAAAAGTCAATTTCTAGATGGAAAATACAAAAAATAAAATTTTGAATATTTAAATGACAAAATAAAAAATTCAGAATTTAAAATAATCTCTAGTCTCTATTAAATATTTTCAAAAATCATTTTACCTCAAATGAGCGAGATTTTGAGAGAGTAAAGGTTGTTTTGCAAAAATGTTTTGACTATAAAAAATTGAATTGAGGACAAGGCTACTCTCACAACTACTTTAAATATATTTTGAATGGTGTGAAGAGGATTTGCGCGAATTGAGTGAATGAATGGATGGACATTAATGATGACATCAAACAAAAATAATTTTAAATAAATATACTCTCTCAATCTCTCTTTTTCTGATTTTTATTCCCATTTATATCCTTATAATGTGAATGAACATTTTCTTTATAAAATTGAACAAAATAATGAATAGATTTTTGGGAATTTCGGGAAAAAGGCAATTACTAATTACTACATAATACATATATGGAGAGGAAGAATTTATTTTCTATATTTGTTTTGGAAGAAAATTAGGAGGAGAAAATAAATAATTATATAAATAAGTAGAAAAATTCTAGATTAACAAATAGAGTAAAGCAGAGCCGGGCTAAGCTATTTCTCTCGTTCAGCTAGCGCAATGGGAGCGAACCAGCATCTTTAACTAATCGGGCTTTAGGAATTACATAAATAGCTTTCCTGCATAGCTTCAGGAATTAAATAGCTAATATGGTTAATTCTTGATATATTTAGTAGTGATAGTAGCTCTCTCCTAACATGTATCTAATAAATAATTTTTTCATATACATAAAACCAAGTCCTTAATTAAGTAACATTATCAAGACACATTATCAACACTTCCTCAAAAAACAAGAAAACAATTTTCTGGAGAGAAAAATAGCTTTAACTTTAAAGTATCTTTAAGATTTAGCAATTATTTTTTCATCATTATTTTTATATAATTAACAGCAATTTAAGTACTTTTAGCAAGTTTTATTTCTATGTAAATAGTAACAATTGTTTATTCTCCTTTTAGCAAGTTGCAGTTCGCCCCAAACAAAGAAATAGGTAACTGCAACCTATTAAAATTATTTTTTTATTTAAAGTTTTGCTTGTAAAAACGAAAAAAATATTTTTATTTGAGATTTTATTTATAGTCACGGTAATAAAATATAAAAAAATTAAGAAGAAAAAAATTAATAAAAACGAAATGCTTCGAATCAAAAAAAAAAGAAAAATTAATTAGAAAAGGGAAAAACAAGTAAAAAAATTAAAGAGAAAAATTGGAAAGTTTTAAATTAAATAATTAGATGAATTTATTTTTAAAATTAAAAATAGGCAGATTTAATAAAAATTAAAGAAAAATATTTATAAATAAAATCTGTTAAAATAATTATAGCATGATTATATTTATGTAGTAGATTCTTGGAAATATTTATTTAAAATAATTTGGAGATAATTAATTCTGGATAACCCTCAGTCAGGAGATTTTAAATTAAAAAAAGTTTAACTTCAAAAACTAAAAGAGTAAATCAAAAAATTATAGTATTGAATCAAAAACCCAAGACATTACAAGATCCGTGTTTGGAAAACCCCCAAAAATAAGGGTATTCCAAATATAAATATTATTTATCTGATCTGAATAAATTTATAAAAGAGATTAATAATTAAATTTAAAATAAAATAATCTTCAATAATTAATTTAATTTTCATCTATTAACTAATTGCATTACTTGTCTAACAAGCATTTCCATATCAGCAAGGACTTGACGGTCGCTTGGGGGAGATGTTGTGGATGCTTGTGATGGTGGGGTATTTGTTGATATTTGGCGATTTCCAATAGGTTTATTAATGGAAGGGGAAGTAGATGGTGTTGAAATAAAAGTTCTTAGCTGTCGAATACCTGCCTCCATTCTACTTAATAATTCTCTAAAAAAATTTAAGAAATTTTAGGTGAAATTTGGCAATTTTTGGTGGGAAAGAAGTTGGTTTTAAGCTTATAAAATATTTAATTGACCAACTAAGTGAAATTTAGCAAAAGAATTGGGCTAACAACATCATGAATTATTATAAAATTAATAAAGAATACCACAGAAAATTTTCAAAACTAATTTTTTAAGGACTATATAATGCATTATGAGTTGCATTAGAATATTTAAAAAATTTACCTACCTAAATTTAAATTTGGAATGTGGAGAAATATTTTCTGCATATATTGTGCATGTGTGATGAAATTGTTGTAATAAATCACTAATACGAATTAAGTGATCGGCACCTCCACCTTCCCCTTCTTTTGGTTGTTGTTGCCCAATAGCTCTAATAAGAAATGCTACTGTCCCAGCTGTTGGTTTTCGATTAACTTCTTGCATAAATACTAGGAAAAAAATATTTTTAAATTTTAAATTTGGAATGTGGAGAAATAGTACTCTTTATTTTAATGGAATAGTGAGCTAAATTTTAAGGCACCGGAAAAATTTTTTTCTTTTAGCATCAAAAGTCTATTCATTTTATCATGAGGGGGAGAATTATAAATTAACTATTTTAAACAACTAAAATTCGTCTTTTAATTTTTAAAAATTTAATTAAAAACCATTTAATTGTCTATGTAATTCATTAAGATAATCCTTGCTAACGGGAGGTGTTTGCTGTTGTTGTCCATTATCTTCGGGTACAGGAACTTGATGATGTTCTTTTGATGATAAAAGAGAGGGAGAAGGTTCTCTGGGAAGCCTAGGAGAGTTTTCATTATCACCCAAAAATATATTTGAATGCCTCTGAATTGTTGAGGAAGCTGAATGGCGTTCAGATTGAGGTGTTAATTGATTAATATTATCTTTAGAGGGCATTGAAGGATCTGAACGCCTAATTGCCGGTATTTGTTGAATATCTCTTTCAGGTGATGGCAGTTTTGGTTGGGCAACAGTAATACATTTGGGTTTGGTACAGGCTTGGGATATTTTATCATCATTGGGTTTTTCGGGCCTTTGAAGTGTAGAAAATGGTCGGAATTTAACGGGAGAAGCGACTGAATAATCTTTCTCGTCTTTTTTGTCGTTTAAAGAAGTTTTTAAAACTTCAACTTTATTTTTTTCGATAGTTAATTCTGCTGTTTTCTCATCGGTTGCATTCAGAATATCGCTAATTTCTGGTTTTTGAGGACGATTAAAAGTAACAGACGAAGTTAAATAAACCCCTTCAATATTACTAGAATTATCCTCTTCCTTCTTAGTCTCTTGAACTCCTTCAGATATTGCTTGCATTGAGAAAGGTCGGTGATGTTGAAGGGGAGCTACTTTCTGGGTGACTAAATGACGCATTTTGGGAGGTGGTTCGGTGTTCATTTTTTTGTTGCTATGTTGTTGGATCTGTTGTTGTTTTGGAATTTCGTTGATTTTTTGACTAAAATTTTAAAAATAAATTTTAAAAATATTGAAATAAACTACTTAAGCACTAATTCTAAATATGTATTTCACAAAATCCTCTACCAACCTTTCATTTTCAATTTTCATTTTAGTCATTTTTGCACCCAAATTACTTTCCTCTGGTTCTTCATTTTGTTCGTCTAAATTTCCCTCAATTCCTTCCGGTGTATTATCCTCCTCTTCCGCAGTAATTCTCTGTACATGGCGTAATTGTTTAATTTTTGCATGAAGTTCGTTATCTTTCTTTTCTTTTTCTTCATCAATATTTTGAAGTGAAGAACCAGAAGTAGCTAAATAATAAGGGATTTATGTTTATGATTACATTTATTACACTTTGTGGTCAGGGAGTTCGTAGTAACAGTACAAAACCGAGGACCGTTTCGATTTAGTTAAAATAAATTCTGAGATTTTTTGATCCCATAGGAAAGGCAACTAAAATTCCTAATTTACTCACTTGCATTCGAGCTTTCAAATTTTGTTTTTTGATTACTCTTTAAACAAGATTCAACTGATGGATCTACTGAACGCCTTGGTTTAGGTTCTGGTCTAACCAATCTAGAGCTATTCGGTTCGTCTGTCTGTTGATTATTAGATGTTGATTGAACAGCACTAGTCTCTGATGTAGTTTTCTTCAATCTCATTTTTAAGTGATGTAGAGGAAGTTTAGAATTCTGATTGCTATCGTCTTCTTTCTCTTCTTTTAATGGCTTTTTCAATTTATCTTCTTCCTTTTCTTGTCCATTCTTTTCTTCATTCTTTTCAAAAGGCTCAGGAAATTTTAATTCAGACCCGCTCCTTTTAACTGCTGTATCTAAAGAAAACCCTCTAGGCAACGTCCCTGTTCCACTCAGATTCAATTTTGTTAAATTTTTGCCAGATCTAGGCCCTTCTTCCTTTTGAACGAATTGAACTGTTGGAAGTCTAGCAAATAATTTTTGATTTTTAGTTGAAGGCATTGATGGTTTTGCAAATGTTTTGGATGATAAAGATTGTGGGGGTTCGGTAGGTAGTTGAATAATATTTGGAGAATGATGAAATATTGTTGGGGAAGGACCTCCAACCTAGAAATTAACAATTTAATCTTGATTGGACGAGTTTGAAATTTACCATCTGAGCAGGTTCCGATGGCCGAAAAGTGGAGAAACTTGTCCGTTCTAATTGTGCCCCCATAGAAGGCCTTTTTCTTCGATCAGGACGTGGAGGTGGTGGTGGGGGTTCTGGAGATGAGGAACGTGCTTGTCTTTGTTGCGAGGCACGGCAGCCCATAGATACTGTTCTGTCTCGCAAAAGATGATGGGCATGAGAGGCTGCACTACTTGATGGAATTGAAGTGCTTGGAATACGAGGAGATATGATGCCAAGAGGGTCAGAAATTCTTAAAAATGAAATTAGTTTATAAAACTTAAGTTATTTGGAGAATAAAATGGAAGTTTATGGAGTTATATAGAGGAGAATCATTCAGTAAAAAAGTATCATTCCCATTGTATTATATATTATAGATTCGGATATCCCTTGTCATAAAAATATTTTCTCCTTACTTAGTCTGATCTGATGAACATATCCCCGTCATTTCACGCTGTTTTGCTTCTCTCTTTTTAGCAACTGAAGCAGCTACAAAAGCAAGTTGTTGATTTGTTGCTTGTAATGAAGAGGTTGCTTGTAATGAAGGACAAAAAGAAGAGGATGAATCCTCACCTCTTTCAAGCGAGAAAATTAGATTTGGATTTTCAGCAATAGGTGTAGTTTCGCCTTTTTCAGATTGCAAAAGAGAATAAAGGCTTTTATGTAAATTATGAAAACGGGGTCTATCTGAAGGGGACCATTGCCAACATTGAAGCATTAAACGATGAACAGAGTCTGGGCAATCAGTTGGTCGTTCCAAGCGAAAATCTATATAAGTATTTTAAAATTTTCGAAATTTAGAAATCAAAGAACTTTTTTCAAGAAGGCCAATAACACTCCCTAATTCAACGCCTGGATAGGGTGCCATTCCATAACTAAAAATTTCCCATAGAAGAACACCAAATGCCCAAACATCAGATTTTGTACTAAAAGTGTTATATGCCAATCCTTCTGGTGCTGTCCCTAAATATTTTTTAAATATAAAAATATTTTTAATTAAAAATCTTTTTCACATTTTATCGGGAATTTAGCCCCAGCATGTGCTGTGTAGGTATCATCAGTCATAAACCTAGCAAGACCAAAGTCGGCAACTTTGACAACAAAATCATCATTTATTAGGCAATTTCTAGCGGCCAAATCTCTTAAATTTGAATAAACACTTTAATTTTTAATTAAGTTTCCAGAGTTTTATAGTCAGGATAAGATGTTCACTAAGAAAACATGTCAGATATAGGGAAACTTAATGGAAGGAATATTAGCCGGTCCCTAATAAAGTCCCTAATGAAGTCAACAAGAAAATAACCGTCTGTCTCAAATATTTTAATTTTAAAAATTAATCTACTACCTATGAATAAAATTTCTAGATTCTAAATAAGCCATTCCAGCAGCTACTTGTGTTGACATATGCAAAAGTTTTTCACACGGAAGGTCTTCCTTTTCACTTTGACGAAGAAAATCCAAAAGATTTCCGCGTGACATAAAATCACAAATAATAAAATAAGGAGCTTCTCTAGTGCAAACTCCAAGTAATTCAACTAAATTTTCATGATGTAATTCTTTTAATATTGCTGCTTCGGCTAGAAAGTCTGGTAGTGCCATTTGGTCTTCCTGGAAAATTTTGATATTTTTAGAAATATAGGGACACAAAAACCTTTAGCGATTTAACAGCAACAGTTCGGTTAAAAGGTAACCATAAAGCTTCATAAACATCCCCATATTGCCCCATTCCAAGCTTTTTCTTCATTACAATTTGTTCTCTATCAACTTCCCATTCATCTGGCTGTGTAGGGGATAAAGAGAAAAGGCTGCTTGGATGGCCTGAGCCAATGTTAGTTTGCCGTTTATTAACTGGATATTGAAGGGCACCTAAAAATAAAATTATAATATTTTGTAGATATTCAAAGCTTATTAAATATAAGTCCTAATATGAAAATCAACGAAAAATATTTTTTTTTATTGTGACTGTTTTTTATTAATTAATTCAAATATTTATTAAGTCCCAAAGTTCATTATAAGCAGTGACATAAGTCAATTTATAACAAAAACTCTGATATAAAGACGCTAAGAATATAAGGTACTTAACAGTTCTGACGGAAGTAACTCTCGCAACTCGAATAAAGTAAATTCATCCATCGTAACGAAAAAATGTAAGGTTTATTAACAAAATAATAATTATTATATTTAATTCTATTTAAAAAAATAATTTCTGTTTATTAATTCCCTACAAATTAATCCAGAAGCAGCAACCGAATGATGATGTATTAATTCTCCAAGCGTTTTAAATTTAGCTGTATCAGTAATAAATAACTAAAAACAATTAAATTTAAGATGATTTTTTTAATCACTCCAAACCCTCAAACTTTCATCACAATTAATTCTGTAATGGTAAACTGTCCCCTCATGCCGAAGTGAAATTGAAAATTGTCCAGGATTAGTTTCTGATTCTCTAACTAGAAAGGATCCATTTATTCCAGAACTTAAAAGTTGTTCAGCTCCAATTCTTGTTATTTTGCCGTGATACCAACTAAAATTTAAAATTTTTCTGACATGAGACTTAAAATGTAATAAATGTGAGAATTTTAATGAAAAATT
This sequence comes from Meloidogyne arenaria, assembly GCA_036172955.1. Taxonomy (NCBI): domain Eukaryota; kingdom Metazoa; phylum Nematoda; class Chromadorea; order Rhabditida; family Meloidogynidae; genus Meloidogyne; species Meloidogyne arenaria. The sequence goes on from JARQAB010000043.1 coordinate 2,225,213, forward strand.
AATGAATCAAATTAGGTTTGATAGTAATCTAAGATAGTTCAAATTCGACTTTAAATTTTGTATTTTATTCTTTACTAATTTTAAGCAATAATTTCCCATTCAATTTGTAAAATAAATTTCTATTTATATGTACAATATGTATGTATATTACATTTATTTTTTCTTTTATATTTTTGTTGTGTTTATTGTCAGAAAAATTCCCATAGATTTGATTAAAATATTGTTACGAGCATAACAAAAAATTACACTTTTATTTAGTTTATCAAATATCCAATAAAATTTTAAAAAACCTGTGTTTGTCCATTGAATTAGAGGGGGCAATGTAAATACTCGGTACCCAGCCAATTTGTTGTCCATAATTTCCTCCAGAATTTACAGACGATCCAATAGAAGAACATGAAGAACTACAACAACCCGTACCCCCAACAACCCCTCCCAAACTTGAAAGACTTGGACTGCCTAATTTGGCAAAATTATTTTGTTGTTGTTGTTGTTGTCTATTAATTAATTTAACTTCACACCATTCTTTTGTTTTATTATATCCAATTACTTTGACCTTTAAAATATATTTTTTAATTTCTTTAAAAATCTCTTTATTTTTATTAATTCACATTTTATTTAAATTTTCTCTTTTAATTAATTTTTAAAATTAAACTCCTTAAAATCATCAGAATTCCAAAAAATAGATTTTTGAAATTAATTTAATTAAATAGCAAATTATTTTATTTAACGATTAATTATAAGCTTAGGTTTTAAATTAGTTTTATAAATTTTATTTTTAAAATAAATAATGGCTTTATTTTTTTAATTTTAAAATTTCATTTAAAATTAACTATTAAAGTTTTTTTAATTAAAATGCTATTTTATGGACAATTTTAAAAATTTTCTAATTTAATGTCAGTATTAATTTTTTTAATTTTAATACTTTATTTATTAATAAAGTAACAATAAAATGTCCTTACTAATTTGTATTTTTATAATTTAAAATTTTATAAAAAATATTTAGAAAAATAAACCTTATCTCCCTTTTTTAAAGCCAATTTTTCTTCTCCAATCCCTTGAAAATCATATAAGGCTACAAAAACATTACTAGAAGAAGAAGAACTTCCATCAACAGATAAATTTTCTTCCGTTTGGGATGGGGAAGAATTTTGTTTATCTGATAGATTCTCTGATTTTTGTTGTTTTATTCGAGTAGAGGAGGGCATTTTTTAATTAATTATATTTACATTTTTAATTTTAATTTAATTTTTTTTTTAAATTTTTACAATTTAATTTTCCAAAAATAAATAAAAATATTGAATAATTTTGTGTAATGGAAAGCACTTTTTATAAATAAAATCAATATTTCCTGAAAAGTAAAAATGAAGAATAATAAAATAAAATATTAAATATAAAATGGGTCGCGAATTAAAAAAATATTTTTTAATTCATTTAATTATTAAATTAATTAATATTTACATTTTAAAATATCCTCACATTTTAATAATTAAAAAACAAAAATTCAATACATTAGTCGATGGTAGGAGGACTAAGCGATTTTGATTTGAAGGCTCTCATGGAATCAATTCCCCTTCCTATCTTTGAAATGTTTTCTAGGATTGTTTTGATTGTTTTTAATTATTCGTTATTATTTTATTTAGGTATATCGTAAAACTTTGAATAATTACCCTGAGTAATTATTGTTTCGACCTTCTGTCACAAATTAAAATTTAATTCAAATAATAAAATAACCAAAAAATATTTTTATTTATTTTATCCATCGAGAAAACCTTTTCTGTTTCTTTCTATTCCCAATTAAAAATAAAAACCAGAAGGACATTTTTTGTTTTATTTTTCCTTACTTTTTTTATTACTCGACATTGGTTGAAGGTCGAGTATTAAAAACATATGTGGAAAAATAAAAATAAATATATTTTAGAAAGTATTAATCAATCAAAAATCAATTCAAAAGCTAAACTTAATTTAATCTAATTGTGGAGTTAAAAAATAAAATGATGGATTTAGCTGTTGGATATATATTTACCGTATTTTCTCTAAAATAACCCCCGGGGGTTATTTTTTTCGATCGACCTCTAGAGGGGGGTTATTTTAGAGGGGGGGGGTTATTTTAGAGGGGGGGGGGTTATTTTTTTCGATCTCTAAATTTTCTGAAAACCAAAATTTTTTACCAAATTTTGAATAATATTTTTCTAAAATTTAAGAGAATTCATCACAAACTAAAGGTTTCTTAACGAAAATCCTAGCACAAAAACTTTCATCAAGTACTCCTCAGTCCGTAAATTCATAAAAAACTTGGTTTAAGGTTTGGGATACCTAATTAAGAACTTATTTTAGATTATTATCCCACTTTTATATAACTCAGTTAAGTCCCAAAGTTTAATAATATTAAAAGGGATTGGATTAAGATGCCTATCTTGGCATTTTCAGGTATTAAAGTCAATGTGACATGACTTTAATCCTTCGTCGAGAGATCAAGTGGATGGAATTAGTGGACTAGACATCGTTGGATATTAATGGATTTTAAGAGATTAAGGGAAATGCTGGAGGATTAAGTTGAATATTATGAGATTTAAGAAGTAAAAGATTATTAGTGGACCTCTCAAAATCCAATTTGACTGGATTAAGGTGGAAATCAATGGATTTGAGATATCAGGGACTTGGGAGGATATCGGACATTTGATTGAATAAAAGTGAAAAAATACTCTTAATACTTATCTCTTTTAATTCATAAATTCACACCTAATACCTAATATCTCTCCAAATCCCCGAATCAATATTAATCCACCGCCATCCCTTAATCCATCAGAATCCCCTTATATCCCTCCAAATCCCTGATATCCCCCATAATCATTTCTAATCTTATTGAAATATAGGGATTAAACCGTGCTGTGGTTTGAAAAATAGCAATGCCAAAAAAATAATTAAATATTTTAGGGGGGGGGCTATTTTAGAGGGGGGGTTATTTTAGAGGGGGGGGGGGTTATTTTTTTCGATCGACCTCTAGAGGGGGTTATTTTAGAGGGGGGGTTATTTTAGAGGGGGGGTTATTTTAGAGAAAATACGGTATATATAATTATTAGTATTTTTGCAGATTTTTAAGGGATATCTTTTTTAGTAGAAAAAATCCCCTTTTCATTAAAAAAAAATAATTTTTAATAAAATCTAGTAATAAAGATTAAAAATAAATATTTTTATCAAAATATAGCTTGTCCTTTTCTTATTTAATTAAATTTAAAAATTTATCTATGTATTAAATGTTAAACTAAAAATATTATTCACGTTTTTTGTACTTTTTTACACTTTCCCAGCTTTTTTAAAAATAAAAATAAAGAAAAAAGCAAAGAAATGATTCTTTTGGGTTTTGTGTGTTGCTTTTTATGCTTTGAAAAACTTTATTTGTAAAGTCAGTCAAAATAATCTCTTTTATTTTTAGAAATGAAAAATTAAAAATTAAAAATTAATGTTTTTGCTGTAAAAGAACAATAAAGAATGAATATTTTGTGAGGAGAGGGGAAGGGGGGGGTCGATGGGAGGGGGTAATCTTTGTTGGGAATATTTAGTAGAAGTTGTTGAGAGAGAATTTTAATAAAATAAATAAGAGAATTTAAGCTTGGTCCCCGAGGAATTTCTTTCAGCGAGTTTTGGGAAGGGGAGAGAAGAAGGACGAAGATTGAAGGAAATTTGAGCTGTTTGGATTAGAAAATTTTAAAATTTTTGTAATTTCGATCAAAAATTTCAAAAAATATTTTCTTATTTTCCCTTAATATTTAAAACACAATATTGACTAAAAAAACTAAATAAATAAATAAAAGAAATGATTGACAATTGGGGGGTGGCTACTAAAATATAGGTTGGAGAAAAGTAGTTGAGGAAAACGAGGAAAATTTTTGTTTGAAGAAATGTTTGGGTGGTTGTGTGGTCATTAATTGGCCAGGTAAATAGAAAGGAAAAGAGGACAGACAGGTGCTTAAATATTTTCATATTTATTTATGTGGTTTTAAATATTTAATTTTATACAAAATTTCAAGACAATCTTCTCAGATTTCTTGAATCTAAAGATAAAAGCATATAAAAATCTACTAAAAATTAAATGGTTTTAAATTTTTGGAATTAAAACTTTAAAAATTTTAAGAAATACTTTTTAATAAATTTATTTTTATTTGTTTTTTAAAGAAAATAAATAATTTTATTTAAAAAGTTAGTCAACTTGGTTTAAATTTAGGTCTGAAGATCCTTGAAAAATATTTTTATCTGGATGAAGAATATTTAGGTATATCAAAAATATATTAGGGATTTAAAGGATCAATCAGTTAAAATTTGGTTGGGGTGATAGAATATTTTTAACAAAAATAAGAAAAGAAGGATTTTAATAGAAACAATTCTATAAATGTGGACACTCTACTAGGGATTATTAAGAAAATAAGAAAAATAGATGACAAATTTAAATAATTTTCTAGGCTTCAAAATATCCTTTACATAAATTTTCGTTCATTGCATCTTCCTTTAAAAATAAGTAGAAGCTTTTGTTTATGGAAATGGAGGAAAGAATGGAGGAGAGAATGTTTTGGCAGTTGGGAAAATAAAAAGAGATTGGCATTTTTACATTTTGTTTTAAGCTCCGGCTGGACAAAGAAAATGGCATTTTAAGAAAACAACAAATGGAAGAATAAAATAAATAGAAAAATTAAAAGGAAGAATTTGAAGAATTTAAAGGCAGATGTGGATATATTTAAATGAGTATTTTTTGTAAATTTTAGGTATTTAAATTCGGGGTCTTAGGTAATAATTTTAGGTATTTAATAATTACTCAGGACAATATACCGTAAATGCTCAAATAATTACCCTCTTTAATAATTACCCCTTCCTTTTCCTACACAAATTTTAAAAATAAAAAGTTTAAATAAATTTTGTTAAATATTATTTTAAAAAATAACTTTAAATACTTTTAACTAAATTAAAAAAATAAAAACTTAGAGATATGGGAATTGAAAAAAAATATTTTTTTATTTCAAAGCCGATGAAAAAGCAAAAATTAAATAAAAGAGTGGACAGAAGTGGAGAGGAAAGGAGGGAGGTCTTTCCCCCCTCTTTTATTCTTTCGTCCAATTCAAAAATGTCCGTTGGAGAGAGTTAGTAGCTCTCTCCTATTTTTTACTGCTAATCCATTTTTTGGCCGTCACAAAAAGTTAAAAAATGCAAATGTATACATATATTTAAATATATTTATTGTTTAAAAATATATTTTTTGAAGAGTTTTTTTGTTAGTGACAGGTGCAAAAAATTAGAAAAAAAACTTTAAAAGAAAGTAAAGTAAATTTTTTTATCGAAAAAATTATTTTCTGTTTTTTACACTCAATTATTTGGAAACAGGGATACAAAAACGGGAAAAGCATAAATTAGGATAATTATTTTAAAAAAATTTGGAGAGAAAAACTTCCCAGTCTTTCTTCAAACTTTTTTTGTTAAATATTTTTAAGCTAATTTATTCTTTCTTATTAAATTTTCTTAAATAAAAACAAAATACTGTTTAGTAGTAAAATATAATTTTTAATATGAGTTAACAATTAAGATTTAAGAAAGAAATGAGAGAATTACATTTGCTTTGATTTGTACATGTTAAAGAAAGTGAGAGAATGATGGTTAGGTAGATAATAATCAGAAGAAAACAAAGGTCATTAAATGGAAGGTGTTTGGGGGGTTTTTTAAATTATTTTTTAGCGGGTTTCAAACAAAAAACATCCCTTATTTTTAACTAAAAAACTATATATAAATTTCCTTGATATGTCAATTGAATTAGAAATAGGGTTGTCGGTTCTGGGAAAATCTTAGATATCCTGAACCGAACCGATATCCGAACCGAAAAATCATCGGTTCTTAGGTTCGGTCCAGAACCGATAACCCTACTCGGAAAGATTCCAAGGTGGGTATATTATTCAAGTCGGTTATATCTAAAGCATTTTTTAATTTATTTTGTAATAATTTACAAAAAAAAGAACTTTTAAAAATAAATTAATTTATTAGCATAATCGTAAAAATAATTTGGAAGCACTTAAAAAATAAAAAAAAGAATTGTCATCAATTGACAGAATTTTTTAAAAGAATAAAAAGAAGAAATTCTTTCATTTTGTGGTCATTTTATGAGAAAATGAGTGATGAGAGAGAGAAAGAAGTGTTTTTGGTATTATAAAGGGTTTTTGAGTAGAATGATTGAAGGAAGAAATTAAATTAAAAAAAGAAAGGCATCTCAAGTATTAAATCTACACAACAACATCTGCTTTATATTTTTTCTGTAAAAAAATAATTAAATTTAAAATAAAAATGAAGCAACATTTTAAGAAAGAAAAGTATTATTTTTTGTATTTTCTTGTATATATCTGATGTAGTTTAATCCTATTCCTAAAAATTAAAATATTAAGAGTTAGTAATTGGATTATACTAGATAAATAAGATATAAAAAATGTGAAAAAAAATAAAAAAGGGTGTAAATAATCGGGATCTCGATACTGATTATTTTATTGCATTTAAAAAATTATAAAATAATTTAAAAAAAAGATTTCGGAAAGGATAACGTTTGTCAAAAATAATAAAATAATAGGTGAACTTAAAAATATAAATTAGGAAACTTATTTTGTGAACATACCTATATGTATTAATAAAATTCGTTTTCAAAATTTCTAAATAAAATATATCAAATAAATAAATAAATTTCTTCGAAAAAAATTAATTTTTATCTATTTTCCTCATTTTAAGAGTTACTAAAACAAATAATTATATACGCTTATGCTGTTTTTTAATAAAAAATAAACTTTAAATTAAAGAAATGATTTATTTATTTTTTTAATTGAAAAAAAAATATTGAAATAAGGATTAGTTATTTAATTAATCTATGAAATATTTTGTTAAACAACAATATTTTTTGTGTTACTTTAATCTAGTATTTATAAGTGCTCCAAAAATTACTTTTTTTTATTAATAATTAAAAAAAATATTTAAAATAACTGGGAAGATGAATCAATTAAATAAATAAATAAACTAAAAATATATTTTCTCACATTCATCCCGTTTTATTTTAATTTGTCATAAATAAACAGATGATATCTATGTATTTATTAACAAATAGAGGAAGAATGGGTGATGGAAAAAATGTAAAAAATAAAAATTAGCAATTTTTGAAAAAAATAATTTAAAGATTTTATTAATATCGGGAACACTGGACGAGTACTCAAAAGAGTAATTACCGAAAGTTCTGATTGGTTAGGAAAAATTATGCTTATCTAAACAGTTCTTTAAAAAACGGAAGTCACTGCACAATTTAATAAAAAACAGTTTTTCTTTTAATATTTTTTACAAAACATAAATAAAAATTCCTTAATTGTTTTTAAATTTCATTTAAAAATTTGAACAAAAATTGAACAGAAAATTCACCTTATTTACAATAAAAAACAATAGAATTATGAGGAAAGAATGATTAACCTTATTTGGTAGGGGATACAATAATTAAATATATACTCCGATTGATCTCTCTTTGATTTTTTGCGACAATTGGGAGGCTTTTGGCGACGAAAGGTCGCCCCATTCATTTCCTTTTTTCTCCAAATAACAATCAAAAAATGAAAAAATAAATGTTCTAAATAAAATAATTGAGCGAGAATATATTGAATGGAATTAAATAAATAGAAAGAGATGATCGGGTTAAGGGATTGAAAATATTTATTTAATAATAATAGTTGGTGTGTGGTCGATATTATTTTAGTTTTTCCGATAATTATGTATTCAACAAAATAAAATTTGGATGAAATAATAATAGAGAGTAAATAATTATTTATAAAAAAGCTCTTCTATTTTTTCAATTTCCATAATGATACTACAAGTAAATTTAATATATAAATGAAAAGTTTATATAAAATCACCCAGGATAATTTATTAAGCTTCCAGCTGCAGCTACTATCTTACATTGTTCTTTTCTTTTAAAAATTAGACTTTAATGATATTCTAAGAAACGGCAATTGATAATTACTAATTTATAACACTTTAATTTTTCCTTTCCTTTTTAGAAATATGTATGTATTTATAAATTTTCAAAAATTATTTTAGCAATTATTTAGTTGTGTTTTTAATTTGGTTAATTTAAAAAATAATAGAATTATCAGACATTTTTCTTTCGTCATTTTCTTTTATTCTAGAATTTTTTAAAGATGCTGAAAGTGTTCTTTTAATTCTTTCGTTCTCTTTTGTTAATTCATTTAATTTTGGTTTTGAAGATGTTGAGCGAGTACTTATTTGGACTAAACGCTCTAAAAGCCTTTTATTTTCATCTCTAAGTTGTTTTTCAGCATCCTAAAATTAAAAAGAATTTTTCGGTTTTTAAGAGGAATTTTAAATAAAAAAAAGGCAACTAAAGGGGGGGGGCTATCAATTTATATTTTTTGCTATCTCTTCGTTAACGGATTTGGATTTTTTCGCCATAAAACCAAAAAAGTTTTATTTATTTTTTGGAGAGATCTGTCAGCAAAAATAAGAGGAAATCCTCAATTAATTATCCCTTTTAATTAATTAATTTACAGTCATTATTCGTCTTTTTGCAGGAACTGAACTTGCCCTCATTCCTTTAATTCCCACAGTTAATCCTTCAATTGTTGTGGGCCAACTTCCATCCATTGACGGGGATGTTGTTATTGAAGAAGAGGTTATTGAATGTCCATTAGATTGTTGACGGCTTCTACCAGTGTCCAATCTTTCCAAAAAAATTTTTGGAAATTTTTAAAAATATTTTTAAAATACCTGGAACGAGCTGTTAGCACCTTTAAAAAATTATTTTTTTTTAATTATTCCAAAAATCAAACCCTTTGACAATGCAATAAATAGGCACGCATTTCAGCGTGTTTTTGTACAATTTTCGGACCTCCTAAGCAACCACCGGAATTCATGGCAGACTGTCGGGTTTGGACACGTCTTTGTTTTTGCCATTCTAATTGTTTGGGAGTTGGATTTGAATCAGACAATCTTTAATTAATTTTTATTGAAAAATATTATCTAAATCCTTTGGACTAGTCTCTCTCTATGAAATTATAATGTATAGGACTATTCAAAACATCAATTGTTTTTAATGATTAGCATATGAGATAGCGATCTTTTAAAAGATGATAGTAGATGAATCGCTTGTTAACTTACAGAAAGGTATGAGATTTATCAGGTGATTAAATAATAATTTAAAGTTAATATTTTCATTTAAATTTTATTAAATATTTCCTTTAACATTTAATGAGAATAAAACGTGAAAATAAAAGATTTTAACATTGAAAATAACATTGAATAATTTATCAATAAAAAATCATCCAAACCTTATAGGTGGAGGTCCATCATTTCTTTTATTATTCTGTAAATTTGGCCAACGTCCATTAGAAGATGTTGGGGATTGAGAAAAAATATTAGATTTTAAAACATGTTTTTTGTAGGTTTGTTTTGAATTATTTATTCTTTGTAAGGCTAAATTAGTCTTTTGATTTTGTTGTTTAATTGGAGGAAATGGAGAATAAAAATTAGTTTTCTTTCCATTGATGATTTTTTCACTCATATTTATTTTCTTAAATTTTTTCAAATTTTAATATATAAACTTTTAAAGAAACTCTACATTAAAAAATACATCTTTCGATTATTTTATTAAGTAAAGCAGAGTTGGGCTATATCTATTACTCCTTCAGCTAGTGCAAAAGGTTAATGGCGGCTGGATGCGAAACAGCATCTTCAGCTCACCGGACTGATGTATTATCCATTACACCATCCCGCCTACTGCACAGCCTCAGGAGTTAAATAGCTATGTATATGCTTTACAATTATAAAGATTTTAACTTTTCAAATCTGCTTGATAAAAATATCTGTTTTTTTGTTTTGGATAAATACCAAAATACATAAAACTTATACAACAATTAGCCTATACAATTGGAATTCCAACACTAAAGGATTAAAATTATAAATTTACAAATATACGTAGATAATATTTTACAAAATATTCCTTTATCAAAATATTTTAGAAATATTCCTATAAAATTATAGGTTTCTTTTTAAAGAATTTAAAGTAAAATACAGAATATACATAAATTAATATCTTTTTTAATGAAATATTTAGACAAAAAATTGGCTTCATTTATGTATATTGCGTGATTGAAATTTTAAAAAATAAAAGAAAAATGAACGGAACAAGCATACCAATTTATTTATTTTAATAAATATTAAATTCTATTGAAAAAAAATATTGGTGGATTTTCTCTTTTTTATATTTTAAGCTAAATGTTTTTAAATATATTTAGACACTTTCTTTCTTAAGAAATAAATATACATATTTCTTTATTTTTATGTTGTCAAGGAAACAAAAAAACGATTACATATTTATTTTACAAAAAATAAATAAAAAAAGTAAAAAATAAAGGAAGGACGTTTGTAAATAAAAGTACTTAAATGGAAAAATAAAGGAGAAAGATACCAAAAGTGCCACATCTTATAGATTTAGGAGCTTAATGGGTCTAATTTAAAATGGTCAGATATTTGAAAGTGTTTAAATTTTGTAAATTCTTAACAAATATTTTTTAATTTCATATAAAAACACAATATTTAATTAAATATAATTTCAAGTTTCCCCACTCCGTCCCTCCTAAACTTTAATGCCAATCTGTGAAATTAAAAAATATTTTTAGCAATTTATGATTAAATATTCAAAATATTTTTCATTAATTAAAAATATTATTTTATTCACTGGATTACTATTTTTAAATACATAAATTAATTTAATCATAAGGTTTAGTATATGGAAGGGCGTTTACTAAATTTAACTTTTCCTTTTTCATGTTCTAGGTATGTAAGGTCAAAACTCTCGTATTTAATTATAAAATTGATCGGAAAGACAATGGAAATATTTCCTGAATTAATCTATTTTTGAATCAAATTACAAATCCAAAAATGGCAAAGAACAATATAAATATAAATGTGGGTAATTTTAAATTACATTTTCTTTTCTGAAAAAAAAATTTCAAAAAAAAACTAAAAAGAACGTAAAAATTAATTAATTCTTTACTCTCTCTCATTTCTCAATTTCTTCAATAAATTCCGATTCATTTTTTACATCAATAAATACATATAAATTAAATATAAAATCACCGCAACAAAAAATCGTCATTTTTATTTTTAATTAAATTTCCATCACAACTTCTTTAAAGGAAATTATTTCTTCTTTTTAATTAAATTTAAATGAGCTTATTTATTTATTTTAAGAAAATTTTAAAATTAATTTATTCTTTATGGATTAATTTATTTAATAATTTATTGCTTTATCCACTACTTGGACTTTTACAAAAAGAAGGAATTTTTGATATTTATTTTTTTAATCATGGTTATGTTGAGGATGAGGATGAAAATAATAATAATAAACTGTAAAAGATTTTATTTTTGTTTAGTCTCTCCTATCTTAGTAAATTTGGAAAGTAAATTCATAGGGCTCAAAACTGAAATATATTTAACATATACTCTTCCATCTCTAAATTCCGCTAACTGAATTATTAAAAAATTAATCGCTTGAAAACTTTAATGATTACTATATACTTGTTTTTCCTACATTATTCCTTCATTTTATTACAATCATAATGTCCTTAAATAAAGTCTAAGTCTTACCACCTTAGTTTAAAATCCATCAATTTATTCAGCCTCCCCCAATTTTGTCAAATGAGTAAAAGAAAAATATAAAGATTTAATTTACTTTTAAGTTAAAAAAAATAAAAACTAATTTAAGTTCACAACCTAATTCACTAACAAAATTTGTTCAATCAGTTGGAAATTTCCCAAAAGGAATAGAAGGTGATGCTTTACATGCTCATTGTTTACTTTATGAGATAACACTAGCTCAATGTCCTTTATATGAATCATTGAAGGGTTTAAAACTTTTAGAAGTTGGATGTGGTCCTGGTGGTGGATTGAATTGGATAAAAGTGTAAGTATTGATGATTTGTGAATTTTTCTTGAAAAAATCTGAGAGGTTAATAATTGACAACTCAAACCTCCAAAACAATTAAGCCTGAATGAGAATTATATACCTATGTTTTCCTTAGCTAAGTTAATTTTAAAAAATTCTATCAATAATGAGTTGGTTGAATGTAAAATTGGATGGGAAGACCTCTTAAGATTTTACGGATTACGTAGGCCAATTTATTCTTGCTTTGATATTTTATTTTTTAATATAATTCGAAAGTATTGAATTATTAAAAAATAATATCCTTTTATAGAGCTCACCCAGAGATTGGTTCTTTATATGGATTGGACAGACATCCACCACCTTCTGACAGTCTTTCTATGGGTATTAATGTTAGTTCTGGTATGGCAGAAAAATTGCCGTTTGCTGATTGTTCTTTTGATATAATGATTAACGTGGAGAGTAGTCACTGTTATGGGGAAGGAGAAATGAAATTCTTTCATGAAGTTAGCCGGTAAATTTTTAAATTTATTTTAAGGACTGATTTTATGGGAGTTGAGGGAGTAACTGACATAAAAGCTTATTTTATCGACAATAATAATAACAGATTTCTGGAATCGTAACTTAGGGCGGCACATTCCTTGTTATCTATTAGATCAAGAAACTATATTTTAGATCAAATGTTACTCTAATGCCTTTAGAGGATTTAAGAAGGTTTTTACTTAGTGGGAAGGAGGTAAATAAATTGAATTAGAAATCTCCTAACAGTATTCTTAATCATAAAAATACAAATTACAAAATTAAATAAAAACATTTTAAAATTTAGAGTTCTCAAAAAAGGAGGTTATTTATGTTGGACAGACATTAGAACATCCAAAGGAGTGAGAAGATTTTTATCTTTTTTAAATTAATTTTTAATTAATTTAAAGTTGAAATTAACATTAGAATATGCAGAAAATTCAAAATTAAAATTAATTTCTCCTCTAACAAAAATAAATAAACAAATTCTTCGAGGAATTAAAAAGACTTCTTCAAGATATGAATTGTTATTGGAAAGGGTTTGTTTAAATTTAAAAAATTCTTTTAATTCTTAAAAAAATTATTTAGGCCCCCTTTTGGATTAGAATATTTGGAAATAATTTTAGAAAAGTTTTTGCACCAAATAGGGAAAAATTGGAAAATGGAGAGCATTTATATATGCTTGGATGTTGGCAAAAAAGTTGAAAAAGGAGAAGAATAAAAAATTTGTAAAGATTATTTGTAGCTTTGAAATTAAAAAATAAATTTTTGAAATTTAAATAAAATAATAATTGAATAAAACGGGGGAGGAATTAATTTAAAAGTGTTATCAAAAAATTATTTTGATTTCAACTAGGACTGTTTCAAAACAAAGCATCTTTAAAAATTTGAAATCGAAAGAAAAAATACCGTGAGTCTAAAATCGAAATTTCGAAACAGCTCTGGTTAAAATTAGAGACCAGACTGGGGGGGTCATACGAGAATCGAGATCGATAACGCTAAAAATAAAAATTTCGATACTCAAACTTTTTGTTCGAGATCTTGTTTCTGTTCTTAAAGTAATTCTTTTAAAAGTAGACATTATTAAGGATTGTTTTATAAAATTTAAATTTTATTTTGTACAATTTCCCCCTCATTTAAAATTCAAGTCTTTACACTTTAACATACCTATTTAAAAATAAAACAATTAATAACTAGTTAAAATTATCCCAACAAAAATTTATTTATTTTATTTTTCGTTAATTTTTAGTCAAAGAAAATTTTCTCTCAAAATCTAAGGACATTTTTCTCTCAAAAATATACAAAATCTATTTTTGTTCCCGCAATTTGGTCAAGCTATCCCTTCCTCTCCGCCCTTTCCTTTCTTTTGTTATTTGAAAAAAAGAGAAGGAATTGACTGGGACTATTTTTAAATATTTATTTGTAATCTTTTGTTAATTTTTTTATAAAATGCGCAAAAGATTTTTAAAGCAAGAAATGAATGAAAGGAAAAATACTTTCTCTTTCGATGGTCAATTGAGGAAAATAGTTTTAACTAAAATAATTTTCAATAATTAATTATAATATATGAAATATTTTCTTCTTTCAAAAATCGTTAAAAAAATTAACAATATAGCTTTTAAAAATTTTTAATTTTTTTCCGGCAGCTATCATTTTAGTCTATTTAGATTTTTTTATTTATTTTTCGGTTTTAGATTTTACGAGACTTGGTAATGGACATGGATTTTGGTATCCGTATCCTCCAAATATTTATGGAGGATACAGACGGATATCTGCAGGCATTTTACCTTATCTTTATCCATATCCATATCCGTATCCATTACCAAGCCTGGATTTTGCTTAACATTTTAATTAACGTATCTTACTTATGTATTTTTGATCTCATCTTATCAGAAATAATTCCACAAAAATTATTCCACCCGAACTCAACAGATATAGTATTCCCATTTCCTCCTTATGTTCCATCTTACAAAATTTAAATTATAAAGAAAATTTCTATCAGATGATTAGACGAACAAAATATTTTTTTAACTCAGATAAAAGAAAAGACTGCTTATATTTGTTTACCTAAAATAATTTCCCAAAAATTTTAAACTTTTAATTTAGTTGGGAATGTCCTCAAAATTCATTTATTTACAAAATTTAATTCAACGGGTCCTCTTTTCTTTAAATTATTCTAAAAAATTTTACGTTATTTTAACCATTTTTTCTTCACTTTTACAACAAATTTTGTCTGCCAGTACTATTTCAATGCCGGAATTAAGGCTTTATAATATTCAAAGACAAGAATATGATAGTTAGTTTTTATGGATCTTCCTTTAAATTTTCCCTTCGGAGTTTGGGTTATTTAAATTTTTAAACTTCCGTCCTTGTGGTTTAATTGAATAAGCATTTAAAATAATATATGCCGATAGAGAATTAAACTGTCAGAGATTTATTAATGTAAAATGCCTGTGAGATTTCGGAAATCTCGTACTTCCAAAAATATAACAAAGGGGAATTGAATTTTAACACAATTAGTTTTTTTAATTTAATTTTAAATATGGAAATTTGAAAATAATTAATTAAAAATTTAAAAAAAGGTTTCGCCGAACAATATCTTTTACCTGAAGACTTTGAGTTAGCATCTAAAACGCCGAGTGAGTTAATTTTGATAGAATTTTGACAAAAATTATTAAAACTCTATAAGATACCTGAGTCTTTATAAGAATATTAAATTCAATCCCTCCTAACTTTTGGATATTCCCAAAAATATGTAGTTACTCCTCGATTTAAAAATGAATTCCGACTATTTTGTTTTGGAATTCATTCTAATTGATACCCTTATCAATTAGATAAGGGTATCAATTGTCTAATTGATACCCTTATTTAATCAACGCCTCAATAGAAAATACGATTTTTCAGCGCCAATAATTATATTGAGATATAAGACTTAAACTATTTAAATTAATTTATAGACATTCCTTAACTATATTTTTTACTTTTTTTAAGTAAAAAAGCCGAATGCCTATGAATTAGATGCTATTTTAAATAAAGAATTATTTGAAGGTAATTTTAAAAATAAAATTTTAAAGAAAGAATAAAACTTTAAAGGGGATATTTTGGGTATTGATCCAGTTAGTGGAGGATTACTAAATGAGGAAAGAATATTTAATTCTGATTTAATAAAAAATGGAAATGATGAAGAAAAAGATTTGTTTGGAACTCCTGTAAATAATTCTGAAAAAATATATTTAATTATTAATTTTTAAAAATAGTATTACAGTGCTTTAAATACTCAAACTTATGCAGACAAACTTTGGGCAGATGCTAAAGTTCCTTATGTACTTGAACAGGGAATGAGTCCAACGTGTGTTTAATTAAAAATTAAATTAAGGATTTTAAGTCTCCTGATTTTTATTTAATGGAAAATGTCTGTAATCTATAGAATTTTTAATAAAAATTCCCCTCCGATTGTGAGAAGAATGGTAAAATAAAAAATGGGGAAATATGTGGATTGAGAGATTTGACTAATCTGATTTTTTTTGGATATTTTAGAATAATTTTAATAAAAATAGGATGTTTATTATTACGGATGAATCAAAATTCTTTTTTTTATTTTTTAAAGTCAACGTGCTTCAATAGCTAGTGCCTTTGATGAATATAAAGGAAAAACTTGTATTCGATTTGTGCCTAGACAAGAAACCGATCCAGATTTTATTTATATAAAAAGAAATAATGCTTTTGGGTAAATAAATAAATATAAAATTAATTTAAAATATTTTGTTTATTTAAAAAGTTGTTCTTCTTATGTTGGCCGTGCAGGGGGAAATCAAACAGTTTCTTTAGAAGTAGACAAATGCTTTTCTAAAGGGATTATTGCTCATGAGGTTTTTTAAATTTTGTTCTGATTATAGTTCGATGAAGGATAAAGTATTTAGTGAAGAAATAAAAAAATAATATTTGCGGACATGCGGGACACGAGCTGGACATTTACCCATGTACGGATATAAGTATTTATTTGAAGCAAAGCAGAATGAATACAAATATCTCCCTCCTGTAAAATCATTTAATGTCTGTAATCTATAGAACTGAAATTATTGGGAAAGTTTAAATTATAGTTCGATGAAGGATTTTGCTGTTACGAATTTGAGACCATTGGAAAGCCTCGATTGGTAGATCATCGATTGATAGATCGACGATAGATCGGATTAAGCAGGATTCTACAAATTCTAATAGATTTTATGTACATTATAATAATTTTTAAAAAATTTAGTTAATGCATGCCCTTGGATTCTTTCACGAACATTCTCGTACTGATCGAGACGATTTTGTTGAAATACAAGAGGAAAATATTCGTCCCGGAATGTTGCGCAATTTCGAAAAATATCCTCGAAAAATTATAGATCCATTAACTATGCCCTATGATTATGATTCTGTGATGCATTATCATAAATTGGCATTCTCTCGTAATGGAAGGCCAACAATTGTACCGGTGAATGAATTTGTTTTTTAAAGCAATCCACAAACTTAATCGCAGTCCTTTTTACAATTTATTAAGTGGTCACACTTAATATTATTTTAGTAATAATTGTTATCTAGATACACTTTAAATACGATCTTGATTTAATTTTAAATTTAATAGTTAAATTAAATATTTTTTTTAATTTTAGAAGAAGGGAGACGCTGAAATTGGACAGAGGCATGTTCTTAATAATAGTCTATTGCTAACAAAAAAATTATTTTATGTAGATACAAATTGAGCGAGATTGACTCTCAAAAGGTTAGAAAATTTTATTTTTTTTTTAAATAACGAAATTTCTTATTTATGGTCAACAAACTTTATCGATGCTCTGATGCAAAAAAAGTTGAAACTACTACAGCAGAAACAACAACTAAAACAACAGAAGCAACAACAATAGAAACAACTACAGAGGAAGGTGATGAGCAGTCAACAGATGAAACAGGTAGAAATTAAATTGAAAATTGGAGGGGATGGAATTTTGAATTTAACAAACAGTTTGTCTTTATATTCGTTCATTTTCTTAAAATTAATCTAAAAAATTAACAGAAACAACAACAGAAAGTTCTCCACCATCTACAACAACATCTCCAACTAGTGAAGAAACAGCAGTTACTGTAGAAGAACTTGAAGAGGAAACAACTACAGAAGGAACAAATGAAGAAACAGAAGAAGAATATATTAACACAAAAACAAAAAGTAATGAAAAACAAAAAATAAGAACTGGAGCAAGGGAAAGACAAGGGCCACGTTCTAAAGAAATTGAATTATTACCTGGTGGTATAGCAAGGAAATTCATTACACTTTCAATTTGGTCAACACGTGGGAGAACTGATGGGGATAGAAAGTGTAAGTTTAGAAAATTAAATTGAAAGGTCCTAACCCTAAAACAGTTTTCTCTCTGTCCCAGAAAACTGAACAGTTCTTGAATAAGGAACAGGAGTTCCCGGAAGAACAATTTTCAGAAGAAATTCCTTTTGGTATTAGGTCATTCCAGAAGTTTAGCGAATAAATTTCATTCTATTATTTCGAGGAAATAAAAAATCCTAGCCCAAAGACTGCTCTCATTTTTGATTACTTAATTAATCAAAATTTATTTACAAAAATTTTAATTTACTTTTTTAGCTTTCGGCCGAAAAAATAAAGGAATGACAAAAATAGAAGAGAAAATAAGCAATGAATGTGTTGATTTAAATGCTCATTGTGAAATGTGGGAGAAATTAGGGCATTGTATGCACTCAACAAAATATATGAATCATTATTGCCGAAAATCTTGTGGATTTTGTGACAGAGAAGAACGTTCAGAAATTGGTTAGAAAAAATGAATTTTTGAAATAAAAAAAATAAAAATTTAGATTCTCCAAAACCTAAATGTACTGACAAAAATCATTTTTGTAGTTATTGGGCAAGAAATGGAGAATGTGATGATGGATCTAAATTTATGAAATTATTTTGTGAAAGATCTTGTGGATTTTGTTAAAGAAAATGGGTAAAAAATAGGGGTATTTGTTGGTTATCTCCACATTTTTATTTATTTTTGGTAATTTTAGTTGACAAAATAGTGTGAGCAATCTTCTAAATAATTATAAATTTATGTGGAGATAACCAACAAGTAACAAAAAATTTTATAAAAAATGAAAGGATTATTAATTAAAAAATAATTATTTGGCTTTTGATGAGTTAAAAAATTATACAAAATAGGATAATGCAATATAAGCTTCTGCCGTTGAAAAATCCAGAAAAAAGGGCATTGAATTATAAGTTTAACAATAATTATCCCCTGGCAAAACCCCTTCCAGAAATAAAAATATTTTTCTGTCATTTTTATTTAAACGAGACAAATTTTTAATAATTTACCAACGGCAAAAGTTTCAAAATTTAATCGTTCATTGATAGTTATAGACTAATTTCTGCCCTCCATATGTAGGCAATCCTCTATTTACCATTGCATTAATTGTTCTCAAATCCTATAAATGTAAATAAATTTATTTTTAAAAAATATCCCCCAAACCTTCGAAGGTGACTTGTAAATATCAAATCTTCTTGTTGAACGATGTCTAGCAATTGTTTGTGAGTATTGAGATAAAGGAATAACGTTAATTCTGTCCCCAATAACTTTTCTTGGTGATAGGGGATTTACTAGAGTTTTTGGCATTGAAATTAATGGGAAAACATTCTAAAAAAATTTTTAATTAAAAATTTAATTAAATATTTATTTTTACTTCTTTGCTTTCTGGCCCAGATGGATATAATTTCTTAACATAATCCTCAACAATTGGTACAAATATTTTATTGTAAAACCTTTAAAAGATTAGAAAATATATTTAAAGAAATAGGCAAGGGAAGTTCGATTTTGGTAGGAAAGGGGAGAGGGATTAATTAATGACACGGAATCTAGTATTTGGATTTAAAGAAACCGAAATTTTAATTGAAGAATTTTAAACATTTTATGTTAAGGATAGAAAAAAATAAAAATAGGGTATCCAATAACCGCTACCCATTTCGGCAAGCTTTCGGATTAACGTCAAATAACGTTTTTACTTTGAGAGGAATTTTTAGAAAATGATCCAACTTCCGAAATTATATCGGGTTTTAGTTTTCATGAACAAGTAGTAATTTTTGACTAAAATTATAACTTTTGTCAAACAAAATAAAAATTCAAACAAACAAAAACAAAATCAAACAAAATACATTAATTCCTTAAACAAAAATTCACGCCTAATATCTTCAATTTTTAAAGAAAATTTGAAAAAATTTTTTAAATTTACCTAATCAAATCCTCACGTTCAGTTTGTTCAGGAGAATTATCTTCTTTTTTGTCAATAAAATCCATTCGCATAAGTACATTTCGATAAACATTACTCGAAGCTTGTGGTTGATGGCGATAATGAAATCTTTAAAAATAAACTTTTTTAAATTTAATTTTATAAATTTTAATTTACATTATATCCTGAAATGCTATTTTGAGAGAACAAACTTTTGTTATAATATAAACACAACACATCAATATTTGATCCAAATGTCTATCTTTTAATAAAATAATTTTTGTCCGAAAAACATGCTCAAAAAGTGTCCAAATTTTTCGTTTAGTTAATTCATCACTAATACGTAAACGTTCAAACAAATCTGTTAGGCGAATTGCAGATAAATGGTAAACCTTAAAAGATGAAAATTAATAAGCTATTTAAAGTTAGATTCTGAAAAATATCAAGGTATTTTTTCAATTTCTAGAGAAGAAAAAAATTTCAAGAAAAAAGTTTATATAAAATAACCTTTTTAAAAAAATTAATAATTTGTGGAGTTAAATCAGATTTATTTCGTTGTAAATTTCCAGTAAATTTAGAAAGTATTTGAGAGCTTGGAACTGATGAACTTTCTCCAAATTGTTCAACAATTCGACTATTCTGTAAAGCAGCCCATAGAGGCGAATCTGTTGACCAAACAAGTTCTTCCAAAACACATTCCTCTAACTTAATAATTTTTTAATTAGTAAAATAAAAAATTGGAAGGGAACTAGAAATTCATAAGATATTTTAAACTCTGGTCCTCTTAAGGGGTGGGTCTCTAAATCAACAATTTCACCATGAAAAAATAAGTTTAAAAATGACTAACTATTTTTCACAAATATTTTATAGCTTTACTTATTAAACAAAATTAAATAATTAACCTGATTTAAATGTTTAACCATTTCTCTACTGAAAGAAGTATCTGCCCTAACAATTAATTCAAAAATTCGATAAAATTCAAGAGGAGCAACATTATCAGTAAATATTTCTGTTATCCATCGAAATGTTCGCAAGTCTTCATTAACCCAAAGAATTAAATCTGCAGCACAAATATAAATTGAAACAAGAAATTCTGAACTTTGTAATATTGCCTTAAAAATTAATTTTTAAAATAAAACGTTTAAAGGAATTAACAGTTAAATCAACATTCATTTCCAGTCCCATAGCCAAAGCTTTTTGTTGATCATAAATTAAAATTTTTTGAAGAAGGTAATAAAATAATGTTTTAATCTAAAAAATAAATTTAAAAAAATTAAAATTTAATAAAATTACGTCGGCAGCATATTTTTCCAATTGAATTTGATTCAAAGAATGATCTGAGGATTCACTTTCATTGCTTTCCTCTTCTTCCTTCCTAACTTTTGCAAGAAATTTCTGTCCAAATATGTGTACTTAAAAAGTGACTTTTTAAAGGAAAAAACGTGGAATGAGAAACTAAGGCTTTTTTCGAAAGAAATTAAAAAAGTTTCCCTTAAACAAAAACTGCAAAAAAATATTTAAAAAATCAGTTTGACAAAAATTTCATGAAAATGAAATTTGGAAGTGATAAGGAAATTAAAAAATTAATAGAGATTCCAACTTGCTAACAGAAAATCCATCAATAAATTACGGAAACCCCGACTATAATTAATGTAGCAAGATATTCAAACAAAACCTTGTTCAGCAATATATTCACGTGGATTCCCTTGACAGTCAACAAAATCAAAATTGAAAGATTTCCCTTCACGTCTAGATATTGATAATAATTCATCCATCCTCTCAATTAGCTTCATATCAGAATAAAATGCACTATTTTGGCAAACAGTCTAAATAAAATAAATTAAAAAAAAACTTTCTGAAAATAAAATAACAACATCAGGTGTAATCATATAAGATTTTCCTTCAGCTGGAGGTTGAAATTTTTCAGGTGCATTCAATTTGGCTAAACAATTTTGTGAGCTGAATTTAATCAAAAAATCATTATTGATATATTGGCAAAGGTCTCCAGACAAAACAGAAATGGCTTCTTCTAAACAATAAAAATTTTAAGAGATATTTTGGCCCTATCCGCAAAAGAGGGCGCCTTGATTTTTTTTCATCATTTTTTTCCTACCTTAAAATAAAAAATGGTCAGTCTTTTCTTCCTTGTTAAATTCCACTCTTCTTACCTGTGGCATATTCAAATGAGAGGACAGACAAAAACACACACAGACAGATAAAACACGGGCATTTTCTGTTGTCTGTCTGTGTTCGTCCGTGTTTTGCTGTCCGAGTCCGTCAGTGTTTGTTGTCCGAGTCCGTCCGTGTTTTGTCTGTCTGTGTTCGTCAGTGTTTGTCTGTCCGAGTCCGTCCGTGTTTTGTCTGTCTGTGTTCGTCAGTGTTTGTCTGTCCGAGTCCGTCCGTGTTTTGTCTGTCTGTGTTCGTCAGTGTTTGTCTGTCCGAGTCCGTCCGTGTTTTGTCTGTCTGTGTTCGTCAGTGTTTGTCTGTCCGAGTCCGTCCGTGTTTTGTCTGTCTGTGTTCGTCAGTGTTTGTCTGTCCGAGTCCGTCCGTGTTTTGTCTGTCTGTGTTCGTCAGTGTTTGTCTGTCCGAGTCCGTCCGTGTTTTGTCTGTCTGTGTTCGTCAGTGTTTGTCTGTCCGAGTCCGTCCGTGTTTTGTCTGTCTGTGTTCGTCAGTGTTTGTCTGTCCGAGTCCGTCCGTGTTTTGTCTGTCTGTGTTCGTCAGTGTTTGTCTGTCCGAGTCCGTCCGTGTTTTGTCTGTCTGTGTTCGTCAGTGTTTGTCTGTCCGAGTCCGTCCGTGTTTTGTCTGTCTGTGTTCGTCAGTGTTTGTCTGTCCGAGTCCGTCCGTGTTTTGTCTGTCTGTGTTCGTCAGTGTTTGTCTGTCCGAGTCCGTCCGTGTTTTGTCTGTCTGTGTTCGTCAGTGTTTGTCTGTCCGAGTCCGTCCGTGTTTTGTCTGTCTGTGTTCGTCAGTGTTTGTCTGTCCGAGTCCGTCCGTGTTTTGTCTGTCTGTGTTCGTCAGTGTTCGTCAGTGTTTGTCTGTCCGAGTCCGTCCGTGTTTTGTCTGTCTGTGTTCGTCAGTGTTTGTCTGTCCGAGTCCGTCCGTGTTTTGTCTGTCTGTGTTCGTCAGTGTTTGTCTGTCCGAGTCCGTCCGTGTTTTGTCTGTCTGTGTTCGTCAGTGTTTGTCTGTCCGAGTCCGTCCGTGTTTTGTCTGTCTGTGTTCGTCAGTGTTTGTCTGTCCGAGTCCGTCCGTGTTTTGTCTGTCCGAGTTCATCCGTGTTTTGTTTGTCTGTGTCCGTCCGTGTTTTGTCTGTCTGTGTCCGTCAGTGTTTGTCTGTCCGTGTGTGTTTTTGTCTGTCCTCTCATTTGAGCATGCCACAGGTAAGAAGAGTGGAATTGAACGAGGAAAAAAGACTGACCATTTTTTTATTTTAAGGTAGGAAAAAAATGATGAAAAAATATCAAGGCGCCCTCTTTTGCGGATAGGGTCGATATTTTTAAATATTTTTTGAATTCCAAATAAACTCTAAATAAATGATAAAGATGGAATTCTCTTAAGAAATCCAGAGGAAGTGGAGAATGAAAAGTGATAATTCTCAAAAAAAACCTTCAAATTTATCTGAAAAAATAATATCTCCAAAAGTCAATAAGGGCTTCAAAAATATCCGTTCATCAACCTCAGAACGTGCAGACACTTTCCTTTCATAAAGTTGTTCCAAAGCTTTTCTTCAACAAAAAAAAAGATAAAATAATAAAAATAAAAAAACCTTATAGCAGTAAAATTATTAAATTTGTCCTCAACAATATCAAAAGGAATTAAATTTTCAATTACAAGTCTTAATAATTTTGGATTAAGCCAATGAGTGCTTAAATGTTTTGTATCAAGAGAAGCACCTTCAAACTTTTCACAAAGAACTTCGAGTGGAGTTTTAGATTTGTCTAGAAAAACTTTTAAAAGAATTGTTCTTTAATAAATTAAATACCAAAATCAGCATTTAAATGATTCTTTAATCGGGAAATTGAAATTGCATGGTAAATATAATCAACAACACAAAGCAACAAATTATAAGAATTCATCAGGTCTTCATTGTTGGCTGGTAATTGTTCTAAAAAAATAAGTTAGAAGAGTAAAGAAATTTCCAAATAATACAAAATTTAGGTTTAAAAATTATTAGAAAAATCGACAAATTTTGGTAATTTTCGTTTAGATTTTTGGTAAAATTTAACAAATACTGATAAATTGGAACTTATGCAGTTTGGGTATGCAAAACACGGACGAACACGACTCGGCTAAATTGATTGATGTGGAGAAGAAAAAGTGAGAAGGAAAGGCTGACCATTGTGTACAAAGTAAGGTTGATTGATGGTGGAAAGAGAAAAAGGGGCGTGGCTAAAAAAAGCATACCCAAACTGCATAAGTTCCGATAAATTTTAGTGTAAAAAGTGCTGGAGTATTTTTAAAATTAATAAGCTAAATTTCTAATTGAAAGAAAATTCCAAATTTAAAATAAACAAACTTCGCATTGTAATAAAGAAAAGCCAAATAAATTCAAATAATTCTGCACTTGTTAAATGTTTTTCTAAACTCGAAGGTTTCTGTTGTGCAAAAGCATAACGAAAGATTGGCAAAAACTTTTTGAAAATAACAGCAGAAACAGCCAAATTTGATTGAACACGATTAACAAAATCAAGTAAACGTCGAGTAGCCAAAATCATATCAGCCCATTTATTTAATTTATCAAAAAAATCGAGAACACTAACTTTACATAATTCAATAAGTTTAAGTAAAGAATAATGACAAATTAATTCTTGATGGCCAATTGGAGTAGATTTCCAAACAGAAGTAAAAAAAGCACAAGCCATCCAAACAGAAGAACTTCCCTAAAAATTATTTTTTTAATAAAATTATTTTAAAAAAAACCTCTAAAATAATTTGTTGACTAATTGTATCATATTGTTTCCAAGCTTTTTCAATAATTTCTCCATTTATTGTTGGATCCAATTTTGCAAATAATTCAAGAAAATCTCTAGAAGGTTGGTCACCAATTTCGAGAAGTGGTGCTTGGTTATCAGAAGCACTGTCAATAAATTCTTCTTCCATATGTAATGAAAATTCGAATAATATAGCTGAAAAAGAATAAAAATTTTATCGTTAATTACGGGTAAAGAGCGGTATGGCCAAGGCTAGTGTTTTCTGTAAACAAAGTATAGTGATTGGTATTTTTTGAGTTTTATGGACTCAGGGCCCAAACTCCACACCAGGGTCAAATGGGTTTAAGATTAGACAAACCCCAAATATTTCCCGATTTCTATATGACGTTTTGCATTTTGTCGCAATTCAATTGTTATTGCATTTTTTATGTTGACATTTCGTATTTTAATTTTATTTTTATATCATTTTGTCGAATTTTATTTAGTCAAGACAGCTCAGCTGTTCTTTTGTTCTAAATTTTATTTTCATTGTTGTATTCTTTTATTTTAATCTTTATTTATTTTCAAGAATGAATAAAGACCGGCATTATTGCAAAGCTCTTTATGACTTCAGGTTAAATTTATCATTTTAAATTTTATAAAATTTCCAGTTATCTTTTTTCAGAAGTGAATATCCTGGTGAATTGAACTTTACGGCAAATGAACTTATTTATATTGATAAGAAAATTAACGAGGAATGGTTAAGTGGAGAATCACAAAAATCTGGACAGAAAGGCATTTTTCCAATTAGTTTTGTTGAAATAATTCCTAATGAACAAGAGGTTTTTCTTTAAAAATTTATTTAAATTACTTCAAATATTTTTTAGTTATCAAAATTCTCGCAAAGTCAGCCTGACCCTATTTTATCCCCTGAAGGTTTTTCTAATTCTATTGGGTATATTAGGAACTATTACTAATTCTTTTTAATTTTCTAGTGTTGCTACTGTTCTTTATGATTTTGAAGGCAGATTTGAGGACGAATTATCTGTTAAAGCTGGTGACAGTATTCAAGTCTCTTCAATTATAGATAATGAATGGGCAAAGTGTCGGTCAGTTTTAATTCTATTTTTTTGACATCTTTAACTTTGTATTCCCTTTTTCATTTTTTTCTTGATTTTTCCTTTTTTCTATGGCCTTCCAAAGAGGTGTTAAAATTTATTTATCTTTGATAATTGCCTTCAAAAATGTGTCACAATGGTATTTTCGTTTTGCCCGCAAATTAGGAAGATTAACAAAATTAGCTCAAATGACTAGTTTTTCATAAATTTTTAGAGATCCGACTACTGGCCAGTCTGGAATTGTTCCTCAATCTTTTTTACATATTTTCCTCGATGGTTTGGAGAGTCCAAAAGAAATATCTCAAATTTCATCAAAAAATGGAGAAAATTCTTTTACTTCAATTGCTTCTTCTTATGACCAACCTCCATCGAATTCCTCTGCATCAATATCTTCTATGTCCAATTTTGCTTCGTCGAATGTTTCTGATTGGCCAAATCCCTGGGAGTCTTCAAATGTTTCTATAAACAATTCTAACGTGTTTAATAATGTTTTTAGTCTGCCGCCGCCTAGACCACCACCTCCTAATCCCATACTTCGGTATTTAAATTTTTTAATGGAAAGGCTTTTGTTCCTATTTATTATTTAAAACCCACATAACCCTTTTATATTTTTAGACAAACATCCTTTACTGAAAGCACTGCTGAATTATCTAGCCGAAATTCTCAATATATTCAAAATGATCGAAGGAAATCACTTAATTCTATTAAAGAAGATGAACAGCAATATCAAAGTTTAATAAACCCAGCAAACAACACCTTCACAAATCCACTTATTCCTCAATTGGAGACAATTAATGGATCTGATACAAAATCAAAAGTTCTTTTGGATTTTTTAAATACTGAACAAATTTATCTTTTTGACTTACAAACTTGGCAAAATGTAAGGAAATTTTAATTGTCTAAATTTATTTTCAATTTAGTGTGTTAATGAATCTGGTAATTTAACAAAATCTGAAAAAGAGGCTTTGACAAAAGAATATCCAGCACTTGAAAAACTTTGTCAATCAATTATTAGTGCCTTAACATCACAAAAAGGTTATTATTGCTAATTTATTTACTATACTTTTTATCCCATATATTGGCAATTTTTATATTTTCGGTAATTCAAAATATTTAATAATATCAGAATTCTGTTCATCAAATACCTAAAATTATGAAATAATAAATTTCACATCTATTTTCTCTTAATTTATTTTAGATTTACCTGCCGATGTTCAATCTTTGGGCTCAAAATTTATGGAATTAAAAAGTCAATTTTACTCAACATTTTCTAAACATTTCCGAAGTGTTGAGAATATTAATTTAATGATAGAAAATGAAAATAATTCCAATTTTAATCGAGCACTTCAATCATGCGTTCAACAAATGAGAGAACGTGGTTCAAATATTTTTGATGTTTCTACAGCTATTTCTAGACCAATTCAAAGATGTTTAAAATATCCTCTTTATATTGGGGAATTGTTAAAAAATACTCCAATAAATCACCCTGATCATCCAAAGCTGATGGAGGCTTTGAGACAATTGGGAGATTTGGCATCTAGAATGAATGAATCTAAAAGAAGGAAAGAATTAGGTAAATTATTTTTAATTTTAGTAGGAACACAGATCCTTTGTTTATTCTTTTCTCTTTATGGTGCGTTCCCCCAGATTCATGTCTTTCAGTGAGGCTTCTGCAATCAAAAATTTTTTACGTAACCGAAATTCAATTTTGAGGCTTGCAATCCGCACATGCAAAAAATAACGCAATTTAGCCACATTTCGCTGTTGCGGAAACCTGTTTTCAGTGCCTATGTTCTTTAAATTGGTTTCTTAAGAAAAAATTTTACAAAAAATCTTAGAAAAAATTTTAATAAATTAATTTTATTTTTTCTAGTTCGAAAATACAATACTCAAGAACAACTTACCATTTCTGAACGACTTGCTCGCATAAACATGCATTCATTATTAAAGAAAAGTAATCGACTCAAATATCGTATAAATCGAACAATGGGTTTTGGAACTATTCGAGATAGTGAATTTGACTATTTAGTTCAACTTTTGGAAGATGCAGAACGTCGACTTTGTAAATTTCTTTATTGTGCTCAACTTTATAGAAAACATATTGCTTTGGCTGCACGTAAACATGAAGACAGTTATAAAGGTATTTTAGTAATTTACGATAAAAAATTATTTTTAAAAAGGTTTTTGTCAAGTCCAAGATGAAAAAGTTGTTAAAGAATTTGCAAAAATGCTTCGTAGGGTTGATGAAATTTGTGGAAAATATTTGAGGGATTTTGATCAAAAGTAAATATTTTTTGAATAGTCTCAATAAGTGATATTAAGTTTATATTTTTTAGAATTTTGGTTGAAGGAAAGAGACTTGTGAGAAGTGAACTAACCAAATTAATACACAAACGTTTTGATAAATTGGCTGATTTTGAAGTGGTTAAAGCCAGCAATAAAAATGTAAGTTTGTTTTTTTAGCCCAAGGAAATTGTTTTTGTAAAAATCTGTTTTCGGATCAGCGAGTTTTTTTGTCTATTTCGAATTTTTGCTTTATCTAGTCCATTTACCTCTACTTCTTTGTAAATTATTTTAAACTCTCAAACGGAATTTTGTCTATTTTTATCTTTCAAAATTACCATTTCTTATTGTTAAATTTAAGCAAGATGAAGTTGAAAAATGCAGAAATGAATTCGAAGCTTTAAATAATCAAATAAAAGGACAACTTCCAAGTGTTATAAGTACAATAAATACTCAAGTACTCCAATTAGTTCAAAAAGTAAATGAAATTCACCAACAATTTTTAACTCAAATGGATGAATGGTATTACAAAGAAAGACCTGAAAAAGTTCGTCATTATGCTCATACAGTTCCTCCATTTATTACAAATTTATCTGTTTCTGTCAAAAATGTTTTGTTAGAAATGGATAAAATTGCAGCATATTTATATCAACGGCAAACAATTGCAGAAAATGCACCTTTCTTGGCTAGAAGTGAAATTTTTGAAAATTTTAATATCTACTAAATAATTTTATTTTTTAATGATTAATATCACCATTTTTATAGGAAAATCTTTACGTCTTTCATTCCGTGCAAAATCAGCAAATCAAAAGAAAATATCATCACAACAACAACAAATTTCTTCCTTAAATTCTCGTTTACGGCAACAAAATGAAAAAGAAAGAGACGCACTTTTCAAAATTTGTCATACCCAAAATCAATCTGGACAATTACGGAAAGTTACTCGTGATTGGCAAAATTCAGAAATGGTTTTGAAACAAGGAGATTTAGTTTTGGTTAAAGAACATCGACAGGATGGATTTTGGTTATTTATTTTAAATAAATTTAATTTTACTTATTTTGATTACTTTTCACGAGGTTTTGAGTCGAATGAGAATTTAAATGAAATTAATTTTTAATCAGTTAAAATATAGGTAAGTATTTTTGGATTTTCTTTTGGAAAGAAGGGATAACCATGTTTTATTAACTTTATTTAATTATTTAATTTTTACCGTCTTGGTGTATCGTACAGTTACATATTCCCTTTATAACATCACCTACCAAACATTCCCCGCCATAGGTTCCTAAATATGGTTATTATTTCGTCCCCTCTGTTATAAATTTAATTAACTGTTATTTACTAAAATAGAATTTTAAATAAAAAATCATTTAAGTTTGTGTGATAATGCAGTCTCAAATGGATTAGTGCCTGTAGATGTCCTTATACCTTTAAATATGTGCAATGAGTCTACAAATTTGGCTTTAATTGAAGATGAAATACAACAAAAGATTAATAAACCAAAAGAAGAATTAAAAGAATTTCCTTGTTAGTTTTTGACGATAATTTTGAGAAAATTTAGAAATTATTTTTAAATTTTTAGCCCAGCAATTTCAACAACAAAAACAACAACAAACTTCTTGGATTGATTTACTTAAAACAGATTTTTCGGCTTCTCAATCAAATTCTTCAAATATTTTATATCCATCAAAGCAACAATTAAATAAAACTCAAAAATCTAATTTAAATGGAGAAAAAGATTTAATTGGTAATTAGATAGTGAATTTGTTTTAAAAAAATAATTTTTTTAGATTTGGAGGATAATTTAATTGATTTTGATTCACCGCCTAAAGTGCCTAATTTACCAGAACCAACAATTATAGATTTATCAGGACAAAATAAAAGGGAAGCTTCTGAACAACTAACCATTAACAGCAACGTCCAAAATGAACAATTTCGTCAAAATAATTTAAGCGAACTTTTTGATTTTCTTTCTTGTGAACAGTCGCTACCTTCATTAAAGTATAGTTGATTCTTTAATTTATTCCAATAACTCTCCTCTAATCGTGGCTTTTTTTTAATTTCTCTCCTCTTCACTTTTATTTTCTATTAAGTTTTAGATTTTTTATAATTTTCAGTTCTCACAACAAAACACAATTTTCTACAACTTTTGATTCTTCTTCTAATCAACAAAACCCTGTTACCTTTTTTGATTCTTATACAAATCCAGAAACAGACTTTAATATAAATATTCAACCAAATCGTATTGCTCCACCTCCCCCAACTCAGAAAAAGGTAATTTAATGAAAAGGAATATTTAAAATATTTTTTTAAATATTTTAGAGAGGTAGAACGCCTAATAATTCTGATAGTCAACAAAATTCACCAACTAATTCCATAATTTCTACTCAATATTATTCTATTCCTCCTTCAACAGATTTTTCTCTATCAAATAATCAAAATATTCTTCCACATAATGACAATTTTGCAATTTGTTTATTTGATTTCGAACCATCTGTTGGAAATGAAAGTCGTCAAATTTCTGTTAAAAGAGGGGAAATGGTAAATAAATAATTAAAATATTATTTTTTAAATTAAGATTTTAAATAAAATTTTTCTTTAAAAATATTCCTTCTACCAATACAAACATTTAAAAATTATAGGAAGGAAAAAATTGAATTAGCATCAGTGCTGGGTATAGCTCCGGGAGCTAGCTCCGGAGCCCGGCTCCGGAGCCGGCTCCGGCGGAGCCGGAGCTAAGATTTTGGAAACCCCGGAGCCGGAGCTGGAGCCGGAGCCAAGATTTTCAAACCCCGGAGCCCGGAGCCGGAGCCAAGGTTTTCCAACTCCCCACGGCTCCGGCTATACACCCCTAAAGATGGGTTAGAGAAAAAGAAGTAAGCAAAGATGGTGGGCGTGAAAAGAAAAGGAAGAGAAAATTGAGACGGGTAAAAAAGATTTTCTTTCCTTTCTTTCTCAATGTAGTTATGGTTGAATGGATAGTGAGTTAGGTTCCGAGTTTTATCCTTATAGGTTCGAAAAATATCACAACAAATAATTAAATAATTGTTTTTATTTGGAAAATAAATTTTAATAAGGATATTTTTATTAAATAAAGCTGGATAAATTTTTTAAATTGATTAATTTTAGTCTCTTTTTTTTTAATTTTTGAAAATTTTGAAAATTTTCGCCTGCGGCAAAAAATGGAAGAAATCTGGCTTAAGGACCTCCAAAATTCTCAAAATTTTCGCCTGCGGCGCAAAAAATAGAAGAAATCTGGCTTAAGGACCTCCAAAATTCTCAAAATTTTCGCCTGCGGCGCAAAAAATAGAAGAAATCTGGCTTAAGGACCTCCAAAATTCTCAAAATTTTCGCCTGCGGCGCAAAAAATAGAAGAAATCTGGCTTAAGGACCTCCAAAATTCTCAAAATTTTCGCCTGCGGCGCAAAAAATAGAAGAAATCTGGCTTAAGGACCTCCAAAATTCTAAAATTTTCGCCTGCGGCGCAAAAAATAGAAGAAATCTGGCTTAAGGACCTCCAAAATTCTCAAAATTTTCGCCTGCGGCGCAAAAAATAGAAGAAATCTGGCTTAAGGACCTCCAAAATTCTCAAAATTTTCGCCTGCGGCGCAAAAAATAGAAGAAATCTGGCTTAAGGACCTCCAAAATTCTCAAAATTTTCGCCTGCGGCGCAAAAAATAGAAGAAATCTGGCTTAAGGACCTCCAAAATTCTAAAATTTTCGCCTGCGGCGCAAAAAATAGAAGAAATCTGGCTTAAGGACCTCCAAAATTCTCAAAATTTTCGCCTGCGGCGCAAAAAATAGAAGAAATCTGGCTTAAGGACCTCCAAAATTCTCAAAATTTTCGCCTGCGGCGCAAAAAATAGAAGAAATCTGGCTTAAGGACCTCCAAAATTCTCAAAATTTTCGCCTGCGGCGCAAAAAATGGAAGAAATCTGGCTTAAGGACCTCCAAAATTCTCAAAATTTTCGCCTGCGGCGCAAAAAGCAAGCTATAATGAGAGTGTAAGTCCACCATCTCCTATTCGCCCAAATCCCCGACAACCATCCCCTTAATCCAGCTTAATTCCCCGATATCCACCTAAATCACACGATAATCCACCCAAATCCCGCTTAATCCATTGATACCACTCTCATTCTCTTATATCACTCGATATCCCCCTTTATCTACCCAAATCCCCCAATGAAAAATAATTCATTGATTTTCCTCCCGGAGCCCGGAGCCAACATGGAGCGGCTCCGAAAATCGCCGGCTCCGGAGCCGGAGCTGGAGCCGGAGCCAAGATTTTAAAAGGCCGGAGCCCGGAGCCGGAGCCGGAGCTAAGATTTTGAAACCCCGGAGCCCGGAGCCGGAGCCGGAGCCAAGATTTTCAAACCCCGGAGCCCGGAGCCGGAGCCGGAGCCAACAAATGGCAAATACCCAGCACTGATTAGCATTCATGGTTCTTAATTCTCTTTTTGAGGAATTTTTCAAATCTCAAGAAAAATATCGTAATTTTTTTTTCCTTTGATTTTTTCCGTTTGATTTTTTCCCTTTGACATTTAGTTTGGAATAATCTGAAGATTTTCTGTGAATAACTTTTTTAAAATCATTTAACAGGTAGAAGTAATTTGTCGTCATGATTTTGCCGGCAATACACAATGGTGGCTAGTTAAACGTTTACGAGACTCTGCTCAAGGCTTTGTGCCAGCTAATTATTTAAATATTGAAGAACATACTTAACGAATTATTTTTTTTTGAAAATTGTGATGACTTAACATTTAAATAAATATACTCTTTAATGATATTTTTAATTATATTTGCTAATTGTTTTAATCTCTGATGGTCTGTATACTTAAAAAATTTATATTTGTGTAGTTCAAATTTGACCTACCTATTTAACAATTAGAACTTTCTGTTTTCATTTGAAAGATTAACTTTGTCCTTTAGCCTTTTGTAAATATAAATTTTTATAATTGGTTATTTTATGGTTTGAATAAATTAATTTTCGATACCGAAAGTGGGAAACCTATAACATAGGGTTTGAATAATCTACAGCTTTGTGAAATATTAATCGTAATTCATGTTAGGTTTAAATCTACATATTGAATTCATATCACTCTAGTCCATAATAATTTATTGTTTTCTAATTTTTTAGTCCTGTAATATAATTTCATTTAAAATAGGGTCTTAAAGTATTTTTTAATTTTTGTAAGTTAAAGTTTTTAATAAAAAATAACTGTTCAATATCCATTTTTTAAATCTAAATATTATTCTCCTCAATTAATTCAAAAAATCCTTTTTTTTAACATTTTATGTTAGAAAAGCGTAATTAAAAAATAATAAAAATTTATTTATTGGAGAATCAAATAATGAAAATTAACTTTACAAAAAATCGGAGAAGAAATTAGAAGGGATTTAAAGCATTTCTTTTTTTGTATTTTTTATAAAAAAATAAAAGAAAATCCTCTCCCGTTCAGTTTTCATTCCGCACGATCGCTCTCACCTTTTATTTATTTTTATATAAATTCTTGACAAAAAGGGAAAGCTTTGATTTTTTTGAATATTTTATTGGAAGAGATTAATTTTTTGAATAATTTATTGGATAATTTTATTTTTTGTTTGATTTTAAAAATGGATAATTAATTTTGTAATTAGGTGATTAACGAGAAAATGAGAAAGTTTTGGGAAGGGATATCTGATTTAGTTTATTTCTTATGCCAAAAGGGTTTTAAAAGATAGGATTTCTAAATATTATTCTAATTTCTCATAAACTATCCAAAATATCCCTAACTTCTCGTCCTTCAAGACTGGAAAATAATAAACAATAAAATAAGATTTTAGTCTAGAAAATTTTCTGTTAAATTTATATTAGTTAATTACAAATATTTATGTATTAATCAACAAAGAATTTTTTAAAATTATTTTTAATTTAAATAATTTATTTTTCTCTTTTTAAATTTTCCTTTCCCTTTTTTAACAAAAAAATTAGCCAATACTGACCGGTTGACGCCAAAAGCGGTATTTCTATTTGTAATAACTCCCTCCCCCCTCTTCCCCCAACCCCTCCCCTTAACTGACAGATGACCCTGGAGAAGAATTATTATTTTTTAATTTTCCTCTCCCATTCTTTCACCACAAGAATTTTTTTTAAATAAAACAAAAATCTTCTTTTCTCTTTCATTTTTAGCGTGTGGATATAAAAATAAAAATAAATATTTATTTTTAATTCCCTGCTGGTCAGTTTCACTTTCACGCCTTCCCTTCCCTCCAATTCAAATGCAAATAACCGGCGAAAATGAATCGTTATTTTTATATTTGCTTGACTGGATAGGAAAATTATTTGCAAATCGGCAGACGATTATTTATTGTTTTCAAATTTAGCTTTGCTAAAAACTTTTTTTCTTTTTCAAGTTTATTTTAAAAAAATAAAATCTGGATTTAGATATTTATTTATTGCCAAAATTCCGGATTTTTTTAAGATTTAAAAAAAAATTATTATCAAAAATATTAACATTTTTACCTAATTTTATTTATTTTCCAACAATATTGCAAACTAGGGTTGTTCACTACCATTATTAACCGGTACCATCCGGTTTTCGATTTTGAGTTTTAGTTAAATACCTGTCTTATTCTGGGGGAATTTTTAATAAAATCACTCATTTTCAGAAGTTGTCGATTTTTAAAATTTTGTAAAAACGGTTAATTTATAGCAAAAAATATCAAAATTTATGGTTTTAAAACCGGTCGTGAACAAACATATTATAAACAATCAAAAATCCTCCACCTTCTTCTAAAAAATATTTTCTTATCCACAAGTAATACATATTTAATAATGATTCATATTCTACAGTTATTTAGGTAATTTATTTTTTGACCTTGTACGTCATTTTGACGTAAATAAAAAATAAATAATAATTATTTATAGAGTATAATTAAATATAATTCTGAATTACTGCCAATTTCTCTCATTTAAATATTTTAATATTATTAATTGTTTAAAAATAATTACATTTTACAATTTATTTACAAAATTTGAATTAATAAAAAAATGAAATTTTGGAATTAATATCAAAAAATTCAATGTCAGCTTCTCTATATTTTCAATTTATTTAAATATATCCACTTACTAATATTTTCTTTTATTTGTTATCTACTCCTTTCCCCTCTTTCTTTTCTTCCATTAAAAATAGCAACTTTTTTCATTATTCTTTTTTCTCCACTTTTCGGCCTGGATTTATTTTTATACAAATAAAAACGTGAATTAATTCTTTCTATTTATTCTCATTCTGTTACTATTTATTTTAATTTTTAACCAAATAAATATCCACTTATATTTTCGGCTTAAGTATGTGTCTATTTATACTTGAAATGTCCATCGCCGTCCAATCTTTGAACAGTCTCCACAAAATATTCACAAAATATCCCTCTCCCTCCCTCCTTCCATTCTTTTATGTTCATTAAAAAAATTTTTTTTAGTTTTTAAATGTCATTAAAACAAAATCCTCCTTTTTAGATCCTTTTAAAATTGATTTGTTTTTTGGAGAAATTAACCCTCAGAATCAACAAGTTAAATAAATTCTGAATATCAAAACTAAATAATTTTTATCTAGGCTTTATTTATTTTTCTTTTTTCTTGTAATTTCTAAACTTAACTGGCAAATTAAAATCTCAATATAAGCGACTGGTAATAAAATAAAAGTCGTTTATATTGAAAGTTATTCAGAGAATTAGTCACTCAAAGACCTAGTCATCTCATTTTTCCAGTATTTTTAATGATCGCCTCAGTGCTCCAAGTTTTTAATTTTTATTTTTTTTAAATGCCTCGAAATTTCCCCAATCTTTGGGACAAATATCCATTTATTTCTTTTTCATTTTATTTTCCTTTTAGAAAAAGCCTGATTATTTTTTAATTATTTTTTTATTTTCCTATGAAAAATGACACTTCCTTTTCTTGCCAAGGCTATTTATTTCCCCAAAAATCTTCGTCAATTTCTACAAAAATCTTTGGAATAAAATCTTCTTCTTTTGCTTGCGCAAACCTGGGAAGATAAAGAAAAATAATTTTTTGTTTAAAAATAAAGATATTAAATAACTGGTTTTGGGGGGGTTTTTTAATCGAACCATTAGCTATTTAACTAAAAAAAGAAGCTAAAATAATCTTTCCTCCCCCCCCTCCCCTTTTGTGGTTGCGCGATAACGGGCGTTCCTTTTTCTAAAAAAAATAATTTTTTTGATGGCGGATAAAAACCAAAAAAACAAAAACACACAATGCTTTAACAAACACGCAATCATTTCTTTTTTTGTCCATTGATCATATTAAAGATTATTTCTATTTTTTGTAAAAGGATTAGAAGGGAATGATTAAAGAATTAATAAAATTAAGGGAAAGAATTGTTGAGTAATTTTTTTTGTTTTTTAAATTTTTAAAATTAAATTCCATTGACTATTTATGAATATTTATATACAGATTAATACACATATTAACTGAAAATTCATAAATTATTGAGGAGATATTTTTAGAGACAAAATTAATTAGATAATTTTTTTTAGAGAAATATTTTTAGAGATATTTTTTTTTAGAGACAAAAAAATTTTTTTTTATATTTTTAGAGACAAAATTAATTAGATAATTAAGGCTAATTTAATGAGAGAAAAAATTAGGGGGAGGGAGTAACTGAGAACGGCTAGCTAGTTAAACATTTAACAATTGCTGGAAAATTTTTGTTTTTTTAAACTGAGAACGGCTAGCAATCCTGTAAATTCTGTATCCTGTATATGAGTATATAACTAGTTTTTTTAATCCATAAATTCTTTAAATTTATTATTGAAAAATGATAAAAAATATTTTTCTAGAAAAAAATGCAATTAATAATCGAATTAAATTTTGATTTAATTTACAACAAATTTAATTCCAACAAAAATTATTTTTATTTTTTGGCGTGATTGCAATGAAGCAACAACGCCTTTCACTTTTTCTTTTGAAATTATTTTTATTTATACAAATTTTATTTACAAATGTAAGAAAATATTTATGTAGTATATTTTTAAAATTTTAAAAATAAAATTAAAACGTGTGGGATTGTCTGGACGTTAAGAATTTTTGGGAGATTGTCCATAAATTAACACATTTTTTATAAAATATTTATTTTGTCTTTTTTCTATAGATTTTCAAAAAAGTTTGGGGTTTTGTTTCATAAATTATTTTAGAACCCTTAATTTTTATACCAAACCAAAAAATTAAAATTTTTAGATTTGTTAGGTAATATTAAAACAAGAATTTCTTATTCAAGCAAAATATCCCTTCAATTTTTCTTTTGGTAATCCAAAGGTCCCGGAGGTCTTTTTTTGGTTAAATTAAATGTTAAATCTCTCTCAATAATATACATTATAATTTAAAAAATTTCCAGGCAATTCACCGTGAAATGAGTATTTCTGAATTGCAACAAACTTTTGGAGTGAGTAAACACGAACATGTGCCAGATTACCATTTACTCGATTTTTTTAAAAGAATTGAAAATAAAAATAATAATTTGAGGCATTTACACTTTAAAGCATTTAATTCTTCCTATTTAATTCAATTAATACCTAATAAATTAATTAGTCCACATATGGTAAGTAAATAGAAATTTGAATATAAATAATTGGAAATATTATTAGACAATTAATATTTGGTAGATATTTTTGAAGAAATATTTGAATGATTTTTTGGTTTATTTAATGAAATACAGCCATAATATTTTTAGATATCCCTAAAATCAAATACTCCTCATTTTTAAGATACGTTTTTTGCGAATTGGTTGACCAATGGCTGAGGGAACTACCCAAGATAATCTCAAAATCTAGCTAGTTTAGTCTAACTCATCTGATACACCCTTTCTATCAGACATCTTTTTTGACTTATTGATAGACTTTAAGCAATTTCTCTAGGATCCCGATTTCCGAGATATCTCATGCTTTAGAAATATTTGTTAGAGAATTATAGAGCCAATAGTTTTTTAGTACTAACATTTAGTACTAAAACGTCTTTCAATCTTTACTATCTACTTTATTAACACCCAAAAATACACAAATTAAAATTTTCAAATTTTCTTCTAACAGATTTCTGTTTTTGATTCAAAACAACAATATGGCTTTCCCTCACATATAAAAACTAATTGCCATTTTCACGGAATTGTTTTATCTCACGGAAATATAAAAGCTGCTATTTCTGATTGTAATAGATTAATGGGGCTTATAATACACGAAGAGAATTTTCTTGTTTTACAAACTTTGCCAGAACGAGTTAAAAGAAAAAATGAAAAAGAGGCAAGAAAAAATAATTCTTTATAGGGAAAAAAAGAAATTTTTATTAATTTATATTAACAAAAATTAAAAATACCTAAGTTGTAATTTAAATCTAGAAAAGCTAAATTAGTTAATAATATAGGCAACTATGTATAGTTAAAGCCAATAAATTAAAAAAATACTTTAGAAATCTTTTAAAAAAATTTTATTTTAATAATTTAAAATTAACTTCCTTCCTTTTTTTCAGGGAAAACCCCATTATTTAATTTTCAAAAGAGATCCAGCTTTAATTAATTTTAATGAACATTTTCAACCATCTTTTTCTCTTAAAGAGAAATTAACCAAAACAGAATTTATTAAAAATGATTGGAAAAGAAAAACAAGAAGTTTGGTTAGTTAATTTAGAAAAGAAAATTTAATAATAATATTTTAGTATAGGGAAACTTTTGATTAATTAATTATAATTTAAATACTGACATAACTTTAAATTCTCAAATTTCATGCAGACAATCACAAAAGTCTTTTCTGTCCTCTCTAAAAATTTCGAAATTTCGAAATTTTTAGTTTTATATTTCAAAGGTTAGAGCCAAAAAGGCTACTTTCTAGCCGAAAAGTTTTAAGCTGAAAAACGTTCTTTAAATTTTTTTAAATTTTTCTTTTAAAGAAAGAAGCAATAGAAGAAGAAGAAATTGAAGAACAACAACAACAAACAATAATAAAAGAAGAAGAAGAGTCTTTTTGTGATGTTGATATGAAAAATAGTGAGTTATTATTTAAAGCTGCTGATGACCCTCCTTCTCCTTCTTCTGACATTATTTCTTCTTCAAATTTTGAAAATATTGCTTTAGCTTCTTCTAAAAATAATCTTCTAATGCTTCCAGAAAATAATTATTTTCTTCCTCATTTTTCTGAATTAACTAAAACAGGTGCTCGAAATTTGTTAAAAAATATTTGTTAAATAAAAAGAAATGTTTCTAGTTTTGTTTTGCCAAATATTTACTTTTAGTTATAATTTTAAAACTGACTCATGCCATAAAATATATCTTCGAATAATTACCTTCTCTCAAATAAATAGCTGCCCACTCTCGTTTACTCGACCCTCAAGTGAGGAGTTGAAATAATAATTAACTAGGGTAATTAATTGAGCATTTTATTGCTGTTAGTCCATTCACATTTTTTTGGATATTCCCTTCTGAAATATCAATCAAGATATCCTCCTCTCGATAACAGATGTATCCTCCTCTCGATAACAGAAATTTTCAACAAAAAACTTTTCGATCAAAAAAAATTTTTAAAATTGCTACGCTTTATTTGCTACCGCTTAAAATATTTACATTTTATTATTTTCCCAATTATTTTAAAGTTAAAACAACAATCAACAATTACACATTACCTATAGCTGCAAGACTTGATTCTCTTTTTATTTTTCCTCAACTTGACCCAATCACTTTGGTTTTTCTTTTTTAAATTAAAAAAAAAATTATTTAAAAATTAAAGGAAATTGGTCTTTTCTTAGATTCAATGCTTTTTGAACATTTTAAAAAAGAATTTACAACAGAACCTGAGCAACATTTAACAGATTTCTCTTTAGCTTTAATTAATAATGTAAATTTAAAAATTAATTATTTTTTTAAATTTATTTAAAAAAGGTCCACGTTCTTTATCAACAACCTAGCCTTTCCCCCAATTTGGATATTGTTATCGTTAGATTCGAAATGTGGAAGACACAACCTGTTTGTTTGTTTTTTCTTTTAATTTAGTTAATACATACAATTAGGCTTCAATTAAAGACATACCTTAATTTGAGATATTTTTTTAAATTTGGGTGGAGAGTGAGGAGGGGGTTGGGGTGTCAATAATGGATAATACTAAATTCTATTTTTTCGGTATCTATAAATGAAAGGGATTGTTGACAAATTTTAAAATTTAATTTAACACATCTAAATTAATTCAAAAATTTTTAAATTAGGCACCTTTGGCAACAGAAATTCATAAAAACGGACAAGCACAAACTTTGGTAGATCTTATTTTTAAATAAAATTTAGACACTTATTTGTTAGTGTTAACCCTCTATAAAATAAATTTACTCACTCTAACATATGCACATCTCTATACTATATACCTAACATTTAATGCATTTAATGAATTAGAGGTTTTACTAAACAATTTTCTAGTTGGATTCTTTTTGTCGTCACCAAGCAAGAATCAATCCAGGAACAGATTTAACACATCCAGAACATTGGGATCATGCTGTTTTACTTACTGGATATGATATCTATCATACAACATCGAGTGTTGCTGGGGTTGCCCCGGTTGGAAGAATGTGTGATGAATTATTTGGTAAATAAGTTTTGAGAATTTGTAGAATTTCTATTTATTTTCCAGCTTGTTCTTTGGTAGAAGGATTACATTTGGGACGTTCTTTTGTATTAGCACATGAAATGGGTCATAAGTATGTGTTTTCTCAGTAAATTCTTTTTGTAATCAATTGGATCTCACATAACCCCAATTTCCGATGCGATTTTTTCAGCCTCAAGAGTTAAGATGAGGTCTGACTGTATAGTATAAACTCGTTAGTAACGGCAATGTTCTAGTAAGGTTGGCCACAAAAATTGTCAGTCGCTTTCGATTTTTAAAAATTTTCCACCTCGGTGTTCTTAGCGAAATAAGAAACAAAAGTAGGTAACTTCCAAAAAGATTTTTTATTTAGTATGGGTATGGTACACGACGGAGTTCAAAATCAGTGTGGACGTAGTTGCTGTTTAATGTCAGCAGTTAATGGTGCTGGAAAAACAACTTGGAGCAGGTAATAAGAATTAATTTAAAAATACTTTAATCAAAAATTTTTTAGCTGTTCAGTGCGAGAATTTAATGCTTTCTTGTTGCAAATGGAGTAAGGCTTACGAAAAATAAATATTTATATTTAATTATTTAAGTGAAAGTGGCAGAGGAAATTGTCTTCGAGATTCCTCTGAATCAATTGCAAGTATGTGCTTTTACTTTCACATAAATAGAGAAAGCAAAATTAGGTTTTTGATTGCACCCGCTCAGAGAGCGTTGCCCCCATAGCCGACCCAAAAGGGCCAGCTGACGGTCTTCAACGTCAGGGCATCCAAAAATTTGGCAACGTCCCAACAAGCTTCACGCTCAGGGGACAACGCCTAAACTCGTCATCGAGGGTGCTTTGTGAAGCAGTTTGCGTCTCCGCAAAGGAATACGTACTGCAGAAATGATCCTGAGAAGTACAGTCCCAAAGATTAAGGAAATAAGAGAATGAAAAATATATAAATTTTTCAATTACTTTAACGGGAAGCAGCCACCACATTGAAAAGAGAAAATAAATCACTTAACTGCCAGTTCTTTT
Organism: Meloidogyne arenaria; assembly: GCA_036172955.1. NCBI lineage: Eukaryota > Metazoa > Nematoda > Chromadorea > Rhabditida > Meloidogynidae > Meloidogyne > Meloidogyne arenaria. Next base: position 2,266,890 of record JARQAB010000043.1, read on the forward strand.
TTTCTCTCTTTCTGTACTGACTAGCAATTTCTTTTTCTCTTATTAATATGAAAAGAAGAGGGGAGAAAAGGCAATTTATAAAGGAAATTGAACCGTTTGTCAATGAGAAGAATTTGACTAATCGCCACTATGACTAAAATAGGACATATTGCCATATTAACTTTAAATTTTGAGAAAAAAGCGAGATGTTGAAATCAATTTGCCTCATAAATTTTAAATTTTAAGAAAAAGAATAAACATTCCATTTATATTTTAATAAAGGTCATCATGATCACTTACGTGATGGCCGTCTTCCTGGCCAACGTTTTACTGCAGATCAGCAATGTTCTTACTTTTGGGGTCGTGACTTTCAAGTCGAAATACCTAATGGGCGTTCATTTGAAGTATTAAAAAATTATTTGTTTAACCAGTCCCTTCCTTTTAAAGGATATTTGCCGAATTCTCTGGTGCGGAAATAGTGGTTCTACCATTTCTACTGCTCACCCCGCACTTGAAGGCAGTTGGTGTGGCAATGAAAAAGTTAGGGGAATAAAATTGATAAAATTTATTTTTAAATTCCCAGTGGTGTCATGCTGGTCATTGTGGAGAGTGGCATTCAGAAATGGGAGCCTATCCTGTTGTAACCGATGGAAATTGGTCAGAATGGACTTCTTCTGAAAAACAGTGCCCTATTACTCAATGTCAAATTACTGGAAGTATTGCAATAATTAGTCAAATGAGAACTTGTACAGCACCTGCGTAGGGAATTTTGTTTTTTAAATGAATTTTATTCTTCCTAAAATGTAGTCCAAACAACGGAGGGAAACCCTGTACAGGTTCAAATGTGAGAGGAATTGTTTGTGGAGGAATTGCCAAATCGACAATTTGTGAAGGCTTTACTAGACAAGAATATGGGGATAGACTTTGTACAGCTATAGCACATGACCAAATAAGAGCTGACAGACAACTTAGCGGGACTAGCTTTTTGCGTAGGTTTTCAGTGCTTTCTAGAAGAGTTAACCCTTTTCAAAGAACATCCAATCTTTCATTTTAAGACGAAAAATTCTTCCCTCATTTTTAAGATGCGACTCAGCCATGTAAAATTTGGTGTCATGTTCGGGATTCTGAAATGATACGAAATAAAGGCCAATTCCCAAATGGCTCTCCTTGCGGTCCTGGCCAGCACTGTGTTGGGGGTGTTTGCCTTCAAGTAGTTTTTGATAAATAAACTTTTATAAAAAATTTTTTCGTAGTTAAATTGTGATGGCCATGCACTTGTTCAAGGTGCCGAGGATTGTCCTGATGAAGAATCTCTTCTTAAATTATCATCGAATGAACACAAAACGGTTGAACGCAAACGGGAATCAGTTAAATGGGAGCAATGGGGACAATGGTCTATTTGTTCCTTAACATGTAGAATTTCTGAGAATAATAATGGTGTTCAAGAACGTAGTAGAAAATGTCGTTCCCCAACGCAAACGGTAAAAGACGAATTTTGGACAGTTTTCAATAAAAATATTTAAAGGAATGTATAGGAAAATCACTCGAAGTTCGTTCATGCAACCCATCTCCGCCCATTTGTAAACCTCAGCCATCTTACTCCGACTGGTCAGGTGGGAAAACTTAAATTTTTTTGTCCCTAAATCTAAAAACCTCTAAATCCTTAAAGACAAGAAGAAAAGTAAAATTTTATAATACAACAAGGACATGATACAATAAACTTGATTAGGTCAAATATTATACAGAAAAGTTTATCTATGAGTCTACATTTATTATCCTTTGCTTCATTCTTTGTTTGCACTTCAGATCACTCCCTCTCTGTTGTTAGAAGCAACCGATTCGTTAGATGTTCCCACAGAAGTAACCGATACATTAGAAGTTCCCGCAGAGGTTCCGGTTGCGTTGGAGTTTCCCGCAGAGTTTACTGATTCGTTAGAAGTTATCGTAGAAGTTCCCGTCCCATTAGAAGTTCCTGAAGAGGCAACCGATTCGTTAGATGTTCCAGCAGAGGTTTCCAGTTGAGTAGCGCTAGTCTCTCTGGCTGTGGCAGGTTCTTCTTCCTCATTAAGGCGCTGTAGGATTGTTACTGAAAATAAATAAATTTAAAAAATTATCTTTCTCAAAGGTTTTCTTACTCAGGGAACGGAATATTGTCCCAACTACCATAGCGGCTAACGCTTCAGAAATCAATTCAGTACTCGTATTTGCAGTTCCCTGACGTTCAATCACTTCTTGTTGCGTCTGTTGTTCAGCCCCTGTCTGTTGACTACTTCCTTCTCTCTGTGAAGGAGTCTCCTCTCGCCGCTGCCCATTCCCCCTTCTCTGGGGATGTGTTCCCTGTTGCCGTACTTCAATTCTTCTTTGCTGCTGTTGCTGCCCTTCAGCTTGTTCAGATAGATCCGGAATTATTTGCATGTGGAATCGCACTTGGAATCTATTATTTGCTGCAGCAAGTCGTTGACGATCTAGTTGTGTTGTTGTCGAAGCTTCAGCAGGCTGTGGCACGTGATGTATCACATGTAGAACATCGTGATCTTTGAGGCCGGCGCCTTGGATTGTCTGACTGTCGTCGTTTAGAAGCCTTCCTCGAAGAATGAGCCTTTGTTCGCCGCTCGGAATGGCCATCTGCTCTTGGATTGCGCTCCGCATCATTGCAATAGTTGCCTAAAACTAGGAATGTTTTTTGGTCGAAAAGTATTGAAATTAACTTGCCTGATCGTCGATGGAGATCACTTTGTCCTGTTCCACATCCATCCTTCTGACTTTAATTGCGACAAGAACCATCCCTATAATTTTAAGAAGTTTTTGTAGAGAACGAGCAGCAGTAGAGTACCTGCAGGCAAAAGTCCGGATAAGCGAGCGAGTGACGTCAGTAGATGCTTGGAGATTGTGATTAATAACGATAAACCTTTTGGTTTTTATAGTGAGAGAGGAACGAGATAACCAATAGATTTTCAGTTCAAAGAAATCTCTCAATTCTTAAACTAATATGAAAATCATTCCATAATTGTCCTATAACGGCCATCTTCATTTTTATTTCATTTATTAAATTTTTTTTTAGAATGGTCAAACTGCTCGGTTGCAGAATGTGGACAAAACGGAATTCGAAGGAGAACACGCGAATGTCAATCTGGCCATTGTATAGAGCCTTTAAATGAAGAAGAAAAGTGTAGACAAATAGATTGTGCTCATTGGGAAGAGTGGGGACTGTGGGGAGATTGTAAAGTTGAAAAATGTGGAGAACAAGGACAAAGAACAAGGCATAGAAATTGTTCGGTCGAAGGTGTTTTTCTTAATTTTTATTAAAAGGATTTATCAAATTAAATGAAAATAATTTTAATATTCGATTAGACTTTTAGTGCTAATATTATCTGTCGAGGGTTTGTTCCCCTCTTTCCGCTCTTTCCCCTCCTCCCCCTTGATTGAATTAAAAATTTTGAATGCCTGTAAAGAATTCTGGCTCTCCCATTTATGTCTTGATAAAGTTGTTGTTTAGTTTTTTCCTAAAGGTTTAATTGTATATTGAACGTAAAGTAAAATCAGACGCATAAAAATTGGACAAGAACTCCAAAATTTTTATTTACGGATATATTTATAGATTATAAAGGAAATTCCTCAATGGGATGTGCTGGCGAATCTTTTCAGAACGAAACTTGTGTTAGTGACATAAACAGCATTACAAGTTTAGATTGTCCAATTAAAGGAGGAGAAGCTTCTGTAGATGGACAATGGGGAAAAGTAATTTAAAGGAATATTTTGATTCTCTAAAACTTTTCCTTCTTTTAGTGGCATCCATGTTCTGTTAGTTGTGGAATTGGTTTTCAATTTAGAGAACGTATGTGTGGGGACAAACCTTGTCCTGGAGGGGGAAAACAAGCTAGAACATGTCATGCACAGGTAGATAGATTATTTTTCGTCTTCAATTATGTTCTAAAAATAATTATTTTAAAACAAAAAAGGATTGTTCTCGTGTTTTGAATGCCCCTGTTTGGAGTGATTGGTCTCTTTGGTCTGCCTGTTCCCATTCTTGTGGGCAAGGATTACAACAACGCTACCGTCGCTGTTTAAACGGAATTTGTCCCAATAAAGAGCCTCTAACTGAAAGTAAACGCTGTGTTCTTGGACCATGCCCTCAGGCAAAATAAAAAAATTTAATTTTTAAATTAACATCTATAGTGGACAAATTGGTCTTCTTGGACACCTTGTTCAACTTGTAGTGTTTTTGAAACACGGAAAAGGCATAGAAAGTGTGTTGTTCAAGTAGCAAAGACTGAAGAAAATGAAGATTGGGGTGAAAGAGAATTAGGGAATGAAGCTTGTAATGGTAATTTATTGCTAAATTATTTTATATTTTCCTTTAATGTTTTTAAAGGTGCCCCAATAGAATTTGATACTTGTGAACGTTCCTGTATTCGTGAAGGAGGATTGATTAATGGTACACTGGATGATGATCAAAGAGTTGAAAGAAGATTCTCTCAAACAAGTAAGGGAAAATTAAAAGAGAAAAAGTTTTGTGCATTAACAAAGCTCTCGGGTATACGATTTTAAAATACTAGACATGGAAGCCTAGAGCATCTATGAAATTGTGTATAGGTATATGGTCGTATCTCACTATGAGATAAGTCTTGGTCCGAAAAAATTGTATCATATAATGTGTATCTTAAATTGTCACCCAATGAGCAACCAAATTTTAGAAAACTTATCTTAAATTGAGATGTATTTAGTAGTAGTAAGGTATTCAATATAGTTATCAATTCTTCCAAAAATATTTTTCTAAAAGAATTTTTAAGCATCTCATCTCGAAAATCGTCATTGGACTGACTGGGGTGAATGGAGTGCTTGTTCTGTCAGTTGTGGATATAATGGACGTCAAAGTAGAACGCGCAAATGTAAATATAATTTAGTATTCCTTTGTGATGAGGATGTTTCACGTGAAGAAAGAGATTGTGAACCTAAACCTCCTGAATGTATTAAAGAGGAAGATTCAGTCCTTCAAAAAAGACAAATTCTTTATCCAATTTGGTCAGAATGGAGTGATTGGTCTGCTTGTTCTTGCTTCTCTTTAACAAGTTACAGACGGCGCTTCTGTAGGATACATGACCCACAACTTAAGGTTAATAAAATAAAAATAAACTCAAAACTAGGGTTTCCGTTTTCTGTGAGAGATTTGCCGCATGGTAGAGAAGTCTCTCCTTTTCCCAAACGGGAGAGCTTCTGTCATCTAACTTTCCATAAAGAACTGAGCAACTTTCTAAAGAAACCTCTAATTTGAATTTCCTTTTTAGGGTTTCTGTCCCGGTTCAATAATAGAGCAACGTCCATGTACACTTTCAAACAACGATGACCCTATGCAGTGTGCTGCTATAGTTGGTGGATGGTCTTCTTGGTCAGAATGGTCTCAATGCTCGCAAGATTGTGGCCAAAAAGGTCATCGTGTTAGGAACAGAATGTGTGCCAATCCTTTACCTTCAAATCGGTGAATATTTATTTGGAATCTCTTTAAATTTTATTTCAATCTTTAGAGGTGCTTATTGTGTTGGCTTTTCTTTTGACCAAACTCCTTGTGATCCTCCTAAAGCAAAATGTCAAGGTCCCCAAATTGATGGAAATTGGAGTGCTTGGAGTAAATGGTCACAATGTTCTAATCCCTGCATTAATGGACAACGTTCTAGAGCTAGGTAATTGAAGAAGTCGAATAAGGGGTTATCTACTTCAATTAAATCTCGTTACATGAATGTCCTTCTAGTTAACGTTCTAGAAATGTTTCTCGACCGCAATTTTCTTATTTTTAAGGTATTGCTCAAATCCTAGACCAAAGAATGGTGGAAGAAATTGTTCAGGCAGTGATTTTGAATTGCAAGCCTGTTCTGAGCCTACAATTTGTGGTCTATGTGAGTAAAATAAATTTTATGCACATTTCTTATTCTCACAGCACTCAATAATACCTCACTTTCTAACAACTCACTTTCATTCACCTCACTAATTCCACAATGGTCTTCTTGGTCCGCCTGGTCAAACTGCAGTTCAGAAAGTTGTGGTTTTGCCCTTCGTAGAAGAAATAGGCAATGTATTTTATTGGAGAATGAAAAGAGGCTTTATTGTGAGGGTGTAGCACATCAAAGTATGGAATGTGGAAATGGGAGAGCTTGTGAAAGTTAGCACTCTAACATTAAATTATTTTAAATAAATTAAAATTGTTAGGGGAAAAATATGTTTAGGCGTGCTATAATAGAATAACTAATCATATTAGCGCCTAAAATCGAAGCAAAAATTTTGCAGAGAGTTCTTAAAATTTTATTTAACCGGGGTGTTCCTCTTCCTTTCAGATATTTATTTACTTAAAATAAACTAAAGTTAAGCTTAATACATATGTATTTTCATAATTAATTCCACAAAAATTAAATAAATCTAAAGTGCCATCAATAAATGGCCATTGGTCTGAATGGAGTGATTGGTCATCCAATTGTGAATGGAGTGGATGTATTGGGTTTGACCCAAAAAATGATTTGGATATAGAGCAAAAGAATGATTCTATCCAACAATTTTTTGGAAGATATGGAGAAACGGGGGATGATATAATTGATGATGAATTAGCAGCAGAAAATAATATAACATTAATTAATGCACTGGCACATGCACAATTGGCACGAACACTTAATATTCGCACAAGGTGTAAAAAAATTTAAAAATCTTTAAACATTTAACCCTACAAAAATACATATTAATATTAAATCTCCTAAATTCATTTTATCCCAGCCTTGCTAACCTCCTTTAGTAATGGATGGACTCTCAAAAATAGAGATCGACCGAGAAATGATCTCGAACAAAAATCTCAGTTATCGAGATTTTTTGAGATATCGATCTCCACTCAGAATTGGTATACATATTGGCCTAAGAATTAATATAAGAATTCCTTAGAAACGTTTATTTGGATAAAGATTAATCCATTCTAACAGATGGAGGAACTTTGTTTCGAATTTGCGGTAAATTAAATTATAAACTAAAAGAGAAGCAAGATATTGAGATTATAATATTTAAGATTATAATTAAAAGATTTTTTTAATTATCCAAAATTCAGAACGCGCACATGTTACGGGCCTACACTTGGAGGAATTCCTTGTTTTGGAATTGCTTCACAAAAATCTCTTTGTCCAATAATTGAATCAAAAAATGAAAAATGTATTAATTCAAGTGTTTCACAATTATTGGCACACATTTGGAATGCTGATTTTTCCGTTCTTCAATTTATCCTTAAAATGTGAATGAAAAGAAAAGAACTTTCTTTATTCCTTCCTAAAATATCAAATTAAAAGAATCTCATATATTAATTTAATGCTTTCATTTTTTTAAATTGTCTTTCATTTTTGTTTGTATTTTAATTATTTATTGACAGATTATTAATTGTAAACTAGAGTTTGATACATAATTGTTAAAAGATTTTTATCATAGAAAATATTTTTTTTAATATTTGAAATCCCCCGAAAAATTTAGATTTGGTCCGGAATCCGGACAACAGCAAATTATTTTACCGAAGACGGGACCGGGTTAATCCGGAAAATTGTCCGGCAAGAGGGAAAAAATTCAAAATCCGGTTTCCGGACCCGGACACTAATTACTTGATACTAATTTAGATTAAATAAATTCATACATCATTTATTGACAGATTATTAATTGTTAAAGATTTTGTAAGAGATTAACGATTTTGTTCTGATTTTTATATTTTTTGAGTAGTCATAAAAAACCTTTTAAAACATTTTATTTTCATTTAGTTTTGTTGAGTCTTGGGTAATTTCCAAAGATTATTTCTAAACAATTACTTGGAAACAAAAAAATTATTTTCTTATTTAAGACTGAAATCAATTTCTTTTTTAAATGGATAAAAATTTGTTGAATGTAACTGGTGGACAGCCTGGATCTAGTAGAGAGGTAAATATTTATTTTTTTACAACCTTTGTTGTAAATCTTTTTTCAGTCAAACATTGTCAAATTAGAAAAAGGACGATTAAAGGTGCCTTTAAAGCCTGGAAGAGGACTTTTGGATTGGATAAGGTTTATAAATTTTATTTTTTTATTTTTAGTTTTTAAGGCTTTCCAATGCAGGTCGTATGACGTCACATCCACTAATTGCGTCTGTCGATCATATTGAACTTTCGAAACACTGTTTAGAGCATGATTGCTGGATTCTTCTGTTCGACACGGTATTCAGGTCATTCTATAGGTATTCTGAGGCCGACTTTTTATTTTTTGAGCAGTAATTGTTCGGGATTCTAATTTAAAAATGAAAGGATTTCAGATATTTTAAGAATTAAGTAGTAGAATATTAGTCATTTTGAATAAACTTTTTTGGACCCATAACAAGTACTTTATTTAGAAATGTATTCATGTTTCGAGATCCATAACCTAATTAATTTTGCAATATTGCTAAGGGAATTTTCGGGCAAAACCCTGAATGTTTTTAAAGTTGCCTAATTCAGTTTTTTAAGGTCTATGATGTAACTCGATATTTAGAATTTCATCCTGGAGGAACTCCCCAGTTGATGAGAGCCGCTGGATCAGATGCAACAGAATTATTTAATGAGCTTCACAGATGGGTTAATTACAAATCTATGTTGAAAAATTGTGTAATTGGACCTTTTGTCGGACAGAGAGAAAAATGTAAGATCCAACTGTTAAGTATATTCACTAAAAATTTTTTTTAGTAAAACCACCTAGAGCTCTAGCTGATGAACAAACAGGATCAACAGATAATTTAAATTAAAATATCATTTTTGTACCATTTTTTAAAGATAAAATTAGTTAGAAAACTAAACTTTAGAGTAATGAAAACTTGTAATAACCAAAAAAAACTTTTATTATTTAAATCAAAATAGCAATTTGTATATTCATTAAAATTGGTAGGTGTAATGAAAATGTTATATACCTTAAAACCCCAAATCTCTTCAAAATTGTCGTCTGTGATAAAGGTCCGGATCGTAGTAGCTTGTCACCTAAATATGGAAAATAAAAACACGTATTTATTTTAAATAAACTTACAACAACACGATTGGAAAATTTGCGTCCAGTTAATGCTGCCTGTGCCTTTTGACATTCTTCTTTTGATTGGAACTCAACAAAGACCTTAAAACAAAATTTTAAACATTTAAAAAAACAAGAGAATTTTATTGTATCTCAATTATGACCCTAATCCTCTGTACCAAAAGAGAAGAAAACCAGGATACTCTTATTTCATTATAATTTACAAAAATGTTGACATGTATTTCCTTACACTCTCTAGGGGATTTTTGTATTGTGAAAGAAAACACTAACAGGAACACCTCATCATCTAAATATTTTAGTCCCTCACAAACTACGGATAATCACAACCAGGCCCGAAGCCAGGATTTTTTCCGGGGGGGGGGGGGGGGCCTGTACGGGCCTGATCACAACAAATTAACACTTCAAATAAATTTAATTAGCAAATATACCTTTCCAACGCCACGTTCTTCATAGCCTGGTCGTGGGATTTCCAGGCTAATAACATTGCCATACTTATTACACTCATCTCGAATGTCCTCCAAAATTTCTTAAAATAATCAAATAATTTTATCAAAAAATTAAAAAAAAACCTTCGTATTCATCATCTTTTTGCAATTCTTCCTCAACAACCAAATTCATTAAACACAAAACCTCAGTTGGCGGGCCAGCCCCTTTTGAAAGATCAATTCCAGCCAAAGCTATTGGATTGGATGGAATTCCAGGAGTAGGAACAACTGTCTTACACCCAGTCGATGCAAGTTGAACTAAAAGACGGTTGTCGCCCAATTGCATTCCATTCAGACCAACTATTGCCTAAAATTTATTTAATTAGTCATATATTAACGAAAATAAAAAATACTTGATCAGTCAGTGTGCTATCCAAATATTCACAAAATGCATAACCCTTAGAAAACCCTGTAACCGAATCCATAACCAAATTAAAAGCTTTTAATTGTCCAAAAGCACTCAACAATTCTTTTACTTGGTCAGAAGTTAAATGATTTGGAAGACCTCCAATAAACAATTTGTAAGGGCTATCTACGACAACAGCAGAGACTAAAATAAAAAGATTTGAGAATATTTTTGAATTAAATAAAAAAACCTGGTAAAGATCTCAACATTTCATAATTGTTTGCCGGTGCTACATAATCCCGGGGACGACGGATTTTAAGTTGTTGGCCCATAAAATTGACACCGTCAAAAGCCATTCCAGCAGTCGTTTCATCGATAGAACGGAATTCGATGAATGCAAAATTTTTGTCCAAATTTATTTGACAAGCAATTACAGGATTTCCTGGGGCCTGAGCCAGGCCACACAAATGCATCTAAAAAACTTTTTTCAAAAACAAAAAAAAATTTAGAGGTCAAGCTGAGACTAGGGTAATCATGGACAATCCGGGAGACACCTTAAATTTTATTATATTTTTTTCTAGAAATAATTTTATGTAGGTAATCGACCATGCTGATCACGAATCTGAGCTTAAAATTTGTTTATTTCGAACCCCGGACCCGATTTTGACCAAGTCGAATTCGGGGTAAAAAATTTGAAATTAAAAATTTAGGGCTAATCTGACTCGTCTGTTCGAGCTGAGTCGAAAGGTATCAAAATTATTCAGTTTCGACAACTTTGGACGAAGTTATGGTGTCTGATTTGTATACGGAAGTCTAACCCAGCATTATTTAATTGACCATAACTTCGTCCAAAGTTGTCGAAACTGAATAATTTTGATACCATTCGACTCAGCTCGAACAGACGAGTCAGATTAGCCCTAAATTTTTAATTTCGAATTCTTACCCTGAATTCGACTTGGTCGAATTCAGGTCCGGGGTTCGAAATAAACAAATTCTAAGCTCAGATTCGGACTCAGCATGGTCGATTACCTATATAAAATTATTTTCAAAAAGAAATAATAATTTTTAAGGTGTTTTTAAGGTGTCTCCCGGATTGTCCATGATTATAGACTACCAGAGACTCAGAGCCTAAACCATTTCCTATATACAGCTAAAGTCGAGGCCTAATGGATCAAATCAAACTGAATGTTCATTCCAGATAGAACTCTCTCAAAAAAACGATTAAATAACACAAGAATGACCAAAGTAAATAGCCCCTAGAAGAGACTAGATTGAAAAACAAACAAACTTGTTGGTTGAAAAAGTCGAGCATTGTATCCTCATTTGAACCAAAAGGTATATTACCCACATAAAGACGCCTAGCTTGGCAAGTCACCGATGGTCCTACAACCGGCACTGCTGACTGCACAGTTTGTCGGGGAATCACTCCTGTCGCTAAAAAAGCAAAGAGTTTAAAAAAGCCGAAATGGCTGAACTTAGAAACGCGCAAACAAATTTTGTATTTTGCTAAAAAAATCTAAAAAAGAAAAGACCAATTTCTCTTGGAGATTATTTTGCAACCTAAAAACCCTAAAAAATATTTTAATTGATAAACGTCATCTCATTTGAACTAGAAAAGCTGAAAATGCTGAAAAAAAGAAAATATGCTGAAAAAAGAATTTAAAAAAGATCGCGGCCCTTTGAACTTGTGGTACCGAAAACATGTTTTGGGTTTGCGCCATTCGTTGTGTGTGCTGACACACCATATTGACAACGCCAAAACTAAAAGGAAATCTTTGGGAAATTTAAACTAACCCAAAAATCTTTATTTTTAAATACCTTGAAGTTCCTTATATTCCTTTGGTGTCATATGTTCATAGCCAGAAGGTGGAACATCCCAATATTTGTATTTAAGTGGTGGACGTCTTTCACGTTCAGGAGACCGTTCACGCTCAGGACGGTAACGTTCTCGATCACGTTCACGGTCCCTGTCACGATCACGTGGCGAACGCGATCTGGTCCTTTTTCGCTCTCTTCTGAAAGTAAAAAAGTAAGATAAATAAAAAGGGGTAAAATTCACATAGTTCGGAAACCCTTCGTTTAAATTTAAACACAAAAATTCTAATAATCAGAGAAGGGCCAAAACTAAATTTTAATTAAAAACATACGATCGTTTCCTTTCACGTTCTCGAGAACGGCTTCTATCACGAGATGATCGTTTACTTCTCTTTTTTCGATCCTTATCCTTTTCCCGATCCTTGTCCTTTTTGCCATCACGATGTTTTTCTCTTTTTTCATCTTTTGTCTCTTTTACCTTTTCTTCTTTAATTTTATCTTCCTTAATTGGTTTTTCCTCAATCTCATATTTGACATTAGAACGATCTAAAATTTCATTTTCTTCCATAAAAGCCTCGGAAAGTTCAGCCTTAATTTCTTGCTTAATTTGAATTCTTTCAGCATTTCCATTTTCATAACCATTTTCTTCTTCCATTTTTGTAGTTTAAAAACAAAATAAATCTAAATTTGTAAATCTAAATTGTAATTGTAAAACAAAAAATTAAAAAATCCTTCAAAAGAATAAATAGTGCAGTTATTACAAAACAGACATAGAAAGGAAATTTAATCGTTATGCCAAAAGCTACCGTACAGTAAATGCCAAACGGCGCTGATTTAATTTTATTTTTTCATTATTTTATAGCCAGAGGCAATTAATAAGGAAGATTATGAAAAGGTCATCCACAAAAGGTCACTAAATTTATCCTTGTCATTTTTAAGTACAGCAATTTGTAATTAAAAATTTTGTATAAAAGCGTTTATTGTACTCCTCGGAATATGTCACTTCTAAAATCTCACAAAAGCGTTCTAATTTCTGAGTCCGGCATGTTGTCCTTATCCAGCGAAGGTGGATGGCTAAGTTGGTCGTTTGGCAATGCGAACTTGATTGTGTTTGTCCTTCTTCTCTCTTTGCTCTCTGTTCAGTCTCTTCTTGATTGCTGTTGTTGCTGTAGAAGGAAGCGCAAGGTGCTAAACTTTAATTTTAAATCAAAATACATTTACTAAAAATTTTATTTTAATTTTAGCGACGTATAATTCAACAACAAATAATTGAAGTCGAGGAGCCAGAGATGCCAGCTGAAGAACAAGAAGATCCCAAAGCCAATGCGAAGTCAAAACCCAAACCCAAAACTGTCAAAAAGCCAGTACAAAAGAATAGCAAGGATAACAAGCTAAAGTCTAGCAAGGAGAAGGGGAAGGAGTCAAAGACAAAGTCGAAAAAGAAAAAGGAGGAAGCAAAGCCTGTACTGAAGAATGAAAGTCATGACCAGAAAGGGATGGGCGCGGGTGACGACTACCAAACGCTTGGCAATTTGGACAGAAACATCTTTATTAAAGGAGGGAGTAAAGGTAAAAAGAAAATCAAAATTCTAAATAAAATCTTTTTTTTTTAAAAGATGGTGGCAGTCCAACACCTCCAGCAGGCGGTCAACAGCCTGTGTTGAAGGAGGAAAAGCACGATGCTGGAATTGGAGGTGGAGCCGACTATCAAACGCTTGACAATTTGGACAGAAACATCTTCGTAAAAAATTCGAAAAACGAAACGCCGGCATCGCCTCTAGCGGCTCCGAAACCGAAGGACGAGCGAGACAATCAACAGGGTGTGGGTGATGGTGATGACTATCAAACGCTTGGCAATTTGGACAAAAATATATTCGTCAAGAGAAGCGATGTTCCAGGAGAAGAGAATGAAATCTAAAGAAGAAAAGAATATATATGTATAAAAAGGATTACTAAAATAAATATATTTGCCCTTATAATCGTATAGAACTCGATATATTTTGTTTGATTATGTTCAATAATGACAAATATGCCTATTGTTCCCATATCTCTCTATGCGTTCCTACTGTTTATTCTAATTTTCTTTTTGCTGGTATTAAATAAATGGTTATTGAGTTGGATATTTTTGATATTGTATTTAGAAAAGAAGTAGCTGATCTAGGTAGTTTAAATGACGATTAGAAAAACACAGAATTGGAAAAATCGAATTTTCCTGTTTCCCTTTATTAACTAGTTTCGGGTAACAATGTCTACTCAAATTAGTTTTTACAGTAAGTAACCCTTAAGTCTGTATTCTCCCGGTTTTGGGAATTAGCTCCACGAGTCAACTGTGGAGTCATCAAACCATCGACCGAAACCGACGAAAACTGGAACAGCCTAGAATCCGACAAATATTAACCGAAGGATTCTAACTAGTAACTTCCGGTGAAACTCTAATTAGTAACTTCCGGTGAAACTCTAATTAGTAACTTCCGGTGAAACTCCAACTCTAACCTTACACAAATAATTTTTTCCTCCTTTTTTCATATTCCTTTCATTCTTCCAAAGAAATCTCTTAAAATGAGTATTTAATTTCTCGTTTAAATATTTGATTAAATAATCATTTAAGCATTTGTATTTTGGTAATAATTTTTATTTTTCACATTAAAATCTGTTCACAAACAAAAGGTTTTAGATTACTACAGGAACGAATTTTCCATTTTCCTTTTATTCCCATAACAGCACATCCATCAATTTTTTCTTCCTCTCCAAAATTAGTAAAATGTGAATTTGGATTATTTGTTAATTCTGCTCTAGTTTTTAAACCAATCCAAACCTCCGCACTTTCATCTTTCCCAAAACTACGTTCAATCATATCTTTAATTGTGAAATTAACATATTTATTTTCAATTAAAGTTCTCTCACTTCGAACAAAAGCATTTTTGTAGTCAGAATCTATTGAAGCCAATCTTGCGCCAAAAGTCATACAAGTATTCTGAATATTTTAGAGTATAATAAACTTCGATAACACGTCTCACTGAATCCCGGCCCAGAGGAATCCGGCCTAGAGTATACCTTCTATTCAGAGATGCGTTGATTGCGCCGGATTATATAATTTTAGAATCATTTTTCTGAACAGGACGTTCTATCAAAATTTTAAAATACCTTCGCTTCTTCCCATGTTTTTGAAGTATTGAATATTTTGTATATATTTCCTGCTCCAGAATTATTCCATTCTTGCATGGAAATTCTATGAATCAGTCCCAACTTTATTTAAAAATTTGTAGAAATTATATATTTATTTTTGATTTTAAATTGTTCTATCTATATGTAAGACCCAGATTTTTTACAAAGTAAATAAGTAGCAAATAAACAAACGAAATTTAACAATTTTTTTATGCGAGTTCACATTTTTTGTTTCTAACTAGGATTATCAGTTTAACGAATATCTTCAGGTATCCAAAAAAAACAACAAAGGAAACAAAAATTTAACAAAAGAAACAATTGAATTTGGTGTGATTCAAAACTAACAACTAGAGGTTGGCGCGGGACGGGACCCCGCGCGGGATTTTGCGGGATCCCGTCCTGCAAAGATTTTTTAAAAAAATTTTATCCCGCGGGATCCCGCAAACGCGATTTTGCCGACCTCTACTAACAACCCTTATTTTCTAACATTAATTTAAAAATATATCAAATACCTCTCTTTCCAAAGCTTCAATTCTAGCTATAAGCATATTTATTTTTTGATTTGTTTGCCGTTCAAGAAATGTCAATCTATTTTCAACATTACCAGATAAATACCAAGGAACATAATGATTATTTGGATATTGACAATTACATCCCTTTATTTAATTTTAACTTAAATAATTAATTTAATTAACTTACAAAATGTGCTTCAGTTGTATATGACAAAAACAAAAAAATTAAAAAAGATATTAGAAAAACAAAATTTAATTTCATAATCTTTTAATTGTCTAAAATAAGAATTATTATGACAATTTTTAAAATATGTAGATATTTTAAATTAATCTTTAATAGTGAGCATCGGACATATTAACCTTTCGTAATTCTCTTCCTATTTAAAGTCCCAATAAAGATTTTTCTCTCAAAAGACACCCGATATAACGAACTTCACTTAATTTCAGTCCATTCGTATTAAACCTTAAATTGTTGTAAATTTCGCTATTGGAAATAGGGAGGCAATTGGGTAAATATCTTTGGACGATTTATTAAGAATTAGTATAGGTATATTTTTATGTAGAGATTAAATAAATGTATTTTGTTCTAGATAAGATTATTTAACAAAGGAAACAATTGAATTTATTAAATGTACATACATAAATAGTTAAATTCAAAATGATTAATTAAATAAATTTTAATTATTTTTTAAAATTTTTTAGCAAAATTTAGAAAGAATAAAAAACTTTTTAATTTTCAATAGAAGTTTAAATTTTGTTTTTTAAATAAAAATTTAACAATAGTTACCCTCTACTTATATATATTTAATTTCTAAACTGGCCAAACTTTAATTTAAAAACCTGTTTTTTCCTTTTCTTGATAATAATTTAATAAAAAATTACTAAATGAAGTTAACCAAAATTATTTTTTTGTTTTTAATTTTTTTTAATTATTTAACAAGTTTATTTATACATAAGTAATTAGAAAATTGGGGGTTTTGAATTTATATTATGTTGTTCGGATTTGGCTTTTTAAGATTCTCGCCTCAAGGTATCAACTTTTAGAATTTTTGAGTTTATTTCAGATTTTTAGTCTTCCATTTTTGACTCTTGCAACTGCCCCTCATTAGATACTTGTTAGTATCAAAGTGAACCAGAAAACCAAAGATTTTCGGTTCGGTTTCTGTAAACCAGAGAATTCAATGAAGACAACAACACTAGATTCGTATAATTAAGTTGAACCAGAATGTACTAAGAATTTAAAAAGACCAATTTTTTTATCTAAATCAGCTACAATTTTGGTATTCATGGAAATAAAATTATAGTTTTCGGAATGTAAAAATATTCACAAAAATTACAAAAAACATCAAACAGCTTAATAAAAATAAATATCGGTGATAAAAAGTTGTCAAAACTCTTTTCATTAAATTTAATATCCAGGCGCAGTTCTAGGAATAGGGCAATGAGTGCAACCTCCCGGCAATCCGTGTTCACCCTGCTGCCCCTTTTTGCCTGCTTAAATTTGTAGAGAAATTAAAATTGTTAAAATTGTAAGTAGATATTTAAACTATTTAAAACTCACGTTCTCCAACTTTTCCTGGAGGGCCTACCGGTCCTCTATCACCTAAGGAATGAAAGAAAATAATGTTTATAATCTCTCGAAATATTCTTAAAAATATTTGAAATACCTGGAAGGCCTTTTGATCCAGGCTGCCCTGGATGTCCTGGCACTCCAGGTGCTCCCTTTTCTCCAGCTGAACCCTTAGCTCCAACTGGACCTGCTGGTCCTGTAGTTCCTTGTTGCTCTATTTGTAAGCCTGGCTTTCCTGAACAAAATATATTTAGATTTGTAATGTCTGAGGGAAAAATTTATCACTCAAAATTAATCGAGCAACAAAATTTTAGAATTACCTGGCACTCCTTTTCGTCCTGGAATGCCTGGAGCTCCCTAAAATAAACATATCTCAATATTAAATATTAAGTAATGTAAAGATAACCGGTGGCCCTGGCGGACCAGGTGAGCCTGCTGGACCTCTAATTCCTCCATCAGCATCAATTCCTGGCTGACCTAATCAAACGATAATTTTTACAAAATCATTAACCAATAAAGATACTAGATTTAAATTTGCAATTCAAACGTGAGTAAAAAATATGGTACTATGCGTTTATATCCCCCCACGTCCGCAAATGTTTGTCCGCACTTTTCTTCCTTTCCTTTCTCTTCTAATAAGGATTAGAAATGGTAAGTTCCTTTTTCTTATGAGAGAAAGGAAAGATAGAAAAATGCGGACAACATTTGCGGACGTGGGGGGATATAAACGCATAGTACCAAAAATATAAAAAGGAAATGTACCAGGTTCTCCAGGTTCGCCCTTTTCACCAGGTTGACCTCTAGGGCCAATTTGACCAGGTGGGCATTCAATGCAAAAGTCCCTATGTTTTGCACCACCAATAGCTTCTTGACCTGGTTGACCATCTGTTCCGGGAAGACCATCTGTGCCATCCTGCGATACTGTACCTATTTATATTAGAGTTAGGTATGTTTTACCTTTCCGTCCAGTCCAGCCTCTCCAGGTTCACCTGAGAGAAATTAATAAAGAAAATAAGTGAGAACAGGATTAAATGTTCAATGCTCTCACCATGTGCACCATAAGAACACCCACCTATAAATGATAAGAAAATTAAAATAAATTTAAGTCGGACCTCACTTCTATATACACCTAAATTAGAGAAAAGTTTTTAACATTTGGATGGCCACTGGGTGGGGGAGATGCATAAGCGAGACCCTCTAGGTTACAGATAACTATATATGATTTTATTAGGCCCCAAAGGTGTATATAAAATCGAGGTCCGACTGTCCAAAATAATTTCCAAACATTTCTGCCCAATTAGTTGAGCCCCATATAATGCCTCTGAAGAATTTGGAGGTAAGGGTCCAAAAGTTGCTGCTTCAACTGGACAATACCCTTGCCGTGTCTTTCTTTTACTTTGATGTGAATTTTTAATTAATGGCTTTTGCTGCAATGTTCTGCTTAATTCTTTCCAAAGACTGTTAGACCGATACTTGAAAAGATTTTATTTAATTACTCCGTACAATTAAATACACCTTGCAATAATCCGATTCACTTTCGATCACTGATTGGATATGTTGTAGGTAATTATAGATGAACGGTATACTAAGAACACAAAAAATTGCAGAAAGGACGGAAATGCTTAATTTAAAATATTTTAATATTTTTATAAAACAAAATTAACATTTGCTTGGGTTTCGAATTTAATATTAAATTTTTGGTGGCAGGATTTTCTTATGATATATTTTACAGAAAAATCTCAATTTTACATACATTCTTAAGGCTGGCAAAAATTTATTTTAAGTTAAATATACAATAAATGCAGAAATAGTGTTCCTCTATAAAATAATTACACCCATTCATCAAAAAATTTAAAAAATTATTTTTGCACTTAAGATCCAATATTGTAGACTATCGGCAAAAAATTTAACAATATACCCTAAATTAAGGTGCATCTACTAAATATTACTAGGTGGTGTATGTAAAATCTAATACAATTATATTTTATAGGTGTAAAGTAAATACCTAGTGGCAACAATAGCCATTCTTTTAAGGGAATCACAACGGTCTAGCAACATCCTTTGCCGGCTTAAATGTTTGTTTAGTTCAATTGTGTTATTATTTTTAAGGCATTCTTCTTGCATCACTAATTTTTAATTACTTAAAATTAGTACAACTAGGGTATGTTGAAAAACGCTGTGAATATCCAAGTAAACAATCGACTACTAATTTTTTTGAAAATAAATCAACAGATATTTTATTTAGATAGAATAAACGGAAAAAGGGATTTACCGCTTAATTTCCAGGAATAAACAGAAAAATATAGTCTAAGTTGCGCAAGGCTTAAAGAAAAATAGGATGGAGTATGAACGGGATTTTTTTAAAAAAGGAGAGAATATATCTTTGACGATTTCCTGCGGAGATAAATATTAAAAAATAAAGGTATATACCTATTTACGTGTATGGAATAAAAACATAAAAAAGTTTTTTTATTTATTTGTATGCCCTGCAAATATTTGGAGAGATCTAGGGAAGAAGGAAAAGGTGGCTGTTTTTATTATATTCTTAGAAACTAGATTTTTTTGGCCGATTTTTTAGCTAAAATAATTTATTTATTGTATCGATTAAGGATGGATTGATTTAAAGATAAATAATCAATTCGGAATATTATAGATTTTAAATCTAAAATAATTAAACTGTTCGATTTTCCGAAATCGTTTGATTTTTGGAATCTTAAATTCTTTTGTCTATAGGAGAGAAATCAAAGTCATTGCACTGGTAACTAAGGTTGGCAGATATTTGGAAATCTTCGGATATCCGGATCCGATATCCGAACCGAATATTTCCGGATATCCGGCCTTTTTTGGATCCGGATATCCGCATCGCCAACCTTACTGGTAACTCAGTCGGTATTGCTAGCGAATCACATACATAGCAATAATTTTTCAAATTCTAATTCTTTTTGTTTTGTTATTTAAAAATTACATACGATGATTCACAATTGAAAATATAAAAATTTTATTTTTAAATCAAAAAAATATTTTATAAAAATATTTAATTTATTTTTTAAAATCATCCAAACCAAAAAATATATCAGCAACAAATTCTGGCGCATTTTTACTTATTTTCCCGTTTCTTTTAATTTCAAAATAAGGCTGCTTTTTAGCTCTTTTAATATCCTCAATTAAACATCCAATAGATTCATTTAAACCAATTATTCCACAAATAAAAGGTAAATAATGAGTTATATTTGTGTAGACTTCTGCATTTTTATATTTTCTTTCTTGTAAAAAATAATTTTAGAAAAAAATATTTGTGACTTAATTAAAGTTGGAAGTAATTGGGGGTAAGCACCAAATATTTGAACCGTGACAGAAAAATTTTTTTTTCAGTTTAGGATGGAACTTAATTATTTTGTTTTTCACAAAAGAGTTATTATAATCAGTGCATATTTATATTTATGTATACACCAGGATTCTAGCCGACCCGATTCGCGAAAATCGAGGAATTTAATTTTAATGTCGGCTAGATTACCAATCACTGATTTACATAGCACGTTTCTTCTCTCTAAACCTTCCCACTTTTTATTTAACCGGATGTAAGACCTTCAATTGGGAGAGCACGCAGATCATCATTTAACATATCATCACATAAAGAACCAAAAGACACTACGCCTTTAATCAAAAAAATGTTTTAATTTTTTAAAATCAAACTTAAAAATATACCAAAAATAGTAGTAACATTTCCAATGTCTTTTAAAGAAGCGCCACTGTCTCCCTTAAATTTAACAAAAAGGTAAAATTCCTCTGAAATTTCTGACGGTTATCATTTAATTGCAGCCGGACCTCATACACTATTGAGGTAAAATAACTCGTAGTACCTTTTGGGGGGTATATTTAGGCATCCTCTCTAGGGGGTACGTCCTCTCCCCCCTCCCCTCCCTTCCAATTTATAGATTATCTAAAAATAATGTCCAATTAATTGTATAAACTTGCCTCACAAACATTTTGGTCCAAAACAACTTCATCAGCACAAATAGCGTCATCCTCCCTTTCTAAATATTTTGGACATTTAGCCAGCACATTAACTTCAACAGTCTTTAATTCGTCCATATCAGTTAATATTTTCCTTTCTGGATCATAACCATACCCAGAAGCATATAAAATTTTATTTGAAGGTAAAGGGGTGTTTGGACGGGCTAAATGTATTTTTCTATAATTTACTTCCTCCATTAATTCAAGTAAAGCAATATCCCCAGAATCACATTTTGATTCAACAAATAAATTTGGAATTAATAACTTTAGAGAGAGAAGTATTTATTTAATTTATGAAAACAAACTCTTTTTACTCCAACTTCTCTTGTTCTATAAGGTGATTGACAAACACATTTTTCGGTAATGCAACTGAAATTTCGCTTGATTATTGAAATATATTTTTGATTTAACTTAAAAGATTTAGATATATTTATTAAGAATATAATTAAATAGTAAAAGCTTATAATAATTGATGTTCTCTGTTTCTTAAAACAATACAGATTCTGAATGTTGCACCACCATGTATTTCAATTACAAGGAATTTAAAATATCCTCATAAAAATATACTCCTCATTTTTATCGTTAATTTGGACTTGTAGCGAGAAAAAAATATGATTTTTCAGGTATACTGTTTTTAAATACTTGTTAGGTAGGCACAAAAAACGGAAAATTTGGGGAGTGTTGAAAGTAATCGAAAACAATCGAATTTATAATAGAAGCTTAAAAAAGAAAGCAGATTTTTTAATTAATTTTATTAATATAATTAATTTAAAATTCTTTTTACAATTCATTAAAAAGACAAGTTCCATCCAATTCAACAATTATATTTTCCAAAGTTAAATGATTTATATTTTCATATGTAATTCTATTTTTAGCCAAACTTTCAGCCACTGAACCTCTAAAAATTTAATTTAATTTAATTTAAAATTTATTTATTTATTTACTCGTATTCATCTCTACAAACATATTCAAAATCAAAAAAGCAATGTGCAGCAGTTAATATATAACGATTTGATATTAATGTACCGGCACAATTTAAGTCTAGATTTTTAAGAAAATTATATGAATTGGGGAATTAAATAAAAAGGGCTATAGATCAGGGGTGTGCCGAAAGTGATTTTAAAAAGCGAAAGGCGAAAGTCGATTTAAAAAGCGAAAGACGAAAGGCGAAAAAAGGCGAAAGGCGGAAGACGAAAGGCGAAACTCGCACACCCCTGCTATAGATGGGTGTCTCGATTCTGCGGTTTCTCATTTTATAAGTTTTTCTCTCATCCAAAATACTGTCTTCCAAAGACAACCTTGTCAGATACATTACCATCTAGTCAAATCTTGATATAATTAATCTCGAAACAAATAACTCGTTACTGATTAAACGAACACTTCCTTATCATTCTCTTCGAAGTTAGAATAGATACAGAGTTTATATGGGGGCAGCCAATATTAACGTTTTCCTTTTTCCTGAATTATTTTTCCAAAAATAAATAAGCCTTAATTTCGTCTACTATCAAAAAAAGGATCTGAAATTTATTAAGGAAATATACTAGATATGTAGGTAGTTGATTTAATATTTTAAATTAAAAAAAAACTTCTTTACATTTTCTTTTTTGTTTATAAACTTTTCCAAAAATTCTTAAATTAACTTCAATTACTTTTTTACCATCAAAAGAGCTTATTTTAACTAAAAATAAATTTAATTTTTCTTTAAATTATAATTCTTTTTACCAATAAATAAAAGAAATATTAAAAATAATAAAATAAATTTAATAATTTTTGTCATAAAAATTTTTTTCAATTTTTTTAAAAATAAAAAATTGAGGAAAGAAAAATCATAAAAAATAAAAGAAAATGATTTATGAAGGAATATTTAAATGTATTTTTAAATTTTTTTATTAGGCTATAAAAATTTGTCTTTAAATAAATTTTTAGATAAAATGGAAAGCTGGATATACATACACTAGGTAGATAGGAAGAGGGACTAGTATTTTAAGTAATTTCGATAATTTTGGCATTTATGTTGATCAAAATCTGCAAAATTGTGATATACATTACGAATTATGTATTTACCGAATATATGTGAGAAATTCAAAAAAATAAAGTCGGATGTTAAAAAAATACTCTGAAATTTCGATAAAACTTTTCTTCCACGGGAGATAAAAAAATCTAATAGAGAATAGCTAAAACATATGTAAGTACATTTGTCTTTAACTAAGAATAAACATAGATAAATATTTAAGTATAAACTTATAAGAGATAAATTTATTATTTGTAAGTAGAGAAGAAATACAATCAAAAGTTCTTGATTTTTTCATCAAATAGTAGAATGTTTCTTTACATATTATTTAATTGGCATTATAAACATATAGTTAATCTTATTAAATTTAAATCTAATAGATTTTATTCGTTTTTAAATTAACAAAATTAAATTTCTTTTATTAATTTAACAATATTTAAATTATTTATTTTTAAATTATCCTCTTTCATTCTCTAATTTTTAATTAATTCCTTTTAATTCTTCCATTATTCTCTTTAGTACATTTATTACAGCATTTTCTCATCACCCCTCTTTTTAGTCTACAAAACTTTTTAAATTTATTTTTGCCAATATTTCCTTGCAAATTTCTTTTAAATAATTTTTTACATTTATAATCTTCCAAACATTGAAATAATTCTTCTTTATTTCCCCAATTATCTTCATTATTTTCTTCCTCAAATCCTTCCTTCTCTTCAATTTTTTCATTCCACTGTTTTTCCCACCTCCCAAGCCAATTTTCTTCATTTTTTCTTCCTTCCTCTTCTTCTCTTCTGTTTTCTTCCATCTTCTCTTCATTTTCATCATCCTCTTCAATTTCATCCATTTCTTCTTCTCTCGACTTATCTTCCTCAACATCCATTTGCCTTCTCAACAGTGGAGGATATCGAAAGGGAGGTGCCGGAGTATTCTTCCACCACCAATTATTATTTATTAAGGGAAGTATTATCGGTAATTGAGGTGTAGGCCATCTACGTTCTCCTACATTATTATTGTTTTCCTCTTCTTTCTCAATTTCTATTGGAATTGAAGGAGGTTGTGGTGGAGGGGGTGGTGGGGGGCATGTTGGTGGAGGTGTCCCTTTAAATAAATTTATGGAATTTTTGAACATTAAATTTTTATTTTAAATTTTGATTTAAAAATGAACGAAATTGGAGTAGAAGGAAGGTTGGAAGAAGAGAGTGATAGAGGAATTTGAAAAACAGGAGGGGGGGGGGGGTGCAAAGCAAGTACATAATAAACTCAAAATTATCCCTAATCCATATCTATCCCTTTTTAAAAGCTCATATTTAAATTCCAGGATTTGCTTATTAGAAACTGACTGGGTTTCTAGTTTTTCTTTCCAACATTTTCCAAGTCCTAAGACTGGGATCAAAACTGATTTTAAAAAAAGAACATTTGTGACTAAATGTTTCTCGCCCACAAAATTTATTTAAACTTTATTTTACAAGTAGTAGTAGTTGTTCTTCTTCTAGTTGTTCTAGGTCTCGTGATTCTAATTGTTGTTGTGGTCATTGTTGTAGTTGTTGGTCTCAAAGGCAAAGTTGCAGGGGAAGGACTGCCTGTAGGTAAAGTCACAGGCCACGGGCCAAGAGTAAGTACTCTCTGACCTATTTCCGGGTAATTCTGTCCAGGAATGAATGGACGTCCCATACAAGTTTGGCAAGAATAAATATTACAAATTTTGAGGTAATCACTAGGTGCGGCATCTTTTACTTTTCCAATTATGTCCTTTAAATTGAGAAAAATATTTTGATAAAAAAATATTTTTTAGAAGCCTGATATTGACTATCCAAAGTTTCCATTGTAATTTTCCCTGTTGCTGAAGCAAAAGCATCCTTTGCATAATGCATAACACTTTGATAATCGTATCTAGATAAAATAATTTTAAAGAAAATTTTCTGTTATTTTGATTTTCTGAGTTTAAAAATGTCAATAATAGAACTCCAATTTAGGAGAAAAATAATCACTGATTTAAAATTTCTAATAAAATTATACTTGATTAGAGGCTCTTTTCAAAAACCATTCTTTAGTTATTTTAGAAACTACTATTTTGCATACTATCCAAAATTAAATAATTTTTTAAAATTTCTTTATTTAAAATTTACAATTTCTGGGTGTATTTGAATAAAGCTAAATACATTTACGTAATTCACAATTTTTAATTCCTAACAAATAAAAGCCAGAACCTCCTTTTTTTCTATCATTCTAATTATTTATTTACCTCACACCATATGTTGTGCTGTCTGTTTCTGGTACTTTTTCAAATTGTGTGAGATAAGCTAAAGAATATTTTTTGTTTTCTAAATTTTCTCATTTATTTAATTACCAGGCCCAATATTTTCCCAATGTACTTTAATATAATCATCTCTATCATAACGCATTTGTTCGTGCCAAAGACCTATTGTGTGCATTAATTCGTGAATTACTATTTCATATTCCAAACAGGTTGCTTTTCAAAATAGAAGGGAATTAAAAGTAAAAAAATATTAAAAACTTACCAATTTCATTTGTTTCCAACATTACAATATTCCTTCCAGAAGATCTCCCTACCATTGTATAACAACTTTAAAAGAAAAAAAAGATTTTTTATAATTTTGGTCCATGTTTTAAATCTTCTCAGCGAAGTGGAAAAGAATTCTGATTCATTTAATTATGCACAAAATTAAAAGAAACTTCAAAAACTTTGAGAGATTCCCAATTAGTGTTGTCGGTTCTGGACCGAACCGAGCCGAAAAACCGAGGATTTTTCGGTTCGGTTCTTCGGTTCGGTTTCAGATATCCAAAGAATTTCCAAGAACCGACAACCCTATTCCCAATTTCCCTCCACCAAAATTACAATTTAAAAAACCCCTTCCCCTCCTTACCCTTCTCCTCTTTCATTTTTCAAATCAACATAATCAGCTTCACCTCCTCTCCTCTCAAATTTTATACAAGTATTCTAATTGGGGGATAATTAATTATTTAAATATTTTTATTTTTTATTACCTCAGCAATTGCTAACATTGCACGGGCAATAACTCCGTGTTCTTGATTATCTAAAAAAAGGTCCAAAAAAGTTTTTTTTGGAAATTTTTATTAGACTTGCCAAACTTTCCACTAATAATATATGGAATAATATATTGATGTCTATCATTTTGGTACCTTATCCATTTACTTGAAGAATTTGCTTTTATTGCATTTCGAATATTTGCTCCGTGAAAACTTGAGAAAAAATTATTTTTAAATAAAAAATATTCTCCAAAAACCCTCCAACAATAAGTCCTCCAAGCCAAAGATTAGCTATATCACCGGGACCTCTTCTCAACGTTCCTGGTTGTTCGTAGAGATTGATTACAGTACCCTTAATTAATTAACTGTTAAGTATTTATTATTATTAATAGATTAAAAGGAATTTCTTAATTTTTGAAGAATTAAATGAATTAATAAAGGCATAATAGTAAATAATGATGGAGTGGGGTTGTCAGCAACAACGTATTTCTGTTTGTGAATTTTAAAAAATTTTAGTTTAGTCGGCGTGGGGGAGAGTTACCTAAGCGATGCTCCAAATATTGGATAAACCTCGATTTTATGTACTATTTTTTCCTCCCTAAGAGAGACTGTTATGGGAGATTTAAAAATTCAAAAACAAACCTTAGAATGAATAAAAGAAAATTTAGAAATAATAAAAATAAAAAACAAAATCATTAAAATATTTTTTTAAAATAAAATAGAATCGAAATTATTTTTAACAAAAAAAAGTGCTAAAACATTTAAACAGAAACTTTTAAAAATAAATGGACAAACAATAAATTGAACGAAAGAAAAAATGTTTTGAGTGATCAAATTTCTTATTTTGTTATATAAATAGATGAAAGAGGAGAGTTAATTTATTTAAAGGAAAAAGTTTTGACCGATGACCTTTAAATTTAACAAAAATAATTGAAAGAATTGGTCTTCCAAAGCTTTGAATATCTGTTCTGGATAATTCAAACGCGGATGAAATTGACCTGCTAAACAAAGTACATAATACTTGAGAATGTTTATTTTCAATCCCCTCGGGAATTAATATTTCAACCCAGCCGTGGGATGGGATTTGAATTGAATTCGAAGTTAGAAATTTTAACGTGCAGTAGGGTATTTGGGGGGGGGGGGGGAATTATTGTACCAACCCATTACTTTTCCTTAGTTAGACAAAGGAGAATTAATTAAGTAACGGAATATTAACATCTTTGCTAGGGTTATTGGAGCCGGATATCCGAGGATTTCCAACTATCCGGCAGCCCTACTTCTTCCTGCAAGCCTTTAAATTAGTTACTTTTCCTTAATTAGACAAATTCAATTAAAAAGCGCAATATTGCAGATCTTCTTTAATTCAATCCTGATCTTCACAATTTTTATTTAAAATTTTAAATAATTAAAAAATAATTCTTTTAA
This sequence comes from Meloidogyne arenaria, assembly GCA_036172955.1. NCBI lineage: Eukaryota > Metazoa > Nematoda > Chromadorea > Rhabditida > Meloidogynidae > Meloidogyne > Meloidogyne arenaria. The sequence goes on from JARQAB010000043.1 coordinate 2,294,257, forward strand.
TTAAATTTTATTTCTTTAAAAATTATTTAATTCTGTTTTTATTTATTTTCCTTCCACCCAATTTCTTCTATTAATTTATTTTAAATTGAGTGGGGGCATGCATTTACCTCTTTAATCCTCTTAAATTATTTTTACATATTTTAAAAACTGTCTTTAATAACAATTTAGTGTTGATTGGCTTATTTAAATATTAAAAACTTGAAAGTAAATTAAGCTTTAATAAAAAGAGTTTTTAGTAAGGAGAAGGGGAAATAAATATAGGGGTGGGGTTGGGGGAAGAGGGATTAATAACAAATAGATGTATTTATCTCTTAAGAAGCAGCAATTTTAGTTTTGACAGCTTCAACTGTTTTTACTTGTCTAATTGTTTCAGGGGGTTTCTTTTTACAGTAAGTGTAACATTCCTCTGAATCATTGTAATAGATAATCCAAATACTTGATTCACTCCATTAATATAAAATATACTATAACAGTTGCCCTCTATCAAATAGTTACAATTACAATTTATGATGTCCAATGTCCAGGAATAGAATCTTCGACTAAAATTTTGTTTTTTTTCTGTTATCTGTTAAATCATGGTATTACTAGATCGAGTTTCAACTTTGTTCCAAATTTAGATATTGCCAAAATATATAATTTAAATGGCCAAAAAACCTCCAAAAATCTTCAAATTCTTCTTAATCCCTCCCATTTTTATATTATTCCTGATTGCCTCAGGCAAAACAAATATAGTAATTAAAGTAGCACATCTACAGCCAAACAACCCAAATATTCTACACGAACCTCAAATTTTGGAAATGCAAGTTTTTGTTTAATTTAACTGAAATGAAATATTTTTGTAGGTGTTATAATGATATGAAAGAGCGCTCTATTCTACCTCGTGAAATTAAACTACAATTTTATACGTAAATATATAATTTTACTATATTCAGATCTCCTTTTTAGATACCCACAAAATTAGATATTCCTAATTTATATATTATAGATTTACTCATTATAAAGTACATACTATTTTTTCAATCAAAAAAATTATCTAAAAGTAAGGTTCAATTGTTTACATTTAAATTTTTTTTGAAAATTTCTTTCAAAATTTTTTATTTTTTAAAATATTCCCCTTAATAAATATTTAATTAATCCCTCGTTTATATCACAACTAAAATTAATTTAAGAATGGAGTCATGTACCCGATTTAGTGGTGTTGAACACGCAGCTTACCTCCATTACATGAAGAATGTAATGAATAGAAGATCGGTAGAAAAATAATTTTTTAAATTTTTAGACAAGCATTTACTTTGGTCCAGGATGTAATAACGGTAAGGAATTTATATAAAATAATAATTATTATCATTTCCATCGTTTCCTCCCACCTCTAGGACATTGTTATTATCAGAAAAAGTTTATTCACAAAAAAAGTAACTTTTAGAAATGTTAATTATCGGGCGTCTTGTATCTCGATGGAATGTGCCTATTATTGCTCACCTTTCTGGAGATGATGCTCTCTCAGACAGAGCAGGTAAATTAGCCATGCAGATTTTTATTAACAAATTACTTTTTTCTAGTTTTTGACACTCTCGGGTCTGTAGCACTTACATCAGCTACAGAAATGGCTAGAGCAACACTTACATTTTTACAATTATATGGGTGGAAACAGGTAGTTTAGTTTAGTTTTTAGTTAACAAAGACAGCTTTGATATAATTTAAATTTAAAAAGGTTGGACTAGTCCGTCCAAGTATGCATTTTGAACGTCTTGCTCTACATTCTCTCCGTAATTATCTAAAAGATGCAAATATTGAAATAAACGCAGAAATTGAATTAGACCGTAAGTTAATTAATTGATGGAAATAGTTTAATTTAAAAATAAATTATTCGTGTCTACAATATTCTTTTATTCTCTTAATTGTTTAATTTAAGCTTATATGACTCCAGATGAAATTATTGCTACTGGAAGACTTAGACATCTAAAAAATAGAGCTAGAGGTAAATGAAAAAACTTTGAAAATACTTTTAATTAATTGAAGATACCCAAAATTAGTTTAAAATCTCTGCCTTATTAACGAACTGAAATAATTAATCATCTATTAATTAAAGATTAAATAGTCAATAGGCTTTTATGTGAAAAATAGTGGATGAATAGAATAATAGATTTTTGAAATTTTGATTTTGGATTTTGAAGTGGATTTTGAAATTAAACAATAATTTAAATAATCTCCCTTCTTTTTCTCTTAAATTTTTGAATAATTTAATCTTTCTTTTAATAAAAAGTTATAATCGTTGAAATGGGAATGGATTTACACTCAGCAAAATCTTTTATGATTGCTGCACTTCGTTCACATTTAAAAACTCCAGAATATGTTTATATTATTCCCTGGCTTGCACATTTACACGATCATTATCCTTGGGAGGCTACAAATATTGAAAAATCTGTTTGAAAAAATTCTTTTAAAGTCTTTAGAAAAAAATTTGTTTTTTAAAGGAAACTCGAGTTGCTTTTGATGATGCAATTGTAATAACTGCACATGGTTATGACAAAAAGTTTATCGAAGATTTTGAATTGAGATTAAATAAAGTTACTGGGGTAATTAGTACTTATGTGAGTTTTATTGGATTTTGGTTATAAAGCTAACGGTGATTTTACCCTTTGAGAATTTACAATTCCAAAACGAAAGATGTTCCCCAAAGATTCACCGAATATGTGTGTGTGTGTTTCATGTTTAAAAACCGCTCAATACATATATAAATTCTAGAGATCGAGATTTTGAAAATCCTGGGCCTGTTCCTGGACTCTGGGTTTGATTTATTGACCTGGGCCGGATCCTGGGCCCGTAGTCCAGGAAAGACCCAGGAAGGTCAAAAAATGCCTGGGCGTGGACTTTGGGTACAAGAAAACCCAAGCCTTAGCTCGATCCCTAATACAATCCGTGGTCGATGTTCTAGATTCTGTCATTTAATGCAGAGTAAATTCCAGTCTTTCAAGTCGAGAATTGTATTTTAAATAAATTTTTAAATTTAAAGTATGCAACATTATCATATATGTCTTTATATGATGCATTATTCCTTTATGGATTAGCCGTTAGGGATGCTTATGAAGAAACAAAAAATCAAAGTGTTTTTTTGGATGGTTTGTATATTTGGAAGAAAATGACTGCCAGACAATTTATTGGAGTTACTGGACAAGTTTTGATTAACAATAAAGCTATTAGAGTGCCCAGTTATGCTACTTATCATACTAAAAATGGTTTGTCAGGAAGAGTTAGGGACTTTAAATTAATTTGGTTTTGAGTGTCCACTATGATAAATTTGGGAGCTGGACGCTATTCGGAGAGAGCTATTTGAGCAAAAACCTTTACTCGGAGAAATATCTATATAATTTTCTAGGAACAATGAAAATAGTAGTTGAATTAACTGCTCGTCTTGGAGATAGATTAAAATGTGCAATGAGTGAAAATGATTGTTCAGAACATGTTGCCCACGAAACTATGTCCCATTATTATTCAACGGCAGATGGGGCTATGCCCCCAGATATGCCAAAATGTGGATTTGATGGGGGTTTATGTGATTATACATTCTTTTATGTTCTTTTTGGTGTAATATTATTTTTGGGTGTAACAATACCTACTGGCTATTATTTACATATGAAAGAGAAGGAAAGAATGTTATATGATATGACTTGGTAAAACCCTCTTAAAATAATTTTTAAATAAATTTTTTGAAGGCGTATTCCTCGTGAACAAGTTAGATTACTTGAAGTTCGAGGTGGAAAGGTAAGAATGATAAAAAAAATTAACTTATAGTTGGAATATGAAGTAGAATAAATTTGTAAATAAATTCTCTCGATGACTTAGGAAGTAATTGATAATGAGAGTAGAGGGGTAAAACCGACCGTTCTCCTTCGGAAAACAATTTCTTGCGAGATTGAGATTGCAAAATTCCGTTCGGATTTTGAAGGAGCTCGGTCCTGAATATCCTTTCAAATACAAAAGAGTGTGTCAGATTTTTCAGCCCTAAGATGTATAGAAAATCATTAAAATAAGTGTAAACATACTAAATATTAAATAAAAACTAAATTTTCAGAGTAAATCAACATCAATGGTAAATAAATTATTTAATATTTTAATTAAAAAAATAAATATTTTCAGGGTAAATCAATGTCAATGCAAAGTAGATCGGCTGAAAGTCATTCATATGATGGTAAGAATGATTTTTTGGTTATTCTAGAAAGGAGATAATGTCAGGAATTCTCTCCCCTTTTCTTCTTTTTTATTTTATTTTTATTTAATTCCAGTCAACCCTCATTTTTAAACACCCCAAAATTTAGGAAATCCTCATTTAAAGTTATGTTTTTTTAATTAGGCTAGTCACTAGGGAGTGCTTCTGCATAAGCAATATCCCCAATTTAATATACATCAGATTATAAGATAAATTCCTCCCCCCCCCCAAGGGATATCTAAAAAAGGGTAGTTTGATTTTAATTTTTTTTTCTAAAGAAAGTATTGGTTCAAAAGCAAATAGTCGTTTACAAGCCAAACAGGCAGTAGCCAATGGTGTCAAATGTGCATATAAGCGTTATCAACAAACTCGAAATATTTCTTTTAACAAACACGATTTGAGTCGTTTAAAAGAATTAAAAATAATGGAGAATGAGAATTTAAATAAATTTTATGGAATTTGTTTTAATCAACAAAATGAATTTATTTGTTTGTGGATTTTGTGTCAAAGGGGAAGCTTAGAAGATGTTTTGTTTAATACGGACCTAAAAATTGGAAAAAATTTTCAAGCTTCTTTTGCTAAAGATGTCGTTAAAGGACTTTTCTTTTTACATAATTCTATTTTGAGAATGCATGGATCTCTTTGTTTACAGGTAAAAAATATAATGTATTTATTCTAATATAAGCCCACACCCGCTGAAATTTTGAAAGAATTGAAGTATCACTAACTGTCGCGAGTCCTACTCGATTTTGTGATGTGTTTGGATGGATAATAATTTGGAGTGATAACGGGGATAAAGGGAAATCAGTTGAAGAGATCGGGGGATTTCGAGGGATACCGGGAGATCTGAGCTCAAGATATGGGGTAAATAAATATGAGGAATATACTCCAAATCCACTTTTACCCCTTAAATGCATCGCTATTTAGGGATTAAGAGGTATATCGAAGGATTTTTGAACTAAGGATATCGAGTGATTGAGGAGGATTTTGGTGGATTAGCGTGGGAAGATTTCGTTTAGAACCTTTCGTTTTAAAAAAAATTTTTAAATTAATTAAAATTCTAAAAAAAATATTTAGAGCTTAATTTTTATTTTTTAAAGAATTGTTTGGTAGATTCTAATTGGAATGTGAAATTGACAAATTTTGGTGGAATATTTAATTTTTTAAAATAATTTTAAAAATATTTAGTTACCGATGAATTATGTGGGGATAAACTTAGACATAATGAATTAAAATATATGATGGACAGTGAAATTGAAAGGGAAAAACAAAAGAAAAGGCGTGAAAAAGAAGAGAAAAAACGTGAAAAACAGAAGGAAAGAGAAGTAAAAAATAAAAAAAATTTTTGAAAATTTTAAAAAAATTTCAGCGTGAGGGTAAGGAAAGACGTGATGTGAGTTCTTCGGAGTCATTGGAAGATCAAAAATTGGAAGAGGTGGGTGGAATAGAAGAATTTTAATTCACCTCCCTCCCTCCCTCCCTCTATTTATTTAGTAAATACTTCCAGAAAAAAATTTTTTTTAATTTAAAGGCAATTGTTAACGATAAAGTTAGAGATCAGGCAAATATGAAAAGTATAAACTAATTTTTATTTTTAATATTAAAATTTGTTTAATTAAAAAGAATATGTCCAATATGCTCCTGAAATAATTCGCGAATTTTTGAGTGCAAAACATTTACCTATTGGAACCCAAGCATCCGATATGTAGGTTATTTCGAGGAAATTAATAATTACAATCAGAATTTATTTATGTAAACTTACACTAACGTGAATACTTTCACTTCAGTGTGGGGGTGATATCTGGATGTACCTCATTTATTGTGTATTCCCATTTTAGTTAGAATTTTTTAGAGAAGGGTAATACTATATTCTTAATTTATTTGAGGACTACTTAGAATTTTTCTCTCCAATTATTTTCCTTCCATTTCTTTTCTTGAGCCAGAAAGAATTTTTTTCAAAAAATTCTTTTAAATGAGAATCTAATTTAATCGAATAAATAAGGAAAGTTATAGAAAAAATTTAAAATATTTTTAAGTTATTCTTGTGGAATGGTTTTATATCAAATTTTATTTAAATTGGAGCCTTTTGTTGAAAAGAATTTGTCACCACAAAGTTTATTAATTTTGGATTTTAAATTTAAAAAATTTAATTTAAAGAATTACTCAATAGAATTGCTATGGCTAATGATAATGACCAAATTATTAGGCCAATATTTCCCAATCAAGTACAAACTGTTGCTAATCCTGCTGAGGAAGCTTATAATTTACAATTACTTTCTGTAATTATTCCCTTTAATATTTTAATTCTCGAAAATCATTTCAATTAACACCTATTCTATTAATGCCCGTTTTCCTATTAACGCCCCCCTCACCTCTACCGAAGAAAAAAGGTGATAATTAATGCTCTAATTTTTTTGAAGTTGTTTAGTTTATGTAGAGTTTATTTAGTAGGGTTGTTCCTCAACTTGGGGGGGGGGGGGGGGCACGGGGAAAATTTTCGGGGAGGCAGCACTACGGGGGCGGGGACGGGAAATTTTCAAAAAAAAAACTCAAATTCCCCGACTTTCGGGGATGGGGTACAACCCTATTATTTAGGGTTTATTTACTAAAATATCAAAATTAAAATATAAATTAAAAGGCATTAGAAGCTTGTTGGCTAGAAATTCCGGAAATGAGACCAAATATAAAAAGATTAAAAGCAATTGTAAATGCAAACTTAAAATCAACGGGAAGTGGTTCTTTAGTTGACCAAATGATGAAAATGATGGAAGATTATACAGCTAATTTAGAATTGTTGGTTAAAGAAAGAACTCAATTATTGGAGGAGGCACAACAACAAGCTGATCGTCTTCTTAAAAATATGTTGCCATCGTAGGGAGATTTTTTATTGGGGGATTTTTAAAAGATATCTATTAAATGTAAAGATATATTTTAGAAGATCCATAGAAGGCTAAATAATTTCTTATCCAAAAATTAATTTATTACCCTTTTTTATTACTCTTATTTATCTCCTTTTTTTTATTCGCTATTAATTGTGAGTACCAGAGGTCGATCAGAATTCCGACTTCCAAAAATTTAGGCTGATTTCCGATTTCCTGTTTCCGAAAATTCCGATTTCCGGCACCCTCGCCATTTCCGATCGACCCCTGGTGAGTACATTGAATAAATTAAAAAATATAATAGAATCAGTCTTAAAAATTATTTTATTAAAATTTTCCCTTTTAGAACAATAGCCGATGATTTAAAAGCTGGAAGGCCAGTCCCTCCACAATTATATACAAATTCAACAGTTCTTTTCTCTGACATTCGAGGATTTTCTCGAATGGCTGCCAATTCAACCCCTTACCAAGTTGTTGCTTTTTTGAATGATATGTTTAGTGGATTTGATGCTATTATAGCTAAACATGATGCTTTTAAAGTTGAAACGGTGGATATTTAAAATATTTTTGGGGGGTATAGGGGGGTTGTCGTAGGTTCTGAGCAAATTTTGCTAGGCCGAAGGCTTATAAAATCACTGAGGGTGAACCTAGAACCTAGAACATTTAACTTTTTTACAAATATTTTCTAAGAATATTATTAATTCCTCCATGATCCCAAAATAATTAAAATTGGAAATTTTCTCAAGAATTAACTAATACTTAATTAATACACAATTAAATTAGGTAATTATTGTTAATTTTATAATTCTTTATCTAATATTCCCTCAATAAATACCATAATCTTCTTTTTCTGTTTTTTATCATAAAAATTTCTAACAAATAAAAAATTTTCTAACAATAAAAATAATAGATTGGACATACTTATATGGTTGTTTCTGGTGTCCCTCGTGAAAACGGTAATTTACATGTACAGCATATTGCAGATATTGCACTTAAAATGCGTACAGTATGTTTAATTGAGAAAATAAAAATAAATAAATTTATTTAGTTTGTTTCAAACTTTAAAGTTGGGCATCGTCCAGAAGAGATTATTATGGTGGGATTTTAATTAATTTTAGGGGATTTCTTTTTTAACGGAATTTAAAAGTTGTATGAAAGGACAGTTCTCCAATTCACATTTTCCCATTTATTTACTAGCTACTAGAGATCGGTCTGGATCTGGAGCCAGTCTGGATTTTTCCTGGATCCAGATCAAGAATCCTGTCCAGGTTGCTAACCCAAATCCAGATCCAGGATTTTTTGAAAATACCGATCTCTACTAGCTACGGAGCACCGAAGAATCAGAAAATCATCCCTTAAAAATTAATCTTTTTATTCAAAAAAGGTTCGTATTGGTTTCCACAGCGGTTCTGTAGCTGCTGGCGTTGTTGGATTAGCTGCTCCCCGTTATTGTCTTTTTGGGGATACTGTGAATATGGCTTCCAGAATGGTTTTAAAAGAAGAATATTTTTAAATTTTATTTTTAAAAAAGGAATCGACAGGTTTAGCCAACAAAATTCAAATAAGCGAGTCTTCTTTTAATTTATTAAAATGCTTTTTTCAACAATTTATTGTTGTTGAAAGAGGAAAAGTTGAAATTAAAGTAAGGGAGAGAAATTTTTTTTATTTTTTAATTAAAAATTTTTAAAGGGAAAGGGTGAATGTACAACATATTTTTTGGATGGAAAGGACCAATATACAACACAAACAAATATAATGCAACAAAGGAAGAAGTAAATTTTGAAGAAAAAAATTAATTGAAAATTTGAGAAATAACCCAAAATTCTCTCATATATTTTTGTAGTTTTTTAATTCCGGCCGATGATTTATTTTTTGAAATTCTCCAAAATACCTATTTTTTATTTTTTTTTACTTAGTTAATACATATTCTGGCAAAAGTTCTGATTCCAGTGAAAATAATTTTTACAAAATTTTCCAAACCAGATTTTATTTAATTAAAAAATTAATTTTTGACCATTACTTTCTAGTAGGGTAATTCCCTCATTTCCGAAAGTCGGGGGAGATGAGACTTTTTTAAATCCCCCCTACACCTGAAAGTTTTTTCTCACCTTTCTAGTATCTTTTATTAGTAAATAATTTCAAATATTTTTTATTAAATAAATATATTTTTTTTATTTTTACATAAAGAATTTAGTTATTATAGAATATATTTATTTTATTTAAATTTACTTTCTAAAAATATTTTTTTAATTAAATTTCTTGGCATTCATAAAATATTCTCTCTGGTAATGAGTAAAACATACATCGACCTTCTTTACATCTACATTTTCCTTTAAAAAATATTTTTTAATAATTTTTATAACTTAGCTCAATGATTTAAAAAATTCTCTGAGTAAATCAGAGTGGTATAAGTGAGGGAGATTTAATCGAAACTTCCTCCACTGATTGAGTAATATTTAGTGATAAAATGACAGCTTTGGCACTCAAACATATTTTAGTTCTAACTACGTTACCGGCTCTAAATTGGGTTTAAATTACCCCGTCTAAAGGATCAAAAAAAATCTAGGATGCCCGATTTATTGAGAAATTGTTAGGTATCCTTACATATACCTACACTATTTTATTACAAATTTTAAATTTACCTTTTCCACTTTTATTGTGCAATCCACCTCCAATTTCTAATCTTTTTGCTTTTAAATTTTAATATTTTTTTTAAATTAATTTAAATATCTACCAATATATGGCATAAATAAAGGCCTTCCATCTTCAATTACAGGTTCTGTAGACCAACATTCAAAAGCCAAAGTACACGTTTTTGCACCAAAATCCTAATTATAAGAAAGGATATAAGAGTTTTAGGGATGGAATGATATTTAAATCTCAGACCCTTCAAGACTAACTGGAAAATCAAAGGCAGAAAACAATGAAAACTAATCGTTTGATGAAAACTATTATTAAAACACCCCCAAGATGAAGGCAGACAGACCCATAGAAGAGTGTACAAACGATGTGATGTTAGGAGATTAGGGAAGACCTTAAGAGGGACCTACCAGTGATTTTTGGTCATAATTATCAGTATATCCCGGTGAGTTTATCCATGTATAGTCTGACAAAGTCTTATCATACCAAACACGACTAGATTTTGTGATTTTGGCTGACTTAGTCGTGGATTTACTCGTATTACTCAGGGCCCCTGGGTAAAGAATTATTTTTGAATTAATAAACATACAATAATAGATTCTGCAATATTGTTTTCTTTATTTAATAATTCTGATGTTGTAATAATAGAAAAATAAAAACAAATAAAAATAATTAATTGAAGAAGAAACATTTTTGGTTTTTAATTTTTAAATATTTTTGGAGAAAATTAAAAGAATTTTTTTCGAAATGATGTGATTTATAAAAATATTTTTTTATAAACAAAATGTTTAAAATTAGAAAAGAATAAAATCTGGAAAAGATAAAGAATTTTGGGTGATTTTAAAGAAAGATAATAAAAGGCTTGGAAATTGACTTAAAAATGTGGGAGGAGGGCATTAAAAGGTTTTTTTCTTTTTTTTTATTTCTCTTGGGAATTTTATTGAATAAATTTTAAAATTAATTTTAATCCATTTCTTTTTTATAAAAAAACTTCTTCAATTATTTTTGATGGAAGAAAAAAAATTATTTTAAACTCTTGAGAATTAAGTAGAATAATGGTAATTATTTAGTTAATTAACAAATATTTAATTATTTTTTTGTAAATTCTATACAGATTATTTATTACCTCCTTAAAATGTCTCTATTAACCAGAGGCCGATCGGAATTCCGAAAATTTAGTGTCGCCAAACATTGGCGACTTTTGGCCAATTTCTACCCGTCCAATTTTTGGTTAATTTTTAGCTCGTTCACTGTTCATTTTCTTGTCGTCCACTCTCCATTTTCAAACTTATTTGCCCGCCTAAATTCCTTTCATTATTTTTTGTGTCCGTTCGTGCCAGCCACCCTCTGTTCTCTTACTTATTTTTCCTTTGTTTTTTTGGACTTGGCTTCTCTGGTCGAGTTCTCTCTTCTATTTTATTTCTCTAGCTACTTCGCGCATTTTTTCAAACTTACATTTTTTAAACATTTTATTGCCAAACCCCGCCCTAATTTGTGCCTATTTAAGAAGCGGATCAGCCACCCACATATCCTTCATTCTATTCTTCACTTCTCATTCAACCACTTCAACAACTTCCTGTGTGGGCTGATCTGCTTCTGGCCCTTGCTGGCCCTCAACTTGTTCGCTGCGATTGTTTATTTGTGTGTGAAAATAAACTTTATTGGTTGGACTTGTGTGTTTATTTTTGTTGGTTAAAGTGAACGTGCTCCGTTCACTTCTGCTTCCTTGGTGAACGGCACTACCGTTCACCACTTCTACTCCTTGGCTAAAGTGACTCGTGCTCCGAGTCACTCACTGCCCTTCCTTTGACTGTTGGCACTACCAACAGTCTGGTGCCAGTGCCACTATACACTGGCTGGTGCCACGACTCTTCCTCCTCTTCTTCAAACCAATTTGTCGGGACTTCCCGTCTCCCGACATTTAGGCTGATTTCCGAGTTCCGACTTTTGAGCCATTTCCGTTTTCCGACAGTTCCGAGTTCCGGCACCTTCGTTATTTCTGATCGACTTATGCTATTAACGAGAGAATTTTAACTATTTTATTTTAAGGTGTAACTAAGAGTTTGGGATATTTTAAAAATGGAAGAGATAATTTTAAAAAAAGACTTCTCAATTCCTTTTCTCTCATAATTAACAAACTGTTTAAATTTAAATTTACAGCATCTCGCAATAACTAACTAAGATGCTGCCAAATAAAAAGATATCGGCATTTAATGGAAGAAAAAAATAAGTTATTACTATTTTTATATAATGATAAAAGTACTATTCCCATCGTTTAATTTTTTTAAAAATTAATTCATTTAAATAAAAGTACATACATTTAAATATAAATAATTTTTGATGTATTTATATCATTAAAAATTAAAAACAAACAAACAAACAAATATTCATTCACTCACTCACATTTTTTTGCAAAAACATAATGCTTTTCATTCAAAATTTACCCAACAAAAATAATTAACATAATTTATCTATTGATGAATGGAAATAAAAAAAAAGAATGCAAATTTTACTTGCTGACGTTTATTTATTTAAAAAATTTTTTTGTTAAAAGCACGTAATTTATTTTTTAAATGTCAACTCTAATTATGAGAAAAAATTTTTTTGTTTTATTGGTATTTTGTTTAATTTTGGCTTTTTTGACATTTTTTTATAATTATTGAAAACTGACATTCTGTACGATTACCTTTTAACTGGACAAAATAAAATGTTAAAGTATGGCATAAATATTAGTTAGACTGAAATGTGTACATAAAGATTTTTATTAGTGCGCGGCAAAATCATTTTTGGGCCCGGAAGGTTTTGAATTTCACACTCATGCCGGACCGGATCCGACCGGATTTTTCCGGATTATAATAATAATAATTTCCGGAGTCCGGCAGAATTTACCCGGATTCCGGACCGGATCCGGAATTTTTTCCCACGAGGACATAAAACCCACAGACTACTACAAATAGATGAGATCAACGGAGGATAAATGTTCCAATAATGGGGAACCGACAGCAGGGGAAGTTGTCCCACACAAGAAATTATTTATTTAAAATTATTAAGTTTACCAAAACCTGATCTAACAAAAAAATCCTTGCATGCTTACCCCGACTTTTTTCTTTTATTTTATCGTTAAATTTAATTTCTGTTTTAGATTTAAAATTTTATTTTTACAAAATGTCTGAAGGATCTACAAATTCTGATTTTGACTTTGTGGTAATAATAATAAAAATTAAAAATTAATTTAAATTTCAGCAAATTGTTAACAATAATGATTTTGATATTCAAACAAAACTTGACAATCTTTTGATTGAATTTAATGAAGAGAAGGAAAAGAATGCTAAACTTGAAGAGAAAAATAATTTTCTTGAGAAACAAATGAATGAGGTAAAAAAAAGGGGGGGGTATTTTGGCTCTATAAAATCCCTCATTAAACATTGGGTGTGCGCCAAAATTTTGGCGTTTATTGGTGATCCGGACGCAAACTTTTTTGTACCCCCTGGATACGCCCTTGGGGCGTATAACAGTTAAGTACCAATTTATATTCATAAAATACTAGTAGATACAAATAAGGAATTTTTGTTTTTTCAAAAAATCTTTCTGCCAAATAAACTCTTTTCATTACCTAAATAGATAACCATTTCTAGTTTTAAAAAATTTAAAATTAAAGATGAGTGTTTCCTTCGAAAAAAAGATTGGAAAATTAACAAATAAATTGGAACAATTAACTAAATGTTGTAAACGAGCGGTCAGTATTTATTTAAATTTAATCTAAAATACCGTAATTGTTCTAATATAAGCCCGGCTAATTTTCTTTTTTTATAGCGGTTGAAAATTTATTGGGATCCCAGAAAAGACGATTGAAAAGTATAAGCCCGGTCTCTAATATAAGCCCACTAAAAATGACCCATTGAGAAATATAAGCTCAGGGCTTGTATTAGAGTATTTACGGTATATAAATATTTTAGTGTTTTGTGCAAATTAAAAATAAATGGGAGGGGATTATTAATGATTGTTGTGTTAATAAATGTTCCGATGAAATGAAGAATACAAAATGTATTAAAGGAAATGGATTCGTTAAATTAATTGATGATGAGAATATTAAATATATTAATTCTGTTGGTAAAGGTAAATTAATGTCGGCGCGATCGCTGGTATTTAAACATTTTTTAGGTATCAATAAATACTTCGAGGTTTATACTGAAAATGATTTTGAAGAGCCATACGATTGCGTTGATTATTCTTTATTTTATTTCGAAATTAAAGTCAAAATAGAAGGAGAGAAGAATGGTTTTAGTTGTATTAGTGTTGATTTAAGAAATGATAATAAAGAAGCGATTAGTTTGCGTCCATTATATGGAGTAATTGAAAACGAAAAACGTGAATTATTTAAAATTGATGATGATTTTTCTTGGAATGATGAAGATATTTTTGGTTGTGGATTAGTTTATCCTCCAACTGAAAAAGATAAAAAGTTGCCGTATATGTTCTATACAAAAAATGGGGAACAAATTGGTTTGGAAAATTTTAGTGGTGATTATTCCTTTTTTTAATTTTTAAGGTAAAGCTATATTGTTGAAAGAAAATTTTGACTCTTATGCACCCTTTGTTCATTTGAGATGTTGTTCTGTAGAAGCTAACTTTGGAAATAATTTGGAAATTAAGCCTTTTTGTTATGACATTACAAAACATTTTGTGATTAAAGAATTTTATGAAGACTCTGATGTTGATTGATTTAAGAAGTTAAATATTTTGAAGAAAATAAAATTAAACATTTTTAATGTTTTTATGACTTGGAAAATCATTTTTTTAAAATAAATTTGTTGTTTTTGAATAATTTGTTTTATAAGTTTAGCGGGTAAGGAATCGATTCAGAGTACAACTAAAGGGGAACGAATGATTCGAAAGCCTTCGATAAGAGGTATCTTTTTTCCAATTGAATAGATCAAATCTGATCAATCATTAGAAAATTATAACGCGATAGATGTGAAAATAATAATTTCACCAATCGTTTCTTAGCTTTTATTGAGTGATCAGGCTAAATCTTTCTAGTTGAAAAAATGATAGCACCTATTGAGATCTTTCTAAATTAACAGAAAATTATACTTCTTTCTCTAATTATTTGCACTTTTTAAAAATTATGCGTTACTGTCGAATTTAGTTGCTGTCGAATAGGGCTGCCAGCTCGCTCGAACCGAAACTCGAAAGATCGAGCGAGCCAAGAACCGCATCGAAAAACCAAACTCGAAAAAATGCGCCGAACGTCGGCTCGAACCGAAAACGGCAACCCTACTGTCGAATTTATATAGCACCGAAACGTCCATTTCGATTTAATTAATTAGGCGCGAAGAATTTTTCTTTAAAATAATTGTTTGATTTTTTATTTTTTTAACTAAAAAAATTTTTTAAGCTTTTTAAATTTTGGAAAAATGGCAGACAACGATTATGAAAGAGCAAAGGAACAAATTGAAGATTTTCTTCGTAATTTTTACACTGAAGATGAAAATGAATTAAAAACATTTAAATATTTAAATCAAATTGAACAAATTGCTAAGAGACAACAAATTTCTTTTTATATAGAACAAGATGATGTTTATGTTCACAATCCTGAACTTTATACTTCAATTAATGGAAATACTGTCCGGTTTCGTTTACTTTTTAGCGAAGTTGTTCAAAAACTTGTTGAGGAAGCGCTTGGGGATGAACAGGTTTTTTTGTTTATTTTTTAAATATTTTTTGTGGATATCAGTTGGATGTGAGGGTGTTTTTAAGAAGTTTTTTAGATGAGGGTAGCCTCAAATACTTTCTGTAAATTTCTAGCCACTCCCAAGATTGGAAATCCTTTTTTTACTGGGAGATCGAGTCGGGCATGGAATTTTGGCCCGAAAAAGACTCGGTCGGTCCGGCCCGAATAAAATGACTTGAACGTTGGACCGACTCGAAAACGGCAACCCTATTTTATATTTAATGAAGGACTCTGTATCTGTGTTTTATTTTTGAAAATTAAAGTAATTTGGGAAATTTTATTTTTAAATTGCTAGAATTCAAAAATTAATATTTGCTGGGAAAATTAAAAATTTTTTATATTTTTTTCATTCTTATTTAATTTTACTTTAAAAATTCCCTTTTTCTAGCCAGCAGTAATCGACGCTTTAGATGCTTTTTTATTTCAACGTTTATATATGGATAAAAAAATGCGTCTTGACAAAGGGGATTTGACACAAGAAGATGATCCTCGTCGAAATTATCCACCCGAATTGCTTCGTCGATTGTATTTATTTTTTTATTTAATTTTCAAAAAATAATTTTTTTAATTTTTTAGTGAAGTTTATTTCAAAGTTCGGGATGAAATTAAGCCTTTGGCTGTTAGAGAACTTCGTGCCCAATTTGTTGGCAAACTTGTTTCCATTAAAGGGATTGTTATTCGGGCAACAGAAGTAAAGCCTTTGGCGAATGTTATTACTTATATTTGTGACACTTGTGGAGCTGAAGCTTTTCAACCGGTTTTTTAAAATTTTTAATAGAAAATTTGAATGTATTTTTGTTCATATTTTGATGGGGTTCTTGTTTTTATATTTTAGAAAAATTCTTTAGACTTACTGGGGCATAGGATAAAGGAACTTCAATTGCTAGAAAATTTCTGAGCATCTTATTTTATTTCTTATCCTTTTTTGCTAATTTTTTAAAAATTATTTTGGCCTTATTTTAATATTGTTAATCTAAAATTAAATATTTATTTCATATACCCATTCTGAATTTTTAGTTTCCTTGGGGTTCTAAATTTGTTTCTTCTTTATTTTCCCTTTTTTGTTCGGGATTTGGATTTTTATTTAAGAATTAATTCTACTAATTTATTTTTTAAAAATATTTTTCAATCAAAAGGTAAATTCACTTTCGTATATGCCAGTCTTCAATTGTCCAAGCAATGAATGTATACAAAGTAAAGCAAATGGACGTTTACAAATGCAAATTCGTGGTTCAAAATTTGTTAAATTTCAAGAAATTCGAGTTCAGGAAACGGTTTTCTAATTTAAAAAATTAAAAATTATTTTCACTTTTTAGACTGAACAAGTTTCTGTCGGAGGAATTCCTCGCTCTTTAACTGTTTACTTGACTGGAGAAAATACTCGAAAAGCCATCCCTGGCGATACAGTTCAAGTTTGTGGTGTTCTTGTTCCTCAACTTCGAACAGGTTTTCGTCAAATGGTTGGAGGGCTTGTGACAGAAGTATTTTTGGAAGCACATGTATTTTTTGAAATTAAATTTTGTAAAATTATTTTAATCTTTTATTAGCATATTCAAAATAATCGAGACGAAAATGAAGAATTTTTGGATGATGAATTGACTGAAGAGGAGATTCAATTAGTCAGTCATGACCATTTTTATGATCATCTTGGTTTGTTTTTTTTGTTTAATTGAGGTTTTCTTTGGATGTGTCCTTGTTAGGATATTTTATTTTTTTCCTTTTGTATTTATACAAACTGGGATTAAACATTTTGAATTTTTGAAAAAACCCGTGAGAATTTTTTGATCCCTAAAAATCAAAATCTCATAATTCTCTTAATAAAAAGCGTGATGGATTTAAATTTTTAATATTTTTTATAAACTCAATTTTCAGCATATAGCATTGCACCTGAAATTTATGGATTAACTGATGTCAAAAAATCACTTTTGCTTTCGCTCGTTGGAGGTGTCAATAAAAATGCAAGTGGAATGCGTATTCGAGGTGCATTAAATATTTTGTTGATGGGAGATCCTGGAGTTGCAAAATCTCAATTATTAACTTATGTTGACCGACTTGCTCTCCGCTCACAATATACGACTGGACGTGGTTCGAGTGGTGTTGGATTGACTGCTGCTGTGATTAAAGATACACTTACTGGTAAAAAATTTTTTTCAAATAATTTTGGTTATTCCAAGCAATAGGGATTGATTTTGCACTTGAAACCTTTCCACAAATCAGTGTACTTTTTTCATGGGGATTGTTTTATCTTATTAGGCGAACATCGAAAATCCCGCTTACAAGTTCAAATTACATATTTAATCCCAAAATACGTCCAGTAATCTTTAAAAATATTTTTTTAATTAAAAATAATTTCAAAGGTGAGGTATCATTGGAAGGCGGTTCTTTAGTATTAGCTGATCGTGGAATTTGTTGTATTGACGAATTTGACAAAATGGTGGAGGGCGATCGAACGGCAATTCATGAGGTTTATTTTTAATTTTATTATTTTATTTACCTATTTTACTCTTGTTTAAAGGTAATGGAACAGCAAACAATTTCAATAGCAAAAGCAGGCATAATGACTTCGTTAAATGCTCGTGTTGCCATAATTGCTGCTGCCAATCCAGCTTATGGCCGTTATAATCCAAGTAGATCAATTGAAGACAATATACGTTTACCTGCTGCACTTCTGTCTCGTTTTGATATTCTTTGGCTTATTCAAGATACTCCTGATAGAGATTCTGATCGGAAATTGGCGGATCATATTACTTATGTACATCGTAAAGGTGAACAGCCAGATGCGACATTTAAGCCTGTGGATATGAAATTGTTTAGGTTTGTCATTAAGTTTTCTTGTAGGAGTTTAATCCTAATCACCATGGGCTGGCTTTTTGTCAAGCAAGAATGGGAAATGACTTGTGTCTATTTTCGAGTGGTAGAATTACACCATTTTAGAACCAGTGTTTTTTTTAAAGAAATCCGGAGAAGAGATCCATCGCCAATCCTCTTGGATGTAACTCATTTTTGATTAAAAGGGAAAATATTTTAGAAAGTACATCGCTGTCTGTAAAAGAAAGGATCCAGTGTTACCGGACGACCTGAAGGAACTTTTAGTTGATAAATATGTTGAGCTTCGACGTGAATCAAAAAATAGTGCAGATTCGACATTTACATCACCTAGAATACTTTTGGTTTGTTTTTCTTTTTCTTTCTTTAATTTTAAATATTTTAGGCTGCAATTCGAGCATGTACTGCATTAGCTCGTCTTCGTCTTTCAAATGTAGTAGAAGAAGCTGATGTGAAAGAAGCACTGCGTTTGCTTGATTCTGCAAGAGAATCTCTACGTGCTCATAAACAAACAACTACTGACAGGTTTATTTGAGTTTTTTCGTTGTTTTTAAATTTATTTTTCAAGAAGTCGCGATCCCGTTAATCGAGCATTTGATACTCTTCGGGAAATGTTACGTGAAAGTGATGGTCAACAAGTACTGCTTGAAAAGCTCTACGCTCGTTGTGCTCAACGTGGTATAGTTTATGGAGTAGTCGACGAATGTATTTATGGACGTTGGAAGCATGCACTGTTTGTTGACCCGACAAACAAAACAGTTGGAATTGTTTGAGATCTTTTAATTGATGATGAGGGCTGAATTTTATGATTTTTGAATTTTTTAAATTTATTTCAATCTTTTTTTAAAACTAAAACCTCGGGAAATTTTTTCTGCCAAAACATTTTAACCAAACTTCACTTTTTTATATTAATAATTTATTTTGTATTTATTTTGGTAAATTCTGACATTTTGGTTTAAAAATAAAAGTAATTGAATAATTTAGATTTTAAATTAAACGAAAAAAAAGTTCTGTTTCAAAAATTAAAATATTCATTAAATATGAGAACAATTAAAAAAAATTAGCACGCAAGATTTAGAAAAAAATAGGGAATAATTAAAGGAAAGGCAAACTCAAAGATGTTTTAAATCAAAATTAAATATAGGCAAAACAAGTTAACATCTTTGAATTTCATTTATTTAGTGGGGCAATTTATTATTAGACCTAATGAGAAAATAAATGGGAATCATGTGAAACAGACATATTGTGATACTCTTGTTACTACATTGAGACAGAAAACAGCGTTTTTTAAGTAAAATCGTTAAAATTTCGAAGACCGGAAATTTTCCAAGACTCAAAACAAAGGCTGGACCTGAAGACAAAGACTTGACCCCAGATGGTGAGACACACACACATCTGCCGATGGTGAACAAGTAACGAATGTCTAAAACTTTCGCGAAGACGAAGAAGCCTGTGGCGATGAGCGCAACAACATTATTCAATAATAAAGCAGTCTTTCGTCCAAGTTTATCCGCAACATATCCAGATGAAAAACCTCCGGCAATTCCTCCAATGGCAAAAATACTGACAGCCATCGACCTTAAACGTTTTGTGTGAAGATTTAAGGCTTTGAAGCCCACACCATTCCGTTTCCATATCAGTGATTGTCATTCTCTTTTCATGTTTGTCGAGTCCTTTATTGTATGATTCCGCGAACCATTCTTTAATTAGAACAGCTAAAAAGTAAAACCGTTAATCAATCTTTAGCAAACCAGCAATTAGTCCAATGACAAGTCTGCCCGCGATGAATAAGTAGCGAATGTTTAAATAAGTAGCTATAAGTAGCTTATTACCAAAGATATTACGATTGAGTAGCTTATTACCACTTATTTACTTATTTCGCTACTTATTTAAACATTCGCTACTTATTCATCGCGGGCAGACTTGTCATTGGACTAATTGCTGGTTTGCTAAAGATTGATTAACGGTTTTACTTTTTAGCTGTTCTAATTAAAGAATGGTTCGCGGAATCATACAATAAAGGACTCGACAAACATGAAAAGAGAATGACAATCACTGATATGGAAACGGAATGGTGTGGGCTTCAAAGCCTTAAATCTTCACACAAAACGTTTAAGGTCGATGGCTGTCAGTATTTTTGCCATTGGAGGAATTGCCGGAGGTTTTTCATCTGGATATGTTGCGGATAAACTTGGACGAAAGACTGCTTTATTATTGAATAATGTTGTTGCGCTCATCGCCACAGGCTTCTTCGTCTTCGCGAAAGTTTTAGACATTCGTTACTTGTTCACCATCGGCAGATGTGTGTGTGTCTCACCATCTGGGGTCAAGTCTTTGTCTTCAGGTCCAGCCTTTGTTTTGAGTCTTGGAAAATTTCCGGTCTTCGAAATTTTAACGATTTTACTTAAAAAGTTCTAAATCAAAAACTAACCATTTAGCCTCCTATCCATCCCCCATATGTCCTGCTTCCATTTTAATTTACTTGGGAAATGTGAAATTACTTACTGCAAAACGATCACATGTATTATTACAAGCAACGAATCGATAAATAAATTTTGGTGGGCGTTCATCAAAAATTACCTCATCATTTTTTAGTTTATTTCCACTTCTTTGAAAACCATTTTGTGGTGACAATGACTTTCCATTAATATTTTCCACTGTTAAATTCTGCCGAATATTTTGTTTATTGCAATTTTCTTCCATAAGTTCAGCAACTGTTCTTTCATTATTTAATGCTTTGAAAGGATGCGAAATTATCAGATTTGTATAAAAATATGAATCTTCTTGATTTTTGCGTAAAATAAGAACATATTCTTCATTATTTGTGCTGTCTTGTAAATCTTGTAAATTACTTTTGAAATCTCTTGCCAAATAGTCAATATCACGCCGAGGGTTCATCCATAAATTAATTTCTTCTCTTTCACTTTCTACTGGCATCAATTCAACACGATACTTTAAATTTAAAAGAATTTTAAATTGAAAATAAAATTAAATTTGTTAAAATGTTTTAATTGTTAAATTAAATCCGTTTCATGGATCCCTCCCCCTGTCAACCTTGCATTATTCGAAGGTGAAATTAAAAAAAACGAATTTTTAATCTTAAAATATTTCCTTATTTATATGGTGAAAAGTCTGTTTTTAATGTTTAATAAAAGGACATTTACCCGTGGAATCAACAAAACTTTAAAAAAATTTTCCTAAAAACCTTATGTCGATTTTTCCAATCAGCTTCCAATTCTGCTCTTTTAAATAAATATTCAATTAAAAATTCAACTATAAAATTAAAAAAATTATTTAAATCTTTTAATTTTTTAAACCTGTAGTTGTTGGTGGCACATATAAATATCTAGGTTTAAGTAAACATTGGGGTAAATCTTTTATTCTATAATTTGTTCCATCTGGCCAAAGAACAATTGCCTAAATTTAAAAAAAAAATAAAAAAATAAAACTAATGTTCTCACCACCATATTATGTAAATCCCTTCTAATAGGCATTCTGCTGTTGACAATTTCATTGATTGATTTTTGAGCTGACAGAGGTCGGGGAGATGTCTAGAAAATTTAATAAAGGAAATTTTTTGAATAAGAAATAAGTTATAGGGTTATTTAATCACTTGGATGTAGATAAGTTCTTATTCTCATAAATTAATTGGATAAAAGTAAAAATAAGAATTCCACTAAAGAAGTCGAATAAGGCAAATCAGAAGACTAACAACCCAAGATTTTAATATAAAAATTTTAACTCAGTCAGTCAGGGTTTCTTAAAATTAAAGAAAAACCTTTGTTTTAACTGGTGATTTTTTAAAAGAATAAGAGCTTGTAGAGGGGCCATTAAATGCTGATGAAATTGAGGGATTTTGACTATTAATAAAATCTGCTGATGAACAGTTTGAAATGCAAAATTTTGGAAGTTTTGGATTTGATTCACATTCTTGTTGGGAAGATATTCCATTTGGTGTTAATTCAAAACCATCATTTTTGAGTGTGTCAGTTACTTTCCGTTTGACAGCGATTCGATTATGTTGCTTTATCTGCAAAATTAGGTAATGAAAAATAAAGACTAAATTGGACTTGTATGGAGACAATGATATTTTATTATAAGTAAAGAATCGAGGAGTCTGACAAATATTTTTCAAATTATAAATATATAAAGACCTACCCTTGTTAATAAACTAGAGAAATTGGAATCCAATTCGAATTTTGTTGCCATCCCGCATTTTGGGCAATTTGCATTATTTTCAATACAAGGAGAACAAAATCTATGTAAACATTTCTTTAAAAAATAAATAAAATTATTTTTAATTAAACAAACAAACAATAGCAATATTAGGCTGTTCGCGAAGTTCACCTCCACATTGTTCACACATTAATTGGAGAAAAAGGGAATTACGTTGATTAAATTTAATATCATGTTTCATGTCCAAAACATCGAAATTGTAAAGATTTCTGACTAAATATAATCAACTGTGATTGGAAAATAAAAGGAATTGATCCAGAGAATAAACAGTGATTGGATAATTGTGTCTAACATTTCCCTCTTTTTCTTTTCCTCAACTCTAATTTTTTCAATTCATCTATACAAATTCTCTCGGTGTCTGTTTTTGAAAAATTGCCAATTATTAACATTTTGCCAAAAACAAATTTAATGCCAAATTGAAAACTAAATAAGCTTGTGTTTTTTCTTTGCTTTAAGTGATTTTCGAGGGAAGATTTGTTTTTTAAAGTTTTGTCTTTTTAGGTGCTTGACTTATAGCTTCTATACTTATTAAATTATTTCAGACTTTCTTACTTTAATTTCACATTTCTTACTTTTAACTTTCAAAATGGCCGATCCTCGTGCTAAAGTCCCTTGCGACGTCTGCGGGTGGAAAGTTCCGAATGGCAGAGTTTGTTTAAGTTTTTGTTAATTTACTTTTTTTAATTTTCTAGATGGAAGGTCATTTGTTTGAGTGTCAGGCATTGCATCCTTTCCCATGCGGACTTTGTACACGAGGGTTCTCTTCACAACAGGGTGTAGCAAATCATCAAAGTTTATCTCATTCTGCTGAAGAGCGTGGCACAAGATTTCGTTGCACGTTAGTTTTATTTTTTATTTTTGTTTAGAATCGCCTCCTTGTGAATTTTTGCGGGTTCGGTTTAGCATTCCTATCTTTCTTTGAAACTAGGTGCTTTTTGATTTCGCATTAATAGATATGCATTAATGAACTTCCAGTAAACTTTTTGTATTTTCCGAGGAAAATTGAACTTGGTTTCATTACCAAACTTTTTCATTTTAGACATGCTGATTGTGACTTTGGTACTAACTATCACAAGCACTTAGAAACCCATTTGCAAAAACATCTAACTGGATTTCGACGCTCACGGTCTCGTTCACGTTCTCGATCGCGTCAACCTGGGGGTAATCCATATACTGCGCCACAACTGAATCAGCCACCTCTGTTACAACCTCAAGAGGGTCAACAACAAGTTGAAGAGGAATGTGTTGAGATGGAGAATGAATACTTTCCTCGAACGGTCTAATTACTCTTTTTAAATTCAAAATTTTTGTTTAAAGGTTGGTAGATCTGCAGACAGAAATGTTCGTCGAAACGTTGATCGCTCTCAAATGCCTGTTTTGCAGAAAATGGAAAAGATTCAGCAACCCAAGATTCGTCAGTCGCGATCTCGTTCACGTTCTCGCGCTAAACGATCTAAAGCTTCAAAGCCGAACCGACCAGCTCAAATGCCTCGAGAGGACCAGCAACAAGATGAAGAAGACATTGAGATGGAGTACCATCCACAAACGGTTTATTATTATTATTATTTTTTAATTCTAAATTTGTTTAAAGGTTGGTAGAGCTGGACATTCAAAAAGAAATCCTCACGTTGATCGATCTAACGAGCCTGAAGTACAGCAACTTGAACAAGTAAATTTAATTGTGCTTAATTTTCCGTTTATCCTCTTTGAATACTAGGCTTGAGTATTTCTTTTTTAACCTTAAAAATTTATTTTCTAAAGGCTTCAACTAGTACTGCATCTATGGATGAAAATATTCAGCGCCCCATTCAAGAGCCAGAAATTCAACAGGTTGAACAGGTTGCCAATGAAGAGGCATGCTTTGTACTTTTAAATTCTCATTTTGTTAGGGATTGTATTTTGAACCCCTTTAATTTGAATTCCATAATTTCTGTCAGTTCCATGCTCTTATTTGTGTTTAATCATAATTTGGTAGAACATGAATTTTTGTATAATTTTCCAGTTTAGGAGCTCTAAAATAATTTCTAAATTTTGAATAAATTTCCCTTTAGTTTTATTGTTAGTCATTTTTGACAAAAGCTATCTATTATAAACCAAAGATTGGCTGTACTTTAGTACGTGGGTGCAGGCTTTAATTTACAAATGTTATACCATTCGAAAGAGCTCGTCGAGCTGAGTCGAATGCCACCAAAATTAGATCTAGGAAAAATTTCTGGACCGAGATATAGGTCCTTGAAGTTTGAAAAACCATAGGGGGGACCAAGCACTTTTTTGGGGTGAAAAATTCGAAAATGCAAATGATACCTCATTTGAAAGAGCTCCTCGAGCTGAGTCGAATGACATCAAAATCAACAAAATCCGACTTGATTGGACAAAGTTCTGATCTTTTCTTTTAGCTCCTTACCTATGGCATCTGTGGAGATTTTTGCTGCTACAGAGGCTCCAAATACGTCCAGAACAAGGGAGATAAGAATAGGTTTATGTTACGAGCCCAGACCCATCGCCCGTAGACTCCCCGCGAGGCGCGTGCCGCAAAACCCCGCGCGAAGCGCGGGGTTTTGCACAAGCGCCTCGCCGACGCTCCATAGGTTTATGTTGCCTGTTTTTGTGTCTTAACTTTGTCTAATCTTGTTCAATCATGGTGATTTTGGTCTCATTCGACTCAGCTCGTCGAGCTCTTTCGAATGGGGTATTATTTGTATAAAAAATTTTTATTCCAAAAATCGCCCCTTTGTATCTTAGGTTTTAGGGGGCTTATATCTCGGTCCAATCAAGTCGGATTTCGTTGATTTTGGTGTCATTCGACTCAGCTCGAGGAGCTCTTTCGAACGAGGTATAATTTACATATTCGAATTTTTTACCCCAAAATTGAGCTTACCCCCCCCCTATGGTTTTTCAAACTTCAGGGACCTATATCTCGGTCCAGAAATTTTTCCTAGATCTAATTTTGGTGGCATTCGACTCAGCTCGTCGAGCTCTTTCGAATGGTATAACATTTGTAAATTAAAGCCTGCACCCACGTACTAAAGTGACCCCCAAAGATTTTCATTAATTTTATTTTTAAGGCGGCAATAGTTACGATTGATGATGATGAAGAAATTGGACCTCTTCCAGGATTTACAAATCTTCAACTTGTTGATCCAGTAAAAGCCCGTCTAATTATGGCTGCAGAAAGTAGATCGTTGGATGATCTTGTTAGAGTAAGTTTTTTAAATCTTTAAAATTAAAAAATTTTTCTTTTTAGAATTTGCGCGAAAATAATAATATTTTACATCAATTTTGTTTGGAGCGAGGTTTGGATTATGGAACTCAAAACACTGCAAATGCGATTGATGGTTATATTTTAAATTTTATTAGCAATCATTATATTGCTTTTTTTGAACTTTTAGATTTTTAGAGACTTGGGGAAGTTTTTGGATTTTTTTAACATTTGAGACCATTCAGTTTTTCGACACTGTCCAATAACGCAATAAGTATGCCTACTTCCACACCTAAAATCTGATCTATTGTTATGCCCTTAACACTCTTGAAATATTTAATTTTAAAAGTTATTTTTAATTTTTCAGTTTACTTTAGCAACTTTTCTGTCCATGATGAATTTAACGATGATGATGATTAGAATGGAATATTTTTGTTTGTTGGATTTTTGGAAGGCCGGTGGCGAATTCACAATGAACGATTCTAATAGAATTATATTATATTTGTTTGAATCTCCTCACAAATTTTTCTAATTGTAAAGACCTACTATTAGCCCTTATTCTACCTATTATTTTATCATACTTATCATTCTTTTTTTTAATTTTTACGAATTCTGCTATATATTTTGAAATTAAATATCTCGACTAAAATTAGGTAAGCTCAGATTTATATTAATTATATTAAGCTCACATAATGTTAGCCGAGATAGCTAATTTCAAAGTTAATAACTAGGGCTGTCAATTATATGGAAATCCATATTTTTTTCCTGAATTGCTTAGGGTCTGAAACGCACGAAAAACACACTTTCCGCTTTGTTTGCTTTCAAAAATGTGGACTTTCATTTCCTTATTTTCCATATTTTTCCATATTTTGGCATTTCGTCCATATTTTCCATATTTTATCCATATTTCGCCATTTTTTGGGAAATTTTGCCAAAAATTGGTCAAAATTTTAAAAATTTATGAAATTTTTTTGTTCAAAAAATTTTTTATAAAAATTTTTTGTAAAAATTTTTTAAAAAATTTTTCGACAAAAACTTTTCAAGTAAATTTCAACTCAAAATTATCCAAAGTATTTTTAAAAACTAAATTATTATTATAAATTATTTTATTTGTAATCAAAATTAACTTAATTAACATTTTTCTGCTTAAAAATGAAAATTTTCCGTAAAAATTTTCAGTTTTCGGCCCATATTTGATCCATATTTTGGGATTTTTCCCATATTTTCATCCATATTTTTAAAAATTTCATCCATATTTTATGTGCATATTTTCGATTTTCTCGTCCATATAATTGACAGCCCTATTAATAACTTTTGAAATTCACAATAAACTATTTTCTATGTATCACAAAGTGTTTATTTTTTGTTTTAAAAAACTATTATTACTGAATTTTCACATTTTTAATTCGAATTTTAAAAAAATCGAGTTTAACTACTTCTTGCTTGTGTTGACATTTTTAAGATTCGATATTTAAAATTCCGGTACTTATGTACTATCTCCCCTCATGTCCGCAAATGTTTGTCTGCAACTTTTCTTCTTTTCCTACTCCTACTTCTCTCATAGAGATTAAAAATGGTCAAAGGAAAAATTTGATTTATATAAGGGAGGCAATATAAGGAAAGCATCATTTTTGAATTAAATTTGTGTTTTGGGGTGAGGGGTGTTGTGTCCGCACTTGCAGAAAGAATATAAATGAAAATAAATAACCCAGCATTGGGTTGGATGGTGGCACAGTCGGTTGTGCTTTCGGTTTGGGCTCATTCCTTGATGGTTCAATTCCATCTCCCATCCACACATTTTTCCACAGCATGAGAACATCGGACACTTCAATGGCGCGGTCGACAGGCCAGGCTTAGCCTGAGGAAATTTCAGCGAACCTTACATGCTGTAATGATCTGACATTCTGTCACTGTGGAGAGAAATAGGAGAAGACCCTGTGAGAAATTAAAAATGCCTGAGTTGTGATAGGCTAGCCGGTGGTGTGAAGGCTAATATATAAATAAAAATGCGTAAGGCGCATGAAGCGCAGCATATGCCACAAAAATGGGTTTCTGTGTGTGCTCTCCAAAAATCGAAACAGATGATAGTTATTGAAGACAAGCAACAAGCGAGGACGCTTGATTTCGCAAGGCGGAAGGAGTGTTGTGTCCGCACTTGCAGAAAGAATATAAATGAAAATAAATAACCCAGCATTGGGTTGGATGGTGGCACAGTCGGTTGTGCTTTCGGTTTGGGCTCATTCCTTGATGGTTCAATTCCATCTCCCATCCACACATTTTTCCACAGCATGAGAACATCGGACACTTCAAGGGGCAACTCAAAGAATCAATTTTATAAAATATGTACGAAATGGTCAGTCTTTTCGTACATATTTCACATCGAGCTATGCCATCCCAAGCAACGCGATTGGACGTGGCTGGACCGAGATACAGACCAAAAACATAGGGGAGACCAAGAAGAAAAAAAGAAAAATAAAAATTTCGAATATGCAAATAATAGCTCATTCTAAAGAACTCAAGTTGAGCCGAATAACTTGAAAGCATCAAATCAAATTATTGACAATTATTAATCCTTTGGCCATTTTTAATCTCTATGAGAGTAGGAGAAGAAAAGGAAAAAAAGTTGCGGACAAACATCTGCGGACATGAGGGGAGATACTACATAAGTACCAAAATTCCATATCGAGCTTGGCCGTGTCGAGATTTTGAGACTGTTTAGAGATCTTGAGATTACTGTACTCCGATTTTTCGGTGCTTTTTAGAAAAAACTTCGGCCGTTGGGCACACTTCGAAAAAAGATTTGCGCCACTGTGGCCTGCGCCAAGGCGTTTGCGCCATAATAGCTTGGCGTTTTTAATTTTAAATTACTCTTTTATTTATTCGTCCCATTGCTTGTATGATTGATTGTTTTTTGGATTAATTACTAGGTAATTGCCCGTCTTTTTTCACATATGATTAGTACACAGCTGGTTTATTTGTTGGTTTTAATGGGTTTTAATAAAAAAAGAGATTTCCTTTCTTTCTAGAACATTTTTTTTATTTTTATTATTAATTAATAGACTTTAAAAAATAATGTCAATAACAAGTTTAATTACTTTTATTCCTTTAATTCAATCAAAAGAACGAAATTTAATTCGAATAGAAAGGTAAAAGAATTTTTAAATTAAAATAAAAATTTTTTTTTATTTTCAGAACTCATGAGATTCCAACGAATGTTTGTCTTGTTGCTAGTGGGCCTTTTGAAGGAATTATTATTAATAAATTGGTTGAAAATTATAAAGGTTTTTTTGAAAATTTTATTTATTTTGTTTTTAATTTTGTAGAATTGCCGACTCAATTCCCGTGTTCTTTTTCTGTTTGGATAAGTAGTGATGGTGGGAAGACTTTAAAACAAGTAAATAATTTATTATTTAATCACCTTTTATTCTTTAGAACCTAACTCTTATCTTAACCAAAAATTTTGAGATTTCCTCGTGCTTATTAAATTCATTATTTGCTTAGTTTTGGAACTCAGTCCTCTTGGGGTTTTTTACAAAATTAATTTTTTTGTCTTATATTTTATTTTTTCCTTTTTTATTTTTTGTAATTTTAAGAAATTAAACTTGTAATAAAATAGCTGTTAATAATTATATTTAGATTCTCTCATGACAGAAGACTTTTTCCTTCATTTCCTTTTTATTTTTAGATAAATATATTTCAAATTTTTTTTGTTTTAAAGGAGATCCGTTCTTTTCGTTTTTGTTTCTTCAACAATATTCAATTGGCTTTACGTGCAGAAACTTCCCAGCGTTTTATTAAAAACATTTTTGAAAGAAATTTTCCTAAAGGTTTTTAAATTTTTAAAATTATTTTTTCTTTAAATTTTCTTTTTTAAAGATTATGTTAGTTTTTTCAAATTACTTTTGCGTCTTATGAAAGAAGACTATCCACAATTACGTGCCATAGACGTCGAAATGAAGTTTGCTGCTGGGAGTGAAAAAATGGCGATGCCGAATGCTAAACAATTTAGTTGGTTATTTTTTTATTTTTTTTTGTGTTTTTCTGAGTACTTTCTAATTTTTAGATAAGGTATTGACTTGAGGATTTCGGCATACTGATTTTTAGACTTTTGACTCATCAATATTCTAATAAAATATAATTTTTTAATATCTTTTAGGATCACTTGCCTAAAAAACAAAAAATGTTTTATTTAATATTCTAAATAGAAAATCTAAAAATTTATTCTCCTAGAATTGCTCCGGCCGGATACTCAAATCATTTTTTCATTTTTTTTACCATCTTTTTCTCCACTTTTTTGTTTTATTAGAAGATTCTCTTCTCTATCTAAAATTTTTTAATTAAATAATTTAAAATTTTTCTTTTCTAGTAAATGATGGCGAATTAGAGAATTTAACATCTAGCCACGTCAAAGAAGCACTTGAACATGCCTATCCAAATAGTGTAACAGAAGAGGATTTGGCCGAATCTTTGCGTTGTTCTGTTGAAGAAATTCGCCATTTTCTTTCAATTTTGGAAAAAGAAGGGCATATAGAGCAATTACCAAATCAAATTGGAGAATGGATTAGAAAGGCTTATAGTTTGTCGATTTTTTGAAAAATAATTTAAAAAAACTTATTTTTAAAGTACCTGAACCTCAACACAATATTCAAGATAAACATCCACAGACTGTTGCAATTATTACTTGTTTGTTCCCAGAGAAACAAAGTGTCGACACAATTATAGAAAATAGAACAACTAAACATAGGTATTTATTTTTAAAAATATTTTAAATAAAAGGGAGGTGAATTTAACAGAATTTTTGATTGAAATTTAATAGAAAATTGTTGGTGAGATTTTGTAAATTAAGGTTCTTAATTGATATCTTCATTTTCCTATCTCACTTTTATAGATTTTAGACTATTTAGAACTCTACAAAATCTAATTTTTGAGTAAACTAGAACCATTATTAGAAAATTATTAGACTAGAATCCAACAAAATTTAATTTTTGATTAAAATCAAGGAATTAACTTAAAACCCCAATGATTCTTAATGAAATTCCTATTGAACAATTAAATATTAATTTATTGTCTAATAGAACCACATGGGCTTCTATTTTTCTATCCTCAAATAGGTGAGCTTATATTAGGGAGTGTTTTTCAAATAGAGAGTGTGGTCCTATTAGAGCATTTACTGTATAATAAATCATGTGGATTAGCGAGAATTTTTCAGAAAAAATTTCTTTAAAATTTAAGTTATTCAAAGACTGGAGATTCCAATGTTTACACAATTGGAAAAATTGCTGGACATAATGTTGTCGCAACAAAGGTATATTTTTAAATTAAATTTTTTTAATAAAATCTTTTAAAGCTTTCAATGATTGGAGGAGATAGAATGGCTGCAACATCTGCTGGTTCAATTACAACACGCTTATTGGGAGCATTTCAACATGTAGAACATGTTATAATTGTTGGAATAGGTGGAGGTGTGCCTCATTATACTGACCCGGAAATGGTTTTTTTTATTTTTTTAAACTAAATTACTAAGGAATAGGGGGATGAGTAAGGTGGGCGAATCTTAGGAAATCCTTGGGTAGCTGGATTTTTTTAGATCCTGCTCCGACACCCCCATGGAGTGTGCAAAAGCCAACTTAAAAGGATTCAAAGGACAAAAATCAATGCGTTGCGCAGGTCCCAAGTGGGGAATACCCCATGTCTAAATTTTACTTTTCTGGTGTGTTTAAAAGGAGCATATAAGGGAACTTTTATTTTTTTGTTAGCCTCTAACGAATTTTGACGCATTCTTTTATCACAATTTCTTAAAAGGTGAAACGATTAGTTGACGAAATTTTGATGCCACCGATAATTTTTTTTTCTAGTTAAATTTATCTTTAACCTTTTTCTTTTTTCTAAAGCATATTCGACTTGGAGATGTTGTTATAAGCGATTCTGGAGTAGATGATAGCAATAAACGTCAAATAGGTTCTTATGTATATGCACACAATATTAATTGTAATTGGAAAACTGGAGAAATTGAGGGATTGGTAGTTAGAGATTGGCTGCCTAAAGACAATGTTTTGGCTAGGACTGTTAGAAATGGGTTAATTTTTTAAAAATTTATTTAAAATTATTGAGTAGCAGGAAAGGTGAAGAAACTCGCTTTTTTGATCCGATCCTAAGCAAAATTTGCAAAACCGGCACGACTTTTTTTCACACTATTCCCGTTGGGTATTTTATGTCCATATTTTTCCTCAATGCATGGGAGAACATTACAAGTTCCTTTTCCCCTGACCTTCCAGATGTTCGAATTCAATTGATAGCTTTATATTTTAATTATTTTTTATTTCCAAAACAAATTATTTTCTTTTTTAATTTTTTACAGACAAAAACAAGATTTATTAAAAGATTGGCATTCCAACTCAAAAGAATTAATTTCTCGTTTAAATGAAGAACATAAAGACCAGCAACTTGATTTTTCTCGTCCTCACCACGAAACTGATGTTTTGACAATGTTAACTGCAGAAGGAAATATTGTTGTCTTTCCCCATCCAAATGCAAGTAGAATTGACCCTCTTTTTCATTTGGGACCTGTTGGTTCTATGGTTTTTTGAAATTTTTTTAATTTTTAAAATACTTCTTTTTAAAGTTTACATTAGCACAAAAACCTCCAAAATCCGAAAATGAAGTTTCTTCTCCAACTCAAAGCTCTCCTTTAAAATCTGCTAAACGTCAAAATAGCCCAACTAAAAATGGTCAAAATGGAACAAATTCTGAAAAAGAAAATGTTGAGGAAAAGGGAGGGGATGTTAATCAATTAAATATTAGCAATAATAGTGAAGAAAGTGCTGGATTGGTTAATGCCCAAGTTAATCAACAATTGAGGGAAAGGTAAAAAAAGGGAATTTTTTAAAGAATTTTGTGAAGGATTTTTTAAAAAATTATGGTGAAGAAGAGATTAAATAGAAAGCTATTTAAGCTTGCTATCTCGTCATCTGTCACCCTTTTCTAAATTTTCTTACATTAGTGATTTTATTAATCATCAAAATAGCTTTTAAATAATTAAGAGAAGGATGTCTAAGTAATTTGTCTAGGATGCCTCTTAAGTAAATTTATAATCTCCAAATAGTTTTTTCCTTTAAATTCGGTTCCTAAATTTTTCCAAAATAATTTCTAAAAATTTTTAAAGATTTATTTCCGAATATCATATTCGTGCCTATGATGCTGGTTTTGACTCTGTTATTGCTGCAATTGAAGGTTCAAGGGTAGATTCTTGGGTGCTAATACGTGGAGTGGCTGATTACCAACAAGGTGCTACAAAAATTGGAAAACTTTGGCAGGTAATTCAAAGAATTTTAATTTTCCACAAAATATTTATTTCAGCATTATGCTTCTGCAAATGCCGCAGCTATGGTTAAAACAATTCTTGGTCGAATTCCAGCAACGAGATAAGAGGAAAGGAATTTTTTTATAACATAAGGGATATATAAATATTTTAAATAAAATTTATGCCGTTTAAAATTAATTTTAGTTGGAACTTTAACGATTTTTGTAGAGAAAATATTTAGGACGGCACAATTATTTTTTTCTATCAATTTTATTTCTTTTGTTTTTCGGGAAATATTTTTTAAAAAGTTGCGTGCAACCATTTTTGACCTTATATTTAATTTAAATTTTTGCCTATTTTAGAAGCTTTAAAAATAAATAAAATTTAAAAATAATTTTTGTAAAATATTTATTTTTAAAATAAAATTTAGTTATTCTCAAAAAATATTATTTAATGGGGTTTTTAGTAATAATTTGTTCAAAAAAATATCTAACAATAAACTAGAGATCGGACTGGGGGTGACGTAAGAGGATTTTGAAAGGTCTCAATAATTGGGATTCTGGGATCTCGTCTTGGTCCGATCTCTACTTTTAATTATTCACTAGAAATACCATTTTTAAATAAAATAAGTCTTTCCATTCCATTAGGGCTAGGTTGGACAAATTGAATTTTTTGTGGAGTTTTTGCATCTTAAAATAATTTTTAAAATTAATTTTATTTTATTAAAAAAACTTGAAAATGGGGAAGATTTTCGTTGTGAATGTAATGTTTTTGTAATAATTTTACAACATCCAAGTTTTTCCAACATTTCAACAAGTCCATGTAATAAAACAGGTTGTAATACATAAACAAAACGAGAAGTTAAATCATCAATTAAAATTCCAGGGTTTGCATAAATATGCCAAAATATACCTTCCAAAACTCGTCTAAAATAATTTTAAGAAATATAAAATATTATTTGGTGTGTCTTATTTACAGAAAAATCAAGTGAATTTTAATAGATTTTTTACAACGACTTTTGAACGTCCAAAAAAAGAATTTTCTGACGAAGAAAAGTTCAAATAAATTCAATTTCTAGAATTTATTTTTCTTTTCATTTTAAAAGAAAATCACAATTTTCTTCCCCACTTATAAATTACAAAAATTCCCCTTTCAATTATTCTAATCAATCAAATAAATCTTTAAAATAAAAACAAATTTAAATACCTCAACACATTCCAATTTATCTCGCCTGAAGGTAGCAACCAAGGTTTGGCAACAAATCCATTTCCT
Organism: Meloidogyne arenaria; assembly: GCA_036172955.1. Taxonomy (NCBI): domain Eukaryota; kingdom Metazoa; phylum Nematoda; class Chromadorea; order Rhabditida; family Meloidogynidae; genus Meloidogyne; species Meloidogyne arenaria. The sequence continues at coordinate 2,328,550 of JARQAB010000043.1, forward strand.
TCTTTAGTTTTTAAAAGCCATGCACGTCCATTCCTTGTGCTTACAAAAAATCTTTTTTCAACACCACAAGGGAAAATTAAAGTTTCTTTTATTAAAAGATTTAAATTAATATTAAATTCATCCAAATTTTGGAGATTAATTGACGCCTAAATTTAAATTAAAAAAATTATTTAAAAATAAAAAACCTTCAATTCCTCTTCAGAAATACCCAAAATTCCCGATTTATCAATTAATTTATAAAGTTTTTGTGTTTCTTTAGAAAAGTTTTTGTCCAATTCTTCTGTCACACCACTTTCCGAATTTTCCATTAAATCCATTTTTTCTGCTGGAATAAATTTTTCAAAAGGTAACAGATCTTCAAATTGTGGCATTCCACGTATTGTAGACAAAATTGATTCATTTAATGTTGTTGGACGAATTTTAAGTCTTTCAATACATAATTCACTGTCTTCTAAATAACGTAATTGTTTTGTGGCGTTTATTTTGAACTGAAAAAAATTGAGGAGAAAATTTAAAGAAAAAGACAATATTTTCCCCATTTTTCAAGGAAAAAGACACAATTGAAGTCAAGTCAACGTTACGACCCTAAAGGAACAAAAACTGATCACTACATCACATCACATAGTTAACACAAAATCTTCTTTTCTTAAACTAATTTATATTTCCTTACATGAGTTTCTTCTTCCTTCACCGTATTGGAAGTTGAAGGCCCATCACTACTTTTATTTAATTTAAATAATGCATCAAATGATTCTGGAATAGTCATATCAATATTTAACTTTAAAAATGAATTTTTTTAAATCTTATAAGAAAACAAACCGGTCTAGAATCACAAGCTAAATTAGCCAAAATAATAAATTCCCCGGGATTCTCAAATTCTCCAAAATCATTTTTCTTGTTTGGTTTGTTTTCAATAAATTTTGTTGTTGTATCCAAAATATTTTTCTTTAAATTTGTATGTAAAGTTGATTCAAAATAATGATGATAACTTTAAAAAAGAATTTTTCTGATTTTTTATGTTTAATCCCCCAATGCCTATCCTAGAACGATAGAAAATGAATAAATGGAAAAAATATTTAAAGTTATTCCTAAAGAAGACGACAAAAGATAAAATAATTCTTGCGATAAAGTTAGCTATCCTTACAAAAAATTGGACACAGTTTACTTCAAAACGCCCCCAATTTTCGAAAAAAAAACTTATGAAATAAACTCAAATTTCGCCCATAATCAGCAAAAATTTAAATTTATTTACAATTGTGTAAGTCGAACAGATTTTCTTGCACTGTAAGAAGTCTCTTGAGTGTCACCAGATTTTTGAGGTGATTGCTCAACTCCACTTTCCGCCAAATCTTTTGATTGTTTGTCGTCTGTTCCTGTTGTTTTAGAACCAAATATACGATTTTTTGTGATTAAACCATCACTGCGAATGTTCTCTATTGTATTAGATAATATCTATAAAAATTATAAAATAATTTATTAATAGAGTTTTAAGAAACGATTTTTTGAATGCAATATTTAAAAAAATTCCAAGTTTTCGATCTTTACTCCAAATTTTTCTGGTTGAGAGATTTTTGGCAAAAAACGACTATTAAATTACGCGAAAAGAAGATCGTCCCCATTTTTTCCTTAAAAAAGCCAAGGGCAAGGAGGGATAGGACATTTTGTTTCAATGCCGTTTATATGTAGTTCTATATTTTTACTACCCTCATACCAAAAAATTAGGCGCTTTCAATTTAACAATAAATTTAAAATTAAAAATAAATAACCGAAGGTTCAATTTGTTGAAGAAGAAAATTTGTAAATTCTACTCCTCCACTAGATAAATAATTTCCTCCAGTATCACTTGTTGAAGGTTCTATTTGTGTTTTTTGTCCTTCAAAAGTTTTTTCAGTTCCATCCTCGCTTAACAGAGCCGACTAAAAATTTAAAATATTTTTTAAAAATATTTTAAAAATTAACCATAACAGCATTAAATGCCACACGTTCTCGAATTTCTTCAGCACTTTTAGGTGGGTGAGAACGAGTTGGAGCATAAGCTGTTTTATCGTCTGATGCTACTTGAATAAAGTGAAGTTTGTTTTTATTCAAATGATTTCGAAATTCTTGATCACTAGCATAAATAGATGGACAATCATCTGACTCTCTAAAAAGTAAGAAAATTATTTTAGACCTTATAGTAATTTATAGATGAAATTAGTCAAAATGAGAAAATATGAACAAGTCTGATTCTGCCGAGTCAAAGACACTAAGAAAATTAGAGGGATGAACTTAATCGAGAAATAATTCTTCATAAATAATAAAACGATTTTTTCATTCTTTTATGAAATCGATTGAGAAAAACATTTGAGTTTAACTAAAATATTCGGGGAAAAACGGCAGATTATGTCCATACGCATTGCCAGTATTTAAATTTTAAAACTCACCTAAATAACAATTTATAAGCGGTCCGAAAAGCATCAATAAAAAATAAATCTTTAGGTTTTAAATCATCTCCCTCTTTGATAGGTTCTTTAGACAAATTCATTACAACCAAACGATTTCTCAGATTTAGCAAATCTTTAAAACTAGCCAATGTTTTAACAATATATTGGTGCTGATCTTGTCTGTCTTTTAATTCTCTAACACCGGCAGCCATAAGAGAATATGTTGTTTTTGTACGAGATTCCTTTAAAAAAGGGGGAAATTTCTGAATAAAAATTCCAAAAAAAATTACTGGAACAAATTCATGCATAAGATTGCGCATAACTTTTGGATGTGGCCAAAATTTTGAAACTGGATTTAAGAAAAAACTGCTGGCACGAATGAGAAGTAACTAGAATAAATTAGTAAAGCTATTATTTAATATTGTAAAGCTTAAAAAGAAATCTTATTGTTATTATAAAAATAGCCTTAACAATAAATAAAAATGACACTAGTGAAGAAACTCAAGAAAAAAAACTATCAAAACTAACCATATCACGCTCTCTCTGTGAAAATCTACTTCGCAAATAAGATTTGTGTTGAAGACTAATTCTGTCAACATTATCCATTAACCGAGCATTTTGTGAATAATGTCTTTTTGTAGGTTCAGTTTTGCTTTGAATACTTTTTGTTGGAGAACTACTATCATCAACTGAAGTACTTCCAGTTTCTTCTGCATCTTTCGGTATTTCAATTTTAACAATTTTCTTTGGGTTTCGTTTGTGGACTATTTTGCCTTTAAACGATAATTTTTAATTTAATTTTTAGAAAAGTTTAAACTTATTCTTCTTTGTTTGGCTGATTCAACCAAATTATTTATTGTTTTTGAGGAAAGTATTGAATATGGATTGGCACCTTTCTTTCCATATTTACTTTAAATTTTTTTATTAAAAAAGATTAATTTTTAAAAAAATAAACTGGTATGCTTGAAGACGTTCAACAGTTGAAAATGTTTTGTGTAGTAAAGAACCACTAATAGGGGGAGTTGAGGATGTTTGTTCTTGTTCTTCAAGCATGACAACATCCTGACTCTAAGAAATTTTTGAAAATAAAATTTTGAAATTTAAAAATATTTTTAATTAAAAAAATTAGATTACAAGAAAAAACACTTCAAGTGAAGCTAACTAGGAATAATCAATTTCTAGGAATAAAACTTTCTGGAAGACCAATCCATTATGAAAAATTCGCCTATTTTTTCTTTTGGGGAGAAGCGGGAGGGGATTATTTTTTCTGACTGAAGTTCAAAAAATTATCACAAACCTGCTCCTTTTTAAGTGGACTATCTTCCTCAACCTGAACCACAACTTTTGGTTCAACAGCTGGACGTTCTCTTTTTAATTGATGCCCAGAAGGAAAACTTTTATTTTGCTCTTTAAATTCATTCATTGTTTTCTCTAAAACTTCAGAAACATGAACATCTCCAATTGAAGTAATTTCTGGAATTGTGATAACATCAATCTAAATAAGGAAATTTAGAACGAAAATCCTTTTGACAATTGGGGTTTTCAAATTATATGTATATTCAAACAATTAAAGAAATTTAAAATTAAAAGAACTCGAGTTAAAGAATGCAAAAATTTAAAGCTTTCACCAATTAAACTCTACTATTCTAATTAGGGTTGCCACCTTCGAACCGGGCCGACGTTCGAGTCTTTTTCGAGCCAAAACCGAACCGAGCCGGCAACCCTAATTATAATATCTGAACTATATCCAACACATCGTCAAAAAATTAAAAAATAAACCGTTTGAGCAATCCCATTTTCAAGAACTTCCAATTTCAAAATATTTATAAACTTTTTTTGCAACAAAGCTAAAAGTAATTTTTTAATAGATTTTCTGTCAATCTAAAAATAGAAAAATTATTTTAAAAATTAAAAAAAAATCCAAAACCGAAAATTGATATCCTTCATTTTGTTCAAGAAAAGTAATATATGTTTGTAGACGTATATTAGTTAATACAGCTTTTACATCTTTTAAATACTCAAGAATTTGAATCAATCTTTTCAAAGTAATGTCAGTAATACGAAGTGTGTCTAAATATTTAATTTAAAAATTAGACAATTTTGGGAATCTTTAAAATAATTCCCAGGGAAATTGGAAATCCTTGGGAATTGAAAATCCATGGGAATCCAATTTTCAGGGAAATTGAAAATTTGAATATTAGCAAATGCTAAACAACAAATAGGAGTGAAGTAAAACAGCAGAATCCAATATTTTTTTCGTTTTTCACCCATAATTAAAAAAGCTAATTTAGTCGGAAATAGGTGAGGAACCTTCAAAAAATGGAATCTCGTTATTTTTATTATTTTCAGGAGTAAAATAATATTTTGAAGTAAGTAGAGCCTCAAAGGTTTACAAAAAAATCAAAGAAAATTTCCCGGTTATTTAATTTTAAAAATTTAAAAAAATTACTTAAATTGTATCCAGGAAATTTCAGTAAATCGCCGAACCGAAAAGGACAATCCACACCAGTCAATTCCTTGAAACGTTGGCTATATTTAACATATAATTCACCTCCCGCCTCATTTTGGGCACATTTAAAAAAATATCTAAAATTAAAAAGATAAACAATTTATAAAAATTAAACAACTTTTTGACTCTAAAACGTCCTTCCGTCTTTTGAAATTCACCAAAATATTTTTCTCGATTTCTCACAGTGCTGTGTATTGAAGTAGAGACAAGTCTATTCCCAGGTTTTGTGTCAGCATCAATGCCCAAACGAGAAGAAATTTCATATCTATCAATTCCTTCCATCCCTGCTTGCACAATCCAGGAAGCAACAACATCATTTTGTGGACGATAAAAATGAGCAAGAGAAAATTTTTCTGGATCATAAGGAAGGTAGGCGCTTTCTTAAAAAAGAATTTTTAATCGAAAAAAGGTAAATGTTTTAAAAAACAAACTTTCTTGTTCTCGACTTTGTCCAGTTTCATCTAAGCTATTGCTAAATTCAAGTGGAATATCAGCACTTTCATTAATAGATTCAACATGTATTAAATTCATTTTTTAAAAGATTAAAAAAAATCTGAAAAATAATTTTTTTAATTAAAAAATACGGGAAAAGGTATGGATGAGCACAGTCAAAACCTATCAGATAAATTGTAAAAATTGTGATTTTGATATCAAAATAGATTATCAAGAAAAACCTTGCCATCACTTAATTTCTAAAATTCAAACCCAGGCCTTTTGGACAGTGGACGGCGGAATAAAACCGTTTTCCAAAAAAAAACCAAAACACAAATGTACAAAATAATTCTATATATGAATTAATAAAAAAGTCCAAGTATGTATGAATTAAACTTATAAAAATTAAAATTGAAATATAAAAAAATTTATCATCAAATTTTGAAAAGTCAAAAATAATTAAAGAATGGAGATAAATAAATAAAAGGCATTTCCTTTAGAAATGTTTAACACCAAGAAACTCAAAATAAAATTTTTAAAACAATTTTTAAGTCAACTAATAAATAAAGAACCTGCAACATTTTATAGCTCAAAAAATATAAGGAGATTCGAAAGAATTTTTGAATCAAAAATAAATTATCAAATAAATTATCACCAGGCACTTCAAAAATAACTCAATCATTTAACCATTCGACAACATTTTTGCTAATCAGAAACAGAAAACTCGCGCATATAAGCTGAAAATGAAAGAAAATAATTTTTCTAAAAATATTTGCAAAAATTTAGCTTTTCAATTAAAGAGGAACCGACATTAGCCTAAATTATAGAGAATAAAGAATTAAAAGAATTTAGAGATAATCGAGAATAAAATAACCGAAAAGATTGAAAAATACCTCACATTAAATCAAAAGACCCTTTAAATAAACCTTCAATTTGTTCTCCGATAACATCGTGTTCAAGTATACCAATACCATGATCCTCACAATATCGACGTAATTGATTGTTGTTCACACGCAAATTCTTAAAAACAAAACAAATTATAAAAAGTTAAAAAAAAACAAACCCGAACAATATCATCCAAATCCCTTTGTTCTTCGGCCATAATCAATCGAGCTCTAGTTGGATCAATAAGACGGAGATCGTAAATACCGAGAGGAGGTTCAGTTCCAGATGCTGCAGAACAAGCTGGAGCCTTAAAATTAAAAAAATAAAAAAATTTTGATGCTTGATTGTCAGTTTATAAAATATGAAAGAAACTGTTAATTTCTAAAATATTCATTTTGGACAAAATGGAACGATTTTTCATTAAAATATAAAAAATAACCTCTTCAGCCAAATCCTCACGAGATTGTTCAATATTATGATCCATATGAATTGGAGTAGCTCTAGAACTAACCTTCAATTTAAAAGTAATTTGCAAATTATTCTGGACGTGTTGGTATTATTTTTTCTGGACTTTCCCCGTCCTTTGCCCTACCCAAACTGGTCTAGGTTACCTCACAAATACCAAAGCAAATTTAAAATTAAATAAAAACCTTCGGAACATCATTTTGTCCCATAACAAGATTTTGCACTTCCTCCATTAAAGGTTGTTGCTGATTCTCCTGCTGTGGTTGTTCCGTCGGTTGTTGATCCATTGGTTCAGGCTCAGGTTGAGAATATTGATTTCCACCGGGTTGACGCGAATGGGAGCGTGAACGAGAACGCGAAAGAGAACGGCGAAATCCGGTAATGTGCAAATTCAAATGGTGTTTCAGAGATTGTTCGCTGTTTGTGCCAAAGGTACAATCAGAATGACTAAAAAAAATTTTAGTTTCAGAGCCAAAATATTTCAAAAATAAGAGAGACTATAACAAAAAAAAAAAACAAACTGGCAACGAAAAGCAGTTCCTCGTTCATCCGCTGAATGCGCTTGACCTTGATGTTTATTCACACCTGCTTGTGACTGGAAATATCGCGGACAGAGATTGCACGGAAAAGTTCGAATTGTCCTGCATTCTTTGAGATGAATGGGCATCTGACAAAAAAATTTTTTTAACATTAATTCTTTTAAAAAACAAACTCTGGCATAAGGAAGAACCATATTACAAATTTCACATTGAACTTTGACACGCTCGTCCATTTTTGAAATAAATTAAAAGTAGAAAAGTGAAATATATAAACTAAAATATCTGAAGAAATAAAAATAAAATATTTAAAAAGGAAGAAATGGAAAAATGGGTACAGCCCAAAAGAATGAGTGGCCATAACGACGCAAAGCCATAACTAGATGTAACATTTCTGGCCAATTTTATGGGACAATCTCTTTATCTCGATGAGACGAAAAATGGAAAAATTGGAAAAATTTCCTAAATTATCACTCATTTTTTTCTTTCATCTCTCATAATTTTAACATTCTCTCTCTTTCGACAGAATGCCAAAAATATAAATTGAACAACAAATAAAATATGAATTTGAATTTCTTAACATTGTAAGCACATAGCTATTTAATTCCTAATACTGTGAAGTAGGCGGTGTGATGCAATGGATTAAACGACAATCCGGATAACTGAAGGTTGGACAACAAATAAATTGAACAACAAATAATTAACTCCCGGCTGCCGAATAACTTTCTGATTAACTAAAGTATTTTTTAAATTATTTCTTTAAAGCTAGGTTTTTCTTTATAAATTTAAATATAACAAAAAAATCAGAGTAGGCGGTGTGGTGTACTGGATAACACTTAAAAAAGCAACCCCCAGTTCTGCTTTACTACTACAATCCTAACTAACATTTTCATTGTGAGGGGCGTTAAATTTATTAAATAATCTTTATATATTCTTTTAATTTAACCTTTACAAAATTTTTATTTATTTACATTATTGCAAAAAAATCTAAAAAAATTTTTTTATTTCCATATAAAAGAGTTAAATATTTCTTTTAAAATTTCTTTCCTTCGAAAATTACTTTCATTATAAACCAAATATTCTAGCCAACCCTTTAAATATTCTCAAAATTAAAAAAAATATTTTTTCTTCATTTACCAGAATACATTCCTTCTTTAAAACACTTAATTCATTCGCTGTTCTACATTTTTCCATTTCTTCATCTCTTAAATTTACATTTTCTCCATAAATAAATTTTTTGTTTTTATTTTTGCTATCTACATATAAAGCTATTTGTAAAGATAAACCTATCTTTAAGGAAAAAATTTAATTAGAAAAAAATAATAATTTCCAAACAAATAAAGGAGTCGAAAATTCTTGATTATTATTATTCAAGTAAGAGAAGACTGGACCGCCTGAATCGCCCTTTAAAAAGATAAATTAGAATAAAGGACAATAAAAGATTCCAATTCCTAATTTTGTACCAAACAAGATCTAGCAGCTCCAGAGAAGTAAAAATAAATTCCACATTCTGAAGAGTTTTCTTCTTCAATTAATTTGATGGGAACTTTGTGAGGCTCTTTTGGCAACTTTCGAACTTTAAAAAGCTTTGTTTTATTTAAATTAAAATTAAATAGAATATTCGTCTCTTCTCACAAATTTTTTCACGCCATTTTTATCTCATTTAGGCTGTTCCCTTCTAGTTTTTATTGTTGTTTTTAATGAATTTTAGTTTTATTCCATCAAATCCCAAAAATAAAATAAGCTTTAAAATGTTTCTTTTGTACATATGCGAAGGATTTTGTAATTTTGTGAGATACTAAGAGAGAGAATATTACATATTTACTACTCCATACATTCATTTATTCCATAACCAAAAGCAAATGTTTCTTCGCTTTCTTTCGTTGGAATATTGTAAGGTTGTTCGAATTCATCAACATTAAAAGTAGGGGTATTTAAAATAATTAAAGCCATATCATCCCAATCTTCTCCAAATTTAATCTAAAATATTTCCACTACCTTTAAAAGATTAATTTAATTATTTACAAAATTTTTCCGCATTGCATATTCTCTTGAATAATAAAATTGATTGGATATTTTAAGGCGTATTAAAGTTGCAAATCTATCAAAGGAAGGAGAATAAATCTAGAAATTTTTAAACTTTTCCAAATTCTCACCCAGAATCTTTTCTGTAAAGACAATGTGCTACTGTCAACACTAACCTGTTGGTTATTAATGTGCCGCTACATAAGTGTCTGACATTTCTATTTAAAAATTTTTAGTTAAAAAAAGATTTTAATTTTCAAAACTTCCCAAGAAAATTTATTAATTTATCCTTTTAAAGAGGAAACTTAAAAAATTCGACTAAGATACTAGAGACTACTTAAAAATAAGAGACTACTTAAAAAATAAATTTTCATTCCTAAGCAACTTTATTTTCTCTTGAACTATCCAGGCAATTACTGTAATTCCCATTCCTTACCCTAGGGGCAGTATGAGGATAAATCTTCGCTCATATAGTAAAAAATCTCCTATAATCCGTCACTGTGAAAACAGCCCTTGAACGAATCCCTATAAAATACCCACTCCAAAAAATTTTTCCCAAATTTTCTAATAATTTTTTTATTTTTAAAAAATTCTTTAAAATATTCAAACGTGAAATTCGACTCAATTTGAACTACATATTTAGCTTCTTGTATTGTTACTGGATGATTTGAAGAATAAAGAGAAGCGAAAGATAAAGTAAATTGACAAAAAATAAAAAGAAATATTTTCATTTTTTTTAAAATAAATTTTTTGACTGATATACTAGTAAAATGTCAGCAATAGAATAAAATGAGAATTTAAATTAAATGAATCAGAGAATTTAAAAAATGAATCAACTCTAGTTAAAAATGGATGAAAAAATTATAATTTTAATTTTAATATTTTCTAATTTCTTTTTTCCCCTAATTAGGATTAGAAATAAAAATATTCAAAATTTTTAACATTTGGATTCATCAAGTTCCAACAGGTTATACTTTTCCAATTGGCATCAAAAAATAATTAGAAATTGAGTAATAATACATACAATCATTAATTAAAAAAGACATAATTAAAATTAAATTAAAAACAGCTGTTTTTGTTAATCTTCAAAAAAATTTCTTCATGTAAAAAATACAATAAAATCCACCTCCACAAAAATACAGAAATAGGGGAATCACAGAAACGGATCCAAACCCAAACTGGTAGAAACAAACAGAAAAATTATGTAAAACACAAGTGTATTTATGTATAGGGGGGAGTGGGGTGGCTGTCAAATGTCCAGATATTTTTATTCAATTATTGTGGATTTACTTGTGAACGATTAAAAACAGCATTTCGATATGGGGTGTTTGTTAAAATACAAATAATTGGGTTAAATACAGGTATTAAATGAAAGGAAATGTGAGATAATATTCGAATAATATTTGCTGTATTGTTAGTTGTTTTTGAATAAATTGCAAGAAATAAAACTCCAGCTTGGTTAACAAATGGTACAATAGCCTAAAAATGCATAAAATATATGTACATATTTTATTCATTCTCTCTTTTCAATACTTTTTTTGAATAGATACCGTATTTCCTATAATAGAGCCCCATGGGGCTCTATTTTTCAAGTATCCTCCAATGTGGTATTAGAGGGTGGGGCTCTAATATAGGAAATACGGTATTTAAATATAATGAAATATTTGGTGTGTGCTTTTTTTGTAAATATATACATACACTCTGTTAATTAATGATACGCACCCCCTATTTTTCTGGGGTTTTCAAGTTGAAATTGGAATCAGAGTTGCTGTCGCCAATTTGGCGACTTTCATTGAATTGTCTTTTATTTAATTGTCCCCCGTTTACTTCTCGTTAATTTTTTAGCCGTTCACCCCTTATTTTTTGTTGTCCACTCAATCTTTTTTCCCGCCAAATTCCTTTCTCTATTTTTAGTGACAGCCTACTCCTGTCACCTCATAGTTCTTTCCTATTGTTTTTTCTGTTTGTTTTCTCTGCCCCATCCTCTCTACACATTTTGTTTTCTATAATTCTGTAGGAATTATTTTCAATTTCGCAATTTTTTGAGTTTTTTGTCAAACCCCGCCCCCTTTTTAATCTCTATTTAAGTCGGCGGGCAAGCCTTAAAATTTATCCTTCCACCTTCCATTCTACATCTATTTTACGGATCAACGTGTGGCTTGCCTGCGGACTTCTGTTTGGCTTTACCGTGTTCAATTGGATTTTTTGTTGTGGAATAAATTTTACTTGTTTGGACTGTGCTTGGTTTCTGTAGTGTTTTAAAGTGAACCAACCGTGCCCTGGTTCACTACGTGGTCAACTGAGTCGACTGTTCTGAATCAGTGCTCAGTGTGAATTCTTGTTCTTCGTGGATTTTTCTTGTTTTTGCTCAACTGGTGTTTTTGGTTGGAAAAAAGTGAACGGCACTACCGTTCACCACTTCGACGTTTCTCTGGCTAAAGTGACTCGTGCTCCGAGTCACTCAACTGCCCTTCTTCTTCTCTTTGACTGTGTCGGCACTACCGACCAGTCTGGTGCCACGACCCTTTCTCCAACCTCAAAAACCAATTTGTCGGGACCCCGACTCCCGACAAAGTGGTGCCACGACCCGGGACGCCGTCGTGGTTTAATACAACAACAACTACTACAACAACAGTGAAGCAGTTGGGCTATAGATATTTCTCTCCTTCAGCTAGTGCGAGAAGCTTTAAAGTCAACACCCGTTCTTTTTTGGTTGAGCTGAGCAACAGCCACCACACTACAACAACAACTACAATCACTTCAACTCTTGGTTAGTGAGTTGAGCAACAACCACTACAACGGCCACAATGTCTGCCGTGATACGTCTCCAGTTGGCCACCGTTCTGTCAACTTTGAAAGTAAAGGGCCGTGCTGTTCTCACCGCGTTAAATGCTCAGGACATCACTGTGGATGACGATGATCGTTTGGAGGCAGATGCTGTTCAACTCAGAGAAGCCGCTGGAAGGGCGCAAGCATTGGTGGACAAATGGTCAGACTTCATTGCCCGACTCATGCCAACGGAACAACAAGACGAAATGGACATCCTTCAAGCTTTCCCGCCGCCTAGAGGCGAAGTCAGAGTGGATGATGAACCGACCGTCCTGGCGCAGATTGAGCATTCCTATGAATTGGTGGACTTGGTTAACGTGTGCCTCCAGCAACGCAGAGTTGGCAATCGTGGCTCTGTCTCCTCCCGAAGAACTGAGAAGTCCGCCACCAGTGGTAAAGAACAAACTGATAACGTCCTTCAACAGGCTCAACACACTCAAAATAATGGTCAACAAAGTTACTCGCCCGAACACCCTGAGGGATTTGTACGACGTCAAACTCAAACACGAATTACTGAACAGCAAGCAGCTAGAAACGGAACAAGTACCCACCACACCAACTCTGCTAGCCAGGCTGGCTTTTCACCATACCAACAGCAGGGAACGTACAACGGTGCACCGATCTACTCAACCTTTAGGCCATTTCGTCTTGAACCCATGAAATTTGCTGGCGACCCGAAAGAGTGGACTGCATTCTGGCTGGCTTTTGACCGCGCCGTGAACAGTCAACCACTCCCACCGTTTGAAAAGCATCTATGTCTTCTGCAAAGCCTGGTACCTGGTTCGGCTGCTCGTCGTGCCATTGACGGCTATCCACCATCTGACGAGAATTACCCGATGGTGGTCAGCATACTTCGCCGTCAATTTGGTGATGTAAAAGCCCTGCGCGAAGGTCTGATTGCTGAACTTCTGCACCTTCAAGTGGCCAACAACTCACTGTACTCCTTGCTTGATCTTCGTGAAAATATTGAACGAATATGTCTACAACTTGAATCACCTGAGGGCTCCAATGCAACGCAAGATGAAATTGTGTGTGGAATCATCAGATCGAAATTGCCTCGTGAAGTCTTGGAGACTTTGATTGATTGGGAACAGGACGACGACGAATGGACTTTGGCTCATCTCCGTGCTGGCCTTGGACGAATTGTGCGACGTAAAGAGCGCCTGGAACGAACGATCACGAACTTACGTCCTGCTATGCCTGAACGACGACCTCTTGAAGAAGAACAACGTCAACGAAGTCAACCACAAGACCGATATCCTCAACACCGTCCAGCACAAATTTCACGTTCTTTTGTGACTGTCCAACCAGCTGGCAACCGTGTTGAACGACGACAACCATCACCAACATCTTTTACTGGCAGAGGATTTTCTTTGTGTACTGCAGGACCTGAACACTTACCGAGTCAATGTACAACATGGAATACACCGCAGATGCGTCAAATGCGTTTATTGGAACAACACAGATGCCTGAATTGTCTCAGAGACGACCATCTCCTCAATCAATGTCAAAGTGTGAAAAGATGCCGTGTATGTAAAGGCCGTCATCATTTTATCGTGTGTATGCGACAAGGAATTATTGGACGTGAGGCACCACGAATTGAACGTCAACCAACGACTACAGCGAATATTGGACTGGCAACAGGAGAAAATTTACAACCACTTGGCCAATCAACTCGTGAGGTGTCACCACTCAAACAAGCATCGACTACTCATACTGGAATGGCATCAGATCCCACTATTATTGATGAAGCAACAGAGATCAAGGCGCAACCGACAGGCAGACCAAGAGCGCTACTCATGGTTACTGAAGTGGTTGTCCGGCCTATTGGAGCACGCAATCGTCAAGCCACGGCAGTCGTCTTCTTCGACCCTGGCAGTCAAACTAGCTTTATCTCTGGATCTCTGGTGCGTCAACTTGGACTCAAAAGTGGACATTCTGAAAAGATGCGAGTTCATGTACTTGGTGGTGAAAAGAACGAACCTTTATGTTTTGACTCTGCACGATACAAATTACAACTCAAGCGATATGATGACCAATGGGAAGGAATCGAACTCAATTACATTGAAGAAATTGCGGCTCAAATGGAAACTCCGAAGTGCATAGGCAACGACTACTCTTACAACTACGTTCTGAGAATGGACATTGGAAAACCGCATATACTCATTGGGACACGGGAATTTTGGAAGTACTTTATTGATTGTAGAATGACCAATCAGGGATATACAATCATTCGAACTGTTCTTGGACCAGTACTTGGAGGAGAAGCTAGCTTATCTGGACTGAATAAGACTCCCTCATCTTTAATGGCAGTCAACTCAATTAATCAAGAACAAATGCCTCCAGCATCGGCAATCGAAGAATTTTGGTCTTTGGAAACGATTGGAATAAAGGACAACCCAGCTCAGGACGATGACCAATTGGCAGAGAAAATGGTTGAACAATCAATCCGACAATTGGAGGATGGACGTTACAGTGTGAAATGGCCTTGGCGTGATCCGTGCCCTGAGCTGCCATCTAATTTTGCTATGGCCTACAGACGACTTGTTGCTACACTAAATCGTCTACGAATTGAACCAGACCAGCTTAAGAAATACAACGAAGTTATTTGTGAACAGCAACAACAAGGAATTATCGAGCTAACAAGTTGCAGCCCAGGCAGTCGCGAACACTACCTACCGCACCACGCCGTCATTACTCCGAAGAAACTGAGAGTTGTTTACGATGCCAGTGCCCATCCGAAGGGTCAAGCTTGTCTAAACGACTGTCTCTACCGCGGACCTGTTTTGTTACCCGATCTGGCTGGTGTGCTTCTCCGTTTTCGTAACTGTGCCGTACCAGTCCTTGCTGACGTCGAAAAGGCTTTTCTAATGATTGAACTCGAACCAGAGGACCGCGAAGTGTGTAAATTTCTTTGGGCGAAGGAGCCGTTGCAACCACCAACTGGCGAGAACCTGGCTGTCTACCGATTTTGCCGTGTGGCTTTTGGAGTTGTCTCATCTCCTTTCATGTTGGCCGCCGTTATCCGTGCTCATCTGGCTAAATTTGGTCCTGAACAAGATGCAGTGTTATTCAGAAACGTGTATGTGGACAATCTGCTTATTGAGGGTGAAAGCGAGGAAGAAGCGAGAACAAAAGCTAAAGAAGTATTCAAACAGGCTAAAATGAACTTACGTGAATATATCTCCAGTTCAACTGATGTCATGAGTGCACTACCAGAGGAGGACAGACTCGAGCAAAAACAAGCTAAAGTTCTTGGAATTACGTGGGACGTCCAATCTGACGAGATATACTTCGAGCTTCCGACAATCAAGAGCAACTCACCCGTCACCCGTCGTACTGTGTTGAGCGTTCTAGCAGGAATTTTTGACCCTTTGGGACTTATTGGACCGTGCACCTTGGAGGCAAAGAGGTTCTTTCAAAAGTTATGGGATGAATCTCATGGATGGGATACCGAATTATCTATTGGAGAATCTGAACATTGGAAAAGAATTTGTGCTGATTGGAATGGAGCCATTATCAGGCAGGAACGTTTCGTACTTGGGAAGAATAACGACATACAAATACACGTGTTTACTGATGCTTCTGAGACTTCATATGCGACCGCCGTCTATTTGAGAACTGAATCTAAGACCAAGCTGGTGTTTTCCAAAGTGAGGCTTAAACCAAGGAAGGCGCGTGAAACGATGACTATACCGAGAATGGAACTTATGGGAGTGCTTTTGGGTGTGCGAGCAACGGCCTTTGTTAGTGCGCAGATCCACCGACCAATCACAGCAACTCACTTGTGGTGCGACTCACAGATAGTCTTGGCATGGATAAGAGGCAAGGATACTCAACCTATTTTTGTTGAAAATCGCCTGCGGGAAATTAGAAAGCAAGAGAACATGACATTTCATTATGTGAACACCAGTTACAATCCTGCTGATGTAGCGACACGCGGAACCACCGCAGCTCACTTGATGGACACCAAACTCTGGTGGAACGGACCAATCTGGATTAACGCCCCCTCCGACCAATGGCCTCACGGAATGGAATTCAACCTACCTCTGAATGGCGAAGTAAAGCAAGACGAGAATTTGGACAAACAATTTGTGGGGGTGGTGAACGAATTGCCGGCTGAACCTATTTTTGACGTTAAACGATTTAGTTCATGGCTTACCTTGCCTGGAACAGTCATTTTGGTGCTCCGTTTTATCAAACTCCGTTGTGTACGATTTCCAACGTGTATTTCAACCACTGGCATTTTTACTGCTAATGACTACCGAATTGCACGTTCTTTGTTAATCCGACTAGCTCAACGTGAACACCAACTGGAAATGAAAAGTATCCATACTATGATCGACTCAGAAGGAATAATTCGAATAAAAACAAGAATTGATAAGAACGCCGAAGCGTGTGCTCCTTCTAATCCAATTTGGTTACCACGACATGCCGGAATTACTTCTTTGATTATTTTGGACGTGCATCAACGACTCAAACATGCTGGAGTGGACTGGACTCTTACTGAAGTATTGCGAGAATTCTTCCTACCTCAAGCGCGAAGAACGACTAAACAAATACTTTCCCAGTGCTCCAGATGTCGATTGATGAATAAGCCAAAATATGCCTTACCTATCATGCCACCACTTCCTGCCGATAGAGTCCAACGAAGACGACCTTTTGAATCTGTTGGTCTCGATTATCTTGGTCCTACACTCGCCCGACAAGCCGGAGTGGTGGTCAAAGTTTGGATTGTCATTATTACATGTTTGTCCGTCAGAGCGGTCTATTTAGAACCAACCTACGATTTGAGTGCACCTTCGTTTATTAATGTTCTTAGACGATTCATCAGCAGACGAGGAAAGCCTAGAAGAATTCTCTCTGATAACGCGCCGACATTTGTGCAAACAGGAAAAGCACTAAAGACACTAGCGATGTCAGACGATCCAGCAGAATTCTCAGCACGTTCTGGAATTAATTGGCACTTCATACCGCAGCTTAGCCCTTGGGCAGGTGGAATATATGAGCGTTTAGTGGCGTTGGTCAAACATTCAATTCAACGGACACTTGGCCGAAGAATTTTACCTTGTGACGACTTGAGTGCTTTTCTGACTGAAGCAGAAGCTAGTATCAATTCGAGGCCTCTCACTACCGTCTCTGATGCTGAAGGAGCTCCGATGCCACTACGACCAATGGACTTTTTGTTACCTGGAGCAGACATTCACTTGGCTACTGCGCAATTGGAGGACGACGAGGATAAACGTTTACCTTCTCATGAAAAGTTAGCAAATCATTGGCGTGCCACTCAGGAAGCTGTTGAATATTACTGGACTCGGTGGACGAAAGAATACCTACTTGTATTACGAGAGAGAGCAGGATGGACACACCGTGGACCTCGATGTCAAGATAAATCTATACCCATGGTTGGCGATGTAGTGTTAATCGAAGAGGATCTTCGTCCTCGCAATCTTTGGTCCTTGGGACGAATTACCGAATTAAATGGTCAAGAACCCAACATTAGAAGCGCCAAGGTTTTGATGGCAAATGGCAAAATATTAACCAGACCGATCAATCGTTTGTGTCCACTAGAAACGAGTAAAAATGTTGAAATTGTCATACCAACCACGCCTGACCCTGTCAAGGAACCATCACCTCAACGAACTAAACTAAAAGAGAAAAAAGATAATCCACCAAAACCACCATGTCACAACATGATTACTAGAGCTCGAGCAAGAATGGACCAAGCTGGAACGACCGCGGCTGTCACATCGACGAGCTTTTTGGACGCTGGAAAATCATTGAGTGTTAGTCAAGCTGGAATGACCGGGGCTGCCACTGCTCAACTAAATACGAAGTGTTCTTCAGTCCGAAAAATTAGCACGAATGCACGACAACAAGAAGGCCTGGTAGCGGAGTGCCGCCCCTCACCAAAAGCTCGAAAAAGGGGAATTAGCGAAAGCGCACTTCACCACCATCGTCATCGACTTGGACGCAATCACATGTTTCGACGCAACATGCTGTCAACTGTCTCTGGAATGCGGCGCAACGTCAACACTGGTTGTGATGAATCATGAAGAAGGCAGAAGAATTCGACGGAACATTTGTTTTTCTTGGGCGGGGGGAGTGTCGCCAATTTGGCGACTTTCATTGAATTGTCTTTTATTTAATTGTCCCCCGTTTACTTCTCGTTAATTTTTTAGCCGTTCACCCCTTATTTTTTGTTGTCCACTCAATCTTTTTTCCCGCCAAATTCCTTTCTCTATTTTTAGTGACAGCCTACTCCTGTCACCTCATAGTTCTTTCCTATTGTTTTTTCTGTTTGTTTTCTCTGCCCCATCCTCTCTACACATTTTGTTTTCTATAATTCTGTAGGAATTATTTTCAATTTCGCAATTTTTTGAGTTTTTTGTCAAACCCCGCCCCCTTTTTAATCTCTATTTAAGTCGGCGGGCAAGCCTTAAAATTTATCCTTCCACCTTCCATTCTACATCTATTTTACGGATCAACGTGTGGCTTGCCTGCGGACTTCTGTTTGGCTTTACCGTGTTCAATTGGATTTTTTGTTGTGGAATAAATTTTACTTGTTTGGACTGTGCTTGGTTTCTGTAGTGTTTTAAAGTGAACCAACCGTGCCCTGGTTCACTACGTGGTCAACTGAGTCGACTGTTCTGAATCAGTGCTCAGTGTGAATTCTTGTTCTTCGTGGATTTTTCTTGTTTTTGCTCAACTGGTGTTTTTGGTTGGAAAAAAGTGAACGGCACTACCGTTCACCACTTCGACGTTTCTCTGGCTAAAGTGACTCGTGCTCCGAGTCACTCAACTGCCCTTCTTCTTCTCTTTGACTGTGTCGGCACTACCGACCAGTCTGGTGCCACGACCCTTTCTCCAACCTCAAAAACCAATTTGTCGGGACCCCGACTCCCGACAGTTGCGTCGTAATTGAAAATTTTTTTCGTAATCATAATTCGTAATTACGACGCAGCCCTGATTGGAATGTGGCATGAATAGTACTTATTATCGTAGTATTGAATAATTTTTAAAATATTTTTACCCCCAGATTCTTTGCTTAATTTTGAATTTTTTGTTTATACTTATCATCTATTTTGAGAAATTTCTTGCCTAAAACTCATACCGCTAATAATTGATAGTCATTTTATTATAGAAATTATAAGTAAAAATATTTTTCTGACAATGATTTATAAATGATTGAAATGTATCTTACCAAAATAATCAAAACTTTTGTTAAAAGTTTATTCAATCTTTTTAAATCTCCATCTAAATTAGTGTTTAAATTGACATATCTAACCATTTTAAATCCACAAACAAATATTATTAAATATGCAGATATCTCAATTAAAGCTACAGGTAATAAAGACAAAGCATTCATCTATTTTAAAATGCATAAAAAATTTAATTTAAAATATCACCGTTTCCATTTTAAATTGAATAAACGGCAATGTTTTGTTAATATTATCAAAATATTTAATACCTCCATTAGAATATGAAAGTAAGAAGAAAATTATTTCCAAAATATAAAATAATTCAACAAACAAAAGAATAGACAACATAAATAGATAACGACGAAAATTAATTTTTATGTTCCTCAATAATAATAATTATTGTTTAGGTACTTTTTAATTAATTATTTATTTACCTATTCAAAACTAAATATCTATAAATAAATTGAACACACAATCCATGCATATTTAAATTAGAAATAAATATCCAAAATATAAAAACAACATAACATATAAATGGATTAAAATTTTCTTTCATAAAATCAAGCAAAATTCCATTAGGTAAAAAAACATTAGAAATTCCTTCGGCATCAAGTATATAAAACTATAAATAATTTAAAAATGATTTTAAATCAGAATCGGGATTTGAGAATAGTAAATCAATCCTGAATCATTATTACGGGATTCCGGAAAAGCGATATTCCGACTCTACAAAAAATTACAAATAAATTCTAAGTTTGTTTTGTGTTTTTTTTGAAGGAGGATTACCCCTAGAAGAAAATTACCCCTTGAACAAACAATTGAACAATCAAAATTAAAATATCCAAAACACAATTTTGTATCAGAATTCGACTGTGTGTTTTCATTTCTTTTGGTGTTTTAAAAATAATTAAAATAATCAGAATAATATTTAAAGGAAAACCAATTAATAAACAAACAAAATAATCTAATTTAAATAAAATATCAAGTATATCCAAGGACATTTTTGAGGGTTTTTTTTTAATTAAAAAATTAAATAAAGTTAATTAATTTAAATATTTTTTATTAAAAAGTTTCACTTTAAAATTTCTGAATACAAAAAATATTTTTGAGAAAATGTTGTTTACATAATATTTGAAAAATATTTCGTGACATTTAATGTTAAATTTTACTTTATTGTGAGAAATTTATTAAAATTTATAAGGTCTATTAATTTTTTATTATTATTTTTTAATTTCAACAATTTTCTCAGTCAAAATTCAATCTTGTAATAAAATCGGCGGTACGACAATTGAGGATACGCACTAGAGGATATGATAAATGAGGAATATTTGGACTCTACTGAAATAAACACCGTTGTCTCTATTAGACCGCCCATTCTTATAAACCGACCCTCTAGATCGTCGGAGAATAAACCGACCGGTCGCACTATTAGAAGAAATACGGTATTTGTTTTTTATTATTATTTCAATCATCAATGGTCGTCCTCATTTGTCATATCCTCAAGTGCGTATCGTCAACTGTCGCAACACAATAAAATCTCAAGTTTATTTAAATAAAAATAAAATAAATTTCTCACAAATATTTTTAAATTAAAAATTGTTTGGGACTTTTTATAATAAAAATATTTACTTAAATTAATTCGGCCATTTCTTTGATTGAATTTTGACTGATGTGAGAAAATAATTGAAATTAAAAAAATTTTCTCTCAATTTCCCAATTCTTAGAATTTAAATTCTTAAGAAGTGAATTTACATAAAAATGGGCAATTTTATTTTTGTATTAATTAAGGATAATTCACCTAGCAACAGGGGGTTCAACGATCTATTAAAAAGGGAAAAGAGAAATGCCACGGTATTAATTTAGAAAATATTAGAAGAACAATCAACTTCATGTCAACATTTAGAACTGTCAAGATGAATTAGAATATTCATAAACTTGTAAATTATTTCAGTAAATTAATTAACTACATCTATCTTAATTTCAAAAATACTAAAATATTGTAAGTAAATAATTAATGGAAGAACGGATAATCAAACTTTAACGGGCCGAGATACGGCAATCTTTCAAGGACCCCGTCGCCTAGCTAGTTTATTTGCCAAAATTCTACAAAAAACCATTCGAGAATTTAGTAAAAAAATTTATTTACTAAAAAAGAATTTATTAAAAATAGCCAAAAACAACCAAAATTAAATATTTTTAACAATAAAATTCCCCTCAACATTTTTAAAAATCCAATAAAAATTTCCAACAATTTAACTTATCTTCATAACAATATTTCCTCTTAATATTTAAATCGGTCCTTAGTCATCTGGAATACTTTGAGCCGAGTTAGAATTGTGTGGATGGCGGAATATAAGCACAACCGAAACACGAATTCTCAGATCTTCTCTGGTGACAAGTCCTTCTTCGATCATTTTCTGTAATTTATTTTTAAATTTAAAATTTTTCTTAAAAAATTTAATCCTTAAAAAGGAAAAAGAAATGCAAATTGAAAAAAGGAACATAAAGCGACAGATCTAACGTTAGACCCCCTTCACGTTAAAATGGCTAAATTTTCATCTACTTCCTCTAAACGGTCAAGATAATTAGAAAGAGATCAATCATACCCCAATTTGCCAAAATTTTTTTGGATATCTAGAAACTGCAAGTTTCCCTATAATTGTGAACTCATTCCTTTTACAAATTTTGGTACTTTGTTCATATCCCCACACCCCTCTTATTTTTTCCTCCACAAACTTTTCCCGAATCCTTTTAAAAATAGAATAGATAGGGATTCAGTATTCTAAAACCACTCCCCATACTCAAAATAAAAAATAACCTTCTTCTTATCCAAATTAAACCAAACACCGGTAGTTGAAGTAAATGGCGGCTCAAAAGGAGTTGAGCAACCTCTTGTCTTCATCAATCCGGGAACCCCCTGATTCCAATTATGAATTTTGAAATTGAGTTCATTCACAATACAACTTCCACGATTATTCTCATTTAAAGGCCCTTTGCATTGAACAAAAATACCCAAAGAAAGAGGAATTGTTGTCCCTTTAAACTGTTCTTGTTTTCTATAATTAATTTTCAAAATCCATTTAAAGTTGTTAATTATTTGCTCTGTTGAATTGAAATTGTCTTGTTTAGTAGCAAAAAGATCCTTGAGGCTGAAGTCGAGTTTCATAGTAAAATTTGTTGGAGGCTCTTGAAGTGGAACTAAAAGAAAAATAATACGTTTAAAATAATATTTTAATTTAATCTTTTGAAATATAGGCGTAGCCAATGGGTCGATTATAGGAGGGCTAGAATATTTAGCGTTTCCTTTACTTCTCCTCATTTCAGGGGGGGGTGGATATAGCCCCAAAAGCCACCTGGCTACGCCCTCACAGGCGTACTCCTTACTGGAGCTAAAAAGTTATATTCCTAATCAGTCTCCTCCTTTAGTAACCTAATGCTTTATGGTCTGTCTCAAGGTAAGTTTAGAGAGATCCCAAAACAACGAGGCATCCCGGAGGTTATACTTAACTCTCTACTGACCTCTACTTTAACAAGGACAGAGTTTTTAAATCTTGCCCTCCCTCCAACTAGAATAAGAAACCTGTAAAACTATTGTTCTTCCGACCACCAAGTCCAGCATCAACCAAATTACGTTCTCCATTGCCAACTTGATCTAAAATTTAAAAAACAATATCCAATCAAATTTAAGAAATAATTAAACCAATTTCACGTTCAACTTCATCAGTAACTTCCAAAGTTTCATCATCAGAAAGAGGAGCCTCAACAGCACTGTTGACGTTATTGTTGCTGTGGCTGACAGACAAAGGAGAAACTTCTACATCAAAAATTGAGTTGGGCTGCGGAAGAGGTAACTGCTCTGGAGAAGGTGGCAATTGTTCTTCCGGTGTCTGAAAGTTATGGTAGGATTTATGTCTAGCAAACGGAACTAATGAATGTTTAAAAAAGTAACACGCTGAGGGAGTATGCGGGAAAAGGGGGAGTACCGCAAAAAACACAAGTTGAAAGTCATTAGTGCCCGGCGCTGGACCGAATCCTGCCGGTTTTTTTCGGAGTTCGGGTCCCAAATCCGGGTTGAAAAGGGTGAATCCCCTTATATCCTGCTGCACCGGTTCAAGTTACATAAGGAAAAATCGATTTTGCCTCAAAAAAAGTCGACAAATAGAATTTAAATTAACCTCCTGATTGATATTATCCCCGCTGTTGTCCTTAACATCCTCGCGTTCCAACGGAATTTGTAATGGAGTCTCATAATTGTTTAACTTATCAGAATTGCCAGAAATTGGTGATTCAGGCGAATTTTGTTCGTCAATAGTCTTTGGAGGTTCCATTGTAATCAATTTAAGATTAGCCATTAAAAGTACTTCGTGTTTTGCAAGTTCACCGTCAATACGCCGTTTCTCCTCTAATAAAGTCAAAATAGTCTTGGAAATAGGAATAATATTATTGACCGGATCCATACTTTTATCACTAAAAATTTTAAAAATTATCTGAAACAGAAATTACAAAATTAATTGTGAGAGAAAGTCTTCAGAAAAATTTTGGTCTTTTTATAGTCAAAAGAAATTCAAATTAAAAAATTGTTTTGGCATAATGTTAATTTAATTATTTTTCTCTGCACACATGCTATTTTCATTCTACTGTCTGACAAAAGACTGACTTGTTAAAAGACCAACTCGACCAAAATGGTTTAAAAGACCTATTGTTTAAAAGACCGACTTGGTCAAACAGGGGTTAAAATACCGACGCGGTCAGAAATCATTAAAAGACTAACAAAATTCGAAGGCCAGTTGTTTTTATTTTCACAATCAGTAAATAACGTCCTTAGTTGATTTTGGTATTATTCAACGATCCCTAGCCATTTATTTAATCATTTTTTAAATTAAAGTACCTCTCTAGAAAAAAATAATTCATAACTTTTATATGCACAAAATGTAAAATTTTAAAATTTAAAAGTAAAAACAATTTATGAAAAAATCTTTTTCCAATAAAAATATTCCTCATTCAAAAACACTAACAACAACTTTTGCCACAGATTTCACCACAACTTTAGTTAATTGAATAAACACATTAAAATAAATATTTAAATTGTTAATATTATTTTCTTCTTCTTTTTCCTCTAAACATTTTCCATTAATTTCATTTTTAATTGTCGATTTTTCTGAACACGAATAATTTTCTGTAGATTGATTATTAAAGTAAAGAGAAGAAGCAATAAAGTAAAGTCCAGCCAATATAATCCCGTAATAACCGAGCAAAAAAACAAGTCGAATTAATAATTTTGCTGGTCTAAAAAATTATTTTTTTTAATTATTCCTCTCAGTCCACAAATTCTACCTGTAAATTCCATAATAAACAAAAAGAGCAACAGATGAGAAAACAACAAAAGAAGAAAGCCCCATTACAAAATAAGTGAATAAAGTTGGAAGAATTAAATGAAGCATTTTTTAAAAGGATTAAACTTAAAAATAGATTATCAAAAAACCTCCAAAATTGAATAAGATAATAGGTAAATAATAAATATTAAGCAGATAAATATGTTTTATTATAAAACTTTGATAGAATATTTTTTTAATCCAAATGAAATTACAAAATTGAATAGAGCTTAGGTAAGTATGAAAAATTGAGAACAATCAAAGAAAAGAAATGGTAAAATACAGGCAGACATCTACACCAGGGATGGATAATTTTGAATTTTAAAAAGCGGAAGACGGAAGACCCCAAAAAGACAGAAGTAGACGGAAGCGGAAGAAAATCCATTCCTGATCTACGTCCAAATTTCATAAATTGTTTCAAAATTTCAAAACAAAAAGTATTTGGTTTTGAGTTGGAAACAGGGATGACCACAGTTGGTTAACCCTTTATGATTCAGAAAAATAGATAATTGCTAATTACCACTTCAAAAAATCATTTAAAATTCAAATTTTTCACAAATTCTCTTTATATCCACATTCAATTTCATATGCCTCTTTTGCATTTTTTGGAAAGAGTAATTCACAAGCTAAAATTCCAATACCTCCTTCAATTTTCTCAGATTGAGCAAAGAAATTTTTCAGTAAATAATAACCAAATTCCCATAATTTAAAATGTGGATGTTGACTTCTATTTTCTTTTTCTGTTGAATTTCTGACATTTATATCAATTTCTTTTAGGATATTAAATAATGACGCCTTTAAAAATTAAAATAAATTTTAAAATAAAATCCCTTCCCTTACAGAATATAAATATGCTGGAGATTTTAAATCAAAAGCAATTCTGTGGAAAAATTTAAGAATTGCCATGTTGACTTCTTTTGGATTTGTATGAAATTTTTTCAAAGAAAAAATGTACCTGAAAAAATGGGATGAAGTTAAATTCTATTTTTAGATACCCCATTGGAATTTGGTTGAGTACTTTTGTTTTGGTGTATCTACCTAATTTTTTAACTTCATTGAAAAAACTTTGCATGTACTCTTTAAACGGTGCTCTGTAGTCCCGTCAGAGGTTAGTTTCGTCAGAGGACATTTTCGTCAGAATTAGTTCCGTCAGAGGTCCTTCTCGTCAGAGGCCAGTTTCGTCAGAGGGTTTTTTCGTCAGAGATGAGTTTCGTCAGAGGCCTTTTTCGTTAGTAAGGCTCCCTTTTTAAAAATCTAATTAAGCGGCAGTAATATAACTTAAACTAGATTATTTGTTTCTGGATCGATTTTGGCAAATGATGTGTAATTCGAAAGAGCTCTAAAAACTGAGTCAAAAAAGTTTTGGAAGAAGTTTATCCGACATTCCGGGACCGAATTAAAGACTCCTGAATACTGAAAAATCACAGGGAGGCATCACCTCGTCGAGCTCGAGTTACTGCCGAGCTGACTCGAATGAGCTATCATTTTTATATTCAAATTTTTCACAACAAAAATCAGCCTTTCAGAGCTCTTTCGAATGACACCTCGTTTGTCCAAATCGACCCAGAAACAAATAACCTAGTATAAGTCATAATACCACCTTTTAATTAGATTTTTAAAAAGGGGGCCTTACTGACGAAGAAGGCCTCTGACGAAACTCATCTCTGTCGAAAAAACCCTCTGACGAAACTGACCTCTGACGAGAAGGACCTCTGACGGAACTAATTCTGACGAAAATGTCCTCTGACGAAACTAACCTCTGACGAGACTACCGGACACGCTTTAAACTAGAGATCGGACCGAGACGAGATCGAAAATCTCGGTTGTCGAGATCTAGGATTTCTCGAGATCTCGATTCTCGTACGACACGCCCAGTCCGTTCTCTACTTTAAACCTCTCCAAACTCCTCCAAAATATGCCCAAATTTATTCTTAAAAAACATTCTCTTACCTACCAATTTATCACCGTTGGTTTAGCCATTGACAAAACAAATTGAGGAAAATCCAATTCCGTCTCTTCCAACACTTTTCTCGTTTCTTCACTTTCTTCATCACTCAAACTCACATCAAATTCATTTATTCCCTTTTCCTTCTCCAACAAATTTTCTTCTTCATCTTCCCTTCCATAAGCCTTTTTAATTTCTTCTTCATAAATTGCTGCCTTTCCTTGCATATCGTCATGAAATATTAAATGTAATAACAACATTTCTTCTTCAATTGAATCTAAATCATTCCCAAAAGTTCCCGTTTCCGGCCACAAAATTCTCGAATTTCTAAACATTCCAACAGCATCTTGAATACGTCCAGTACGTAAAGCAACTTGAATTTGGAGAAGCGCAAATTCTCTAAAAAGGAAAAGTTTTTTCAAAAAATTTCTCAAAGAATTTACTTGAATTGTTCATCATCCACTTTAAGCAACATATTAATTGGGCTAACATCTAAATTTGGATTAATCTCCCCTATAAGAGTGTCAGAAAGTTCCTCAGCTATTTCCATCCACATATTTGCAATTCCTTTCATTTTGACAGCTTTTTCGATTGATTTTTCTTAAAAAAGAGAATGATTATAGCAAAGAAAAATTGTCCAAATAAATTCAAAATTCGGAATTTTAATTTTTCCCACTACCGGAGATTTTAAAATTTCCACAGCACAGACATTTCAATCATTTTCAGTACTTGACAAGCACGTAGCCAATACCAGACATTACGTGTCTGTACTGGATATTTTTAATCGACCCCCCCCCCCCCCAATTAAAAACAAACTTTCATCCTTATCCTTCTTTTTGAGCTCCTTTCGTTGTTTCCGCTGCCGTTTCCTTTTTTGTATTCGAATAAGTGTCCCTTCCCTTATATTCTTTTCCAATAAATGAAGGAAGTAATGATTGGCAATAATTAAATCTTCAAGCATTTTTCTTGTTGCCCCACCAGGGGAAAGATGTCCAAGAATTCCAGCAGCTAATTCTCGATATTCTTCAATTTGAAAGAGTTGTTGACAGAAATTGCTACATAATTCTTTTTCTTCTGGCAAAATTGGGTTGTAGGAACTTAACCTGGAAATTAAAATTTTTTGATTAAAAAATGATTCCTGTACACGATTAAATAAAATTTGCCAAGTATCCTATATCTCTATTAATTTTTTTATGAAAACTCAAAACTAAAAAAATAAAAATTTCCCCTTAGTAAGTGATCTCCTAAATGAATCTTTTATAAAAATTAAGCTTACATTGCCACAATTTCCTTATAAACACTAACTGCATATTGAGAAGAAAGTGCATATTTCCGTATATTGTCTCTGTCTGTTTTCATTATTTCAAAACTTTCTGTCAAAAAAGAAGTTATTTGATGGAAAAATTCAATTGAAAAAGTTGAATTAAAAAGTTGGCAAGAAATTCGATAAAATCTAGAAAAGGCAAGCATAAAAGTTGCAAAAGTAAAATAATGAAAATCTGTTGCTTTAAGTGAAGTTTTACGGCCAGAAAATGCCTAAAGAAAAATAAAATTGATTAGATGAAAAAATTTAAAAAATAATTTTTTGAAAATCTATTTTGATTTATTCCTTATTTTTAGTTCAGGAATCCCTCCTCATTTTTTGAATCCCTCCTCATTTTAAGTTTATTTTTGACGTGAGTTGAACTATTAAATTTTATGGTAAAAAACCTCAAAAATGCCTATAATTTTATAAAATTAAAAATAATACCAAATCTCTGTTTGCTTTAATTAAACGATTATATTTCCCTTCAAGAAGCAAATTTAAACAAAATTTCTTTATAGAAATCATCAAAGAAGGACTAAGTTCTTGTAAGCCTTGAGTAAAATTTTCTGAAGTATAAGAATCATCAATTCGACGATTTTTGGGCGGCACATAGGGCTTTTTACGTCTTGAAAGTACAGCAATTGGAGGTAGATTATTTTGAGTTAAAAGTGAACTTTAAAATAAATAAATTAAAAAATTTTCGAAAAGAAAACCTAGTCATAACAAAATCCCTTTTTGTATTTAATGCGTTCATTCCTTTGACGACAACTGATCCTGATAGAAAACTTCGTCGATTGGCTTTTCTAAAAAAGAAAGTATTATAGATTTTTACTAAATTAGAATACGCATATTTCAAATTGTAAGATAATGAAAAACACTTGAAATCAGGTGACGTGCGAAAAAAGGAAGAATTAGAAATAAGCAAAGTCCATGGGAATTTAAAAATAGAGCTATAAATAATTCTCAAGAAAAACAAAACAAGGAATTCAAATGTTCAGAGATTGGAGAGGAAAAAAATTCAAACAGAAGGTAGTTTTAAAGATAACCATAAAGGAATTATGGATAAAAATTTATCCCAAAAATATCATTTCATCTGTTAAAAACACAAAAGAAACCTTTGTTTTTCCTCCTCTAATTTTATTGCCTGTATAGCATTAGACTGTTCCTTCTCAAATTCCTCTTTGCTTTTTTGTTGTAAATCGGCTTCCCCTTCATAAGCAATTGCTTTTGGGTCCTAAAATTTTCCAAAATTCAAAAGAAACTTTAAAAATAAAAACCAAATTTTTAAAAATTAAAGCCAAAATAGCAAGAATATAAGGAGAAAATTCATTTTCCAATGAATCACCAGCAAGTTTTGCGAATATTTTTTCAATTCCAGAAGTAAAAAAGCCAGCAATTATTCTTGACTTTATTGAATTATCTGAGGACTGTAATAAAAATTTAAAAATATCAAAAAACGTAAGAGAATAATAATGGTTAATTAAACTTGGATGAAAAAATCAGAAAGATTCTTGACGTTAAGAGTTGTCTTTAAAAAGGTGTATTTATCGGTTATACGCCCACAAATGCAGTGCTAGCCGAATTTGGTCGGACTTAATATTTTGATGCTTAATCACAGGCCCGTAGCCAGAGCACTCAGTTTGAGGGCGTATAACCGATAAGTACCTTTAAAAATGTAAGTCTGCTTTTAAGTTTAATTTTAAAATTGATTTCAGGAAAAAATCGAGAGACCTTCATTTAAATCCCTTTGCATGGAATAATAAGAAATAATAAAATAAAAAACCATACCGAAGGATCTGATGTAGCAATACCTTCAACACCAATAGAAAATACACACCTCAACAATACCAAAATTCGTTCAACAAGCAAGCGTTCTTTTTCTTGTCGTTCCTCCCAGTCCTACAAAAAACATTAAGTTTTTTTGAATTTATTTAAAATACACCTTGTCAAAATATTTATTCATTTTTCTAGCAAATTGAACAAATATTTCTGGATCTGTAAATGCTACAAGTGTTCTATTTAAATAATTCTCAATTTCATAATATATTTTCCATTCAGAAGCATCATCAGGTATTTTGTTTTCAAAAATAGTAAGGGTTGGTTGACAAAGGTTGACAACAAGTCTATAATTTTTGTGGAGAAAAATTATTCCCAGCAAAGGATCAACAGAAAAACTAAACTACAATTTAATAAAAATGTTCAACAACCTAATATTTGGAAAGCTTGAGTTAAGGCTAGTAGAATTATAAGTTTCAAGAAAGATGGATGAGTTAGCTTATTTAAATCGGAGAATTCTAATTTTTCTATGAATAAAGTAAAGAAAAAGTGGAAAAACAAAATAAAAACAAGAACGAAAACTTATTTAATCCAAACCCTTTAGATAAAAATTAATACCTAAGTGAAGCATCAAACAATTCATCACTTGTACTTTCAGACTTCATTATCGGAACCAAATCACTTTTTACAATATTGTGACTGTTACATAATCTTCTAACAGTAAAATATCTGTCATCTCGTCGCAAATGCCTTATTAAATCACGAACATTTTCTAAATAAAAATAAATTTTAAACGAAAATATTTAATAAAAAAAATTACGAAAACAATCAGGTTCTTGATAATATACTCCATTCTCCAAAAAACCAAGTGTGTTAATTAAAGATTGAACTTCTTTTTCTATTTGTTGATCCATTTAAATATTCAAACAAGGAAAAATCTAGAAAAATTATTTTTAAATTAAAAAAATTAAAAACGAAAAAAGTCTCGTATAAATAAAATTTCAAAATAAAAATAAAAAAATATATATTTTTATATCCAAAAAGAAATTTAAAACAAAATCGTCAAAAGGAAAGAAATAAATAAAATATATTAAAAAAAGAAAAGTAAAATTTTAATCAATTTTTAAAAATTCTTTTTCTTTTTTTTCAACCAATTCTCATCTTTTTCTTGTATTTTTTTAAATTTTTTGGTGTTGATCCAACTCATCGAGCAACACTGTTTTTAATAGTTTTGGGAGACAATATATTTTTTAAAAACAAAAATAGGAGGAAATAAACCTTTCTCTTTTACATCTTTTTCAGCATTTAAATTAAGTAAATATATTTAGCTAAAATTGAACAACCTTTTTTAAAAGAAAAATACTCTCAAAAATAAATTGATCTTAAACATATTTTTAAATTTCTCTCCCCAAACTAAAATTAATTCTAAAGAGAACTCCCCAAAAAACTAAAAATAAATCTCGAAAAATTTAACTTTCTATCCAATTATCAATCTAAATTTCTTAAATTTCTACCCAATTATTAGCTAAATATTTATTTTCGGAATTCTCCTCCTCATTTTTCATTTCCCCTTTCTTCACTTGAATCGGAACGGCGGCAAATTATAATTAGGACGCGGCGGAGTTTTTGGTCGCGGACGAACACGTTTGTGAGGCGGTGGAAGATGACCCTCATTTTGGGCATTTTCCTGTCGTTGTTGAAATGTAGTCAATTCTTCCGTACATTTAGCCGACATTTTCTCATCCAATTCAGCTTTAAGTCCTTCACTCAATTCTCGATTATAAACTTCAATATTTGCTCGAAGTTCAGCACAAAAATGTGCAGGGCTCATTTTATCAAGGCAATGAGTTTTTAAATTGTAAAGTTGATAACGTTCAGCCAATGCCAATTTTTGAATTAAAGAGAAATGTTGTTCAATATTGTTGTTATTTTGATTTAAATTGGCATGATTATGCTGGTAACTATGAGTGTGAAGTTGAGTGTGGTTATTGTTGTTATTTTGTCCAATATTTCCAATATTGATGAGATTGGATGTAATAAGCATAGGTATATAATTGCAGGAATTACAAACACTAAATTAATTGAATATATGTAAAAAATATTTTTTGAGAATTGGAAAATAGTAAAGGAAACTCAAATAAAATACTAGAATTTTACAAATTGAATTTTAACCTAATAAAAATTTAAAATCCAACCTATTTGCATTATTTGACGAACAAGGCAAAGCATTTCCATCATCACCAGAAAAACCATGAATCAGCAATCTTTCACATCTTTCAGTAACAATTGGAAGATCATATTTATCAGCCAAACGAAGAATATCAGAGATTTTTGAAACTAAAAAAATTTTTTTTCCAAAATAATAGAAAAATATAAAAGAAACTTGAAGGTTCAGGAAAATTATCATCAGGGTACGACATTGCTAGCATTTGTTGAAACGCTTCGAGATCATCACCAGAAGAAGTAAGATCGTATTCATCAACATCTCTTTGTGCCCAATTAGAAAAAAATAAAGTTCGAAAATAAGAAGAATATGTAGCCAAGTGCTAAAAAAATGAGAATTAATAAATAGACACTCCTCAAAAAATTTTTCTTACATATTTATTGAAGAAAATAATCTTGTCATGAATACGAAAGCGAGCACCTAATTGGATGAGTGAGCTGAAAAATTATTAGTTAGTTACAACTTCATCGCTTATTTCGCCTCAAACATAAAAAAAAATAAAAAAATTACCCATAACCGGTCTGTTCCAAAACATTAATTTTCACAGAAATATTCAACCAATCCTTGTCACCTGAGAGATGAAAATCCTGAATTAAGTTATCCCATGGGAGTTCAATTCCAATAGTGCCATTTGCCAAAGTAAGAACACAACCAGGACTAGATGGAGGAGGAACAGCACGATAGGAAGTCATTGGAAAGTGAGCATTGTCAAAAAAATATTGTTGAGATTTACGCTCAGATTCGACAACAAACTGAAAATTTTAAAAAATAAGAGAAAAAGTCGATTCGTGGAGGGTTTGCAGGTTCATCATTTAAATGATAAAGAAGAAAAATAATGTTCCGCAAAGAAAGTCCGAAAAGTTTGTAGGGATAACGGAAAGTCCGTAGGGTTCAAGAAAGTAGTCCAAGGATTCTAAATCTGGAAACAACATTTTTTGGTTAATAGTCGAAAGAACGATAAACAACTGAATTGTGCTCAAAATAATCGATTAATTTCTAAACCAAATAAGATTCTAGACCCATTATATTACGCCCCGTCAATTTTCTTAAATTCTTTATAATAAAAAATTAACCCTTATACGAGATGTACAACTCCACCCATCAAGTCTTTTGCCTCGCTCATTACAATGAGCATAAATCAATAAAGTCGGCTTTGGTAAGTGTTCTTCATTCAAAATATTATGTTTAAAAGCACCCAGAACCCTAAAAATTAAAAATCTTCTTTAAAAATTATTTCAAAAATAAACCAATTAAAACGTGAAATCATTCCATTAGAAGTAAATTTTTGGTCAGTTTCCATAGATAAAACTCGGTCAAGTTTAAGATCCAAAAGTCCATCAAAATGATCGTCAATACCAGACATCGTTTAAATAAAAATAATCAAAACAGAAACTATAATAAAATATATTTATGAAACGTAAAAAAATAAAATAGAAGGGTACAGCCCGTTTAGGCGCGGGCCGGTTAGGCGCGACCGGTTAGGCGCGACCGATTAGGCGCCGGCCGGTTAGGCGCGCGGCCAGTTAGGCGCCGGCCGGTTAGGCGCCAACCTTTTATTTAAATATTCGATTATAATCAATTAGAATGGTCCCATCGACCATCAAATGGGACAATTCTGAATTATAAAACAAAAATTTTACAAAAAAATTTTCTAAAATTAAAAAACCGGCCTAACTAGTTTACGTACCAGACTCAAAATCAGCTCGTTTGGATGATTATGAACAAAGTTATGACCAACGGAATCTTCGCTGGAAAAACTGTTTTTGTGCTGCTACGGAGGGTAGGCCGGGCATGGTCTTCGCTACACGATGGCCGTGCTTCGCTGCGGTCGTGCTCGCTTCGCTCGCGGCGACCGTAGCGAAGCGGCGGCCGTCGTTCCGCTCGACATGCCCGGCTTCCTCCGCAGCGGCAAAAACTTTTTTCCGCGAAAGCCTTATGTGAGGGTGGTGCATTTGTCCGGGATTATCAGAATCTATCTATTTTCAGGATTTGGAGGAGCATTTCGTTCAATATTTAATTAAAAGGCTTGGCGCCTAAACGGCCGGCGCCTAATCGGCCGCGCGCCTAACCGGCCGGCGCCTAATCGGTCGCGCCTAACCGGTCGCGCCTAACCGGCCCGCGCCTAAACGGGCGTGTCCCAAATAGAAAGCCCCCCAAAAATTTTTTGGGAAATAAATTTAAAAATAATAGAATGAAAATAGCATGTGTGCAGAGAAAATAATTAAATTAACATTATGCCAAAAAATTCTTTTAATTTGAATTTTTTTGACTATAAAAATGACCAAAATTTTTCTGAAGACTTTCTCTCACAATTAATTTTGTAATTGATGTTCTAGATAATTTCTTAAATTTTTAGTGATAAAAATATGGATTCGGGCAATAATATTATTTCTATTTCCAAGGATATTTTGACTTTATTAGAGGAGAAACGGCGTATGGACGGCGAAATTGCAAAACACGAAGTACTTTTAATGTCTAATCTTAAATTGATTACAATGGAACCTCCAAAGACTATTGACGAACAAAATTCGCCTGAATCACCAATTTCTGGCAATTCTGATGGGTTAAACAATTATGAGACTCCATTACAAATTCCGTTGGAACGCGAGGATGTTAAGGACAACAGCGAGGACAATATCAATCAGGAGGTTAATTTAAAATCTATTTGTCGACTTGTTTTGAGGCAAAATCGATTTTTCCGTATGTAACTTGAACCTGGGCAGCAGGATATAAGGGGATTCACCTTTTTCAACCCGGATTTGGGACCCGGACTCCGGAAAATCCGCCCGGATCCGGTCCGGCGCCGGGCATTACTTATGACTTTCAAATTTTGTTTTCGCTTTACTCCCCCCTTCCTGCATATGCCCTCGGCTCGGCATGTCACTTTTTTAAACATTCATTAGTTCCTTTTGCTAGACATAAATCCTACCATAAATTTCAGACACCGGAAGAACAATTGCCACCTTCTCCAGAACAATTGCCTCTTCCGCAGCCCAACTCAATTTTCGATGTAGAAGTTTCTCCTTTGTCTGTCAGCCACAGCAACAATAACGTCAATAGTGCTGTTGAGGCTCCTCTTTCTGATGATGAAACTTTGGAAGTTACTGATGAAGTTGAACGTGAAATTGGTTGAAATTTTTCTTAAATTTGATTAGATATTCTTTTTTTAATTTTAGATCAAGTTGGCAATGGAGAACGTAATTTGGCTGATTCTGGACTTGGCGGTCGGAAGAACAATAATTTTATAGGTTTTTTATCAATTCTAGTTGGAGAGAGGGGAAGATGTAGAAGCTCGGTCTGTCCTTGTTAAAGTAGGGATCAGGGGAGGGTTCTAACCTCCAGGATACCTCGTTGTTTTGGGATCTCTCAAAACTTACAAAGACAGCACCATAAAGCATTAGGTTACTAAAGAAGGAGACGGATTCGGAATATAACTTTTTAGCTCACAGTAATGAGTAGGCCTGTGAAGTCGTAGCCAGTGTTTTTTGGGGCTATAGCCCCCCTTAAAATGAGGAGAAGAAAACGCCAAAGGAAATGCTAAATATTTTAGCCCCCTAAAATCGACCCATTGGCTACGCCTATATTTCAAAAGATTAAATTAAAATATTATTTTAAACGTATTATTTTCTTTTAGTTCCACTTCAAGAGCCTCCAACAAATTTTACTATGAAACTCGACTTCAGCCTCAAGGATCTTTTTGCTACTGAACCAGACAATTTTCATTCAACAGAGCAAATAATTAACAACTTTAAATGGATTTTGAAAATTAATTATAGAAAACAAGAACAGTTTAAAGGGACAACAATTCCTCTTTCTTTGGGTATTTTTGTTCAATGCAAAGGGCCTTTAAATGAGAATAATCGAGGAAGTTGTATTGTGAATGAACTCAATTTCAAAATTCATAATTGGAATCAGGGGGTTCCCGGATTGATGAAGACAAGAGGTTGTTCAACTCCGTTTGAGCCGCCATTTACTTCAACTACCGGTGTTTGGTTTAATTTGGATAAGAAGAAGGTTATTTTTTATTTTGAGTATGGGGAAGGGGTTTTAGAATACAGAATAATTTTTCCCCATCTATTTTTAAAAGTGGATTCAGGAATAGTTTGGTGAGGAAAAAATAGAGGGTGGGGTGTGGGAATATGAACAAAGTACCAAAAGTTGTAAAGGAGTGAGTTCACAATTATAGGAAAACTGCAGTTTCCCGATACCCAAAAATTTTTGGCAAAATTGAGGGACTTTATAATTATTATCTTGACTGTCTAGGGGAAGTAGATTGGAAAATTTAGTCTTTTTAACGTGAAGGGGGTGTAACGTCAAATTTGAATGGTTTTACGTTCCTTTTTTCAGTTTACATTTCTTTTTCCTTTTTAAGGATTAAATTTTTAAAGAAAAATTTTAAAATTAAAAATTACAGAAAATGATCGAAGAAGGACTTGTCACCAGAGAAGATCTGAGAATTCGTGTTTCGGTTGTGCTTATATTCCGCCATCCACACAATTCTAACTCGGCTCAAAGTATTCCAGATGACTAAGGACCGATTTAAATATTAAGAGGAAATATTGTTATGAAGATAAGTTAAATTGTTGGAAATTTTTATTGGATTTTTAAAAATGTTGAGGGGAATTTTATTGTTAAAAATATTTAATTTTGGTTGTTTTTGGCTATTTTTAATAAATTCTTTTTTAGTAAATAAATTTTTTTACTGATTTCTCGAATGGTTTTTTGTAAAATTTTGGCAAAAACTATCTAAGCGATCGATCGTATTTCGGCCCTACGAATTTTGAATATCCGTCCTCCCATTTAATCTCGACTGTTCTAAATGTTGACGTGAAGATGATTGTTTTCCAAGTTTTAAATGTTGCTAGGTGAATTATTCTTACACTAATACAAAAATAAAATTTCTGCGTTTTTATTTAAAGTTCACTTCTTAAGAATTTAAATTCTAAGAATTTGGAAATTGAGAGAAAATTTTTTATTATTTATTTTTTTAATTTCAACAATTTTCTCAGTCAAAATTCAATCTTGTAATAAAATCTCATGATTTATTTATCAAATAAAAATAAAATAAATTTCTCACAAATATTTTTAAATTAAAAATTGTTAGTTTGAGACTTTTTAATAAAAATATTTACTTAAATTAATTAACCACTTTATTCTGTTGAAAAATATAATTTTAAAAAAAATTCAAAAAAATGTCTATGGATATACTTGATATTTTATTTAAATTAGATTATGTATTTTGTTTGTTTATTAATTGGTTTTCCTTTAAATATTATTCTGATTATTTTAATTATTTTTAAAACACCAAAAGAAATGAAAACACACAGTCGAATTCTGATACAAAATTGTGTTTTGGATATTTTAATGTTGGCTTGTCAATTGTTTTTGGAAGGGGTAATTTAGAAAAAAACCAGTAATGTCAT
Source organism: Meloidogyne arenaria (assembly GCA_036172955.1). Lineage (NCBI taxonomy): Eukaryota > Metazoa > Nematoda > Chromadorea > Rhabditida > Meloidogynidae > Meloidogyne > Meloidogyne arenaria. Next base: position 2,365,902 of record JARQAB010000043.1, read on the forward strand.
CAATTAAAACAAAAAAGATTTTAGAGTTAAATATGTACTGGATTGATCCCATATGTAAATCAATACATATTTAACTCTAAAACCAGAATTTATTTAAAACAAAACTCATAATTTAAAATCAAATAATTTAATAATTATTTGTAGTATTATATAACTGATACAGAAGGGAATTCAATTGTTTTTTTACCTAATGGAATTTTGCTTGATTTTATGAAAGAAAATTTTAATCCATTTATATGTTATGTTGTTTTTATATTTTGGATATTTATTTCTAATTTAAATATGCATGGATTGTGTGTTCAATTTATTTATAGATATTTAATTTTGGTTAGGTAATAAATAAATAAAAATATTAAAATAAATATTTATTAGGAACATAAAAATTAATTTCCGCCGTTATTTATTTATGGTTTCCATTCTTTTGTTTGTCCAATTATTTTATATTTTGGAAATAATTTTCTTCTTACTTTCATATTCTAATGGAGGTATTAAATATTTTGATAATTTCAACAAAACTTGGCCGTTTATTCAATATAAAATGGAAACGGTGATATTTTAAATTAAATTTAAATAAAAATTAGATCAATGTTTTGTCACTATTACCTACAGCATTAATTGAAATATCTGCATATTTAATAATATTTATTTGTGGATTTAAAATGGTTAGATATGTCAATTTAAACACTAATCTTGATGGAAATTTAAAAAGATTGAATAAACTTTTAACTAAAGTTTTGATTATTTTGGTAAACATTTTTGGTATATAGTCGTTTCATCTCATGGCCTAATTTTTTGTAGGCGGGTCAAATACACAAATGATCTTTAGGTCCCAGACCTGGATGTCCCAGACCTTTTTGTCAGAGATCAGTTTTTTTAAAGTCACTGTGAACAATGATTGAATTGTTTTATCCGGATCCGCCAACCTTATTTCAGACACGAAGCCGACGCATGACATTAGCATATAGATAGAGTTTCCTTCTATTTTAAATGTAGGGTTGTCGATTCTTGGAAAATTCTTCGGTTCGGTTCGATCCAGAACTGACAACCCTACGTCCAAAAATTTGACATTTTTCCTAAAATTTCCTAAAATCTCTTGGCAAAATACAAGATACGAGACGAGCGCCACCCCTGGTAGGTACCTGATGTCACCACCATTTTGATTGGGCCTGATTAGGGACTAATAAATAACCTCTCTGCCCTTTTCCTTTAACATTAAAATTTTTTTATTTTAAAAAGGCTTTTGTACCGTTTATTTACCAAGCTGGAATTTTATTTTTTGTAATTTATTCAAAAACAACAAACAATACAACAAATAGTATTCGAATATTATTTCAAATTTTCTTTCATTTAATACCTGTATTTAACCCAGGGTTTCGATATCTGCGGATTTTTCCTCATTTTGTGGTTTTTTGATAGGGCGATGAGGATTATTTTTAAAAATGCGGATTTGCGGATTTTTGTGGTCTTTTGAAGATTATGAGGATTTTTTATATTTTCTTGTGGTTTTTAGCATAAAATGTCATTATTTTTCCGCAAAGACCTCAAAAATCCTCAAAATTTTCGCCTGCGGCGCTGAAAATGGGAGAAATCTGGCTTCTTGGCCTTCCAAAATTCTCAAAATTTTCGCCTGCGGCGCAAAAAAGGAAGGAATCTATGTCCTTGATTTTCCAAAATCCTCAAAAATTTTTTCCTGGCCTAAAAATGAACGATTTTTGGCTTAAGGATCTTCCAAAATTAAAAAAATTTTCGCCTGCGGCGCTGAAAATTAAGAAATAAAAATTTGCGACATCTTCCGCGACAAAAATGCAAGTGTGATTTTTCAGATAGTTGTTAGATTTTCATAAGATGATCATTAGTAATAAAAAAATTGCTTAATTCAATTGTAGAAGACGAAAAATACCATGCATAAAGTGATTTTAATTAAATTTTTGGGTTTAATAATTTTTTGCGGATTTTTGATATAAAATGCGGATTTTTTCGATCAATTTTGCGGATTTTTAAAAATTCGAGATCGAAACCCTGATTTAACCCAATTATTTGTATTTTAACAAATACCCCATATCGAAATGCCATTTTTAATCGTTCACAAGTAAATCCACAATGACTATTCAAACCTAACTGTAATACCAAAGATTGATTAAGAATCATGGCAGTACAGTCGAATCTCATTTATACGACACCTCTCAAATTCATGTTAAATTATCATTTTTCGGAATAAATTTTTATTTATTATTATTTCCATTTCATATAGAAAAATAGATATTCAAATTTTATGATCAAAATTTAAAAAAATCAGCAAAAAACCCAAAGATAGGTCCGAAAAATTTAAAAATTGGTTTTATGGGCTTTCAAATGGGCCCGAAAGAAAATTTTTATATAAGCTCTAAGGGGAATAAAATATTCTTTGAAGTAAGAATATTTTGATTTTTAGAATTTTAAATCTCAATGATGATCTAGTTTTTTTTGTTTTTCTTCACAATATCTACTAAAATTTTGTAGATTTTTTGGAGCATTTTATTTTAAGATTTCTTCAAATTATAAACAATGTACCGGTCAATTTTAGGGTTTATAATTTTTATGGACGAATAATTTCTAATTTAATAAACAATTAAAAATTTTATTAGTATTTGGCCAGAGATTATAAATACAAAGTTTATAAATATATTATATTAAAATAAATATTTAATAACAAAAAAATATTAAAATAATAAATTGAAACAAAAAATAATTAAATAAATTTATAATTTTTCTATCACTTCCATTGTACCACCTTCTTTTATTATTTTCTCGCCGTCTTCCGTCAGAATAAACTTTATTATGTTTATAATTTCCTGGTTGTTCTGAGGTAGTAATGTTGAATAATGAAAGTAACTTTAAATTAATGGAAGATTTTTTTTAGAATTATTTCAGAATTTAATTGAAAAGGTTAGGGTATTTGCTTTATTTATTGGGTTATTCGAAATCATTTTCTTTTTTTTTCCTAAAATATTATCGAAGATCATTTGTGATATTACAAAAAGAATTAAGGCACTCATTTTAGCTGATCTTTAATAATCTAATCTTAAATGTTTAGCTTTGACCGAAATTATCATTATTCGCTCTGACCATTTCCAATAAATATTTTGGAGAAAAAAAAAGAATTTGGAAAGAAAATTAATCTTTAAAAATAATTTCAGAATTATCTAATTTCCATTTAATAATTCCTGAATTTTCTAGTTTTCTTCCAAAGTTTATTTTTTTCCAGAAATATGTATTTCAAAATAAAATGTTCTCAATTTTCATTAATTTTTGGAAGTTGATAATTTAATTTAAAATTATTTTTTAGACTTCAAAATTTTTAATAAAATTTTCCAACTTTGTCAGGCCCAAATTCATTACATTTATCAGAATCTGAACAACAACAAAAATGTGTAAAAACAATTTTAGTAGGATCCAGCCTTTCTGAAAGTAATTTTCTTTCAAATGTTTTTGCAACAATTTTGTCTAATTGAGATAAATTAAGGCAGGGCTTGTATTCTGGCCATATTCCTCTATCTGTACACTGCCCTTTGTATAAAAAAATAAATTAGAATTTAATTTTAAATTCTGTTTAGGGAACTAATAAGGTAGCAGGGATAGCGTTAGTCTCGTATTTCGTCAAATCTCGTATTTTTTGACAGATTTTTTTTCCTATTTTTTGATTTGTAGGTATTCTTTAATTGGTAATTCTCAATTATTTTCTGGATAATTTTTAAAATTAATTATTTTTTACAAAAAGTTTCAGAATTATATTTTCACGATTTTAATTAATTAAATTGTCTTCTGGAATTATTTTCTTTAAAAGAATTTCAGATATAGTATTCAGAATTTTACAAACATTTTCCAAAAAACAAGGGAGAATCGAGAAAAATTGAATAATTTCAAAAATTTTAAATATTCTCATGTTTCTAATTTAATTTTGTTTTTAATGCAAAATTTGATAATATTTGAACAACTCAATCCTGAGTAGAGATCGGAGAAAGGGTAAAATCAAATAATTTGATATCTGAAAATATTTGATGTTTTCCAAATTCGATCAAACATTTGATTTTCAACGTCAAATATTTGTTCAGTCCGATCTCTAATCCCGAGTTGCCCCATTTTTTCAAGTGCGCTTATACTTTTGAACATCACTATACGCATTAAAGTAAAAAGAAATAAAAAAGTAATAAATTATTACTAAATAGACTAAAGAATTAACCAAAAAAATTTAAATTTTTTGTTCATTAAATAAAGAATGTGTTTTTGTATTTAAATTTATTGTCTCGAATATATTTAAACATTAAATAAATAAATCAAAGAATTAAAGGAGAACTTTTAATACAAGATATATAAAAGGTTGTTCCTTTACCTAATAAAAAAATTATTTTTTTAAAAAATTATTTGTAGTTGGTCGGTATGATAAAAAAAATATTTTTTTTTGGTAAATTAAGGGGGGGGGGAATCTCTTTTTTAATTTATTAATGTTCAAGACCACACAAAAATATATAAAAATATTTTTATTTTCTTACGTCTATTAACACAAAAACGATCAAAATAATGAGCAAGTTGAGAACTATTAAATGTTGTTTTTAAAGAATAATATTCAACATAACAAACTTCTTCAAGTTTACATTCTGTTACTCTTATAGGTATTGGCGATTGAGAATCGAAACAATTTAAACAAAAAATATAACTAATTAATAAATTAAATAAAATCAGAATTTTTAACAGAATTGAAGGAATTTTCATTTAATTTTAACCTAAAAATATTCTGAATTTGTACGTTTTGGCGCGAAGAAGTTATGGCGTTAAAGCCTATAAAATTGTTTAAATGCAACATAAAATTGTGAAATTTTGCCTAAATATTTTTGAAAACGTTATTTAACTCCTCTAAAAATTTCAAAATTTTTGATCAATTATTTTAGAAAATATAAAATAAATTCAGAAAATTATAGAAGAAAGCGTCTATTTTGGCAGTTTTTTGTCCATAAAAATAAAAATAATAAACTAAAAATTATTAAATTTTTAGAAAAGCTAGACGATTATATGTATTATTAATTTCCAAATAAAATTTCAGGGAAATACGTTAAATAATTTTCAAACAATTAATTATTGAGTGAGTAAAGGTTAATATGCACATACATATGTATATTGTTAACAAGGGTTGTCGGCTTTGGACCGGATCGAACCGAAGAACCAACGATTTTTGGTTCGGTTTTTCAGTTCGGATCCGGGTATCCGAAGATTTTCTAGGAAACGACAACCCTATTGTTAACATCCAAACAAAAATAATTTAAAAAAACAATAAAAATTGTTTTTTAAAAACAAAATTGTTTGCGCTTCAATGAATACGATACATACTTATATATACTTTTTTGCCTTTAATATTAAAAAAATAATTGATGTCTCCATGTAAACGGAATATTAAAAAGAAAAAATAAAAGGTAAAAAAACACAAATTTGATTAGAAAAATTTAATTAAATTTTAAAAATAAATGGTGGAAAATAAATTTTTTTTTATTATTTAAAATAAATATTAGAAAGGACATTTAGTAAAACTGTCAGTATTTTGTAGAATTTAAAGGATTAAAATTGTGAGTAAAATGAAACAAAAGATTTTTTAAATAAAAGGAAGGATTATTATTAAAAAAATTTTTTTTTCTCGTCCCTCTTGTTAAAAAATAAATATTAAAAAAATAATTATATTTTATTTAAAAAAAATTAATTAAAAATTAATTTAATAGTTTAGCAAAAAATATTTAGAGAATCATTTTTTGTAAATTTGTACTGAGATCTAATTATTATGTATCAGGGGTGTGCCGTTTCGTCTTTCGCCTTATTTTCGTCTTTTTTGGTGTTTCGCCTTTTGTCTTTCGCTTTTTAAAAACACTCACAGGATTTATTCTGTCCTGACAAAATACCTAAAAGTATTTGTGAATGAAAGGGATCAGTTTTTCTAATAAATGGATGGAATAAAGAACAATCTAAAATTTGTATTTTCTGTTTACTTAGAAAATGTTAAAATTAAAATTGAACTTTCTATGCCCCCCACTCTCTACTTTTAATTAAAATATAAAAAAATAAATTAATTATTTTTTAATTTTTTAAAATTTATATTTTGGTCAACTTAAAAGGAAAGACCGAAAATAGATTGTAAAAAAATGTGCAAACCTTCTAGAAAATATTTTAATCATAAATCACTTGGGGGGGGGGGGGGTTTCCGAAAAAAAATAATTAAAAGTTTGTTGGATGTTTGGCCAACAAAAGCAATAAAAATAAATAAATTTTTGTGTTTTTATCAAGTAATTCTGTTTAAATTTTTTAAATCAACAAATAAATAATTTTGAAAAATTTAATTAAAATTAGTAGACTGTAAAATTAAAAATAAATTTAATTGGGGCTATTTAAGATTTATGGACAAAATAATTGGAGAAAACAAAGCTTTAGAATGAACAATTATGATCTGTGTTGAAGTAATATAAATAAAAAAAAATCAAAAATTGGATCAAGCACAATCGGTGTAGCTCTGGGTTGTGTAAATTACTGTATATTCTTTAATAAATACCCTGGGTAATTATTGTTTCGACCTTCTTTTGGAGGGAGTAATTAATAGAGGGAGGGTAATTATACGAAGTTTGAAATTCGAACATGTTCTGGGCACTTGTTTGGGGGTAATTATTGTTTATTAATGGAAGTAGTGTAATTATTTGATAGAGGGCAATTAATAAGGTTATACGGTATCTCATTTCCCATCTTCAAAAAATTATTTCCTACAGCATGAATATATACTCATGTTACTTGCTTTTCGGTAGTTTGAACAAAGTAGTTTCGATTCCTTCGATATTACAAACATTTCCATTAATTCAAAAGATAACACAGGTATTTTCATACAGAGATTACCTTTCATTTAAATTTAGAATTTATTTTTGGGGGATTTCCAGTCTTGCCTGCTCCTTTCCTTCCCCCTAATTCCCTCTAGCTCTTGACCATTTTCTTAAACTTTTATCGAAGGTGTGGAACTTTAAACAAAAAATATTTTCTTGATTTTTAAACTCTTTTCCGTCTATTTTCTTAGTGTCATTTTACTTTTTAAAAATCTTTTTTTCTGCTTTATTGCCTATAATAAATTAAAATTTAAACATATTTTCTAATAAAATGGACAATCTTGGCCTTTGCTTTATTAAGGGGGGTTGTTGCAAAATTTCTGTTTTGAACTGTTTACACAATTCTAATCTCTGATATCTAAAATTCCAATCTTCGGGTCAGAGGGGAGTCTTGGGCGTTCAAGGAATAAGGGGGTTATTACATAATTTATTTCTTTTTTCTCTAGAAGGGCCATCAATTATTTATGTCCATGCAAAATTTTATGGAGCCATTTATGTCCAAACGTCCAAACAACCCCCCTAGCTTGTAAGATAAAATTTCAACATTTTTTACATAATTTATTTCTTCTCCAACAACTTTTTATGGTCTCGATGTTAAAATTATTCCTACTATAATAAATTACATAAATAAATTAATTAAAATGTTTAACGATCATGAACATGTTAAAGATATTGGCGCTATTTAATGAGAGAGGAAAATAAGCATTTCTCTCTCTCTAAATGATCAGTTATTTTGTTTACATTTAAATTATCTAATAAAATAGCCTTATATCTTTGATGTAAAGTCTAAATTTGTTAAAAAATTTTTAAGTTTATCAGACTATCCGAAAAGTAATTTAATCTTCTGAATAGAGACCGGACTGGGAGTGTCGTAATACTGAGATTTTCGATCTCGTCTCGGTCCAGTCTCTACTTTTCAAAGACTTAAATATATGTATTTTTTTCTAACTTGATTATTAGAATTTTTAAATAAATGAGAAGATACCTGATCCTATGTAAATAATGTTTCCTAGTAGGAGGGGGAGGGGGTAATCTGAATGTTATTTATTATGGCAATATAATCAGAATCTACCTAATAATAACATTAAAATATTAGTAATTTCCAGTAATTTTGTATTTTAGGAAATTAATCTTTGGGGGAAAATTAGAGATCATCCATATATCATCATCCATATTAAAAATTTTCTAAAAACATTTATTCAGATCAATCTATTTAATTTGAGTGTGCCAATAAAAACAAAAATGCTATTAATTTTAATAATCTCCGCCTTTTTTCTATTTTGGACAGCAATAAGAAAAAATAATTATTGGAAAAATAGAGGAATTCCCGGTCCCGAACCTTCTCCTTGGAAAGGAAATTTAGACTTAATTTTTAATAAAAACCCCTCATCTCTACAATTATTTGATTGGAGTAAAAAATATGGAAGAATTTATGGAATTAAAAATGGATGGTTTAATACATTGGTTATTAGTGAACCAGAAATGGTTAAAGAATTACTTTTTGATAAATTCGAGAGTATGTATGGACATATGGTAAGTTTTGTTAAACAAACTTGGATTTGAAAAAGTGTTTAAAACAGTTTTCCAAGTTTAAGAACGATAATTTTTCTTCTAAAAATTTCTATCAAGTTTAAACCTATAAACTTTTTTTTGAATAAAGCTCCCTTTCTAAGGTTAGAAACCTCCTTCTTAACTTATTTAAACAATCTATTTTTAGTTGTACCCCGACCCGTATCCTGACCATATTTTGCTCCCCCGACCTGAACCCCACCCCAAAGCAATTGGGGCGGGGGTTTTTTTCCGCCCCCGAGCGTTCGGGTGCAACCCTAGTTTTAAGCATTTTAATACAAATTAATTAGAATAATTTTTACATTTAAATAATTTACAAAATTCTTTATTTAAAGGTTAACCCAATGATCGGTAATGTAAACACAAATAGTATGGTACATTTATTTGCAACAAAAGGAAGACGTTGGAAACGTCTTCGGCATATTGCTAATCCAGCTTTTTCTACTTTTAATTTAAAAAGAGTAAGAAATTTTTTCTTTTATTTACCTAATGTTTGACATTAAAAATAATCAAAACAATTTAAAATTCTCTAGTTAATTCTTAATTTTATATTTCTTTAATAATTAATATTTTTAGTTATTTTTTATTTATTAGTGAATTTAATTTTCTATAAAATTTATTGAGACATGTAAGAGGGTTCCCCTTTAGTTGGATGTTTTTTTAATAAATAAATATTTTATTAAAAATGTTATAACCGAAACCTCTCAAAATTTACCCAATAATTTTGTATTTTGATTCAATCTTCTGTCTGCTACTGTAGAAAATTTTGATTTTTTTAAGAAATTAAAGTATCTAGCAAATGATACAAAAATAATTTTAAAAAAGGGTTACCCATCATAAAATTATTAGGTGAATTTTAACTATGATTTCCACCAATAAATTACACACACTCCCCCCAGCTTCTGATTTAAAAATAAATTTTTATAAAATTTTTATTTTTAAGGCACTGCCAATAATTGATGATACAATACAAAATAATATTAAAATATTAAAAAATACTTATTTACCTGGAAATTACTTAAATATAGTCGAGTATGTCTAAAAAATTATTTAAAATTTATTCCTTTATTTTTAAAGTTATTTCACAGAATTAACTTTTGATGTAATCTATCGACTTGCTATGGGGAAAAAAGATTCAAAAGAATTTTGTCAATTATCAAGAGATACTCTTACAGTTTTTAACAATAATATTTTTGATTATCTTTCTTATATCTTCCCCTGGTTGGGACTAAATGTTCTCAGTCCTTTTCTTGGCGCTACAGGAAATTTGAGAAGAGATCCAGGGCAAATTTTGATAGAAAAGATTTATGAAGCTGTTATTAAAAGAAAAGAAGAGAAAATGAAGAAAAACGAAAGGGAAGAAGAAGAAAATGAAGAAAATTTAAATAATAAAAAATGGGTTAATTTTATTGACCTTTTTTTGGAATCTGAGGCCAAAGTAGAATTGAAAGAATATAGTGGAACATTTAATAGATCAGAAAAAGTGGAAAAGGTTAAAAGAAATTAAATTTGTTTAAAGTTTATTGGGTAGCGGAAGCAATAATAATAAATTATTATTAAAAGTTGAATAAAAAATGAGGGGGGGGGGGGTAAATAAACGTGAAAATAAAAGGAAATGAAAAAGGTTAAAGAATTCTTAATTTTTGATTAAATTTTTGATTTATAATTTAATTTTATTAAATTTTAGTCTTTAACGCCTGTCTAGGTCAGTCCCTTAAACTTTGATACATATTCCGTTTCTCGCGTTTCCTTCCCCCACAATTTGTACCGATTGGATGAACCTTTGGGTTGGGTTATTCTGTAAAAAGTACCATTTTTCCTTATTCCTTACTAAAAAAATTTGATATTTAAAATTTAGAATGAACGTCGTAATAGTATAGATGAAATTGTTATGAATTTATTCCTTTTTCTGTTAACTGGATTTGATACAACAGCAAATACTCTAAGCCTAATAGCACACAATTTGGTTTTTTATCCCGAGGTTCAGAAACGTTTATTTGAAGAAATTGAAGAAATTTGTGGGTTAGAAGAAGGGGAAATAATTAATTATGAGCAATTGGCTAAATTAAAATATGCAGATGCTGTGTTTTATGAAACACAAAGATTATGTCCAATGGCTGCAGCGTTAGTGTTTTTTATTTAAAAACTACGCGGGTATAAGGGATTTCACCCTAAATCTTCATCTGAATCCCTCAATATACAGCATTTAAAATTACCAAATCTAGGAAAACAAACGGGGCAGGCTTTGGAGAATTCTCAGGTTCAGTTTCGGATAACTCGTGACATCCTTGGTATTTAGGTTGGGAATAATGTTTTATTGGTCCTTGTAGACGATCAAAGAGTTAATGAATCCTTGTAACATAATCTCCTTTGAAATGTTTTGGTGTTTATCCTGAAAAATTAAAGTCGAGGAGATAGAGTACGGGGGCGCGGCCAAGTAGGCGCATAGCCTTAACTTGCTTCAAGATTTCCGAATCTTTTAAACTTTAGTATTAAACGATTCATCCCATCGAACTAAGAGATTGGTACCAAAATTATTAAGGACCAGAAAGAAAATATTCCTTAAATAAATATTAAATAATTTTAAGTGTTGTAAATCGAGTTTGTGAGGAGACAACAACGCTGGGAGATATAACAATTGAGAAAGGCACAGTTGTTTCTGCTGATTTATTCACTTTACATCGAGATAAAAAAATTTGGGGAGAAGATGCTGAAGAATTTAGACCGGAAAGGTGGTTATTAAATGAGAATATAAATACACCTACAGAATATTATTATCCTTTTGGGGGAGGGCCTAGAATTTGTATTGGAATGAAGTTGGGAATGATGGAAATTAAAATGATTTTAGTTCATTTATTACGCTCATTTGAATTAAAAAGATGTTGGAAGACTGAGGTAAATCTTAAAATTTGTAAAATCAGAAATAAAATTTAATAATTAAGGCTGAATTAAATTTTTCTGGCCAAGTTGTTCTGAACCCAGAAACAATTACTATTCAGTTAAAATCAAGACAAAGAATTTAATTAAACTACGAATTTCTAATAAATTATTTAATTTCTATTTATTTTGTTATGTTGTTATTTATTTTTTTTTATTATCACACTCTCATAAAACTTTTATTTAAAAATCAAAAATCCAAATAAATTCCAATAAACAATCTATTGATATTACTATTAATAAATCCCTGTAGCCCTATTTCCTTTATAATCCTATTTATACTTACTAACGGATTGTTACCCAACGTTCTCGATGTATAAGCGAGGTATTAGGCATATATTCTAAAGAATAGTTTGGAATAAACTATTTAAATAAACGTAACTCTGTAGTTATTTCCTATCATAAATTTTATACTCTTCTCAAAAATAGAATATTCAATTAATAATAAAATTTGATTTTTAAAAATTAAGGACTCGTTCAAGACCGAGATGTTGCCTAGATTATAATTTTAAATATTTCGATAGAATTTTTTAAATAGCAGTCATTCTCGTACTCTAATTAGAAGAGCTCTTTAAATCAATTTAAAAATTTGAGGTAATTAACAAAAAATCTAAAATAACCCCCTTCAATTCCCTTCCCTTCAATTCCCTTCCCTTCAATCCCCTTCCCTTCAATTCCCGTCCCTTCAATTCCCATAAAGAACATCTTCTTCAATCTTCTTCAATTCATCTTTCACAAAAAACTTAGTCTCCAATCTATATTTTTTCTTATCACTCAGTTTCAACTTCTTTCCACGTCTCAATTTATTGAAATCTCTAAAAATATTTTTACTAAGCGTTTCATTAATTTCAATAACATTTCCTCCTTTAATTCCAACAATCCAAACATTACAAATCCAATCTAAAAATCTTTTTTCAACGAATTCTTTAGGGCAAGGTTTATTATCCAGATATTTTGTTGGGGATACATGGCAATATTCAATCCTCGGATTTTTATTTTCAACAATTGATAAAAGTGAAAGTCGAATGCGGGTTTCAGTAAATTCACAAAATTGAGGTCCATAAAAGCTTAGTTCTGTATGTAAACAAATAATTGCCAAATAATTATCATATTTATCACTAAACTTTCCTCCATTTAGCCAATCTTTCCATATCTGTTCAGAATTATCAATATTTTTATTTTTCAATAAATTTTCAAACTGTGCTTGTAATGTTCTAAATTTATCAAAACCTCCTTTAATTTCCTCTTTAATAATTAAATCTGTACTTCCATTAATGTTAAATCCAGTATTTTGTGTAGGAAACCCCGGCAAAATAATTGGCCACAAAGTTTTTGAATGTTTTTCAAATCCTTCTTTTAATAAATTTTTAAAATGTTCTTCACGCTGTTTAATCTCTTTGTCCAAATTCCAATCAACAATCTTTCTCGTATTTTCATAACCTTTTGGGGTTTCAACCACAATTATTTTTTCTTCATCCAATTCAAGTTTAAACCAATAATTAATTAAATATTTAAATAATTCCATAATTATTGTTATTAAAGATTTATTTGAATTTTCTAAAACAAATTTGCTAACGAGCACAGCAAGTGAAGAACCATTTAAAAATCCAAATTTGCCGCCATAAATGTAGTGATCTTTTAATGAGTTATTAATTATGAAATTTAGTAATATTTTTGGGAATATTTGTAAAAACGTGGCGCGACACATGAGGATATGACTTTTGAGGACCAGACACTTGAGGACCGACTTTTGAGGACGCGACCTTTGGGGATGCGACTTTTAAGGACGCGACCTTTGAGGATGCGACTTTTGAGGATCAGACATTTGAGGATACTCTAATGTCAAAAAAAAATTAAAAAATAAATAATGTTAAATTTATGTTTAAAAAATTAAAATTTTTTAATTTTATGTAGGGTTGCCGATCTCACCAAATTATTCGGTTAACCGAACCGATAAACCGAACCGAATTTTTTGAGGGTTAAGGAGTTATTAAGGATTAGCGGTGGGGTATAAGTGAATTTTTGGGTATAAGAGGATTGATATCTGGTGATAGAAGGGGTTCTGAATTGGTCAAGGGGGATTTAATTAATATCAATAGAGTAACGAGGGGCATACGTTTTGTAGAGCGATATATATGATTAGGAGGGATATCGAAAGATTAAAATTAAGTGAATCGAAGGAAATATTGATGGATTAGGGACTCTCTAAAGGGGAGATTAGGGAGGGATAAAGGGATTTAAGGGATAAGGAATGATGGGTGGATATGAGAGAATTTTGGCGGATTAATAGTGATAAAGAGTTAAAATTCAATCAAAAATAGCCACTTTAATTCACAGATATCCTTTCCACATCCCTGATTGCATCCTTTCCAAATCTCTTGCAAATCCCAAATCCCTTGATATCATAGAATATTCTTCAAATCCCTTCATATCACAGAATATTCCTCAAAGAGGGATCGAGTAGGATATCGGGGGGATTAAAACAAACTTATCTATTAACAAATCTAAACTAAAAAGGATAATCATTCATCTAAATATCTGGAAAATTCAATTATTTGCTCGTTAGGCCTTGAGCAAGCCATAAAATTACAAAATTTTAATTTTTTAAACATAAATTTAACATTATTTATTTTTTAATTTTTTTTTGACATTAGAGTATCCTCAAATGTCTGATCCTCAAAAGTCGCATCCTCAAAGGTCGCGTCCTCAAAAGTCGCATCCCCAAAGGTCGCGTCCTCAAAAGTCGGTCCTCAAGTGTCTGGTCCTCAAAAGTCATATCCTCATGTGTCGGGTAGCCTGTAAAAAATATTTGTGGAATTTTAATTTTATAAATTCCTAAAATTACAATATTTTTGGAAATAATTACCTATATTTAATAATTTCTCATACAGAAATATTATTTTAAATTGAAATTGTAAAATATTATTTTGAATTAACGTATTTCCTCTATTGGAATGCCACCCTCTAATAGAATGCCAGCTTTGAAGGTGATTGAAAAATAGAATGCCATGGCATCCTAATAGAGAAAATACGATAATTATAAGCAGTGTTTGGAAGCTCGTACCAAAATACGAGAAAAAAATTAGGCAAGTACGAGTACGAAAAAAAGGCCTGTACGAAAGTACGAGTACGAGCAATTTTCAAAATTCCAAACACTGATTAAGTAAGTAACATTGTCATATAATTCTTACTTTTCGCCCACAACTTTACTGTAATATATGCCAGTCGAAATTTATTTATATTTTTATCAAGCAATTCAACAAAACGTAAAGTTGATCGTACTCCTAAAGATAATTATTTTTTATCTCATTCAAATTCACAAAAAATTACCAGAAAGTGCATAAATCATTCCTAAAAGTGTATTTAACCTCAACCTAATTATCGTTTCATTATTTGCTTCAAAATAAATATTTGGCATTTCCTCCCTAAACTTTTCAATAACTTCATCCAATTGTTTCATAGTTAAAGAATTTTCTTCTTTAAAAAATTTATTTAACAATTCTTCTTCAAGCGTTACAAAAGAAAGGTCAAATTCAAAACCGGCAAATTTCAATCCAATTATCGGCACTCGCCCATAAATTCTTCTCAGATTTTCAACTTGGGGATTCTTTAATATTTCAGAATAATTCTGAATTAAATAATTAAAAATACCTCACATAATTTACAAAAAAGAGAATAATCCTCCTTAACTTCATTCAAATCTCCTTCCTCCTTCGAAATATTCTCTCTATTTAAACATTTTTTCGAAATACATTCAAAATTTCCAAAAAAATCATTTTCAAATTGTGTAGGCCAATAACCTTTACGAGCAACTAAAATAACCCCATCTATGTCAGAATTTATTGTTGCAGCACCTAAACGGTGTGATCCCGACAATAAAAATTTTGGAACTTCATTTGGAGTATTTTTTTCATTATTTTGATGTGAAAAAGGTATCTTAATTTTTTGAACAAAATATGATGAGTTAATTTTTTAATTTACCCAATTTTTGATTAATTCTTTCATTTCTCTTTTTGCCTTTTGTAAACTAGACCATTTAAGGTGTTTGTGAGTTAATAAATCCGAATCATATTCACGAAGCACTCTTCGAAGCTGTAAAAATATATTGTAAAGCATATAGCTATTTAATTCCTAAGGTGGTGTAATGGATAGATAACACATCAGTCCGGTCTAATTAAGATGCTAATTCACTCCCAGCCTCTTTAATTTTATTTAAAAATTCTTTTAAATTTTCCTTTTGCACTAGCTAAAGGAGAGAAAAAGCTATAACCAGCTGCTTTACTATATTTGTAATCCCCGAAGTTTTATAAGGATTTACCAACAAATTTTCTTCAATTTCCTCTTTAATTTTATTTAAAAATTCTTTTAAATTTTCCTTTATTAAATTCAAATTCTTTTCATTATTTGATAATATTTGGATCCTTTTACCGTCCCATTTATCTTTAATTTCATTAATCCACTTCCTCTCTTCCTTATTTTCATAATTAACTAGATCTTTTGCTAAATCTAAAGTATTTTCCATTCTATTTAAGAATGGCTCAATTTTGAATTTTTCATTAATAAAATACTTTTGTATTTCTTTATGGAAATTTTCATCGTAAAATGCAGATTTTTTATTTTCTTTAGTTTTATCTATAAAATAATTTAATTGATTAAAAAATAAGATGCGTGATTAGCGGATATTAGGATATTAAGGTTCGATATACGTGACAGATCGTGTCTAGTATCTCTGTAAAGCTCTTAATCAGAATTCGTCCCGAGTTGTATAATACCATCAAGTTTAGCTTTTTTCTGAATTCCGGGATAGCCTGGAAAGTATATATCCTAACATGGCACAATAAGGGTTTTTGTGGGTTAATTCAATTAAACAAAAGAGAAAAACATTTAAATAAACCAAAAAATTAACCTGAAACTTCCCCTTGCTGTTCTTTTCGGGATTTAATTCTTTCCAAAAATTTTTGTTTCTCCAAACGTTTTTCTTTTCTCAATTGTTTTTTCTTATAATATTTAGATTCCCCCAAAAATACTTTTTTTGGTTTCACTTGTTTACTTAATTTATTTTTTCTTTTTAATTTTATTTCACTTGATCCCTGAGAAGTTTCTGATGATATATCAGACGCTTCCCTCATCTTTTTATTTTTTCTTTGTTCCTCAGGGTCTACTTGATCTTTCTGTTCCTTTTCTACTACTCTACCAAGTTCTTCACTATTTATTCCAAAGTTCTCAACATTCGTTCTCCATCCAAATTCAGTAATCATTCTGACAATACCAAAATAACCAACAAAATCTCTTAATGCTTCTTTTGCCTCCGGGCTTGATAATTCTTAATTTTTTTTTATCAAATATAGAGAAACCGGCTCGATTAGATTTTTAAATTAATTTAGACTTTTAGTATTTAATCAAAAATATCCACAACCATAATTTTTTAATTTAAATTTCTATATGTATACATCGACGGAAGAATCTATTTTCAGGAAAAAGTTTACATATATTTTCCGAAAAATCCATTTTTTTAGTTTAAGGAGGAGGTTAAAATTTTATTCATATTTGTTACCTCCATCCGCTTGACTAGGAACTATGCATTGCCTTATAAATCTAAAGTTTTTATGGATAAATTTTCCATGAAAGGAGATTTTTTCTTGTCAATATAAATATTAATTTAGCAACATTCAAAATACATGTATATGTACTCACCAACTGACAAATTCACTCTTATTTCGAAAATTTGGTCCTTTTCAGCTTTAGTTATATCAGGTTTTTCAGGCTCCAATAATGATTTTATAATAAAATCTGTAATTTTCCCCTTAATCCAATTAACGTGTTGAATATATTTTTCTAAATCCCCTTCAATTTCATATTTGCGTGATTCTATTTTTATCCACTCTTCTTCCACTTTGTCTGATATTCCGACCGCAATGTATTTATCAAGCTGTTCAAGCACAAATTCGTTTAGTTCGGCCTAAAATTTATAAATAATTGCACATTAATAAATCTCTGACCTGAACCTGCTTAAATCCTAAGGTAAAAAATAGAGACATAATTATGTCCAAAAATTATCAAAGGATTGAAAGGACTAGCTAGGAAAAACAAAACATAGCGAGACAATCTACCGTATTTACTTTATTAATTCCCCTGAGAAATTATTTTTTCAACCCATCCGTGGCATGGGGAATTAATCAAGGGAGCGGAATTATTCGAATTTTGAAATTTAAACGTGTAGTAGGGTATTTGGGGGAGGGAGATTATTGTTTCAACTCATCCGCAGCAGAAGGAATTATTTGAGGGAGGAGAATTAATCGAGTAAATACGGTAACTATGATCCAAAATGATAAGATCATTGGACGATAAATTAACATCCCCTTCTAAATCTTCGTTTAAAAACACCTGCATCAATGCCATTTCTTTCTCTTTCTTCTCCAATCTTGCAATATCCATCACAAATAATTCATCAAATTTGCTTTGTAAAGACAATCTCCGATTTATCCAAACTTTATTTAAATGTTTTCTAGACAATCCTTCATTATCTAAATTTTCTTTTACTTCTAATAATTTATTCATCCAACGTGCCCACAAAATCATTCTACAAGCTATTAGACTAGCTATACTTAATTGTTTGTCTCTTCTTCTAATTATTACATTGAAGCAATGCTCTTTAGCAATAAAATCATCATAAAATACTTAAAATAATTATTTTTAGGAAAAGAAATATTTTTTTAAATTTGCTCCATTCGCTTAATCAAATAAACAATTTGCAATTTCACATGAAGGTTGACCTTTTCTAACGACAAAGGTCCCCCGACTTTATCATCCAATTCTCGACTATTATCTTATTTCTGTTATCCACTTTTGTTTATATCTTGACCCTTAGATTGTCTCGATATGTTATGTCCGAGGGTTATAGGTTATCCGAGGTTATATCCGAGGTTATTTTTTTCTAATGTTATTCTATTTTATTTCTTTATTTTACTATGTCTCCTCATTATCAGATTTGGTCTAGCTATTTCTCTCCCTTATTATTGGTTCCTTATATGGAGAATAAAATAAAATAATAAAATAGATAATATAATTCAGTCTAGATAATGTAATTCAGTCTGAATCCTCAGAATACTAGAACCCGGGGTAGGCTATAATCTCAATTATAGCAAAATTATTTTACATTCATCTTGTTGCAAGGAAGGTATCAATTTATAATTCTGAATAAATTTTTCCATTTTTGTAGAACTTCCAGGAATTAATCCTATTGTATATTTAAACACATTAGCATATTTATGTATAAACTTTGAATGTTCCTCTTTCATATCCTCTCTCATTTGCTCTAAAGCCTCGTTAATTTGGTGTACTTCAATACAGATTTTTTCATGTTTCCAATTTAAAAGTTTATTTAAATCCCTTTCTGAACCTCTAAAAAATTTTAAAAAATAATTAAATATTTAAAATTACTTTTTTTCAACATTTGTAATTAATTCTGAAAAATTGAGGATTAAGCATACAGCGCGGGGTGTACAAATTTTTTCATTTGGTTTGACGTTAATAATGCAATTCCTAAATGTTTCAATCCGATTTTCAATCTGAAAAGAATATTTTAAATACATATTTCTATGCTTTCACTCCAGACATTTATTGCCAAATAATCTAGCCAACACAAAAAACTCCTTATTTCCTCCTATTTTTGGGTATTATTAAATTTATAGTTTAATTCTCGATTTAAACTATTCAATTAACCAAATTTCCACCTAATATTGTTCTCTATTAACGAAATTTCCTCTAATAGAATGCCACCCTCTTATTGAATGCCAACTTTGAAGGTGATTGAAAAATAGAATGCCATGGCATTTTAATAGAGGAAATAAGGTAATTCTCCATTTATATCCCAAACAATTTAATTTTAAGAGTTTTTTAATTTTAAAATCTTACTTCTAAAAATTTATGAGGATTAAAGTCTTCGATAGCTTTTAGTCTTCTAATTAGTTTATTTAGCATAAGAGGGACAACCATACGCAATTCTACTTCTTCCGATTCTTTAGGGCCAAGTTTTGGAGAAGAAAATTTTTGATAAAGATAAAAACGTGTTTCCTCCAACATTACTTCTAAAATAATCAAAAATAAATTCCTTTAATAAATTGTATAAAATATAAATTAGAGAAGGAGGAATGATCGAGTTTCAAATCTGTTATTATTTTTTTGAAGATTCTTTGAGTGTTTAATCCTGTCTTAACTAGAGCTGGGCGGTATCTGGATTCCGACCTAAAATCGTTATCGGTATTTTGGAATGATGATACCGATCTCGATACCGGCTCGGTATCGGGATTGACAAAAAACTGGTATAATACCGCCCGATACCGGTCGGGATCCCGATCCCGCCCAACTAGACTTAGCCATTCATTCCTCTTAAACAATCCATCAACAAATACTAACCAAAATGTAAAATTGACGGAAATTTCTCTTCCAATTTAATCAAATTTTCTTCATTTAAAATTTGAATTAATTGCCCCATTCGATTTTCTCTTTTTGAATTTTCTATCATATAACTAATTTTTTTCGATTTTCGAATAAGCCAATCGAGGTAGTAAAACAGAATATTTTGACTGACCTTTATGTAATTTTTTATTAGGATATAAAATAAATAATTTATAAAAATTACATTTAGTTCGTTTAGTTTATTTTTTGTTTCTAGTATTTTCTCAAATGAAGTAAGCATTTCTTCATCAAATATTTTGGGCATTTTATTCTACAAAAATTAGAATTAGAATCAAAGATTAGAATCATTAAATCGAGACTAGAGTACAAATCCCGAAAACGGGAATGGATTTGTCTTTCGGTCTCGGGATCAAAAAATCGGGATTGGGATTCAAAAACCCGTGATAATCCCGCTCGATTCCGACCGTGATCCCGATCCCGCCGAGACCCGAATGTTTAAAATATTTTAATGGTTTTACAATTGTTGTTTTCACATGTTTCTTCCACCATTCATTAGATTTCAATTCATTGTTTGACAAAACTTTTTCGTAGAAAAAATCGGAGATTGTTTTTATTTTATTACTAATACTTTCCTCTGATTGTAAATTATCATTTTGTAGTTTCTCCTCAATTTCTAACCATTCTTCTTTTAATTTAATTAATTCAGAATGTTCTTCGCTTATATGCTTTAATTTATTAATTTTTAAAGAAAAACGTATCATTTAAATTTCCGATTAGTTGGGGGATAATAATAGAAATTTATTTGAAATTTTAATTAAAAATATTTGAAAATATTCCATCTTTACTCAAAATTTTAATTAAATACTTACTTCAATCATTTTGTAAATTCCCATTTCTAAATAACAATATTTGGCATCAGCCTCTATCAACATTCTATTTAATTCTAAGTCTGATATTTTATTGTAAAAATTTTCAAAATTTTCTACATATACAGACATCTTTTCATCTTAATTTAAAATTTAATAAGAATACTGCCTGTTGACAGTATAATCCCTCGTGGATGATAGAATATTCTCAAAATTTAGGAACTAAAATGATTAAAGTAGAATGATTAAAGCACAATCAGAGGCTAACCACATCTAAAAAACGTTCACTAAACTGAGTTTTATACCTACATCATTGGGAGTATATTTTAGCAGATCAAACTTTAAAATAATAATTACCGGTAACTCTGCACTCTAATTCATCGTTGTTTGTAGAATTATACTGTGGGGAGGAATGACTCTTAATTTAATTGAATTTTATAATTTATAAAAAAATAATAAATTTACTTCAGAGGTTTTACGTGTTTTGGGGCCTTCTATTTGACGCAATAATTTTTTAGCTTCATTGTTTTTACATAAGGTTTTCAAATCTAAAATAGGTTATCTTTAAAGAGTTAATAATGTTTGTTGTTTATCACTAGAGACAAGATTTTTAGGCAAATGCCCGTTTTTTCCTAACTAGACCTATTTTTAACTTTATCGTGCCTAAGAATCCTGTCTCTATTTATCACTAACTTTTTACAGAAAAATATTACGGACAGATTTACTCAAAAATTTCATTTGATACAAAGGATTCTCCCCCTCCAAAACTCTTGCAGAATTTACTAGTAGCTTTTACTTATTTATGATTTTCGTGAATTTTTAATATAAAAAATAAAAAAAAAAATTGCCTTTATCAAATTTTTTATCCTGATTTTGAAGAGTTTCAATTGCATTTCTGTGATAGGAATGTAACCATTCTTTCTGTATATCTTTATCAAGCAATTGCAAAAAGGTATCTGATTCAACTCCTATTTTCTCCATTATTTCCTCGTGAATTCTATCCTCCATAGGCAATAAATTTAATGATTCACTTCCCACTAAAATTTCAAGATTTATTTCCTTCTGAATTTTTTGACTGTAGATATTCTGTCCTTATGGATTATTTGTCAATACGTCCTATGATTAGGTCGGTATGAAGACCGGGAAGAAATGGGACCAGCAACCTCGTAGCGGTCCCATATTCACCTATCAGCTAGATCCTAATTTTCTTTTAACAAAATTTTAAAAATATTATCATAATAATTTTCTTGCCTCCCTTTTTCTTTTCTTCTTCCGAACACCTTTTAGCCATGTAAAGAATATTTTTATATTTAATAGTTCTTAATTTCAGATCTATTGGAGTTTCAATAAAAATTAGATCAACAAAAATCATCATTAAATTAACATAATATTCCCAACTATTTATTGTATTCGTTGGGTAATCACTCAACATTTGTTCATTAATTGAATAAATTGACACTAGGATGTCTAAAGATATCCTTGTTTTATTCTTTCCATCCTTTGTGTTATTCAAATATTCCAAATAGTATTGAGATAATAGATCAAGAATGCCTTCTTCGTTTCTTTCTGTTAAAAATTGTGATATAGGTATTTTAATTAATTTATATCATGTACTTATTATCAAATGTAGAATTACCCGCCTATCAATTTTTAAATCAAAAAATAAAATCTAGAAAAAAGTTCCAATAATCAAGTTTTTCTTATATTTAATAAAGAAATTTAAGCCTCTATTCATTTTAAATTTTAAATAAAACGAGAAGCTATTGGAATACCGTATTTCCGACAATAAAACCCCACCCTGAAATAGAGCCACAATTTAGAAGATAGTTGAAAAATAGAGCCCCATCGAGTTTTACATATTTCCGGATATACGGTATACGCAAGAGAGAGATGAATTTAATCCCGAGCAGACATCGATCCTGCGACCTCTCGGCAGTATTGCTAGGCGCTTTGCTCACCACGGAACAAATATATTTATAATTCCATTACCATTTTTAAGCAAGGAATAAGCACTTAAATTATTGTCGGGATCCTCAAAAATTCCTTCTAAATTTTCTTCCAGTTGAAGAAATTTGACCATTCTTCCCTTTGCACCTCTCACATTTAAATAATTTTTACGGAATTCCTCATTATTTTTTAAAATTTCTAACAAATCCAATATTATTCCATTTTCCAAGTCTTTATTCACGGATTCAGAATACTTTTCAGTATTCACACTTCCCCCTTCTTTAAGTTTTATTTTCCCTTCATTGTCACAGTATCTCAAGCCTAGGAATTTTATAAAACTTTCAATCTTTTCTGTTTGACATTTTTTTGAATTAATTTCAAAATGCTCAAAAACTTGTTTAAAAAATTCTAACAAACAATTATTTTCTTGATCTTTTTCTTTTTTCTTCTTTCTCTTTTTTGGAGCCTGAAAAATGGATGGGTATAGAATATTCAAAGGAAAATCCAGAAAAATCTGTCTGGATCAAATCAGGATTCAAATCCTTGGGCTCGGTTTTTCAAAAATCTTGACCTCGACCAACTTTTAACATAAGAATCCGGTCTTTATTAATACACTATACCTTTTCATGTTGCTTTTCTTCACCTATTTCCGATTCTTCGACATTACTTGTTGACACTTCAGATTTTATTTTATCATCAGTTTCTTTTTCAGCTTCATTTTTATCCTTTAATCCTCCAATATTCATTAAACCATATTCAAATAATTTTGATATTTTTAGTCCAGCTTTTATATTTCCAATTCTATATTCATTTAAATCATTAAGGATAATTCGGTTGTAGAGATAAGTTTTGAATTCCCAATCGAGTAAATCTGAACTATTTAAAGTTAAAAATCAGAAAATGTGTTCTGACACTTTTTGGATAGTGACGGAACAAATTTAGGAAGCAGGAGGATGGAACTGGTCCAGAGATATTTTTCAGATCGTATCTCAGAATCTCAAAATTTATCCTGAAATATTCCCTGAGATCTTCCGAAGTCGACGATTTCAATTTATCTTTATCAGATAAATTTAGTCTTAAGTAAATTAATATGTAATTCGTCTTACCAATTCTCATCTGCACAGGAAACTCTATTTCCAGCTTAATAAACATATTTTCATTCCCTAACAATTTTCGCATTCTTGCCTTCACATTTTTCATCTTTTCATCATTTAATTTATAAAATTCACTTGCAAACCCATTCGATGTTGATTTTTTTAAAGGTTTATTTTCATCAATTAACAACTTTTTTACTTCATTTATATGAAGAATCTCTATGTTATCTCGCTCATTATCTATAATTATTTTATCTTCTGAAGAGTAGTCAGGACTTAATCCTTTTTTTGAAATATTCTCAAAATTTTCGATTTCCTTAAAAAATATTAAAATTTGATTTCAGCAATAATTTATTTGTACATTCTTTGCTTAGAAATAGGGTTGGGGTTTCGAGTCGGGCCGGCGTTCGAGTCATTTTTTCGGGCCTGATTTTTATCAGCCGGCCCGACCGAGTCTTTTCGGGCCAAAATTCACTGCCCGACTCGATCTTTCGGACCGGGCCGGATCGGGCCCCAACCCTACTTAGAAATGGTAATGGATAGTATATTTGTTTTAAGGATGATCCTTTACAAATCACCAAAAGGGGAACAACTAGTGAGTAAATGCTTTCATTTTGATTGAGTGTAGAGTTAATTTTTAAATGAAAGTTTACTCTATTTATTTTATCGCGTAATCTCCTGTTTTCTTCATTTGCAGCTACAAGTTCCGAAGTTGTGTCTGACGCTTGTATCGATGAACTTGCTAAAAAATTTATATTTAAAATTTTTTAATTAAATAAAAATCTTTGTCACATTATAAAAAAATTAACTCACAAACATTCTTTCCCTTAGATTTTTTATGTTTCTTGGAAGAAGAAGTGCTCTTTTGAATTAATTTGATATTTTCCTCTATTTTTGAATTCAAAATTAAAATTGTTTTTTCATAATAGAGTTTATAGTTTATTTCAATTTTATTTTCCAAATCTTTTATGAATGTTGTTAAATAATATCCTCCCAAACTATCTAATTTATCTATTAAATTTTTAATTAAGTATATTTATAGAAAAATATGTTGTGATGAGGATCACTTCTAAGGTTTCGATGTGCGCTGAGATTATAGGGAGGGTAGGCTGTATTTTGTCGCGAAGCGAAGTCGGAACAATTTTTATTTTCCCACAATTTTAATTATTGTCCATAAACACTTTTTTGTACTCCTTATCTTCTAAATAGATCTAAACAATTTTTCCCAGCTTTTCTAAACTTTAGCTGTAATTTTCCTCTTGTGTCCATAGATGTATATATATGCTTAATCATTTCCCACAACTGGTTCATTCTTATATGTTTTCCTATTACCAAGCATTTTCTATTATGCTTTTTTCCTGCTCTAACTTTAATTGAATAACTTCCTGTTATATTTATTGGTTTTGGAGAAATAAAATATTTGTTTGAAATATTTAGTGTTTTCGCTGGATTCAGAATTACCCTTATTAGAGAATATTCCCAATAATCCCAATTCATTTCTCTACAATTTTAATGTTTAATATACCATAAAATATTTTCAGACACTTACTGAATTAGAGCCCCAACTTAAAAGTTTTGAAAACATAATCCAGATCCTTTTGGCTTTTAGCCAGATTATGCGTCCAATCATACCCTATCCGTTTAATAAAAAATTTGCATGTCCAATTAATATACCTATTTTGTTCCCAGACGGGATATGTATAATTTAAAAACAACACGCAAAAATTTTTATTAGACTCGTAAAAATTTAATTGGAGGCTACCTTTTGCTTCAATAATTAATTTTCTTTTGTGAATTGAAGAAATAAAAATTAGAAAAAATATTAGGGTAAAATGCTTCATTTTATCAAAAACCTAAAAAAACTAGTCAATATATACAAATTATTAAAAATTATTATTTTTAAATGGAGGATTTCTCTGAAGGAATTATTTGGTTGTGAAGAGGAGATAATTAAAAAATAAAAAATATTTCTTGGTGAAAGGCAAATTGATTTATAAAAATATTTAAAGAATTAAAAACCTCCTTCCCTCCCTCCCTCCATCCTTCCCTCCCACCCTCCCTCCCTACCACCCCCCCCCCCAATTTCCTCCTCCTTCAGAGGATGTTGTAAAAACTACTTCACTCACATGCTATCTCTTCTCACTCACACGCCTGCCTTTCTTAAAAAATTTTTTGGCAGGCAAATTTAAACAATGAATAAAAATCGACAATGTATAATTGATTAATTTAGAATTTTTTAAATTAAATTTATTTTAAATTAGAAATTTCCAAAAAGTTTTTTCCAGGTTTTTATCTAATTTTTTGGATAGATCTCAGACCTCAAAATAGGGAGAAAAATAAGACAAAAGTATTTCTATTTAAAAAATATTTCTAAAATTAAAATTAAAAACATTTTTAATTTATTTAGGTGTGAAAACATTAAATGAATCTCTCATTCTCTTTTTTTTAGACTCATCATTACATTATTATTTTCTCAATGTCGCCGACCTTTACAGCAGGGTTGCGTCGTAGTTACGAATTGCAGCGTTTTTAGTTACGAATTACGAAAATATCTGAAAAAATTACGAAAAAAAATATTAATTATTATTTCAGAAAATACCTCTCTTACTTTGACATTACTCAATGGTTCAAATCCAGGATTGTAAAATGGGATTTAGACAGATTCTTCTTCCAAAAATAATTGTTTTTAAACTTTTATTTTAATTTTAAATTAGTAATTTTACTTTTGTAATTTTATTTTAAATATCTTAAACTTGAAAAAATTTTAAAAATTTTAATTTAGTCAGGAATTTCCCAAAATTTTCGCCTGCGGTGCAGAAAATTGAAGAGTAATGGCTTCATGGCCATCTAAGCTTCAAAAAATTTTTTACGTCTGCTCTAAAAATTGAATTTTTTCTCCTAAGGCATTCTAAAATTCTCAAACTTTTCACCTGCGGCGCAAAAATAGAAGTTGAGATTAAGACGGATATCGAGAGATTAAACTGGGCCGAGTTATTTTGAGTTATTTATATAAATTTTTCAGCATATTCTCTACAATATTTATGCACATAAAATGCCAGAAATATTTTAACTCTAATAATACTTCAAAATTTTTATTTAAAAAAATTAAATTTAAAAATATTTTGAATAAGAGAATTATTAGTGATTCGTGTTTAATGTCATAATTTGTATTTTCTTTATTTCCTCAAATTTAGTTTTACACAAATCTTTCCTGAATTTAATACAGCTTGTCCAGCCAAAGAAGGTTTTAACTAAAATATTTTTTAATTTATTTTTATTTTTTTTTATTTTCTCACCACTGTCTCAGAACATTTCTCCAATTCAAATGAGCGTAGTAAATGAACTAAAATCATTTTAATTTCCATCAGTGCCAGACGCATTCCAATACAAATTCTAGGCCCTCCCCCAAAAGGATAATAATATTCTGTAGGTGTATTTATATTCTCATTTAATAACCATCTTTCCGGCTTAAATTCTTCAGCATCTTCTCCCCAAATTTTTTTATCTCGATGTAAAGTGAATAAATCAACAGAAACAAATGTTCCCTTCTCGATTGTTATATTTCCAAGAGTTGTAGTTTCCTCACATTTTCTATTGACAACACTTAAAATTTGTAGGAATTTTTATTTAAAAAATTATTTTTAAATTAGGAAACGGAAACAAGGGTTTATTGGGCCTGGAACTTGAGGAAAATTCTTGCAAGTTTCCTTTTAGTTTAGGGATATTTATATTCAATTTCCAACATTTTTACTAAATTTATCAGTTTAATTAACCAACTCAGTCGCGATTGGACATAATCTTAGTGTTTCTTTAAACACAGCATCTGCGTATTTTAATTTAGCCAATTGTTCATAATTAATTATTTCCCCTTCTTCTAATCCACAAATTTCTTCGATTTCTTCAAATAAACGTTTCTGAACTTCAGGGTAAATAACCAAATTGTGTGCTATTAGGCTTAGCGAATTTGCTGTTGTATCAAATCCAGCCAAAAGGAAAAGAGAACAATTAAGTACAATTTCGTCTAAAGTATTATAACGTTCAAACTGAAAATGAAAAAATTATTGATAAAGTTATAGTTAAAATAAAAAAAATTTTTTTGATGTATAATTTGATAAAACATTATTTAAAATCCATCTAAAAAGGCCATTATTATGGGAAGAGAATCGTTAACTAAAATGGAAACACGTTAAGCCCTATTCCTGTTGTTATAGTTTGGCTTGGAGATAAACCATCAATGTTATTTAGTTGTTATATACGTACATATTTCATCTTTTCAACAGTCCAAAAACTCGTAAATGAAATAAAGCTTTAGTTAGGCATAATAAAATAATTTCCAGAAAAAATTAGTCATTAATTTTAACTGAGGTAGCTCCCCGTCCCCGACGATTTTTTGGCAAAAACCCCGACCGAAGACTCTACCCCGGCGAATCCCGATCCCCGACACTTCCGACCCCTAAGGCTCGGGGAGCTACCCTAATTTTAGCACATTAACCATCGAGACACAAATCACCTTTTCTTTTTTGTTATAAGTTCCGTTACTCATTTTCAATTCAACTTCATTATTTTCAGCCTCAGATTCCAAAAAAAGGTCAATAAAATCAACCCATTTTTTATTATTTAAATTTTCTTCATCTTCTTCTCCTTCCCTTTCATTTTTCTTCATTTTCTCTTCCTTTCTTTGTTTCACAGCTTTATAAATACTTCCCATCAAAATTAATATTGGATCTCCTCTTAATTTTCCTGTAGCTTTAACAAAAGGTTCAAGTATATTTTCTCCAAGCCAAGGGAATATAAAGGCAAGATAATCAAAAATATTATTGCTAATTTGAATAACAGAATCTCGAGCCATTTGACAATATTCTGATTTAAATTGCTTTGATTCCTTTTGCCCCATCGCGATACGAACGATTATATCGAAAGCAAGTTCCACAAAATATCTGGAAAATAATATTTTTTTGACTGAGACACTTACTACTTTTTTATTGAAAATTTCTAAAAAAAGGATGGAGAAATAGGAAATAAAAATAGGAAATATGATATGGGTATATTGCCACGGCATACCTTACCGTGACCAACACTAGTCTCTCAGAAAACCCAGGAAACTAGGAAAAATAAAATTTTTGATTTGTTCTTAAAAATTTGAAACTTCTTCCTGAATAGTAAACAAAATGGTAATGAATAATTTTTTAATTAACTAAAGGCTTAACTCGAGAATACTGATAGGTAAGATAATCAAAAATAAATACTATTGCCCCCTCAATTATTCTTTAATTAACTCACTCATGTAAATCAACAAATTTTCCTGATGATTCTGCTTCTTTTAACAAATTAATATTTATTTTAATAGAATCATCAATTATTGGCATTACCTTAAAAATAATTAATCTTTTTAATTAAAAAAATTATTTCTTTACTCTTTTTAAATTAGAAATTGAAAATGCCGGATTAGCAGTTGAACGAAGTCGTTTCCATCGCTTCCCTTTAGCGAAAAATAAATGAATTAATTTATTTGTGTCTACATCACCAATAATTGGACAAAGCTTTAAATTAAAATTTTTTTATTTTAGAAAATAAAAAATCAAAATTTTAATAAAGAATTTTGAAATGAACTTATTTCCTCTAAAATAATGCCTCGTAAAAATTGTCTTAAAGAGGGTCTGTTCTATACTAGTGTTCAAAAATGGATTTTTTTGGCTCCCATCCAATGAGTTTTCCATATCATAAGTATAATAAATCAGCTACACTTCATAGATAAAATGGAGTAAAGCAGCTGGGCTATAGCTATTTCTCTCCTTTATCTAGTGCAAAAGGTGAATCGTCGGCTGGGAGCGAACCAGCATCTTCAGTAGACCGGACCGGTGTGTCATCCACTACACCATGCCGACTACTGTACAGCCTTAGGAATTAAATAGCTACACTCTGTTCCAAAATTATAACCGCACCAGTTTTTTCAATCACAAAGATATAATTTTCAATTCCTAAGATTTTAAATTTAAACTTACAGCTCTTGCATGAAAATATTCAAATTTATCAAAAAGTAATTCTTTAACCATTTCTGGTTCACTAATAACCAACGTATTAAACCATCCATTTTTAATTCCATAAATCCTTCCATATTTTTTACTCCAATCAAATAATTGTAAAGATAAAGGATTATTATATCCAAAAATTAAATCTATATTTCCTTTTATCAGTAAAGGTTCTGGTCCTCGAATTCCTCTATTTTTCCAGTAATTATTTTTTCTTATCGCAGTCCAAAATAATAATAGAGAAGATATTGTTATTAATAATAATATTAATAAAAACATTTTTTTCTTATTAAAAATAAAACTATATAGGTATATTTAATTAATGATTACTATTTATTTTTCTATTTAAATACTTAATACTTTTAATAAATTATCAAGAAAGTATTTTGTAGTTTATATGTACTTTTAAGGAGTTTAGTATATTCTACTTTTCCACTTACATATACCCCCAATAATAATTAAAGATAAATTTTAGGAAAATTTCAAATTTTTCTAAAAGTTAGGATAATTTCAACGATTAATAGATAGGGTTGTACCCCGTCCCCGGCCCCCCCCCCCCCCCCCCCGTAAAAAAATAAAAAATTTTCCTCGTCCCCGTCCCCCCCCCCGTAAAAAAATAAAAAATTTTCCCCGTTCCCGTCCCCCCCGTCGGGGAACAACCCTATTAATAAAGTTGTCAGCTGAAGTCTGAGCTAATTTTGTGTTTTCTGCGTTGTTTTTTGGGTATTTTTTGCTTCTGGGTTTATTTATTTATAATTTCCTACGCGGTGGGGGTATCATTAATTCTATTCGCAACAGGTCAACTTATCCCCATAAAATCTTTTTTGGAATAGAAAGCCCAACTCACCCATAGTTATTGTACACACAGTAAGGACCTAGAAACGTTACTTATTATCATAGGGTAAGAGCTGAAAACAAGAAAAAACATATTCAAAAACAAAAAAGTTTATATTATAGAGAATTAAACAAGGAACAAAAATAATTAAGAATTTTCTATTGAGATTTCAGGCAAAAGTCCCATTACTTTTGGGCCACTCTGTATAATGAATAATTATTTATGTTGAAAAATAATTATAAACTACAATAATTATTTGATAATTTATTATCATTCTTATAGAAAGGGAAAATATTGATAAAATAAATGTAAAAGTAAAAATAAATGATATTTATGTACATAGTTTGTAATTAATAAAACATACATATTAGCGAAAAATTAATTTTAAAAATTCTTTGTGTATAGAAAGGTAATTTGAATAATTTTTATATTTCTAAATAATATTTTTAAATTTTGTTTAATATTTTCATTCCTTCAGTAACATTTTGTGTAAAGTCGAAAGGCGGAATCCCTAATATTTACTTAAAAAAGGTGATCAAATAGATGAAAAGATATGTGTGTTGGTAACGTTTCTTTATTGGTGCCAGGCTTTACATGTTGACTCAATCACTACATTATAAACTTTCATTGAACTACTAAACTAGATCAGAGCAAATATTTTTGTGTACTTTTTCTATTAAGGAAATCCGTGTTTTCAATTGTTAATCATATCTCGCCTTGTACTCTAACTCGGGCATTCCAAGGACACTTTTTTGAGATAATCAACAAGTGATTATTTATAATGTCCCCGGGCTTATATTTATTTCTACGTTTGAACTCTCTAAATTTAATGAGGAAACTTATTAAACCAACTACATATAATAACAAATTAATCTATTTATTTACAAAAAGTCAAGTTCAAAATAAGCTCGAAATAAGGCAAAAAATTAGAAATATAAAAGGCTATTGGAAGTAAAGAAGGGTTAACCGTTAAATATTTACCGTTAAATATTTACAAGTTTGAAATATATACAAATGTAGGTTAAGGAAAAGGTTGATAGGGTTGATAAATAAATTTAAATAATATTTTGGAAAATGTTGTAAAATGATAAGAAACAAAAAAAATATTTAAAATATTTTTGTTGGAATAGTTTAAATAAAAAGGCAAAAACATCAAAATAAAAATAATATTTGAAAAATTAATAATAAATAATCTTAAAATCTGGATCCAACACAATTTATCATTTATTTTAACATTTTATATTCGATTTGTTAAAAAGTTTTAATTAAAAGCATACATCTTGCCAGCAAGATATAATATCTATTTTATCAAGCTCAGACTGTAACGTTGGTATTTTTAGGTATTTTTTACGTTGGTATTTATTTTATTTTTTAAAATTTTGTATTTTCTAAACGTTGGTATTTTTTAAAACTCTCTAAATTTGTTACGATCGTTTGTTTTGTAGCTCCTTATGGTCACCATGGAAAAAAGTACACTTTTTTCTTCTCTCGATCAAAACTTTTACCACCGGTACACTACATACTTACACTATATCCCTAATTTTTTCACACAAAATTTAACAAAGCATTAAAATTGTACTAGAAATTTTAGAAAAAATTTCTCACAAATATTTTTTGTATTTAGAAAATGTGAAACATTTTAATAAATATTTACATTAATTATTTCTTTAACTTTTAAAGAACTATTTAAAATCAAAGAAAGTACACTTTATTTTTTAATATTGCCAAATCTCATTGATATTTTATTTAAATTAGATTATTCGGTAAATGTCCAGTTCGCATTCTACTTTCTTAAATGCTGTCCACAAAGGAATTGTCAAAAGACATTTTTTGCTGGATTCTCCTTTGTCTTTTCTTTCCCTTCGTTTTCTTCAAATTATCAAATGATGGTTGACAGCTTGGCGTAAATTTTTTGTATAAATGGGGAACCCTTTATTAAGCTGGGTTATACCTAATGTAATATTAAAAACCAGGCATGTTCATTAAGGTTGGCGGTTCCGGATATCCGGAAATTTTCGGTTCGGATATCGGTTCCGGTTCCGGATATCCGGAGATTTCCCAGGAACCGCCATCCTTAATGCTCATAGATACGGATAACATTTACCGATTATTTTGTTTGTTTACTAATTGGTTTTCCTTTAAATATTCTTCTGATTATTTTAATTATATTTTTAAACACCAAAAGAATGAAAATAGGATTGTGCTCCTAACACTCAGGGGCGAGTGTATCGGGGTACGGGATTTTGGAATTGTTTCGAGGTCATATTGAAGGCTGTAATTATCGTAAAATACATATTTCTATTTGTATTTTTTGACATTAAATAAATAATTACAGATGATACCCGGATTGGGACCAGCAGATCCCGAAAATCCGGTCGGGATCCAGTCCGGGTTTCAATTCTACTATACATACATATGTATATATTTATTAGATTATTTAATCTAAGAATTTATTTGTTAATTTTAAATAAACAAAATTTTCTCACAAATATTTTTTGTATTTTTAAAGACATGATAAATAAAAAAATTTTAAAAATGACAAACAACTTTTTGTACTTTTAATTAAAGAAACTATTTAATAATAAATTATTACTTTTATTATACAACTTTTAAAATTAAGAAATTCAAAAAAATGTCTATGGATATACTTGATATTTTATTTAAATTAGATTATTTTGTTTGTTTATTAATTGGTTTTCCTTTAAATATTCTTCTGATTATTTTAATTATTTTTAAAACACCAAAAGAAATGAAAACACACAGTCGAATTCTGATACAAAATTGTGTTTTGGATATTTTAACGTTAATTTGCCAATTGTTTTTACAAGGGGTAATTCTCTCATTTTTTGTGTTAAATTAAAAATAACGACAGCTTTTTTACTTTTTCCCCTTCTTATCGCCCAAAGTATGAAACCAACACACTATCCATTCAACCATCCAGCCGGGCACACCCCAAGGTACCGGACGCCCTGTGTCTCTGGTTACTCGAAACCTGATATAAAAGGAAGAAATCGAGCATATTTGCCTTCCAAAATCATCAAAATTTTTGCCTGCCTGAATCTGTGTTTACAATCTAAAGCAAATGCTGCGGAAAGCAATGCAACCTCAAACTAGAGTTGTACCCCGACCCCGTACCCCGAACCCCGACCCCGTTCCCGAACGATTTTTTCACGATTCCCCCCGACCCGAACCCCGCCCCGAAACAATTCGAAAACCCCGTACCCCGACCCGAAAAGTTTCGGGGTTATCGGGGTTTTATATACCCAAAAAATGTCGTTTTTGGGAGAATTTTAAGAGAAAAATTTTAAAAATTTCCTCTGAATTTACTTTGCCTTTATTATTTTTGAAAGAAAAATGAATGAAATATCAAAATTTTCTTTCACTATTTATTAAGAGACTTGTGGTTGAGTGGGTTAGTTGTTGGTTTTAGCCTATATTTTAGAGTTGATCAAGACGAGACCGATACCGAGACCGATACCGAGATTCTCGGTTTTTTTTCCAATATCGGTCTCGGTTTTTTCATTCTCGGTCTCGAAACCGATACCGAGATTCTCGGTCCATTTCTCGGCGAGAAACGATACTGACTCAAAGAAACAAAATCCCCAATATTGTCCATGTTTTCGTCCAAAATTTTTTTAAAATATCCGTCATAACAGAGAAAGAGAAGTTTTTTCGAATAAGGTCTTCTAAAATTCAAAAAATTTTCGCCTGCGGCGCTGAAAAAGGAAGAAATTTGGTGACTTGGCCTTCCAAAATTTAATAAATTTTCGTCTGCGGCGCTGAAATGTTGAATTTTCCTAGCCCTCGGGTTATATTTCCAAGATTTTGATTACAGAGCCTTCCGATTTTCGGCAACTGTTGTTCCCACTAGTGGATTAAGGGAATTAATCCATTGTTCCCACTAGTGGATTAATTCTCAAATTTTTTTAAATTGATCGGAAGCAGGGATGAGCGCATAGGTTTTTGCGTATCTGAGGGCAAAAATTGGAAGAAATCTGGCTTCATGGCTTTCCAAAATTCTCAAATTTTTGCCTGCAGCGCTGAAAATTGGAAGAAATCTGTTGACTTGCACTTCTAAAATTCTCAAAATTTTTGCCTGCGACGCTGAAATCAATGGTTTGGTTAACCGAAATTTTCACTTCGGCCATCCGCGGATACCCGCGGATGGATATGCCTCAAAAGTTGTACGGACATATTCGGATACGGATGTCGACCTCACGGATATACCTATTCGGATACGGACACAAAAATTTGTATCCATTGCCAAGCCTGATCGGATCCAGATGGTGAAGAGTATTTATCTGATGATTTGGATTATGAAAATAATGAATAAATTATTTTTAAACGTATTTTTTGACATAAAATAAAAATTTTGCTAGTCTCGGTCAGTATCGTTTCTCGGTATCGGTCTCGGCTCAAAATGTTGGTATCGGTCTCGGTATCGGGTTCTTGAGTATCGGTCAATCTCGGTCTCGGGTTGGCCGATACCAGTATCGTTTTGATCAACTCTACTATATTTCATTAATATAGGATTGGTTTCGGATCCATATAAGGATAACTTTTTTGTTTTTATATTTCTTCACAAAAACATATTATTAACGAGTTAAATTTTAATTTTAAAATATTAATTTTATTTTTAGCTGATATCCCTCGAACGACCCTTAATCCTTCAAACCCCTTGTATCACCAGTAAGGGGTTCCTAAACATAACAGCTGGAAAACTATCGAGGTCCTGTTAACGGGAATCAGAGATATAAAGGGATTTGTAGGATATCGAAGAATTAAGGAGTTAAAGGGATTTAAATGGATATAATGTGTATATTACAGTGGATTTGAAAGTATTACGTGAATTTAGCGGATATATGTAGATGAATTAACAATATTTCGTGGGAGATTTAAGGATTAATCCGAGATATTTCCTGATATCCGTCCAAATACCCTTATCCGCAATACTTCAATATCCTTATGAATCACTGATATCCCTTGAACCAACAAAAATCACTCCAGATCACCTTGCATCCCTAGATATACCATTTAATCCCTAAAAATCCCACTTAATCCCTCCAGATACACTCATATCCCAAGTTATACACTCTAACCCCTTAAATATCCTCTAATTTCTCCAAATCCTACTTAATTTTTGAATAAACTAGCGAAAATATACCGAAATCTGATTATTTTTGAGCATTTTTTTCTCTAAAAATTTTTTCCTGAAAACCCCGTACCCCGACCCGAACCCCGGCCATATTTTGCTCCCCCGACCCGAACCCCGCCCCGAAACAATTGGAAAACCCCGTACCCCGACATACCCGCCCCCGAACGTTCGGGGTACAACCCTACCTCAAACCCGATCGAAGAAAAGTTTGAAAAACCGACCCGACTTTTTTCTCAACCGTGGCACCCCTGATCAGCCTTTGCTCGATTGGAGCTGATTTAATGACTTTTACTGAAAAGAAACCAAAAATTAAGAGGAATTTTAGAAAAATAAAAAAAGGAGAAGACAAATTAAACTATTACATAAATAAATTTTATAATTATTTGTAGTATTATATACTTGATGGGGAAGGGAATTCAATTGTTATTTTAACTAATGGAATTTTGCTTGATTTTATGAGAGAAAATTTTAATCCATTTACATGTTATGTTGTTTTTTTATTTTGGCAATTCATTATAAACGTAAATTTAAATGGGTTATGTGTTCAATTTATTTATAGATATTTAATTTTAAATAGGTAAATAGATTTAAAAAAATAATTAAAAATTTTAGTATAATGTTTGAGATTCCCAATAGGGATGTGTGCATTGAACTTTGCGTTATTTGTGTTAGAATTTGGCCATGAGTTGCGTTGTGCGTTATTTTGACGAAATTAACGCAAAAATATAGGCCTTCCTTCTTGGCCTTCCAAAATTCCTAAAATTTCCGCCTGCTACACTTAAAATAAAAGATATGAAAGAAAATTTTAATCCTCCACTTAATCTATATGATCTCTTAATTCTCACAATTTCTCGAATATCTTAACCCTTGGCATCCCTGATACACACCCGGATTTCCTTGTCCATGTGTCCAAACCTTCGCTAAACTCTTACTATTGTTTTAGAAATATGAAAAGTAGCTTTCGTCGTTATCTATTTATGTTGTCCATTGCTTTGTTTGTTGAATTATTTTATATTTTGGATGTAATTTTCTTTTTACTTCCATATTCTAATGGAGGTATTAAATATTTTGATAATTTCAACAAAACGTTGCCGTTTATTCAATATAAAATGGAAACGGTAAATTTTTAAATTAAATTTTTTTTGAATTTAAAAAATAGATGAATGTTTTGTCACTATTACCTGTAGCATTAATTGAAATATCCGCATATTTAATAATATTTGTTTGTGGATTTAAAATGGTTATATATGTCAATTTAAACACTAATTTAGATGGAAATTTAAAAAGATTGAATAAACTTTTAACTAAAGTTTTGATTATTTTGGTATGAAAATATTTTGATTTTTTTATTATTTACTCATCTTTGGACTTTTCTTTATTATTTACAATAAGAAAAAGTTTATTTTTAGATTAATTCATTGAATAAACTTTACACAAAAAATGATAATTAACACATGGGGTAAATGTCCAGCTTGTATTCCTCATGTCCGCAAATGACTTTCTGCAAAAGGGCATTTTTGTTGTATTCTCGTCCTTTCATTTCTTTGCCTTAATTTTCTAATGGTTATTTACTGATAGGTTGACAGTCAATCTATCAGATAATAACCTGATGAGGAAAATTATGGTAGAGAGAGGAAGGGGGTAGATTTTTGCAGAAAGTCATTTGCGGACATGAGGAATACAAGCTGGACATTTACCAATAGGGTTGCCAAAATGGACCGACTCGGACCGAAAGATCGAGTCATGCCTCGATGTTTGGCCCGAAAAAGTCTCGTACCGGCCCGACTCGATAAATTTGGGCCCGAAAAAGACTCGTAACGGCCCGACTCGATAAAGTTAGGCCCGAAAAAGACTCGTAACGGCCCGACTCGATAAAAACAGGCCCGAAAAAAATTGTCTCGGAAAAAGTCGGCCCGACTCGAATAAGACTCGATGGTCAAAAATTGGAGAAATCTGGCTCTTTGGCCATCCAAAATTCGAAAAATTTTCGCCTGCGGCGCTGAAAGGAAGAATTTTTAGCTCCATATTTTGCTTCACATCTCGAACTTACTGGCTTTAAGTGGCAAGCTGGATTATTGGGATTTACGGGATATATCCCGCGGGATCCCGTCCCATTTGAACTTTTGAAACTCAATCTTTGAGAGTCTGGAAGTTTCCGCAGTCAGCAATTCTAACATTAAAATCCACGATCGCAATCTTAAATCTACAAGTCAAAAAACACGCAATCTTAGGCAACCCGCAGTCCGCCATTCCACCATCCGGGATATAAGGGGTAATCTGGGGATATAAGGTGGTTTGAGGGATTAAGTGTGGAATTAAGTGGCACCAGTAATTTGGAGGTATATCAGTGATTTCATCCTTTTTCACCGCCGGAGTCGAAAAGTTTAAGACTTTTGGAATTACAATATATCATTACAATATATCACCCATTACAATATATCACCTTAATCATCTGATATACGATCCTGAACCCCTTAATCATCTGATCTCCTTTAATAAAACCAAATCTAGCAATATTTCACATTAATCCTCCGATAATTTAAATCATCTTAATCCCTCAAATCCACTGATATCCATTTCAATTCTCTTCAGCCCTTCCTTTACCCTCCTGATCCATCGATATACCTTTTAATTCAGAGATATCCCTCCAAATCCACTAATTATTTTTAAATAAATCTTTAAAAAAAGACTCGAAAATGTCTCGGTGCCCGACTCGATAAAGTCAGGCCCGAAAGTGACTCGTTCCGGCCCGACTCGATAAATTTAGGCCCGAAAAAGACTCGTATCGGCCCGACTCGATAAAGTTAGGCCCGAAAAAGACTCGTACCGGCCCGACTCGATAAAAACAAGCCCGAAAAAAATGCCTCGACCGTCGGCCCGACTCGAAAACGGCAACCCTATTTACCAACCCAGTCTCTTACAC
The DNA here is from genome assembly GCA_036172955.1 of Meloidogyne arenaria. Classification (NCBI taxonomy): domain Eukaryota; kingdom Metazoa; phylum Nematoda; class Chromadorea; order Rhabditida; family Meloidogynidae; genus Meloidogyne; species Meloidogyne arenaria. The sequence continues at coordinate 2,404,559 of JARQAB010000043.1, forward strand.
CATTTGGATCCCTTCAACGCCTTAAACACAGACATCAGTTAGCGGAATAATTAATCCTTATATTTACTCCATATATCTTTTAAATTGACAGACCCCACTCTGGGTAGGTCCTGATGTCACCACCATTTTGATTGAGCCTGATTAGGGACTAATAAATAACCTCTCTGCCCTTTTCCTTTAACATTAAAATTTTTTAAATTTTAAACAGGTTATTGTACCGTTTATTTACCAAGCTGGAATTTTATTTCTTACAATTTTTTCAAAAACAACAAACAATACAACAAATATTATTCGAATATTAATTTTTGTTTCCGCTCATTTAGCACCTGTATTTAACCCAATTATTTGTATTTTAACAAACACCCCATATCGAAATGATATTTTTAATCGTTCACAAATACATCCATAAATAAATAAAAAATACTCTTGTATTAGTTCAATAAAAAATTTTTTATAAAACACAAAAGGACCTTAAATTTTAATTTTCAGTGCATTGTTAAAAAAAATTTGTTTTAAGAGGCTGAGGCACAAAAATTCTTCTTTCTTAGAGCAACAAGCGAAGAATTTGAGATTTGTAAGGGTAGATGTGGAGGGATTAGGATATCGAGGTATATTAAGGGGGATATATGTGGATTGAGGATTAAGAGGGTTTTCTTTGATATCTCCATTCCTCCAAGCCTTTCCATATTCCCCTTAATCCCGCCAAATCCCCTTATTATCTCTTTAACCCCGCCAGATCCCCACGATCCAACTTTTAAAAAATAAAAGTAAAAAATGGTGTTTATCATGTTTTAGGTCTTTAGGGGTGGACTCGGCAGAATCACCTCAACAGTAATTATTCTCGTGCTACTGAGGTTTTGGGTTAAATTTAAAAAACAAAAGATTCTCAAACATTTTCTTAAACATTTTTTTGTTTCACATTTTATTGAATTTTTTAAAATTAATTGATTTTCGTTTTTTCTAATTTTTAAATTAAACAAAGGCAAAAAATTTTTTTAAAGAAAAAATTGATTTGGGAATCGAGAGGGGAGAGAGGGAAAAAATCAATGGAAAATATATTTTTAAAATTTGAGGATTTTTTAAAAAAATTTAGGTTATTGACTTTGATAAACAACAACTAATCGACTGTTGGGCTGATAAAAAAATATTGCTTCGGAAAGCATTGAGGAAACAATCTTTTGTCTGTTCGGCCGAATTTACTCTACAAAATAATTTTTAGTTATAACCGCACCTTTGGCTTTAAAGGCATAAAATTTAAGAGTTTTGTAAAGAAATATATAAATACTAAACTATTTTTTGAATTTATTTTTTAATGTTTGTTTTACTTGAATAAATCTATAAAAAAAGAAATAAACGTGGCTATATTCTAAATAAATTTTAAAATTAAGACTTTGTCTAATAAAATATATCCTCAAAAAAATAACCTTTTCGCAGTTGGTGCCTTTATAAAAATAATTATAGTATACCCAGAGATATTTTCTAAGAGATAAAAAAATTTCTAGCCCCAGTTAATTCTTACAATTTAAAGATTAAGTTTTGAAAAATTTTATTTAAAATTCTAACCTCAATTTTGAATAAATTTTTCAATAAAAGGCAAAAAAAACTTTTAAAAACATTTAAAAATCAATGAAAAAAATTTTTCTCCAAACAAAAACGTGTCAAAACTATCTAGTCAATATCTTCTCTCTATCTTTAACTCGATAAATATTTTTAAATGCCCTCCCCTCTCCCCTCTCTTTAAAAAATTTTTTTTATTTAAAAAAAATCCCTCCCTTTCCCCTCATGCCTCCCCTCACCTCACCTCAAGCCCCCTCCCCTCACCTGATTCCCCTCATCCCCCCTCCCTCCCCTTACCTCATCCCCCCTCCCCTCCCATCATCCACCCTCCCATTCGCTTTATCCCCCCTCCCATCCCCCCACATATATACACATGCCAGCTGCGCAAATTTGCCATTATTTAATTTTTTTATCAACTACTACTCCTCTTCATTTTATTAATTTTTAATTGCCCTTTCATTTGCCTTTAAATTTAAAAACAAATTAAGAAATCTTGAATTTTACTGAGCGCCAAAATAATTTTATAGGGGAGAAAACTCAAATTTTAATTTCTTTTGAATAGAAAAAATTGTTACTGTATTCAATAACTATACAGCTACCCTTATTATAAAATACCCCTTGGGGCTGAAAAATTGTATTAATAAAAGGTATCGTAAATAGAAGGTATCGCTTAGACAGCCCTATATTTAATAGGCCGTATTTCGAATTTAGGGTATCTAGTATTTTCCCAAGTTTTTTAGAATGTCTGGAAGAAGAATTTTAATTCTTCTTCATTTCTCAATTCTTCCGTTTTGCTTTGCGAATGAAGACAAACATTTGGCAAAACATCTCTTCTCTGGTAGTTTGAAGATTTTTTAAAATAATTTTTTTGAAAAAATCTTTCCCAAACAGATGAGGAAATTCAGGAAGACGTCAAAGCTGTAGATTTAGTAATTCAAGCACCTTGGGTAGAACAAAACACTTTAGGTGTTCAGAGAATGGAAACTAAGAGAGAAAGTAATCGCCTTACTGATGCGCAAAAAGCTTTGTTCGATCGCCATTGGGAATTGGAAACTATACAGGCAAATGATTTTTTAGAGCCACCCCCGAAGACCTACAAGCTTTTGACCAACACAATTTTTATTTTTTATTTCTTTAAAAGTTTAATCGTGGGGATTTGGAGGGATTAAAGGGGATTGGATTAATTGAGAATGTGGAACAGGATGACCCTTTCCAAATCACCCAAAGAGGGCATGGCTTCTCAAAAATGGGGTAAAGACGGTACGGAGCAAAAATTTTAATATTTCCAGTTAGAAAAGCCAGAAGCTCCAAAGCAAGTTGATTTGGAATTGTTGGCCGAAGCTTTGGATATTGTTGTGGAAATGAATCCAGATGAAAAAGAAGTTGTGATTAGAATGGATAAATTGAATGAATGGGCAAAGGAAGAGAAGGATGCCAACAAAAACAAAAAAGAATTGGATTTAAATCTAACAAAATCCAATGAAGAAGAAAAGAAAGAAGCAAAGGGGGAGAATATCACGGTAAACAAAAATAGAAAGTCAAATCTCGATAATATTTATGCCCCTTTAACCGAGCCTCTCTCGAAAAAAACAAACTTTTTCTTTTGTCCCTTTAAATTTGTTATATCGAGATTTGACTGTTTAAATTTTAAGTAGCGTAAAAGATTTGGGTTTATACGGAAGAATTTAAAGAGAGAAATGTGTTAATAGAAAATAATTTATTTAAATAAAAGTTTCAGAATACAAATGATATAATAAAAATCCGAAGCTCAATTTTCTGCAACACAAGTATCCGCGCCGCAAAGTTAAGCTAATCGAATTTAAATTGAAATTAAATTTTAAAAGGGGAAAGATTAAAGGTCTAGAGAGCTACCCTGACATCCCCCCTCCCCCAAATTTTCGAGGAAAGTAGAGAAATACTAGAAATAATTGAAAATTAGAAATAATCCCTTTAATAGAAATAATATTTAATTAAAATAATCTTTTTCAGCTTTCGCAACTTTTAAAATTGGACATGAAAGAAAAAGAAGAAGAAGAAAGTAAGGGAGAAGAAAAAGGTAAAGAAGAAGAAAAACAATGTTCAGAACAAGACAAACAAAAGTTTTTATTAAATAAGTCAACAGAATCCCCAATTCAACAACAAAACAGAACCGAAACAATTTTTGAAAAGATTAATGGAATTTCTGGAAATTGGTGGCATTTTGCAGAAAACAAACAGCCAATGGAAGTTAAAACAAATGAAAATAAAGAAGATGAAGATAAACCTTTTGTTATTTTTGTTGGAGAGAATAAAGATGTCGGTGAAGACGAAGAAAATGAGAAAAAAGTAAGTGAAATTTATGTGAGAGATTTTGAGGGCTCGGACCCAGAAAAAATATTTTGGGCAAGTTCTGAATTTCTTGTAGCTATGGGAGAAGAATATAGTGGGGAATTCAAAAATATTTAAATAAAAAAATTATTTTTATTATGTATGTAAAATTTTAGGAAGAGCGATTACAAGAGTCCAATGAAAATGAAGTTTTTGCCCAAATTCAAAAAGGAAAAGAGCTTAGAGCAGAGAGGCCTTCAGAAATGGTTGTTATTGATATGAATTCGGATGAAGATAATTCTGATGTTGAGAGTAGTGAAGAGGATAAAATTGAAGCAGAAATTGAGGAGAAAGAAGAGCCAATGATGGAAATTGTTGAGGTAAGTAAATAAAGTACTTTTAGTTGAGAATCCTTATAACAACTTGGATATTATGTAGCTTTTATGGCTTTCAAAAAGTGGAATCTGGCATCGAACTATAATCTCTTGCCAGTCTCCAACTTATCCCAAACTATCTTACGTTCCAAAATATCCCAATCTCTGAGTTATCCCTATTCGAAATATCTGGAAGGGGAAAGGGGGGTTATTAGATCAAAATTCTAACTGTTTAATCAGATTGTTGATCTGAACAAAGTCAACGATGATGAGGATAATGATGACGACGAAGAAGACGATAATTCTTCAACATCGGAAGAAGAAATTAAGGAAGAAAAAAGTACTGGAATATTTAGTGTTTTAACTAATTTGTTGTTTGGTGGTGGACGTTTTAAAAGAGAAGCTTTTCCTTTCCCAACAATTCCAAATTCAACAAAAATTGTTGAGCAATCTGACGTAAATTCTGGAGATAATATTGAAAAGATAAAAATAATTAAAAGCTTTTCTGGACGTGTAAAATTGGGAGATAAAAATGTTGAATTTTCTGGTTCAAAATTGGAAATTACCAAAGATTTGGGTGAAAAAGAAGAAAAGAATGAAAAAGAAAAAAGACAAGAGTTTTTAAAAGAAATTTTTGGTAAGAATTGGGAGAGAGAGAGTAATTAATTAAAGTAAATATTAGGGTTGTTGGCGACCGGTTATTAACCGGTACCCCCAGTTTTCGGTTAATCTAAATTTTAGAAACCCGGTTTTCGGTTCTGAGTTTTAGGCAAATACCGGTTTATCTTTGGGGGAATTTTAAATAAAATCACTCATTTTCACAAATTTTCGGTTTTTAAAATTTTCTAAAAACGGTTAATTTTTGGCAAAAAATTTCAAAAATTCCGGTTTTAAAACCGGTCGCCAACAACCCTGGTAAATATTCTTCTACGGCAAAAATACCGTAAAATATTTTTAGAATAATAGAGTTGACAAACCTCCCACCAGTCCAGTTGACAAACCTCCCACCAGTGACACACACCTCCCACCAGTCCGCGTTTTAGTGAATGTACGAAATGGTCAGTACATCAATTTAGATATCCTCAAAATTAGAGATACTCTCCAATTAAAAAAAACTTTTTTTTAATGGGTGAGGTATGTAGCTTGTTCGAATTAACAATGGTCCTTGTAAACTTTTCCAGCCTCCTTACTTTTTAGGACTAAAATCACCACATTATTTTAATTCCCCCCCCCCCCCCCCCCCCCATCCCCCTTTCTTCCCACTTCATTATTTAACAATAAATACTCCAGATAATGACAAAAAGGATGAAGACGTAAAAGAAGATGATAACAAGTTTGTTGAAAAAGAGAAAGAATTAACTTCTGACGAAAAGAAAATGGAAAAGGAAAACGAAAAAACAGAAAATGTGGGTGAAAAAGAAAATATTAAATTAACTGAAAAAGCTAAAATAGCCAAATATCTAACAGAAATGTTAACAAAAACATCTGAGGATCGTCCAAAACGAGATGAGAAAATTGCTTATGTTTGGTATTGTGAATTGCAATATTGGGTAGCAAAGTTTGTTGAAAAAGAATTTTCGTTGAAAGACAACAAAAATGAAAGTGGAAATGTTGGGAAAATACTTGATGAAATGGATGTTATTGTTGGGGAATTAGAATATATTCGTTCGATTTGGGGAAAAATTTTGGGAAAATTAGCTGAATTGACTGACTTTATTGGAAAGGAGTTTAAACGACGAAAGTAAAGAAAAATTGAAGAAGTGAGTGAAGAAAACCAGAAAGAAGAAATGTAAAGCGAAGAGAAGAGAGAGAGGAATTTTGAACTTTTTATGCCCATTCCCCTGTCTCCCAATTTTCCCTTTATCATCTAAATCAATCACAAAGGTTTAGGTTTGTGAAGATCTGTCCAAGGCTGAAAATTTTCCAAAACACCAGCAAAAATTTTGCAAAAATTCTGTGATACCCAAAAATTTTATTTACCGCGATTAATCATTTTTGATTGGTGTCAGGGGTAGAAGGGGAAATCTTGGCGGAGAAAGGAGAAATTGGAGCCATAAATAAGGTTGGCGGTTCCGGATAAAAGACAATCTCCAGTAACCGCCAACCATATTTATAAAGTTCAAAATTGACATGCTGTCGAGATTATTTTTTTAATCTTTTTTTTATTCGACATTCCATTTTTTATCATTTTTCGGTTTGTACATACACCCCCCTCCCCCCATACACAAATTAGCAACTAGAAACCAGTGCTTCGAAGCTCGTACCAAAATTCGTACTCGTACCTCGTACTCGTACTCGTACCTGGTACGAAGTACGAGTACGAGTACGAGCAAAAAAATGAGGCAGGTACGAAGTACGAGTACGAGTACGAGGCCAAAAAAAAAGTGAAAAGTACGAGTACGAGGCCTAAGTACGAGCTCGTACTTCTCGTACTTGGTGTTAATAGGAAAAATTAAAAAATATATTTAATTCCTTTCATTCGCCATTATAGTAGCGAGTGGCCGAGTGGTGAAGGTGCTTGGATGCACCAAAGTTTGTAGTGATTTGATGTTGGGTTCGCTTTCTATTCGCGGGCCAATGAATTTTAATATTTTTTTCATAAATAACTTATTTTTAAGTCTAATTTTGTTTTAAAAATTATTCTGTTTTTACATGGAGTAATTATGAGATGCAAAAAATGCCCTCTAGAATTTTTAAAATATTTTTACTTTGAACACTAGAAAGAGAATTTTTTTCGCCTACGGCCTTCGGAAATTTTCAAAATTTTTGCCTGCGGCGCTGAAAAAATAAGGAAGTTGGCTTATTGGCTTCCAAATTCTAAAATTTTCGCCTCCGGCGGTGAAAAATGGAAGAAATCTGGCTTCATGGCCATCAAAATTTTTCAAAATTTTCGCCTGCGGCGCAAAAAATAGAAGAAATCTGACTTAATGACATCCAATTCTCAAAATTTTTTGAAAAAAGGGATTTAAGATTAAGAGGGATATCAGGTGATTAAAGTGTGAAAGTTCGATGGAAAAGATAAAAAGTTCCATGTAAGAAGATGAAAATGGATGCAAAAATGTCAGATTTTGGGTAGCCCGACCCATCTTGGAGACAATATTTTTCCTCGCACTCCAAAATGCTCAAAAATTTTGCCTGCGGCGCAGAGAATGGATTATTTTGGAGGATTTACGGCTTCAAAGCCTTCAAAGATTCAAAAATCATCACATACAACGCTTAAAATTTAAAAATAGGTGCCCTAGGCTCCAAAAAATCATAAAAATTTCCGATTTTTTGCTTTTTTCTCAAGTACGAGTAAGTACGAGGTACGAGTACGAGGTACGAGGCCAAAAATATAGGTGGTACGAGGTACGAGTACGAGTACGACGCCTAAAATAAGGGTGGTACGAGGTACGAGTACGAGTACGAGGCCAAAAAAAGAGGTGGTACGAAGTACGAGTACGAGTACGAGCAAATTTGAAATTTCGAAGCACTGCTAGAAACACCAGCACAAACATGTAAAATCAAGTAATTTTAAAAAATATACATTTCATCCCATTTTTAGGATGAAATGTCATTTAAGCTACATATAGAGGAATGAGAAAACGGAACACAAAAATTACTTGATTACCTAAATTTGTACATATTTTTTTGTTTGTTGCTTTCCACATTTATTTAAGTCAATCCCCCCAAAAAAACTTTTTTTATTTATTAAAAATCTTTTTTAAAAACGTGAAAATTGATTACAAAAATTTTAAAAATTATTTTTAAGTATTTGCTAAAAGGTATTAAATCATTTTTTATATTTTAATGGCCAGGAGGTAGTCCCATTCCTCCCATACCTGGGTGATGTTGTTGTTGGGCTGCTTGTTGATCTGAAAAAGAAAATTAAAGTAAGAATTAATTTAAAAATATTTATTTAGAGAGAGATGAAGAACTTTGATTCTTTTTGAAAAAAATTAAATAAGCACGAAGGTGCCAAATATACAAAAAAATATGCCATAATAATAAGCTTTTCGATTTTCTCATTTTAAGGCATATCCGCCGTTTAGGACCCGACATTTGAGGATGTTTGGGATAACTTTTTCTGAAATGAATGTAAGCTTCAAATAGGCTCATTTTAAAACAAATAGCATCAAAATCAGCCCATTTTTAAAAAGCTTTTTTTTTTTTAAATTTTTCCAGCCAAATTCATACAAAGTGCGAATTTTGTTCACACTTTGTATCATTTTAAGGGGCAATTATCAGCTTGTTTTTACAAAAGTAAATATCTCTATATATTCTTTATATCAATGACTTTATGCTCAATTTAATGGAAATTATCCCCAAAAAATAAAAAGATATCCCAAATAAAAAGAAATAGAAAAGAAATATGTAGAAATTACTATCATTTGACATTAAAATTAAAAATCCCAAAGAAAGAAGGAAAAAATAAAATAATTTTTCTCCCCCAAAAATTTCTTCCTCTTCATCCTCTCTCTTTTTTCTCCCTCTTCATCCTCTCTCTTTTTTCTCTTATAAATTTAAGAAAACTCTTTTTTTCTCTTTTTTAAATTCACTTTGTTTCCTTTGCAGTAAAGTTTGACGTATTTGTTTTTTAGTATCAGTTGTAGGTTGTTGTTGTGATTGTAGATTTATCTGTTGTTGTTGTATTCCTCCTCCAATTCCACTTATTCCAGGCATTTGTTGTTGTTGATTGAATTGTTGTTGATTATTTCTATTTTGTTGGGAAATTGGTGAATGATATTGTGGTGGTGGAGGGGGTTGTTGTTGTTGTTGAGGAGGAGGAAGTTGCACTCGAAATTGAGGAGGGGGTTGTTGCATTGTTTGTTGCTGATTATTATAAATCATATATGGGGGTGGTAAAGGTCCAGACCTTGAAATAAAAATTTTTTTCTTTGTTTGAAAAATAGATTAGGAAATTAGAGTGAATTAAAAGAATATTTTTTCATTTCCCCCAAAATCTCCAAAATAATGCGTCTCCACATAATCATACGTCACTTTTATATTTGGTATGCCCGTTTACTTCAAGGACCTCCTTCAATGTCCCTCAGCATAAAATTAAATAGGGTTTCGACTTTACTATTAATTTTTAAATATAGGTAAAAACCCCAACATTTGAGGCTGGCCAATATTTCCTTGTTGTGGTGGTGGTTGCATTGATTGTTGCTGTCTTTGTTGCATTTGTTGCTGCCAATGAATTTGTTGTTGTTGTTGTTGAGCCATTATTGCTGCATGTGTAGACATACTCATTTGTGTAGGTTGACCCATACCTCCTCTTTGTGTAACCATTCCTGGTGATGGACCAGCTCCACCAGTTGCTGCAAACATATCCATTCCCATGCCCCCCATCATTTGATTGGCCATTTGTTGTTTTTCTTTCTTTTTCTTTTGACCTCTTAAAAAATTTTCAAATAAAAATGAGACCACCAAAAATCAATTTACCTTCCGACACCTGACGGATTTGTTCCAAGCACTTTACGTCTACCCCTTCCGCTTCCTGTTCTAGGAGAATCTGTCAAGTTTGTTGGGGTATTTGAACCAGAACTACGAACACCTTGTGATTGTTGTAGTAAATTTAAAATAGGTTGTTGTGGAGGGAATGGGTTTTGTTGAAGGCCAGAAGGACCAGGCTCTCCCATTATTGCACCAGGTGGAATTGAACCAGTCATTGACATCATATGTTGGTGTTGGAACATTTGTTGCTGTTGCTTTTGGTGTTGATGGAATTGATGTTGTTGAGATGGAGTTGGTTGCATCATTCCTTTAATTTGAGATAAATTAAGAATGGGAGAAAAGAGAATTTATGTTTATGCTAATTTATGTCGAACTTTATCGCAAAGATATCTATTAACTAATTTTTAAATTACCAAACTTCGTCGATTGAGATATCATTCGACCCAACTCAATAGAATATGTTCAATTATACCGAATTTAATTATCGATACTTAACAATTAGGTATATCGATAAGGTTGACTCCAGTTTGAGTGCCCTACACTCCTTTATTGTAATCTTATTTTTATTATAGAAAAAATTCTAAATAAATATCTTCTTATAAAATTACCAGGATGTATTTGCACATTCTGTTGTTGGGCAATCATCCTTTGTTCCATTTTTATTTGTTGTTGTTGCTGATTCTGATATGATGCCAAACGCATTTGTTGTAATTGTTGTTGATCAGGTTCCATCTAAAATTAAGAAAAAAATTTTAATAAAAAAATATCCCAGACTTTAAATTGTTGTTCAGTTGTTGGTGGCTGTTGCTGTGTCGGAATCATTCTTTGTTGTTGTGGGGGTTGTTGTGGTTGTTGGACTGCCATCATATTTTGTTGATAAGATTGTTGTTGTTGTTGTTGCTTTAAAGAAAAATATTTTTAAATTAAAAATTACATTTATTTTTATTACTTGTTCTTCTTGACGCTCATTTGGAGGTTTACAAATATAAACTTGTTCCATTTCTGGGGGTGCCAAAAATGGATCAGCCCCCATTCTTTCTTCCCCAACAATTCCAGGTCGAGGAATAAATGAAATAATTTGTTCTCCATTTGGACCAATTTGTCGTTGCATCCAATGCTCGTGTTTAAGCATTCGCAAAATCTTTAAAAAAAATTTCTTTTAATGTATTAAATGAGATGTCCATGACAGAAAATTTCCAAAAGAATTTTTATGGACCTTTTTATGAATGGGAACTTGTTGTTTATCAATCACAATTCCTTGAAATTGAGGCTTTGCAACAGGAAGATTTGGCTGTGTTTGTTGTTGACTAGGTTGGGATGTATTTGTACTTCCCTTAGTTGTTGTTGTTCCTTGTGCAATAAGTTTATTATGTGGAATTGAATTGGAAAAACTATCCCAAGCTGTTAATTCTGCCTGAGACTTTGGTACAGGTAGAAGTTGTTGTAAAGAGTATAGTTCATCGGGAATACGAAAATTCTAAATAAAAAGGTGGTAAGATTATTAGAATATTTCAAATTTAAAAAGAAAAATTGATTCAAGATAATGCAGACTTGGTCAAGAACATGAACTTTGGTAACCGTGAAACCAAACTCGCATCCGTTTATATCCGTTAGATTTCTAGATCAATCCACCTGTATCTGCAGATATTATCTGTATCCGCCTGGTTTTCAGAAACATTTCCACAGATTTCTCTAATTATTCCCATATTTTACCTGATTTTTCTTATTTTTTCAATTTCCTAGGAAGTATTTCACAAACGAAAGTAAAGTTTTCAGTTCATTGGAAAAAGTTTTTGGAAAAAGTTATCGTTCTGTCTTTATTCATAACAAAAATTAAAATTACCTTAAATTTGCTAACAAAAGTGCTATATGTTTTATGTGGATACATTTTGTGTACAAGCATTAAAAGCATATCCATACAAGTATTAAAATATAGAGTATCACGTTCATAACTACAAAAAATAAATATTTATATGTAAATAAAATAATAATATTCTTTTTTTACGTTAATATTTCAAAATAAAGAAGTTGAAAAATTGCAGACGCCCAAAATTCTGCATTGCTATTTGTTGTTAAAGTATCAAAAAGTCCAACAATTAAATTTAAGCGTAAAATGATTCCATCACGTTCAGGGAGAAAGAAACTTTGGTGTGGGATTATTGGATTCTGAAAATAATTTTTATAAAAGAAGAGGTAAGTGAATTGAAACAAAACGTTAATTTTCGAAAAGAATTCTTTTGGTTCATGAAGGAGAGAAGGGGATGTAAATTAAATATACCGTATTGTATCTAATACAGCCCTGGGCGTCTATTTTTCAATACCCCTCATTAACTCGGCTTCTAATAGGGCATGTGCTTCTATTGGAGATAGGCTTCTATTAGAGACAATACGGTAACTCATTATTACTTTTCTAACTCGAGCAACAACATCATCCAAATAATCCAAAAGAGTATCAACTAATTGTTTAACATCCTCTCCTTCTGTACAAGCCATTACCTTAAAAAATATTTTTACAAAAAACCTTCAATTTTTCTCACCAAGTTAAGGAAAGGTTGATAAGCAAGTAATTGTTCATATTTTAATTGTTCAATATTTTCTGATTGTTCTAAAAATCAAAAATAATTTTTGTAAAAATTTAATAAAAAAAACTATTTTTTGAATCCTTTTCAGGCAAAGTTTTCAAATTTTCTGCGACCACTTTTAGAATGTATGCTTTCATTGCTGAACCAATCCATGGGCACCAATGAGGATTTTGCGAGCTCATTCCTGTTGGAGGTGGTGGACTTGGCATAGCAGTGACTAGAGAAGCTATTTGCCAAAAACAGTTAATTCCTGAGGGGCGAAAGTCGTCTATATCCATCTAAAAAAATTTAAATTAATGCCCAAAATAACTCATTTAATATTTTCAATTTTAGGCACATGTAGGCAAAGGCAAGGACCGAGTAAATCTAGTTAGATAGAAAATGTAATGGGATAGAAAAATGTAATGGGATATAGTAACTAGAAAATTTCTATACATCTAAACCCTAATTTCCTACAGAATTTCAACACACCTTTTCCTCATTTTGTTTATTATCCTTTAAAATCAATCTTGAAACAAAAAGTTGGTGAATAGCAGTGGCTATATTGTTAAACAAAAACATTGTCATTTGATAATGATTAGCTAATTGTTGATTTCCATTGCCTAATTTGGACATTTGACTTTCCGGGAAAGTCTAAAAGAAAAAAATTATTATTAAATTTAAAAAACAATTAAAGACTTCATTAATTATTAATTTAAAATCAAAATAAGTAGCTCTCATATTCCATATAGAAAGTGCTGAAAGTAATTTTTCATAAATTGTTTTGTCTGTACATTCCATTAATTCTTGTTTTATATCTCTTTCACTAAAAAATAAATTATTAAAAAAATTTAAAAATAGATTAAAGTCAAAAATTAGTTTTTAGATATCCTCAAAGTTAGGTACGATTTAATTAAATAGGTTTTTTGAATTTAGTTGACTAATGGCCTAAGTGTATTTTATAGAGGTACCTTTTCCTTCTAAGAGCAACCCTCAAAAGTTGTTGACCAACAGAATGATTTTTAAGTCGAGGACAATTAATAAAATTATCCATATCTTTATCAGAAGAGCAAATAGCATGCATTCTCTCTATTACCCAATCTTGATCACAAATACTTAAAAGTGCACAACGGGCAATTGCTAGTTGTTTAGAAAACTTTCGATGATTTGTCTAAAATAAAAGAAAAATTTAACTTAAAATCGAATACCAATTCTGTTAGATACTTAAACTCAAGTAACTTTAAAGAATCTAGGAGAGCTCTTTTTAAGATGAAAGGAGCTAATCCCTTCGATCATTCATTTAAATTACCCAATATAATCAGTTCCTTTATCCTAAAAACTCCAAAAGCCCCCTCCTCCTTACCGCATCTTTTCTGCTAGCTTCAACCTTTCTTTTTAGCTCATCCACTAATTGCATTACAACAGAAAGTAGAGGGAACAAAACAAAATTTAATTCAGTAATATGAGCAATTTTTAACGCCACTTGATTGCAATCTCTTCGAAGTGTAGATGATGTAATAACTCGTTGTCCAAGATCATTGCCTGTTTTTTTTGTAAAAATTAAAAAATTTTTCTATAGTTTAAACAAACAAATAAAAGGCATATCATCTCCACAAAAAAGAACAGAACAAATACATAAAGCCAAACAAAATCCATTATCCAAATCATCATTAGCAAAACCTCCTTCTTCTCTTATAATAGAATAAAATACATTAGCAATAAGCCTGCATATAAGAGCGTGAGGTGAAAAAGCATATTTAGAGGCTAATAGAAGAACAAATGTTGCTAATGAGTAGTGAGTGGAAAAGTCATTTACCTGAAAATTTTAATAAATAAATTTATAAAAGAATAAAGAAAATTAGGCTAAGGTCTAGTTTACGAGTCCAATGAAAATTTGCGAGTTCTGAGAAAAATTCTAAAGAAGTTCCCTTCCCCCCTCCAAAAAATACAAATCTTCTCTAACATTAATTTCAAAAAGCATTTCATTCCAATTACTATTATTTGAAACATTTGAACAACAAAGTTCTTGAATAGCACTACACCATTCAGTTTCAAGCCCTAGTTGAGTTGATACATGTGCACAAAAATTTGCCAATTCAACCAAACGTTCATAATCTCGTCCGTAAGAATTAGCAGCACGAAAGGCGTTAACAACAAAACTAAAAATTTAATTTTTAAAATTAATTTTTCTCTTATGAAAGAGAATCTTTGTCTCCGCAATTCCGAAAATTCGAATTCTGGGGTTCCTGTTCTCAGTTAGAAATTTTGATAGTTCAATTGTATAGAAGCGACTTGAAAGATTCGTACTAAAATTCGTAGCTTTGTTGAAAAATTCAAACAGACCTATATTTCGAATGTTCATTTTGCATTGTTTGGAGACGCATTTTTAAATCCACATAAGATAAAAATCGACTTAAAAATTCAGAAATTTAAAAAAATTTAAAAAAAATTCACAAATTATTTGAAGAAGATAAATTAAGTTGATCAACCATTAATTGTTGATCATATTTTAAATTTCTTGCTAAAGAACCAGAACCAGAAGAAGGAAAGAGTGCAGCCAAATCTTCATATTTTCCAAGTAAATTTATTTTAGTTATTTTTCCTTCTTCTTCTCCAACTCCAATTAATTTATTTCTTGTATGTAATAAAAATATTGCTATAGTTCTAGACCAACAAGTAATGGGGAAATTTTGACGTGATAATTCCAAATCATTTTGGATTAATTTAAATAAACTATTGTAAATTGAACAAGCTTCTGGAGAGTAAAGAAAATAATAAAAATGTTCAGCCAAATGAACAACAATTACATAAGCAAGCTTAAAAAATATTTTAATAGGTGAATTAGGTAAAAATTAGAGAAATATGTATCAAGGGAGAAAAACACAATAAAGAAATATATAAAATTAAATCAAAAAAATTCCATAACTAGGATTGTCAGCTCGGAATCGAACTGAAAACCCGATGTTCTTCGATCCGGTCTTCGGTTCGGTTCCAGATACACGAAGATTTTCTTAAAACTAATAAATCTAATCATGCCAAAAGATAAAGGTGCGGTTTAAAATAATTTTGAACCCCCTCAAAACTCAAATTTGTAAAATGTCTTGGTAAAGACATTTTTTTAAATGTCTAAAAAAGTTAAAGCAATTTAAATTACCTGACAAGTAAGAGAATTTGGAATTGTATCGAAGATAATTTTTTGATTAGATCGCTGAAATTCTTGTTCAATTTGAATAAGAAAAGGTAAAAGTTCGGCAGAAAGACTCAACAAACTATGTGGATTTTTACAAATCTAAAAAAATATAAATTAAAAATTAGAGTTGGTCTCGACAAATTAAAAAAAAACAATTTAGAATAATAAAATTAAAAATGCTTTTTAAGCCCAAACAGGAAAGGAACACTGTCATAGAAATTTATTTAAAAAAATTTAAAAAAACCATAATCATTTCACAAAGAAGATCCAAACATTCAGAAGTTGGGAACGGAGATAAAACTGTTTGTTGTTCAGTCAGTTGACGTAAAAATTCTTCAATAGAATCAACAAAATTTTCTGTACACCATCCACAAATTATTAATTGATCAAAATATGTTTGGGATTTAAATTTATCCATTTGTTCAGCAATTTGCTCGTTTGTACATTTTCGTTTATAACGAAGTTCTCTAGTTGGGGAATCTGGAGAGGTTTGGATAAATTCAACGCTTAAACGTTTCTTTAAAAAATAAATTTTAAATGGAAGAATTTTTAAAATTAAAATACCCATAATTTACATATTTCTCTAGCAATTTTACGTAAATCTTGTCTAACTTGGTCTCTTTGATCAGAAATTCCATATAAAACAATTGCTCTCTGATTACATGCATCTCTATTTGATTCTAATTGTTCAACAGGTAAATGAAGAAGGAAACGTTCGTGGAAACTAAAATAAATAAAATTTAAAATTAGTAACTCGACATTAAAACAATCTCCAAACAGCAAGACATTTTAGAAAAATATTCATAATTTCCAAAAAAGTTATTGATACCTTATTAACTAGGTGATAAAGGTTTAGAAATATTTGTTAAATTCGAAATATTAATGTAAAATAAGAAAAACCCATTAAAAAGAATAATTCTCAATTTATTAGAGCATAAGAAGGTCATTTAACAAAAATGAAAAAACTTATTTTCGCTACACCAATTACTTTAACGACAAAAAGTAAAAACCTCAATTTTGATTTTATATCCAAATGAGGATGAACATCAGGTTCATATTCTTGTTGAAGTTTTGCAAATTCATCAGATTTTTGTTGATTCTGTTGAGGGGTAGAACCACTAAATGGATTAGTATTGACAGTTGATGACACAGAAGGTGTTGTTGGAATAAACGAAATAATCATTTGTGGTTCCTAAAAAATAATCAAATTTAAAATAAATTTCAGACATTTTTAATAAAAAACCTGCTTAACAGGAACCAAATCGACAGATTGCCGTTTCGAGGAATTTTGTTGTTCAACACGTTCAGGTTGGCTTTCGGAAGTTTCATTTGCCTTTAGACGTTGGTATAACGGCGATTGTCCTAGTGTCCCATTTCTCATTAAAGCACGAACATATCTATCATGATCAAAAATCCCAACACGATGTAATTCGTAAAATAACAACATTAAATTTCCAAATTCCACATTCCAACGCCCATCATTTCCTTCGTCAGTTTTGTTTTTATTTCGTTCATTAAATGCCCAATCTCGATTTAAACAATCAACCAATAATGAATGAATTGATTTGAGTGAACAAACTTTATTTTCAGATTTGGAAAGAAGCAAAAGTAATTTTGTGACAAGTAAAGAACGATAAGTTCCTGATCTTTCCGCGGTAACAGCCCAGAGAACAAGAATTCTGACACGAATATTGATTCCAACGGACTCATTTAAATCCTATAATTAAAATAATGAAAAATATGCTTGCGAGTAACGGACTCGTCAATAGAGAGTCACTTACATGTTAATCTAATCGTTAGAATAAAAAAGATCATAGGTCTTCCCTTTTCCCTCTTTCGTGGAGGGCTCTAGCCCCGCACTCCCCTAGCCCCCTTGGGTACCCCTTGGTATATATTCGGATTTTGCACATCAAAGATTAAATAAAATTAACCTCATCTTTAGGAAAAATATTTTCATAAAGTATATGAAGAGCATTAGGTTTATCCAACGGAATTGTATCCAAAAATGATATAATATTTAGACATTCCTCGATTATAACATCTAAATAATTTATAAATTTTTATTAAATAAAGCTTAAAGAACCTATTCCAAATTGTGAATTTGAAGGGTTAATAAATGCCCAACGGTCTTCTACAGCTAAACTTCTCATTTTAATTTCGTCTACTTTTTTATTCAACAAATCCAATATTTTATCTTTGAATGATCCAGAAAAGTGTTGACAAGTAACTTCAATTTTACAAGGGAGATAATCGAGTGGAGAACCACAAAGCTGAAAAAATATTAAAATTTGAACGAAAATAAAAAAATACCCAAACAACACTTTGCAAAGCATTTTCTTTTTCAACTGCACGAGAAAGTTTAGAACTTTTAAGACTTCCTTCCAACAATTCTTGAGGCTCGAATGGTGTCCAAATTAAAGCAGACGGGCAGTCAAGAATAATAGCATGAAGAAAGCCAAAAATTACAAGTAAAGTAGGCCTGTGATGTTGACAATTGGATAAATCATCGAAGCAAGTTTCAGGAGCAATGGGCAATAAATTTTGACTAGAAAATAAGAGGGATTTAAAGAGTTTCTTAAAATAAAAAATTTATTGTTAAAAGTTTAGTAGTAACTCATTGTCAGCCAGATATGTATAATGACTTAAAAGGCCATCAATTCACTCTCTCAAACCCCAGCCATACCTTAATGTTAAAAGTCCCGTAAATCGAAAAGAAAGACCCAAAAACGTACCCAAAATAAAATTGAAACTGGGCCGAGTTTAAAAAAGATATTGAAAACCTTCTCATTTTTTCATAATCTTTTCTGTACTGCATCAATCGTGAGCAAAGGATACTTGCCACACGACGGGCTATAAATACATTTTGTACAACAATATCAGTAAATTGAGTCATTAATATAATTAAAATGCGAAATGTCTGAGGCTGATCCAATGAAAAATTAGAAAATTCTGCAAGCAATTCACACATATCTAATACAAATTCATGACGATCTAGCATTCCATCCTAAATTAAAAAAATAAAATTTAACAAAAAAAACAAAAAAAACCTCAAATGAATGCTTTATTAAAGCTGCATAATAAGGCCAACGTTGATAATAAGGGTTTTGTTCAAGTTGGCCAGGTATTGCTTTGTCAAATTCACGAAGTAAACAACGCAAATAACGAATAAAAAATTGACGTTGATCTAAGAATTGTTTTAAATTAGAAATAATCGTTAAAAAATTAATAGATTTACCACTAGAATAATCATCACTGGGTAATGTATTTCCACCTTTCTTCTGTTTGCTAGCAGTTACCAAAATTGGGTGAGCAACTTGATTCTTAAAAAATAAATTATATTTTTAATTGAAATATATTCTAATTTTCCTACTAGATATCCGTAAAAACGCTTAACATATGTTGACCAAAATATCTAAAAATTTTTACCATCTTCAAAAACCAAATAGCTTTTTGAATCGGCACTCCTTTTTCATATAATAAACTCATTGCCTCACATAAGGGAACCGTTTTTGAAGCAGCTAACGAATTTAATTGATCATAAGAAGTCCGTAAAAATCTTGGAAAACAAGCTGCTAATGAATGCCTTTTGATATCTTTTAATTGAATTCTTTTTCCAGAAACCAAAGATTCAAAGAATTCTTCTCGAAAACAATCAGAAATAAATCCACGGACATTATTTTCTTTTATCCAATTTTTGTCCAACCAAATAACATTGAGTTCATTCTTTTTATTCATTACTTGTTTAATCCACCGAGCGGCACGATATAGTTGATCATCAGTCGCGAAAATTCGGCTGGTCTAGAATTTGAATAAAAAATAATTGTAAAATGAACGAATCTAGATTCTAAAATTTTAAAAAGCACCCCTCAAAAAATAGTAAAAAGTATAAATTCGAGAATAAAATTGACAAAATTCCAAATAATTGATTTTAGTTCTGAAGATTCGTGTTTACTATGTAATGTAATAAAATTGACCAGAAGTATGCTAGAGAGGAGTTTCGAGAGGAAAGCATGAAGGAATGCCAAACTTTACATTGGCGTAAATCTGTAGGTGTTGGAAAATCTGGATCCGAAAAAGTACGGATATCTTTAAGTTTTTTTTCCTACCCGCATATTTCCCAAGATTACTACACCTACTCTACTCTATCTAGCAGATGATTTAAATCAGCTACTAAACAGACTATTCAATCGAATATAGTATTATTTATTTAAACTACAAACCTTCATAAGTGATTCATATTCATGCCTAACCAAAACACTATGAATAACTTCAATTTGATAGCCTTTAACAACCCGGTCTGGGCTCAAATTATCTTCTTCTTGTTTTTCTTGTTGAGGGAATACATCTGGATGCATAATAGCAACAACTCCACTACTTTTATCAGAACCACCACTTTGTCTAAATGAATCGCTTTTTCTGTTGTGCCTTTTGAGTGGCCGAGCATCGGGACTGAGTTGGTTGCGATTTTGTATTCGTTGAAAATATTGATGCATGGCGAAACTTTTGGAAAAATTTAAGAAAAAAAGTGGGAATAAAATAAAAAAATAATTGAAAATGAACAATTTAAAAAAAACAAAATTGAAATCTAAATTTTTTATTTAACTACATATTTTTACAATACTAAAATTACTATAAAACTTTCCTCCTAATATTCTCATTCATAATTTAAGTTTTCCCGAAATTTATCAGAAATCTGTGTCAGATTTGTTTTTTAGATCTTAACATCTCTTAAATTTTACAAAAACTGATCCAACACCTCAAATACCATTAACTCAAAACGAAAAATAATTTCTTTGCTTGATTGGAATATTTATTGAATTAATGTGATTAATATCCGTATTTTGTAAAATTTAAGAGATGTTGTGGTCTAAAAAACAAATTTGAAAAATAAATTTTGAAAAGAACACCATAAAAGTAGAAAAGAAAATATTATGGAAAGTTTTTTGGGTAATTAAAAAGTTAATTAAACGTAAAATTAATTTTTCTCAGCATTAACATTCTTCAGCACATGACTAGCAATATAAGGGACATCGGTGAGAAAAGGAATTTTAAGCTCACGAGACATCCAAGCCTAAATTTTGTTTTTTATTAAAGCAAAAATAAGTTTAACAACCATTTCATTACGTTCATTGACAGTCCAAGCACAGACTTTAAATCCACGAGCTGTCATGTTTTTCAAATAAAAACTATTTAAAAATAAAGGTTAAATCTGATAAAATAAGAGAAATTTTAAGGTTTATCTCCGTCTAATGTAATTGATAGTAGAATTAAGTGGTAAACTAATCATGGGAATTTTTCGGAGGTTTTTTACCCATTGCCCAAACAAAATAAATTTAAAAATTCACATAATTTCAAAAGAAAACACTTAAAAGACTTTTTAACGAAAAAATTAAAAAGCCAGCCAATCAGTTAAAAAATAGAAAACTAACGGTGAAATTTCTCGTCTTTCAGTAAGAACCATATCAACGCCAAGAAATTCCGGAATCCACAATTTAACACACCAAATCCAAATAACATCCAAAATCATCGAAACAAAAAATATTAATTTAGAAGATGAACGAGGCACAGTAAATTCAATATCATCATAGGTAATGAACCTAAAATAAAGAAAAATGAAGTAAAAATCAGTGAATAATTAATTTAATATACCAACGACGCCAAGTAATCCCTGAACATATTGCCAATTTTTAACATAAAATAAAAGGGATTTAAAAGACAAAAATACCCACCAGTCAGAATATTCGGATTCTCCTTTTTAATGCGATAGACGACGGTTGGGAAGAATGAACAGACAATTGCTTTGTTGTAAAGATTGTAGCGTTCAAAGAGGAGGGCAATAAGCTTCACTAACTGAAAATTTTTTTAAATAAATTCAAAAAGAAGATTGGAAATCCGATCTAAAGGAAGAGAAAAATGTTTCAAAATTTGGCATTAAAATACAAACACACACCACTTTCAAAATATGAGATATAAAATTAAGTGAACCTTAATTTCTGTATCCTTTATATCGAAAAGCATTTTCACATCATTTTTAATTGACCATTCAATTAAATTTTCAAGTGTACAGATAGGCTCAAAATTAGAAATAACATCTTGATCACCCATAGAACTAAAAAAAGAATATTAAACAAAAAAAACGGGTATAGCCCATAAAGGTGCGGCCAAAAAGGCGCGACCGATTAGGCGTTCCCAAAAAACAAACCCAATTAAATTAAAAAAACCTAAATTTAGCAGCACAATTGCACTTTTCCAATTCAACAAAATTATATTTATTTAATGGCCCAGTCATATTCGTCGTTCTATCGAGATCATCATCGTGCATTAAAACAGGGACAAAATCTTTGGTAAAACCAACATCGAATTCAACTAAATCAACGCCTTCCTTTTTAGCCTGTTCGAAAGAAGCAAGAGTATTTTCTGGGGCATTTAAAGGACTTCCTATGAAGAAATAAGAAAGTGAGCAATATTTATATAAAAAAAACCTCGATGACCACCAAAACAAAATCCTTCAAAAAAAGTTGAGACCTAAAAAGAAAATTTAAAAATATTAAAAAAATAATTTTCTTGCATTTTTTGGATTTGCCCGTAAATTTCGAAAAATCATAAATGAGCCAAGTAAAATTGTTAAAATGTGTAGAAGTGTTTTCCAAACTAAAAAAAAGAAAAAAATTAAAGGAATTAAAAAATAAATTAAAGCAAACCTAAACTAAGCGAAGAAAATGGCCATTGAAAATAATAAACACCAAATACAAAACAATATATGAGAAGTGGAAGTAATTCTGGCATCTTCTATTAACTTTTTTGTACGGATTTATACAAACAAACAATAAATGGAGAAAAGATTCTAACTTCCAAATAATTCAAGATTTATTCAATTTGACGCAAATAGATTGATACTCAATCAGTTCCTAATCAATTTTTGAGACTCAAATGACGTCTCAGCTGATCTCCAGCTGTTTTTTTTTCAGATTAACCCTGTACGGGATTTTACTGGGTTCTTAATTTTTACTAGAAATTATTAATCCTTAAAAAAGCAAACTTGGAAAAGTATTAAGGACCTCCAATTTAAACAAGAAAACAATTGGTTAATAAAAATTTTTTTATTTTAGATAATTTACAAAGATGGTTTCTGATGTATCAACGGTATTTAATTAAATTATTTGTTAAATAAAAATAATTATTTTTAGTTTCAATCAATTACTTGCAAATTAGAATGGAAATTATATGATTTAGATAAACACGAACAGTTTATGCAAAATGGCCAATATTTAACGAGTTTGTTTGAATTTAGTGTACTACTCCGTTATCCCTACCTGTTTTTGCGGATTTTTTTTGCGGACAATTTATTCCTTTTGCAGTCTGTACATAATGGTCGGACTACCTTCTTCCTTCATTTGTTAGGCCATCAATCAAAGCAAAGTCCGCAAAAACGGTTAGGGATAATGGAGTAGTACCAAATTTAGTTTTTAATTTTTAATTCCAAATTTAGGCAAACAATTCTGCAATCCAAAATGCCCTTCTGTTAAATGGGAATTACGTATTTACCCAAATACTTATCAGCATAATTCTGGTTATTTTTAATATTTTTATTGTTGAATTTCAGCCAACTTTTCAGGCATTTTTGTTTCGCTTGTTCAAGTAGGTCTAGATGTTATCCGTACTGTTAAAGCTAAATTTAATATTTATACATTGGATGATGATGGAAATAAAAATTTTTGTTGTCCGTATGTCAAAAAGTTTATTTTTATTTTTAAAATTTAAATTATTTATAGAAGCACTTTTTCTGTTTTTAAATACAACACAGAATCAAATAAATATAAAGTTTTTAAATCACAAACGACGGGCAAATCTAACGACATTTTAGAAGAGGGAAAAGATTACGTTTTAGTGAATGACTCGACGGAGGCTTTAAATTTAGGTTATTTTTCAAAATTCATATGGGTGCGGAAAAAATGTGCGTTTGTGGAACTAAACGGTGGGAGATATGCGGAAACGTTTTGTTTATGTTAAAATGAATTTACATTAATCTGTGATTTAATAAATTTATAGGTCCATTTGTGCAAAATAACTCACAAATTTAACCTTTTTTGATTTAAAGACCTTAAAGGAATATACAAAAAAAGCCTCAACACATTTCTTCCAAACTAAATTTTTATTTAATTTTTAGATTTTTTGTTGATTTTTTGTGAAGTTGAATTTGTTCCTTATGATATTGAATGCGAGAAGGATGTTGTGAATTATTCATCTGGAGTTACTTCACAACACTCTTTAAAAATGTTTAAAGAGGGAATACTTACTGATTGTATTATCGAGGTTATTTTAAATTATATAATAAAAAATAAGGGGTTTTGACAGGCCCGTAATCAAGATTTTTCGGAAGGGGTAAGGGCCATTTTTTGCGCTGAGTGGAAGGCCGTAGGACAAAAAGTTCACTTTTTCTCCCCATTTCCCAAATTTTTTCCTTTTGCACATTTCGGGGGGGGGGGGGGGGGTGGAATTCCCTCCCTATCCCCTGGTTACGGGCCTTCATTCTCCCGACTATCTAGTCACTATTTACCAAGTCCCAATTCCTTCTTTCCTTTAATCCAATTCTTATATTTGACAAAACTTCAAATTAATTTCTAAAAATCTTCAAAAATATTCTAATAATTATTTTAGATTGGAAACGAATTAATAAATACACACCGATTTATTTTGGCTAAAAATAGTGTTGTATTTCAAAAAATGTTTGAACAAATGGGGATGACTGAAGCACTAAATGTAATTTTATTTAATTGTAAGAATAATTTCGCCTTTGATTTTTAAATCCTGGGGAATTTTTAAATTAAAAATTATGCATATTTGGAAACATTTTAAAAAGCGGAAGACAGTGCTTAGGCGAGGCTCCCGGAAAGTTGTGCACTGGAAAAGGCTCCCGGAAAGTTGTGCACTGGAAAATTGTGCACCGGAAAATTGTGCACTGGAAAATTGTGCACTAAGGCGGGGAAATCTGTGCACAGGCAGAAATATGTGCACTAAATTGGAATTTTGTGCACTACAGAGGAAATTTATAACTTTTTATGGCAAATTATATATCATTCGAAAGAGCTCTTCGAGCTGAGTCGAAAGTACCAAATTTACCAAAATCTGACTTAAATAAACATAGTTATGAGCATTTGTTTTAATCCCTTTCAACATCACTTATTTAGTCCACCCAATCAATTATTTTAGAAAATATGTAAAAATCGTCAGTCAAATCAAAAAATGTAGAACATATCAAGCTTGTTGAATGACACCAAAATCAAAAAAATCCGACTTGATTCGACCGAAATTCAGACCCCTGAAAATTCAAAAATTTTGTACAGATGATAGCTCATTCGAAAGAGCTCGTCGAGATGAGTCGAATGACACCAAAGGCAACTTGATTGGACAAAATTTGAGAAAATTTTGACTTTAGTCACCGACTCCGATAGGTCTACTTAATGTATAACTTTGTCAAATCCTGTCCAATCACGTTGATTTTGGTGTCATTCGACTCAGCTCGAAAAGCTCTTTCGAATGATATATAATTTGCCATAAAAAGCTGTAGTGCACAAAATTCCAATTTAGTGCACAGATTTCTGCTTGTGCACAGATTTCTGCCTTAGTGCACAACTTTCCAGTGCATAATTTTCCGGTGCACAATTTTCCAGTGCACAACTTTCCGGCTCCCTTAGGCGAAGGGTTCAAAAGATGTGCAATGTCCATCACTTATCTTATTTGTCCATCACTTATCTTGATGGACAAATAAGCAATGTCCATCACTTATCTTATTTGTTTTATTAAAGTTTTCTCTTTTATTTTTAAATATTAAGTTTTTATGTATTTTTGTAATATGTATGTAATTTTAAGGGAAAAATAAAAATAGTTGATTCTTCTCCAGAATGTTTTAAAGCAATGCTGGAATATTTTTATAGTGGAGAAATTGATAAAAGTATTTTTTAAAAATAATTTTTTTTTAATTAAATTTTTATAGAAACAATTGAAAAATATTCCGAAGATTTATTTTCTATTGCACATAAATACGAAGTAAAACAATTAATGGAAATTTGTGAAAATTATATGGCTGAAAATATTGGTAGAAAAAAAATATTTTTAAATTTATCCTTAATTTTTCTTTCCAAAAAAGATGCTGAAAACTTTAGCAAATTCTGTCTTTTTGCTGAGTTCTATCATCTTTCAAAACTTGCAAAGGTAGATTATTTAATTTATTTTTAACTTGCGGATAATTTTAAATTTGCGGACTTTGTGGATTCCCTATTACTTTAAATTTATTGAATATTTTAAAAAATCTTGAGAATTTTGGTGGATGTAAACATTTTAAATATTCCAACAAATTCTACAGGCATGTGTTCACTTCCTTTCTTCTAATAAACAAAGCTTCCTTGTCAGTAAAGAATGGAAACAATTTAAATCTCTTAATAAAAACTTTGCTTTTCGTTTACTCGAGTCATCAGCTTTAATCGAAGAAAGGCAAATTGAAAGGAAACAAGTTGTTAATAATTATGTTTGCTCGAATTGTGAACAACGATGTTATTCTTCCCCTCGTTTTACACCTTAACCTCGTTTTCATGCATGTTCACCTTCATATACACCTACATGAAAGTAGGTACTTCTAATATACTCCTCCTCTCTATTGCTTAAATCTTGTTTATTTTTCAATTTTAACTTCAATTAAATTTTCTATAAATATTTTTTTTCTTGGTGACTAAATGAAAGAAATGAGGTTAATATACAATATTTGTAGCCAAACATTTTAAGACTATTGTAGACAATATACATTTAACTAATTATGCTTTATCACAATTTACAAATGGAATGATAGTAGTTGCATAATGGAATAAAGCTACTATATTATTATTTTTTATATTTATCAACAAATTTTATGTTCACAAATTCGTTAAGAAATAACCTATTAACAAGTAACCCTATTAACGGAAAGAAAGCTCAAATCATCTCATAATCATGTGTTAAGTTCCTTTCTCATAATACTTATTTGAACAAACAGCTGGGTTTTTATGTTCTTGTAGCAGATGCTTTACTTTGAATAATGTTATACTTTACAATTATAGTTGATCAACCTTCTCTCCAAACATATCCACTAGCCCCCGTTTCTGTTGAAAATAAACGAACCCTTTTAGTATTCTTTTCCTCGGATTTCATTTGCAATTGAATTTATTGAAAAACCAAGAAAAAACTAAACCTTGTAAAAATTGTTTTAAATATATACCGTTTACATCCATCAAAAGTTTCATGATTTTTAACTTTTTGATCAAAACAGATTAAAAAATTTATAAAGATTTAAAATTATTCTATGAGATTTATAAAATCAAAAATAGAAATGCCTTTTTAATTTCTCGAAGATACCTTTTAACATTTTTTCCAGGCATGTGTTAATTTCCTTTCTGTTAACAAAGTCTTTCTTATGAGCAAAGAATGGGATCAATTTAAATCTCTTAATAAAGAGTTGGCTATTCGTTTAATGGAAAAAAATATTTTTGATAGAAAAGGTAAAAGCATAATATAGATTTTTATTAAGAATTCCTATTAATTGATAGTCTATTTTCATGATTCAGTAATCCTTTGATTAGAACAATTTTTTTAATTTTTAAAACAGTCAAAGATTCTGATTGTGAGTCAGTTCATTACTTATTAGAATTTTTTCATGTTTTGTCTTTGGTGCACTGTCACAACTTTTACTTTACACTCTGTCCAACATACTAACAGAATACTATATGTACGAGTGACTAGTGATTTGTGTATAAATTTACCATAACTAGTCTTGGAAGATTTTGGTCTTGGACAGCTCTATAAATGTTCATGATTAAAATCTTTAGGACTCCCATTTTGTATTAGAAATCAGTAGTCGAGTTTTAATCCGTTGGGCACACCTGAATAGTGTGGCAGTGTACCGAAGACAAGACATTAAAAAATTCTAGCGAGTCTTGAATCCACTATAGATAACTTTGCAATATGTTAATTAGTGCCTCATTTTCTCTTAATTTTTAATTAAACATTTTCCAAAAGGATTATTTGACAAGTAAATTTCAGATTCTTCAGACAAGAAGAAAGAAATTGTTTCAGTTATGAGCATGAATGAAGAGCAGGTAAAAAATAAGTCTGATTTGTATTTTTTGATAGGAATCCCATACTAGTGATGCTCGGGAGAAGAAAAAACCCGGGAAACGGGAGTCGGGTCGGGAAATGACCTCGGGAGTCGGGATCGGGATTCGGGAATCAGCAATAAAAAAATTTTCCAAAAATTTTAAAAATTTTTGGCGCCTTCGGCGCCAAAAATTCCGATTTTTTGCACCGTAGGCAAAAATATTGAAAATTTTGAAGGTAAAGAAGCCTTACTAGCGCCGCAGGCGAAAATTTTAAAAATTTTAGATCAAGAAGTCAGATTTCTTCCATTTTTTGCGCCGCAGCCAAAAATTTTGACTCTCATTGGAGTGAAATAGAAAGGGGTCTTGAACGATCTTTAAGGTTATTTGGAAAGATAAGCCAACAGCCTGTCCAAAAAACCTAGTAACCGCAGAGATAATCAGTGTTGGGTATTAAGTCCTTAGAATCCCTCCATCGGAGTGAAATAGAGGAAAAGAGAGCGAAACAAAGAAAAATATTTTACGTTCAATTTTGGTGTAATTTTGGCGAACTAGCCGAATATCTCTTCATATCCCTCTATAGTATTAACACATCGTGTGCAACATTAATCATCCATTGATATCTCTCTTTATTACTGCAAATCCCTCGTTATCTGCTCAAATTCACCATAATCCTAGTAAATCACCGAAATCTTCTATACTAAAACTTCACAGATTCTTTATATTTCAGCGCTGCAGGCGAAAATTTTGAGGATTTTGGAAAATCCTTAAGCCAAAAATCTTCCCTTTTCAGCGCCGCAGGCGAAAATTTTGGGAATTTTAGAAGACCAAGAGGCCAGATTTCTTTATTTTTTATAAATGAAAATATAATTTTGTCAGAAAAATCCATTCTTAGGGGTATAAAAATTTCCCGACTAAGTCGGGAATTGACACCGGGAGTCGGGATCGGGATCGGGAGGCCAAAAACTCGGGAAATTTTCCCGAGTCGGGAGTCGGGATCGGGATACCCGAGCATCACTATCCCATACAAGCTAATCCTCCTTACAGCGTAGGAGGTACACATAACGAAAATTGACTGCAAATATATGCAGTACTTTTCAGTTTCATTGAAATTATATAACCTCGTGGACCGGGAAAACACGGCATCTTTACGAAAGCTAAAAATGGCCGCAAATTACTCATTTTCTATTAATTTCATTTTTAAAGTTAAAAACGTTGGAACAAGCTTTTCAAACAACTTGTTACCCCGACGTTTGTATGAGAACCGAAATTGCTAAGAATATTGGACTATCACAAAGAGTAGTTGAAGTATGGTTTCAAAATAAAAGACATAAGGAAAGACAAAGACTTCCTAAAATACAATACTGATAAAGGGCATTAAAAATATTATTTTAAAATTCCATTTTGATTTAATCTCCTTAAATTTACACGAACTCGTCTTTGAAAAATTTTGGTCGAACAGATCAAGAAAATTGTTGTTTTAATCATTTATTCTCATTTATTTTTGCAATATACAATTTATTTATTTATTTATGTGTTTAATAAAATATCTGATTCTTCAACTTTTCATTATAGAAAGATAGTAAAGAGGAGTGTTTCAAGAATTGATATTTAGAGAATTTATTGTGGATTTATTTGCGAAGAACGATTAAAAACAACATTTCGATATGGGGTGTTTGTTAAAATACAAATAATTGGGTTAAATACAGGTATTAAATGAAAGGAAATATGAAATAATGTTCGAATAATATTTGTTGTATTGTTGTTAGTTGTGGAAGTCGTTATATAAAATAGACTTCCTGCTTGATTTATAAAAGGTATAATTGCCTAAAAATTAATTGAAAATATATTTAAGACTGAGCTCACTCTCTCTTACATAATTTTTTTATATGTAAGAGAGAGTGAGCTATAAGAGAAAGGGTCATTAGAACATTTGTTTGGTGTTAGGTTTGGATCCAAATTTAAAAACGCAGTTTATTTTTTGACATAAATTGGAAAATAAATTTTTCTTTGTTTTGATTTGACAAAATGAAAGCCGAATTTGACCAAAACGCAAAACCGAAAGCCGGATTTTTAAATTTGGATTAACCGAAAACCGGGTAATAGCCTGTAGTGAACAACCCTAAGTTTTATGACAAAAATCTTACCAAAATAATCAAAACTTTTGTTAAAAGTTTATTCAATCTTTTTAAATTTTCATTCAAATTTGTATTTAAATTGACATATCTAACCATTTTAAATCCACAAATAAATATTATTAAATATGCGGATATTTCAATTAATGCTGTAGGTAATAGTGACAAAACATTGATCTACAGATTTTTTATTTTAAATTAAATACTTTAAAATTTCATAAATTATTGCTTCATAATTATTGCTTGGCTGTATGAAGGGTCTAATTCGAAATATTTTTTGAAATATGTATAAATTTACCCCTTCAATAAACAATTGAACAGTCAACATTAAAATATCCAAAACACAATTTTGTATCAGAATTCGACTGTGTGTTTTCATTTCTTTTGGTGTTTTAAAAATAATTAAAATAATCAGAATAATATTTAAAGGAAAACCAATTAATAAACAAACAAAATAATCTAATTTAAATAAAATATCAAGTATATCCAAGGACATTTTTTTGAATTTTTTTAATTTTAAAAGTTGTATAATAAAAGTAATAATTTATTATTAAATAGTTTCTTTAATTAAAAGTACAAAAATTCTAAAAATTTTATTTATCATGTCTTTAAAAATACAAAAAATATTTGTGAGAAAATTTTGTTTATTTAAAATTAACAAATAAATTCTTAGAAAATATTTTTTTAATTTAATATATTTATTTAATAAATATGTATAGCATGTGAAAAGAGAAAAGGATTAATTGAGGGGGGGGGGCAATTAATTGAGTAAAAAATTTTTAAAAAAATGTTGAAGGGATAAAAAGGTTCAGGTTAATTTTATTTTAAATTTTGATCAAAATTAGATTAATTTAGAGTTTTTTAAAAAATAATTAGTGATAGACAGAACATAAATAATATAATTAATTTCTTCTTTTTTATGACTAAATTAAATTATTTCACAATAAAAATTATAATTTTCTTAGTTGCAAATGTTTAAATAAAAATAAATGAAGAATTTGATTACCTATATAAGTTTCAAGTTTATTTATACACTCTGTCACAAAAGTTTAAGCACCCACAAATTTTTATAAAAAATGGACATAAATATATTCGAAATTAGATAAATTTTTAGTTTATTTAAAGTTTTCTTAAATATATTTTTGTTTTTTACTTTTAATTTAAAAAAATTCAAAAAATAAAAAATTTTTTTTTGTTAAATAAATATTTAAATAAAATTGAAACTAAATAATATTTAATCCAAAACACCTTCAATTTAGTAGTGCACAATTTGTCTTAGTTTACAATTTTCTAGTCCCAAGGCCGTAGGTATAGCCAGATTTTAATGTAACTTTAATTAAGATTTGCTATTTTTAAATGAATAAAGAATGTCTAAAAATTTTTACTATTTATTTTTTATAAAGAATTTCTGTCTAAATTTTTAAATATTTAAATGTAAATCTGTATATCTCAACATTTTCATTTGTAATTATTTATTTAATGTCAAAAAGTACTAATAGAAATAATTTACAATAATTAAAGCCTACTATATAAAGATACGAGAAAGGGATAATTATTAACAGAAACTAAAATGGTCAGAAAATTTTCTATTTTGGATATCACTTGAAAGTTATATTCACTGAAAACTTTTATAGAATTTCAGTGTTAAACATGAAAAATATATGGAACATGGCCAATTTCTGACGAGTATTTGTTTCAATTAAGTTATTAATTTATATCCACTCCAGGCAAACAATTTTACAATCCGAAATGCCCTTCTGTTAAATGGGAATTACGTGCTTACCTGAATACCACACAACGTATGTAATTGTACTCGGTGACTCCGGATATAAAGGCAGGGTTTGGGGACGTTTCTAAATAAAAGAATAGGAGATTTCACCCATAAATACACTGAAGATAAACCACATCATAACCCAACCCGTTAAAAGTCCTTTTATGTATAACCGGAGTCGATATTTATGGTATAAAATAAAATTTAAAAATTATTAGTTAATTCAAACAATCTTGTTTCACTAGTTCAAGTGGGCCTTAAAGATTCGGATGACGCTCTGAAAGCAAAATTTACTATTGGTATAAAAAATAATGGCGGAAAAGTGAATTGTTGCTCGTATGTTAATTTTTAACTGAACATATAGGGTTAAAGTATGTACACAAAAGCTAAAGATTTAGAAAGGGTTAACCCGATTCCTGACTATATTTTTGGTCACTTAAAGATACGAAAATATGTAGCTAGAGGCCGGAAAAAGATCTAAATTTTACTTGTGGGACCAAAAATATTTATCTTGAATTTTGCAAATTTTTGGGGCTTAAGTCTTACCGAGTTTTGGAAAATTTTCGGTCTTAGACGCCTCTATTTTTACCTCCAATAACAATCATAATTTTCTTCTTTTGTCATTTATTGACCAAATTGTATGTTTTGGCAAGTGTCTCTGTAATTTTCATTAAATCCCCCACAAAAGTAGCTTGTCTTAATTTATTTACTAAAATTTTAATAGCGCTACAACAAGTTTTAAGCATCAG
The DNA here is from genome assembly GCA_036172955.1 of Meloidogyne arenaria. NCBI lineage: Eukaryota > Metazoa > Nematoda > Chromadorea > Rhabditida > Meloidogynidae > Meloidogyne > Meloidogyne arenaria. The sequence goes on from JARQAB010000043.1 coordinate 2,436,761, forward strand.
TTAGAATCAGATAAATATAGTTTATCCAAAATAGCAAAGCCTGACCGTAAGTTTTTTGGTTTTGAATTTTCAGAAAGGCTAAAGTAATTTTGTTTTGTAGGCCCTTTAGTGATTTTTTGTGATGTTGAATTTATGCCTTATAATTTAAAATTAGAAAATGAATTTGAGGACTTTGCGACACCAAAAAATTCATTTATAAATATTTTTAATAAAGAAATATTTACTGACTGTGTTTTTGAGATAAGTTTTTTTTTAAATTACCTCTTAATTTATCGTTGTGTCTGGGCTGCCGATTGGTGATAAAAAAATTGTTGATACACGGATCACGATTCTAAAGTGTTCCAAAAACGGATTCTAACGAAGAATAGTTGAGATTTTTTAATACCCTGGGAAACTTACTAATTATTCAGTAATGGAATCCTTGGATTGCTTCTGATAAGAGGGTTGGTCTGATCAGATTATTAAGGGTTTGCTGCCTTAACTTATCGTTAGCTAGAACATCGGACAAAGGTGTGCTTGCAGTTTCGAAAATTGGTCAATGAATTGGAACTGTGGCAACATCGAAATTTCAAGAAACTGAGGATAAGGAGGAACCGATGAAACAACGTCTATACGGATTTTCAGACTTGAACTGTCCAAAATCAAAAAAATTTCAACAAATCCTCCTTCTAGGCAAACAATTCCGGGGGAATGACCGATCTTTTGACTGGGCGTCCGTTTCATTATCAGTAATCCTGTCTTTTTCATCCCCGATACTAGGAAGCGACATTAATCAGGATTGAAAAAATTTTAATAAAAATATTTTTTCTTAAATTGGAGATGAAAAAATAAGTGCACATAAATGTATTTTGGCTAACTACAGTATTGTATTCCAAACAATGTTTGAACAAAAATATATGGAAGAAGCACAAAATGTTAAAATAATATTTAAATTGTTTTAATTAAAATAAAATTTTAAGGGTAAAATAAAAATAGTTGATTCTTCTCCAGAATGTTTTAAAGCAATGCTGGAATATTTTTATAGTGGAGAAATTGATAAAAGTATTTTTTTAAAATATTTTTTTTAATTAAATTTTGAAAGAAACAATTGAAAAATATTCCGAAGATTTATTTTCTATTGCACATAAATACGAAGTAAAACAATTAATGCAAGTTTGTGAAAATTATATGGCTGCAAATATTGGTAGAAAAAAAAATAATTTTTCAAAATAATTTTTATTTCTAAAAAAGATGCTGAAAACTTTAATGAACGTTGCAATTATGCCGAATTTTATTGCCTTTCGAAGCTTGAAAAGGTTAAAAATAAATTTATAAAATATTATGCATAAAAGGCCTTCCTTTCTAAAATCCCAAAATTTTTGCCTGTGATACTCAATAAGGGAATAGGCACTTTTGTTAAGAGCTTTTTCAAGCTTTTTCTCTTTTTTTTTATCACCTATAACAGTGATACGTATTGCTTCCTCGAACATTATTCCCGAGCCTTCTCCTTCACCAGACAACCTTCACTACTTAACTGAAAATTTCGGTTTGGATGAAAAGGATAAATATAGAAATGGACAAAGTTAAAAATATAAGGGTTTAAAATGGTCATATTAATAACATTTACATGTTGTATTTTAACAAAGAATCCAGATAAAAATTTGAAAGTTGCTATATCAATTTTTTATTAATTTTCATTATAGGCTTGCTTCAATTATTTTACTGTAAATAGAGAAACTTTTCTACGCAAAAAAGAATGGAATGAATTTAAAATTAATAATAAAGATCTTGCTTTTCGTTTATTAGAAGAAAAACAAATTTTTGGAAGAAAAATTGGTAAAAGAAACAATTTAAAATAAGGGACTTTAATAATAAAATAAAATTGTGAATGTACCTAAATTGAGTAAAATGTAAAAAATTAAGGCGAATAGAAGTGGTTAGTTTAATCGGGAGCAGACTTCTTCAAAGGTTTTCGAATCCGGGACTCCCTGGTATGGTTCGATTCAGCTCGTCGAGAAGCATCGAACCATATCAAGGCGTCCCGGATTCTACAATTCTGAACGAAATTATAGCTCTGTGGTACCTTGGGGTGTACCCGTTTAATTTTATTCAATTGCTAAGTAAAGCTTTTATCGGGGTTTTAATACTGTATTTCTTCTAATAGAAGCACGCGTGCTTGTATTTTTCGATCCCTCGTAGGGTGTGCTTCTATTAGAGACTGCTTTTATTTTTCGATATATTTTTCAATTTCTTAAAAAAATTTATATTTGAATGATTTTAAATTACAAAACCATGAATTTTCATTGGACGCATAAAGCTTCATTGAACAAGATACGAAAAGCTTTCCAGCGACGGTGAAGTAATCTAGCCAGCAAATCCACAAATCCAAATATTTCTCCTAATCCACCAAATCACCAATATTCCTCTCATAATATTTCGATAATTTAATCGAAGCTTCTCCAAATCCAACGATAACCATTTGATGTCCCTCAACAACTCTTATTTTAAGTCATAAGTGTAAATGTCCCGCTATTTCACAATTTTATGCTAATTGGCATATCTTTGTAAAACTATTATAAAGAATTTATTTCGAAAATCATGATCCGGGTCTAAAAAGTTCGGATTTTCCCGATTTTGATCCGGAATATCCGGTTTTCGATACTCTCGTAGGGTGTGCTTCTATTAGAAGAAATACGGTATATAATTTAGTTAAATATAAATTTTAGGTTCTTCAAACAAAAAAGTTAAAGAAGTAGCAATAAGATATACAAAAACTCAGGCAAATAAATTTTATTTTAAATTATTTGAACAAAATTTTTTTAGAATTTTTCGATAATTTAAGTCTTTATTAAAAATATTTTTTAATTTTAAAGAAAGAAATTTTGGAAAGAAGATATAATATTTCACGTTATATCACAAATTATCAAAGAGGAGAATTGGCAAGACAAACGGGACTTTCTGCCAAACAAGTTTGTAATTGGTTTCAACAGCGAAGGATGAAATCTAAAAGAGACGCAAGAAGAAATTTTTATGAAAATAATGAAAAATGAAATTTTTTTTTGTTAAAAATAAACATTCAAATTAAATTGAAATTAAACACATTAACCTTTTTATTCAGCAAAATTTACATAAATAATCAAAATATTTTTTCTCATTTACATATTCTCTTCGTTAGGTTTTTTAATATAAAATGTTTAACCTTTTGGCTCTATCGTCAAAAAAAGCGAATTAGTTTTTTTAAATAGTATGTATTCCCCTATTTTTCAAAGTTATTTGATTTTTGTTGTAATGAAATGGAGAAAATAAATGGAAGGACAAAAATAAACTAAATATAAACTTTTTTTTATCTAAAAAATCTTTTCTTTTGTCTGGGTATACTGGCTGAATAAAATTAACCCATTATAGTACCTATCTATATAAATCTGACAACTTTGTTTATTTACATTTTTTCGTTTTATATTTTGCGTAATCATTCCATTTTTGTGTGTATTTGCATTTACTTCCAATTTATCTTCAGTTTCCATAATTTTTTTGCTTATAAAAATTTAGTAAAATATTTCATAAAAAATATAACTTTTCAAAAATCATTTCAAAAATATTTTGCTAATAAATTTAAATATTCTTAAAATTTTACAGGCGTGACAAAAATGTTTTCGGATGTAACAAAAGTAAATATTTTTAAAAATTTATATACTAAATTAGGGATGCTATCCTTACTTATTTTGGAAGTATTGTGTACTTAAAAAACGATCTCCGTACTTCCAAAATTGAAAATTTACTTATTTGTAAGTACCAAAGAGATCCTGCCGTCCCGATTCCCGAAAATCGGAAATTCCCGACGATTTTTGGGTAGGGATCCAGATTTCCTGAAATCAGGAATTCTGTTTGTTTTGTTGGCAGGATCCATGGTAAGTACATACTTATAAATGGAATTTTTGGTTAAAAAATTAAATATACCTTTAAAATCTTCAAAATTTATGCCTGTTGAAAATATTAAAAATACTGAGAATACTAATTTGGGAGAGAAGTACATATAAGAGTTTGAGCGAGATATTTGGAAAAGATTTTCAACTGTGTACTACTTCTAAATTAGACATTTTTACTTAAACTTTACATTTTCTCGATAACATCCCTGTACTAAATTACCCAATTTAGATGGATTCACTTACTTGTGAAATAGAATGGAAAATATATAATTTTGGTAAACATGAGCAATTTATGAAAAATGGTCAATTTCTAACGAGTTTGTGTTTTTTGTAAAATTAAATTTAAAAATAAATTTAATCCAAAATCCAGGCAAGCAATTTTACAATCCAAAATGTCCTTCTGTTAAATGGGAATTACGTGTTTACACAACTTATTCTCGTCAAGTATACTATGGTCCTCGTTGTGATATTGCTTATTCTGCAGGCAATTCTGTTTCACTTGTTCAAGTAGGGCTAAAAGACATGAATGATTCGTTGAAAGCTAAATTTAAAATTTATATATTGGATGATAATGGAAATAAATCATCTCTTTGTGGGCTGTATGTTCATTTTTAGTTTGTAAATTAATGGGTTTGTTCGGCTTATATCACCCTTTCCAAGGCACTAAAACATAGCATAGCAACTCAAAAATAGTGAAAAATATAGGGGAATATTTTTTAAACAAAAGAATAGTTAAAATTTCAAATAAAATGCTTTATATTTTTCACTAGTATAACTAAAATAAGCAAAACGTGATAAAAATAAATTAATAATATGCCCGGGCACTTAAAATTAAATTGGGAATTAGCGCTGCAGGCGGTCCAAAATAAAGAAAGAGTAATTAAGGATAATCAAATGAAGGTTGATAGAAATAACATTATAAATTAAAGATATCACTTTTTAAATTTGTAGGAACAATACATTGGATTTTAAAAATGAATTAGAATCAGATAAATATTCATTTACCAAACCAAAAACGGCTAACAGTATGTTAAATTAATAAATTTTAAATAATTTTGATTTTTAGATCCCTTAACAATTTTTTGCGAGGTTGAATTTGTGCCTTATAAATTAAAATTAGAAAATGAATTTGACGATTCTTTAACAACAAAAAACTCATTTATAGATATTTTTAAGAAAGGAATACTTACTGACTGTGTTTTTGAGATAAGTTTCTTACATATTACATCCTTAAGTCCGAATGGATAAAGAATAACAATAGGTATTATGGTTCTCGTGGTTCCGCAATTGTTCATCGAGCTGCAAGATAAATTGCAACAAATTTTACATGCATTTCCAAACTTTTCAAGAACGGGAATCATTTCCGATTTTATGACTTTTTTGGAGGTGTCAGAAACTTTATTCTCTGTGTTAATTAAGAAATGAGTCGTTCTTTAGCCCAATATCCTTAGCTGATTAAAGCATACATATTAAGTTAATTCATCAATTTTAATTCATTTTCGTTAAATTAATTCATCATCGAAATGAGTAATAGAAAACAAAAATTTATATACCGCAAATCATCTAAAATAAGCCCCGGAGCTAATTTTTTTCGATCGACCTCTAGAGGGGGCTTATTTTGGGAGGGGCTTATTTTAGAGGAAATACGTTATATTTTAAATTGGAGATGTAAAAATAAATGCACATAAATGTATTTTGGCGAACTACAGTATTGTATTCCAAACAATGTTTGAACAAAAAAATATGAAGGAGGCTCGAAGTGTAAATAAAATAAATTATTTTACTTTTGAATTAAAATTTTAAGGGTAAAATAAAAATTGTTGATTCTTCTCCAGAATGTTTTAAAGCAATGCTGGAATATTTTTATGGTGGAGAAATTGATAAAAGTATTTTTATTATGTCATACCTAACTTATATGTAGATAAGCATGGGGGATAGAAAAAGTATTTGAAGGTTAGGGGTATCCACCGTTGGGGGGGGGGGGGAGGGTAGTGGTAGGCGCAAGAGATTTTAAAACAGCACAAATCCAAAATTGAGCATCCGACCACCCTTGTCTGGAGGTATCTCTTAGTCCCGGACACAGTGGCCAATCAAATTTTTAAAAGCGTATCTTAAATAACGATGTATTTACTACAAAAATTATATTTTTAATTAAAAAATTAAATTTTTAAAGAAACAATTGAAAAACATTCAGAAGATTTATTTTCTATTGCACATAAATACGAAGTAAAACAATTAATGGAAATTTGTGAAAATTATATGGGTGCAAATATTGGTAAAAAATAATTTTAAAATTTTATCCTTAATTTTTCTTTCCAAAAAAGATGCTACAAACTTCAGCAAACGATGCAGTTATGCTGAACTTTATAGTCTTCCAAAACTTGAAAAGGTTATTTGTGTATTTAGACACTTGGAAATTGAGCCCTTTAAAATTATTTTTTAAAATTATTTTTAGGCTTGTTTCAATTATTTTTCTTCAAAAAGAGGAACATTTATCCTCAGCAAAGAATGGAATAATTTTAAAACTAATAACAAAGATTTTGCTTTTCGTTTATTAGAAGATAAACAAATTTTTGGAGAAAAAATTGGAAAATGAGTGACATTAAACTTGAGAATTTTCTCATTTAAGAATTGTAAAATATTTAATCAAATTGATTTTAATCTCATTCTTAATTATTATTATCATTTTACTTTAGATTATATTATCGGTCCAGACCAATTTTTTATCAATATAATCAAAAAATAAATTATTTTTTTAAAAATAAAATTTTGAGCAAAGATTTTCTTTTTTTAAACCCTGTTAAAACATAAAAATTTTCAAGAAAATCATTTTTCCAATTCATCAATTTTATTTAATTTCTCTGATTTGAAAGCTTTTCTTATACGAGACAAAACAGTTTGGTACTTTCCTGTTATCGGCCCTCCGTTTTTTCTTCCTTTTTTCTCAGCCTAGTTCTGTACAGAATGGTCAGATTTTCTCTATTAATTCCCCAACTGTTCTATTAATTCCCCAACTGTTAATTCTAGATTCCCTCAATACCTTTTTTAATTTCCCAAATCCATTCATATTTGATCTTAATCCCTCTATATCATCCATTGTGACTCGACTTTACAGCGCCGCAGGCGAAAATTTTGATAAATAAAATTTCGGTTCCGGATCCGGATATCCGAAAATTTCGGTTCGGATATCGGATCCGGATCCGGATATCCGAAATTTTCGGTTCGGATACCGGATCCGGATCCGGATATCCGAAGATTTCCAACTATCCGCCAACCTTATTGGCCACAAATGATGGAGCATTGTTATGGAGACGGAACCCCGTTGCCTTTAATGCTTTGGACATCAACGACCACGACTACAATCAGAATCCTAATAGAATTGTTGAATATCTGAAAGGTATTTCAAGAAATTATAGAATGAACCCATGATTTCATTTCAGTTTATTTTGATTTATAATTTATTTTGATTTTATCTTTAAAGCAATTTCTAGAAATTACCTAACTCCCCACTAAAGTTCATTTTCAATTTAAAACACCAAATACTAACCGTTTTTAATTAATATTTATTTGTAGGCATTTCTAGAAATTAGCCTCAACTGTTGAAGTCTTAAATTTTTGTTATTTAACTGGTCACAAATACCACAAAATTCGAGTCATAATTTTTCAGTGATAAATAGATATGTTTTCGAAATTTAATTGATTGTAGTCTAAAAATTTTGGGAAAAATATTTAAAAAAAAATTCTGGGAAAAATTTAAGCTCGGGCGCCCTTTTGTGCCGCGCCCATTTGTGCCGCGCCCTTTTGTGCCGCGCCCTATCGTGGGCGCCCTTATGTGCGCGCCCTTTTGTGCGCGCCCTTATGAGGTGTACCGTTCGATGCCTATCCGTCAAAAGATTTCGTTTCAGGATTTTCATCGATAAAGGCTATATTTATGTACTTTTGGACCAAATAATAGATGATTTTCGGACCTGTTTGGTGCTTTTTGCCGCCTAATTTTAAATATCCACCCCCCAGCAATCCACTTTTATTTATTTATTAACTAAAATTTTAAATTTTTACGAGGATTATACTTGTTCTCATCATCTTCTCCAGCTTCCTCTTCATTTAAACTTTCTTCCTTCTCCTTCAGATTTTCTTTCTTCTCCTTCTCATTCAAAACAGGGTTGCGTCGTAATTACGAATACGAATTACGAATTACGGCATTTTTTCAGTTACGAATTACGAATTACGATTACGAAAATTTTTTTAAAATTACGAATTACGATTCCGAAAATATCGGGAAAAATTACGAATTACGAAAATAAAAATTATGTATATTTCAAAACAGACAAATATTAAATTTTTGAAGGAAAATGGAAAGAAATATTTATATTTTCTCTCAGATTCCCTTTAGTTGAACGATGGTTGAGTGGTTTAATAGTAAGGCTTCACTCCCTTTGATATTTTGTGGGCTTTGGTTCGAATCCATGATTGTGAAATGAAGTTTAAGCACTTTTTTTCAAAAATAAATGTTTTTAAACTTTGATTTTGATTTAAATTTGTAAATTTATTTTTTTTTAATATCTTAAAATTGAAAAACTTTAAAAATTCTTAATTGGTCATGAATTTTTTAAAATTTTCGCCTGCGGCGCAGAAAATCTAAGAGTTCTGGCTGCATGACCATCTATACTTCAAAAAGCTTTTTGCTTCCTGCTTTAAAAAATGAATTTTTTCTCCTAAGGTTTCCAAAATTCTCAAAATTTTTGCCTGCGGCGCAGAAAACTTATCTGAGATTAACGAGGATATTAAGAGATTAACAGAAGTTGGGGTTTAGAAAATTTCACGGGTCGTTTTATTTTTACTAGGATGAGTGAGAGTGATATCACATGATATCAAACTTTAATCTGGGACGATGATTTCGCATGAATGATTGAAGATATATAGGAGGATTAAGTGTATTAAGAGGGATGGATATCAGGATATTAATTAGGAATTTAGATTACGAAAATTTTTTTAAAATTACGAATTACGATTACGAAAATTTTTTAGAAATTACGAATTACGATTACGAAAAAAAATTTTCAATTACGACGCAACCCTGGTTGCCACCGGGAATGGAGTGAATTTGAGAATGCAAAAAAATCTGACCATTCTGTACAGAACTAAGCTGAGAAAAAAGGAAGAAAAAATGAGGGCCGATAACAGGAAAGTACCAACAGTTTTGTCAAACCAGAGTTTTGCAAAATCCTACGCTCCGCGCAAGGGTTCGCGGCACACGTCTCGCGGAAGGCAACGGTTGCTCGGGTCACAAAACTTAAGATATTCGAATCAGAAATATTTTTGAAAATTTAACCCAACCAATTTATATTTTAAAATTTATAAAATTTTATTTTCTCTAAAAAATTCAAAATTAAGAGGAATGAGAAATTAAAAGTGTTTTCTTTGTTTTTGGTCTGCATTGGAGAAGAACAAACATAATTAGAGCGAATGTTGCCGATATTGAAATTAAAACAGAAATTAAAACAACAAAAATAAGAAATGTTAGAGACCAACGAGAATTTATTTCCATCGTTCTAAATTTAAGAAAAAATTATTTAAAATTTTCACAATCCCTGTATAAGCGATTCAATTAAATAATGAGATAGGTAATCTTTGAGACATTTTGGCAAAGTATGGCCTCTAATTTTAACCGTTAAAATCTTTCAAGACTTTAAATTTTTTTCAAGGTAGCCTCATTCCTAATTATCTCAGATACAGTTAACTTTCCATATAACGAACCCGAAGGACGAAAAAGGTTGATTATATAGAGGTCATTACATTAAGAGTTGAATCCTATTCCAAGAAGTGTAAATGAGAAAAAAGAGAGCTTAAAAGTGTCTTCTTTGGTTCAATAAAAGTCGCTTATAGAGAGAGTTTACTATAAAAGATTCCTCACTTTGACCGCTGTACTTCTTCATAAAGTTGTCTATCTCTAATAATATCAATATAAGCAGGGGTTGTAGTAGAGGTAATTTGGTTATTATTATTATTTCCTTCTAAAGGCCAAGAAGGTGTTTGTAAAGGTGGGGGGAACATTCTCCTCGATTGTTTTGAATTTTTACTTTTTTGAACATAATGATCTGCACTTAGATAACTTTGTGCCGCTTTTGTGCTTCTTCGAGGTAATTTACTTCGAGTTCTTTTATATGGACCTTTTGTTGGATAATTTATATTTAATTCTTCTTCTTCATGATTATTTAATAATATAGAATTGCTGAAAATATCAACAGGAAGGGGAGGAAGAGGAGGTTGTTTTGTTGTTGTGGTGGTGGTGGGGGTTGTTTGTATAGGATGTGGGGTTGTTGATGGAAGTGAGAAACGACCTTAAATTAGAAATTATTTTGAAAGAAAAGACAATCATAGAATTTTTATTTATGTTTGTGGATGTTGGGTAAAAGCCCTCACATGTTGGGATATCTCAGATGCTCAGTATTTAGAATCTCAAAAAAGTACACTAAAAAGAGGTGCCCATTATATAAAGCTCTAATTTTTTGCTTCAAAAATATTTAAAAACCTACTAGTCTCTTTATATTCCAACTCCGATTTAAGTTGGCAAACATTTTCTTCTTTCTCCTTCGAAACATTTTTATTATTGCCATACAAAATCCGAACAAAGAACACACGTAATTCTGAGGAATCCAACAGCGCCTCAGGCAAAACGTATTTTTCTGCATTTTTAGCACGTAAGTAAAGGATAAATTGTGACAATTCAACCTTTAAGTAACAAAAGGGAATGAAAATATTTTTGAGGGAAATTTTCGGGAGAGGAAGAAGTAATTTAGGGGATTCTGGGAAATATTAGGATATCCAGATCAGAGGTGGGTCGGAATTCCGATTTCCGACGTTTTTTCCTTCCGATTTCCGAAAAAAAAATTGATTTCCGATTCCCGACACTTCTGACTGTTCCGACACACCTCTGATCTGGATCCGGTATCCTAATCAAAAATTACGAATAATTAAAATATTTCGGGACAGGATCCGCAAAGAAATTGATATTCTCCCCATATTACTCGATAATTAAATAAAAATTTAAACATTTAAATACCTCAATTTGTATATTTTCTTCCAATTTATTATTAATTAAGCAAGGAGGCATATTTTCAGAATTAATTAAATTATTTTCAATTTTATCTCCTTTAGTTATATTTAATAATGTAATAAATGGAATTTTTTGATTTTTATTTTGCCCAAATAATTGGATAGCCATTTGCCAATTTTTTGGTTTTTCATTATTTAAATTTTCAAAAACTGCCAAAATTCTGAAAAAATATTTTTTCAAAGCTTTGAATAAAAATAAATTAGTACCTAATATTTTGGTCAGTTAACCATTCCTGTTGGATTTGGACTGTAAAATGGAGAAAGCGAGGTGAAATGGGTGGAAGTGAGAAGGAATAATTCTATAATATTGTACATTAATTTATTTAAAAATACAAACAATTAAAGTTAAATGACTATCGTATCCCACTATTAGAGATCGGTGTGGATTTGGATCCAGTCGGGATTTTTCCTGGATCCAGAGTACAATCCAGGCATTTTTTGATCGTCCTGGATTTTTCCTGGATCTGGATTTTTCCCGGATCCAGATCAAGAACCCTGTCCAGGTTACTAACCTAAATCCAGAGTCCAGAATTTTTGAAAATACCGATTTCTACCCACTATAGCGCGAAAATTCAAAATTTAATATTGAAATTAATTTGAGTTATATTCTGGAAAAGATTGAAAATTCTTACCGAAAATAGTAACAAATAAATAAATGTGGATTTAAAAAATCTTGTTGTGTAGATGAATATTACAAAATTAATTCCTTTCAACATTATTTTATTTTTCAAATCAAATCTGAAAGAAACTTTATTGAATAATATTTCAAAAAAATAAGGAAGTAATTTTTTAAAGCCTTAATGTCTCTAGACATTATCTTACATTTAAAAACAATTTTTTAGAACAAAAGAATCATGTTTCAATATAAAAATTGTTTTGTTATTTTATTGCTACATTTTTATAAAATAAATATTTTATTTAAAAAAAGAAAGGAGAATTACGGGGAATATACTTCACCGCAGTTCAACTACCTCAGGGCCATTAACTAACTCTGTAAATATCGGCTCTGAAACAATTTTGGTTTGTCTAGATGTATCTCATCGAGATGCATCGAATGGTAGCCTAATCAAAGAGGTAGGATAACGTTAAACTTAATAAAATGCTCCGCGGCGGAGTAAGCTAGCGGTAGAAAGGCCTTTTGAAAGGGGATTGATTTAATGCTATATATTTTTTATATTTTTTTTTATTTATCCGTCAATCATGTCTATATACTATATAACATTTTTTTAAAAAATATGCTTGTTCTTTTATAACACCTCTCTTTTTTATTTTTTTCAAATCGGCTGTACTCCCACAAAATCAAACAAAAAAGAGAAAAGATTTTTTAAATTTTAAACAGTTGCTCATTCATTTTTAATGCAAAAATTTTTATTTTTAGAATATTTTGAAAAAGAAAAAAAGATTTATATATTTATTGAAAAAATTAATGGGTTTGTTTTTTATAAATAAATATTTTTGGGTTAGTGTAAATACTTTTGTTTAGAAAACAAAATAAAAATCATGGAAAAAGTATTGGCCAAAAGAATCAAGATAAATATTACGAAAAAGATTTTTGGAGATAATTTAATGTAGGCTAGATTTTGCTCAAATATTTTTCGAGATTTTTTAAAATTTTTAAGCAAAAAATTTAGTTATTGTGTAGTTTCCATCCCATAAGCCCCACCCTTTTATCTCTTCGTTTTACTTGCATAATAAGAAAATCTCTCAAGCTTATCGTATAAATTTTATTAATTAAACTGGAGGGTAATTATTTTAGGAAAAGTAATTAATACAGTATAAGGTATAAAATATATTCTTATAAAATTAGAATAAGTTTAAGAGGTCTGTAACTGTTCGAATAAGTGTTTGTCTAGCTGAAATAAAAAATAAATTTCCGATTTTCGGGAATCGGGACGCCTATTAGGCTTTAATAAACAGATAAAAAAATAATTTTTATCTGTTTAGCACTTTTTTCACTAACAAATAAGTAAGAATATTGTTTATATGCTTTACATATTTGTGAATATTTTTATTGTCTAAGGAAATTAATCAAAAAAATAACAAAAAAATTTTTACTTTTTTAAACAAAATGTAACAAAAGTACTTCAATAATTTTCTTTTTTTTCAAAAGAATAAAAAAAAGGGCTAAAAAGTTAAAAGAATATTTTAGATTAAAAAAAGGACAAAAAATTGAAAGAGAACGGCATTTTAGGCAAAATAAAAATTTAATATAAAAAAAAACTCATTTATTTCCCCTTAACTTTTACGGTCGATGAATTTATATATTCATAAAAGTTGAATGAAAAAAGACAAGTAAAAGAGGCAAAATGCCAATATATTTTCTCTTTATTTTTGTTTTTTAAGTATATTGGGCCTTATGGACAAAAATTGAGAAAAAAGAAAAGAAATGAGGGAATTTTGTTTACAGGAATGTTACGGGTGCCGGTGTTGATAAATTAATCAAATAAGCAACTAGAGACGTGAACTCTTGCGAAATGTCTTTAATAGAGCTAATAATGGTTGGCGGATAGGTGAAAATCTTCGGATATCCGGATCCGATATCCGAACCGAAATTTCCGGATATATGGCCCTTTTTCGGATCCGGATATCCGAATCGAAAACTTACTAAATTTGCAAAAAATTTCTAAGGGTGTTGGTGTCATGTTTGGAAAGTCATGGCTGGAAAGGAGTAGAGAATTTCCGTGAATTCTTGTTATGTTTTTGACCATAATTTGTGAGAAAATTGTCAAAAATATGAAAACTCTAAACCTTTAAATTTTGATATTCTCGTTTTGGAATTTAAAATCCCACACCAATGCCCCTTCCTTTTTTAATCCTTTTACCTCAAATAGGGCCAATAAACGAGTAAGCGATGCAAAATAATTTTCAATGAATGAGAGAATGCAATTGCTTAAAATTGAAAACCCACAAAGCGACATAAAATAAATTGAGCGAAACAAATGGGAAAAGAATTTAAAGTATAAATGTAAAACACTAGAAATTAACTAAATAAATAGTAATTTGAAAATATTCACGTTCTTGAGTAGCTTAATGATCGAGGCCTGCCATTATTTTAAGGTTAACAGTCCCTACTTCAACAAGCAAGTTATAAAAAAATTTTTCCCAGAAAATTTCATAACGGAATTTTTAAAGTTTATTGGACAGTGCCTTTTAGAACGTTGAAGCCTTTGGAAAAAGGTGGAATTTTCGAGTTTCGGGATTTTCGGGAATTTTCGGCAATTTCGAGAAGCTTGTTGGTTTTTTCGCGAGTCGATGTTAGACATAGAGGCTAGGACAGATGATCTCCTATGAGTCTATATGTAAGTACATGTAATGGAAATTAAACCATAAATGTACGAGGGATTTGAAGTTATTAAAAGTGCATTTAGGTATTAACAAGGATATCGAAGGATTTGGGAGGATAAAGAGGGATATAATGAAACTGAGACTGATATCTAATAAGAATTTTGAGGTGGCTAAAAAAGAGTACCCAAACCACATAAGTTCCAAAAACCCTAAGGGCGGTAATTTCAAACTTTAATATGAATTTCAAACTTAATATAAAAAAAATCAAAAGTTCCTTTCTCTGATATAGCTTTTTAAAAATATTAGTTAGTCATTAATATTAGTCATATGTATGTATGAATTTGAATTTATAATTTGTGAAAATTAAATTACTAAAATTAAACAGAACTATTTAATTTTCATTAATAAAAAGCAAATAAAAATGAAATTAATTAAAAAAATATTTTTGGTAATTATATTTGGAATATTCCTAGATAATTGTAAAGGAAAATTAAATGATGAAAATCCGTTAGTTAAAAAAATATTTTTTTTGAATCTCTAATTAATTAATTTACTAGTATTTTACTCACTGGTATAAGAAATGGATTACACAAAATAAAACTTTCTTCACTTTCTAATAAATGTACTAAAAAGGATGTTCAAAATAATAGTGGCTATAGATTACTTTTTCAAATGAATGAAGGATTTTGCCATTCTGAAGCGTAAATTTTTAACAAGGATTTTTAACAAGGAAATTTGATAGGATCCGGAACTTTAAAAATAATAGATAAAAAATTTTCTTTAATTTTGAGTGGAAGAAAGACCCTAAGGCTTTAAACCAAATTTTCTGAGCTGTGAAGATATAACGACACCCTAGAAGAGGGTTGAAAAATAAAACGACATGTCGTTATATTAGAATAAATACGGTAAGCGGGTAAAGAGGGCTGGAGTAAGAAAATTATATCTAAATCTAAATATTAAATATCTACCTAAGAAATTTCAGCTTATTAATTTGTTACAAAAGTCAATTTAACACCAGTTTTCCAAGAAATTCAAAATTCTCTAATAAATTTAAAATTCTAAAAAAATATGAAAATGATATTGCAAAAAGATGTGAGGAAGAAATTAATAAAGAAAAAAATAAAAATTTCAACTTATCTGAATGGCACGGAATTTTAGTGGCAAAAGATGGAATAATGGGAAGTAATCTTTCTTTACAAACTACAATTTCAAATAATATGTTGGATTTATTTATTAAAAATTAAAATAAAGTGAAATAAATGGCATTATAATTAAATAGAATTAATTTAAATTAAATTAATATCGATCCCGATCACGGATTCCGACACGGTCTCGGATCTGCTAAATAGGGATCGGATTCAAAAAACCCGGGATAATCCGCCCGATCCGGACTGGGATCCCGATACCCCTGAACTCTAGCCTTAACACGATTTTCTTCTCTCTTAATTACAATAATAACTAAGTCAGATTTAGGATAACTTCTAAGGGAAAAGGAGTATAATTATGAGGATAAATTCTTTAATTAATCCTCTTAAAATTCTTTTTTGTCCTTTCATTAAAATTTTGGAATATTCTAATTCGATATTTGTAAAAAATAACTTTTTCACTTAAATTTTTAAATATTTATTTTAATAAAGATATAAATTAATTAATGTCGAAGAATTTATTATTAATTTGGGAGATGCAAGTACAATTGGTTTAAATAAAATTATAGAAAGTAAAGGTGTATATTTAAAATAAATAATTTAATTCAAAAAAATATATTTTAAAGGAGTAAATGAAGCAATTAATGGAATTTCGAAAATAAACAAAATTGAATCAAACCTTCGAAATAATTTTAAAACCCAATTAGGTGCTTATTTAGACGATTATTTTGGATTATGGGCTATTGGTAATGATATATTGCCACCAATTTATTTAGAAAATAAAGAATTAAATCTTTATGTTTATCGGTCATGTAATTGTTCGATGAAATTTTGGGTAAATTAATTTTTAAAAAATATTTAATTAAAAATTAAGAAAACGTTTAGGGGAATAATAGAGAATAATAGTACATATAATAATACTCCACATCGGACTGGGAGTGTCGTACGAGAATCGAAATCTCAAAAAATTCTCGATCTCAAAAACCGAGCTTTTGATCGAGATCTCGTCTAGCTCCGATCTCTAATAGAATTAAATAATTTTACATAAGCAATCTTAGAATAAATTTCCCCCAAAAAATTAAGTTTATTTAAGGATTAGGAACTAAAAATTTAACGGGGGAGGGGGGGGGGGTGAAGAAACTCATCGATAATTACAAGATGACTTTGAATATTGACTTTAGTAAGGAAATACTATTATTTAGTTAATCAAGTTTCTGCTTCAAGATAACCGAAACGTTTAGCCATAAACAAAATAAACATACTAAATATTTTATCTAAAGCTTTTACCTCCATCTGTCCGGGAAATCCCAAAATGGAGAAAAATGGATTATGGAACGCCTTTATGCCCAAAAATGAACAGAATATTTTTCCTATTTAAAAATCAAATTGAGGCAGGAAATAAATTAAAAATGAAATTGGAATTAATGGAAAATATAACTAAAAATCCAACAATTTTTTTGCTTCATGTTTGGGATGTTAATGATTGGGCAAATTATGGTAATTTAAAAAAATATCCAATTTTTTAGATTTTTAATCAATCTTTAGTTCAAAATATAATTGATGAAGAGTTGAAAATTATACTTAATAAACCGACAAAATTCACTGAAAAATATTGTTTGTTTTGTTAAATATGTAGATAAATAATTTTAATATTTTTTAGCTAATGGATTTCTTTATAATTTTACTTTGTTTTTAAATTAAAGTATATTACAAATACAAGGTGTTGGACAACATGAAGTAATTTTTTTGTAAATATGTAATTTAATAAGTACCTAACTGTGTTTTATGTCCAAAGACAGTCTTCACTTAGGTCATATCCTTGTAAAAGGATTGGGACCGGGCACAGTTTCCCGATCCTTTTGGAATGCTGTGTTATAGAAAATAATCGGCTTTCTGGTATGAGTTCAGGCCAATTAATTTTAAATTCTCTCGTTGTTATCGAGATCAAGACTTATAAATATCTATCTCCTCTCTGATTTGTTAAAAATTTGTATGATAATAATTAATATTTTTTAATTGCTTTCTCAAATTAAAAAATTTAAGCCGAATGAAGTAAATATACCCCTTTCTGAAGAAACAATTAAATATTTAATGATTGATAAAGTATTTGAATTGGAAATATATCAACATGAAAATTATATAGAAATTCGGTTAAATAATAAGCAAATTGTTGAGGAATTTTGGGGTTTTAATTGGTGGAAACAAACTAGAATTAATGGAATAGATGTAAAATAATTAAATTTTAAAATTTATTAGAATTACCGTATATACTGTATTAACTAACCTGGGTAATTATTGCTTCGATCCTTCGCTGGAGGGGGTAAATAATAGAGCTGGGGTAATATTTGATGGAGGTAATAAATACAGTATATACGGTAGATTTAAAAATACTTTTAATTATTTATTTAGTTAAAAGAACTTCAAATTCGTAGAATAGATGAACCCTCCCCTCACAATTCGGGCAATAAGGTTTAAATTACTTGATTAAATATACATATTTATTTTTAATTTAGAAGTTACTTAAAAATTACATTTCGAGATTCGAAAAAGAATTAGAAGGAAATGAAGTAATAATTATTAGAGGGATTATACCAAAAATTCCAAAAAATATGATAATTTCGTTTCTTTCAAATTCTGAAGCAATAGGAGATATTAATCGAAAAAATGGGAAATTAGGTTTATTTTATTGGTAATACTTTGGAAATCGCCCTCGCTTTTCCTCCATATTCCTGACCATTATGAGATTTTTTGCTTAATATAATTTATTATATATCATCCGAAAGAGCACTTCGAATGATACCATTATCTGTTAGATTTGATCATCTTCAACAAAATAATGAAGCTAAATCCTTGATAGCTTTTCATGCCGCTGCAAGGGATTAAATTAAGTGGTCATAGCTAGTTCACTTATGTCAGATTCCGTTGATTTTAGTGTCAATGATCTATAATTTACCATAAAATGAGAAAAATTAAAACAGATAGAGATTGGGGGAAAAAAAGAAGGGGGGGGGGCCTTCCAAAGTATTACCATTTTATTTTCAAAATAAAAAAATTTTTTCTAGAAATTGGAGAAATTTTTTTTGAAATCTACGTAGATTTTGGGTGGAATAAAGAAAGTATAATAAAATTTAGAACAATTAAAGATGTCAACTTTAATTTTGAAACAAAACAATCAAAAGAAACAAAGGAAAAGATAAAAATAAACGAAACTTTTGAATTTAGAATAAAAGTGCCGACATGTATTTTTGAAGATAAAAAATTTGAAATTGAATTTAATTTTGAAAATATCATGAATTTAAAAGTTCCAAAAGAATATTTTAAATTAAATCGAATAACGGTAAATTTTAAAATTATTTTTTAAATTTATTTTTCAAGTTTAATGATATAAATCTTATCGAGGAACCGAGAATAATTAGCAGTGAAGAGTGCCCTGTTAGTTTTATTAAAAATAATTTTAAATAAATACAAATTTTGATTTTTTTATCTTTAATACATCATAACCAGTGGTGGAAAAGTTCTAGTTCCGGAACTGAAACCTTGGAACTGGTAAAGGTTTAGAATTGGTCTGGAACTGGTAAAGGTGGTATTTATCAAAAAAATAAATTTTTTTCTTCATTTAAAAACTAAAAAATTTTTTGGAACTGGAACCGGTTTGGAACCGGGTCCAGTTCCAAAACAAGGAATTTACAAAGGAATTGAACTCGAACTAAAACTGAAGAAATTCAAAAAGCAGTTCCAGAACTGGAACCGGTTCCAGATTGATTTTGGAAGAACTTTTCTATCACTGATCATAACTTTATACAAAAAAATTAATTTTAGTCAAAATATTTTCAAAAATTTCTAGCCAAACAATGAAAACGATTATTCAATTCCAATTAAATATTTAAATTACATTGATGGAGAAACCAACAAAAGTATTAAAATTTATGGAGGAGCGGGGTTACTTTCTCCTGGAGATCGTTTAATCTTTAAAGGAAATGTCCCTATTAATGCTAAAGAATTTCATATAAATTTTTGTTATTTACAAAGGAATTGTGTGCCACAAAATACCAAAATTAATCAAAAAAGTAATTGTTTATTTACTCAATTAATTGCCCTCCCCTCCCTCTCCCTAGGAGTTCTAGTTTTAATTAGCATTTATAAAATAACCTCAGATAATTACATCCCTCCTAGTATTAAGTACCCTTCCAGAAACCACGATTTTTCTGAAGGTTGGTTACCAAACATTTAGAATTTTCGCCATAAATCTAGTTGAATGTATTAATTAGAATGAATAGAGGTTCAGTTAATAAACACAGATTTTTGTGCTTTCCGAAAGATCTTAGTAATCAAATTTCCGGGTCGTAAGGTATTCTTTAGGTCTTTAAAAATTACAAGTACCCAGATCTTTCAGAGGTGTTGGGTTAGCTCGTCTCGTATCTCGTGAATCTCGTGTCTCGTATTTTGTGGCACGAGCTCCACCACTGGTTAATATATGTATATTATTGCTTTGGCAATAAATTTTCCTTGTCTCTTTAAAAAATTAAAATTATTTTAGTTGGAGAAAACATTTTGAATATTCATTTTGTATTTGACTCCAAAAATATTGAATTAAAGAATAAATTAATTTTAAAATATTGTAAAAACAAATATGAGGCAGACTGCAAAAAGGAATTAACAAAGGCTGAAAAAAATCCCCTTAGCCCTGACAGTGATTTTACATTAACAATTGATATTAATTACGAAAATTTTATTATTAATGTTGATAATGGAGAGGAAAATATTACAATAAAGTTTATATCTGAACGTAGACCTTCATTTACTGATTATATTCAGGTGGAATTTATTAAAAAAATTTTTCTTATTTTTAAAATTTTGATAGAAAGTCATGTTTCTAATTCTAGTTAACCCTCTAAAGTTTAACTAAATGAAGTGAGAGTGAAGGTGTGGGTCCGAGGTCCTCTTGGAATTATGATGGATCGATGCCAAAGGAGTTTTAGGTTGAGCGGTTACTTGGTCGGCGGCTGGGAGCAAACCAGTATCTTCAGAGACCGGACTTATGTGTTGTCCATTACACCCGCCACTTGCTGCACAGTTTTAGGAATTAAATAGCTATATGCTTTACAATGAATTAGATTTTAAAATTTATGTTTTGTTTAAAATTTTCTTAAATATTTTGAAAATTAATAAAAAGCAATATAATATTCGGGATTAAATTCTACAAAAATTTAAAAGTATTCTTTTGAGAAATTCTGATAAGATTTTATATTATTCTAATTTTTAGAGCAAGTATCAAAAAAGTTTTTAGAGGTGTTGGGTTTGAGATGAGATATGAAATTTTAGGATTAGGAGGACAAATTTGGGAGAAAAATAGCAAAAATGATTGAGAATTTTGTATGGATATATTTTTTAATTTTCTTTTTAATATTTAAATTAATTTGAATGTATGTAGGTATTCGGAGATGTATCTATTTCTAGACAAGATGGAATTATTCGTGAATGGAAATATCGTGACAATTATTTAAAACAATTAAAAATTCCTTATGCAAAAAAATTTAATAAAAAAATAGTTCAAGGGGATTCAATTAAAATTAATGCTAATATATTAAAAAATATTCAATCTTCCAATAAAGATGTTCGTTTAATTACTCTTAAAATTCTGCATAATTTAATTGGAGATAAAGAAAGTAAAAGAATTATTTTAAAAAATTTATCTTATAATAATTAATTTTTAGATTTAAAACTACTTCTTAAAATTGTTCTTGAAAGGGTAGAAGGTGAAACAGGGAAATTACTTGGTTCTTTCACATCAGATTATGTAAATATTGATATTTTAATAAATAGCCTTTAAATATGAGGGGATATTAACTAGAGGTATTAAATTGACTTTTCTGGGCCCGTACAATAAATTAGGGTTATTTGTACGGGTTAAATACACCGTTAACCTCTCAGGTAGGGGTTAAGGGGTCATCTAGAATATATACTTGAATATAAAATTATGAAAAATGTTTGGAATCTTTACGGGTACAAAACGATTATTTTGATAAAATATTCCAAGCACATGTCAAAAAGTTAAAATAAAAGGAAAATACTAATTCCTATCAAAAAATTTTCCCAAAAAATTCACAAGATTTATGTACCTTCATTATCTATTATTTAAAAGAATGAAAAGTTTACGGAACATTTTCCTGATTTAAAAGAAAAATTAGAAATTGAAATATATATTGGGAAAAAATATGAAATTAAAATAAATGGAAAAAAATGTGAATATCCAATAAAATTTTTATATACAGCTGAATATTTATATGTTTGTTATCTAGAATATTTTTAAAAATTTTAATCTTTTTTTAAAGATAACAGGAGATGAAACAATTAAATTAACAAAAGTAGAAGCTCCTTAAATAATTAATTTTAAATAAGAATTTCGAATATATGTATATTTTTTTATTAATTATTAATAAAAATGTTTAAATTTAAAAATTGTTTGTGTATGATAAAGTGATAGGCCAAGTAAATCGTCTTTGTAAACCACAACCAATCTACATAAATCAAAATGTGTTGAAATGTGTATACTGAATAAACTTTGAATATATTTCTCTTTTTCTTCGTATTTAACTCTTAACTTTTTTGTTATCTCCACTAAACTATACATATATTTTTATTTTAGTTTTATTTTTTTATGTCGAACACTGAAGAAAAGTCACCTAAATTCTTAAAAAATATTTAAACTTTTGCGGTAATTTCGTCAAAAAATGCAAACCCAACGGAAGGCAAAAAAATAACGCAAAAAGCAATACGCCCACCCTTGGTCTGATACTAACAGAAAGACTAATTAAAAAAACGTCCTTTATCACGAAGGTAACAATAAAGAATAAGCTGAAAGAAACATCTGTTATTTGTTCGAATGCATTAATTACTTCGTTTTTCTTACACAGTAATTGAACTCATAGTGCAAGACGACAAAGGAGTTAATAAATTATCTGTTTATGATATAATATTGGCACTTTTGTTTACTTCAAAAGTGTCATTAAAAATTTTTTTGCCACATTTTAATAAAAAATTAAACAATCTTCACCTGTTAATTAAAAGAAAAAGGTAAACATTATTTAATAATTATACAGAATTTTTAAATTAGTTTTTCTCGAGGTAAAATGTTGAGGCATTCGTGAACACTGTTGCCTATCAACTTACCCACTAATCAACACATCTCTATAGAGATAACGAAAAATTATTAAATGTATATATTTGACTTTTCTAATAATTTTGAAAAAATATTGTGTCAAATTGTATTTTGGTCATTCAAATTTCCGAAAAATTCCCAAAAATTCCCATCCCTAGGGGTGTATGCTTTACCCCGACCCCGACTCGGGGTTTGCGTCTGGGATCGGGGTTTGTCGGGGTAGAGCCTTCGGGGTTCGGGTCGGGGTTTTTGCCAAAAATCGTCGGGGTACTGGGACGGGGAGCCACCCTATTTTAAATAAATACAGGTGAAAGTATTGAAATTAGACAGTTTTTTTCTTTTAAATATTTAAAAATTTAGGCAAAAAATCTCCATTAAAAACCTCAAAAAAATGTCCTTGGATATACTTGATATTTTATTTGAATTAGATTATTTTGTTTGTTTATTAATTGGTTTTCCTTTAAATATTCTTCTGATTATTTTAATTATTTTTAAAACACCAAAAGAAATGAAAACACACAGTCGAATTCTGATACAAAATTGTGTTTTGGATATTTTAATGTTGATTTGTCAATTGTTTTTACAAGTGGTTAGAATCATAAAAGAATTAGAATTATAAAAATTAAACAAAAAACAATAGGATCTTAAAAAATATATTCGAATAATTCTAGAAGAAAATTTTGTAAGCAAACAAAACATTTTTAAAAAACTTTATTAGAGTTATACGTTATCGAGATAACAATAAGTATTGGTCGGTAATACGAATACTTACATATGTATAATAATACCAATAATTAATAATAATATGCAGAGCCTAGATTTTTAGGTTGTAAAAACCTAAAAATATGTACCTAAATAGGTTGTAAGAAATGCCAAAATAGTTGACAAAGAAGCCAAAATAGGTGACAAAAATGAGAAATAGGTTGCAAAAAAAGGTCGACATAAGGGGCAAAAAAACCAGCATCTTCAGTAGACCGGACTTATGTGTTATCCATTACACAACGCCGCCTGTGGTTAGAGTAAAGCGGTTGGTCCCGTTCCCCAGTGCCTCTTTGTTTAGTTGATGTTTTACGCAGAGTCGCGCATTACTCTTCACGTGTTTTTAGGATGAATCCGCCTTACATTAGCTTAGGAAGTAAATAGCTATATGCTTTACACCGTTATGTACATTCTTAAGAATATAAGGGGCCAGCCTTGGAATTACCCCCATCTTGTTCAATTATGAAATATATTCGGTATCAAAATTTGTTACTATTCTCGAATCGTGATATCTCGTAACCCTATTTAATGCCAATTTTTATAAATACTTATATATTTTTATAAATACTTATATAAATACTTTATAGTAATGTTTCACCGGAACCGAAATTTTGACCGGAACCGGATCCAATTTGAGTTCCGGTTCCCGGAACCGGAACCTGAACTTTTCAAAGTTCCGGCCCGGAACCGGAACCGGAACCGGAACTTTTAAAAAAATATTTGCTAGCAAATTTTAAAAAATTTGTAGTTTAAGTAGGGCTGTCTGTTCACCAACTTCTTCAGTTAACCGAAACCAAATCGAACTGGGACTTTTGATTAACCAAAATCGAACCGAAAATTTGTCGGCGATAAGTGATATATTTGGATTAGAGAGTGGTGTATGAACGGATTTGTTGGTATAAGTGTTTGATAACGGGCGATATAAGGATTCAGAATTGTAAGGGGGTTTAAGGGATATCAGTGGAATAAGGAGCGATATACGTTTTATGGGGATAAGGAAGCAAAGAAGGATATTAGGCCCCTTGATATTTCACTATATAACTCAAAATCCACATTAATCCATCCAAATAATCCGTTATACCATTCAACTTTCTTTTTCAGCGCCGCAGGCGAAAATTTTGAGAATATTTGAGGACAAGAAGCAGATTTTTTCCATTTTCAGCGCCGCAGGCGAAAATTTTGAAAATTTCTGAAGGCTGTAAGCAAAAAAATTAATCATTTATTAGTCATACGAAAAATTTTTGAATTTTAGAGGGCCAAAAAACTTTAATTACTCCGTGTAAAAATAAAATAATTTTTAAAACAAAATTAAACTCATAAAATGAGTTATTTGTTGAAAGAAAAATTTGAAAATTTATTGTACTGCGAACGGGAAGTGAACCCAACTTAAAATCATTAACACCTTGAGTAAAGCCTAAACCTTTAACCACTCGGACACTTGCTCATCAGAAGACAAATGAAAGAAAATAAACATACCTATTCCTTTCGATTTTTTTATTACAAGTATGAGAGTACGAGTTGTTTATTAATATTTTTTTAAAAAAACTAATCCTTAGGGGTGTAAAAAAGTTCCGGTTTGGCCGGAACCAATTTGTAAACCGGAGCCGGAACCGGATCCAATTTGAGTTCCGGTTCCCGGAACCGGAACCGGAACCAAAAAAACACCGGAACTTTCCGGAACCGGAACCGGAACTTCCGGTGAAACTCTACTTTATAGTATTATATACCTGATACAGAAGGGAATACAATTCATATTATCCCAAATGGAATTTTGATCTGGTTTATGAAAGAAAATTTTGATCCGTTTCTTGTTTGGCTATTTATTGCTTATTCAAATTCACACGGATTGTGTGTTCAATTTATTTATAGATATTTGGTTTTGAATAGGTAAATGTGTAAAAATAATCTCTCCTAAAATAAATATTTATTAGGAACAAAGAAATTAAATTCCGTTTTTATCTATTTATGATGTCCATATTTTATTTGTAAGATTAATTTATATTTTGGATATGTTTTTATTTATTATTCCGTTTTCTAATGGAGGTATTAAATATTTTGATAATTTCAACAAAACTTGGCCGTTTATTCAATATAAAATGGAAACGGTGATATTTTAAATTAAATTAATATTTTTTAATTAAAAACAAAAAAAGGTAAATGTTTTGTCACAATTACCTGTAGTATTAATTGAAATATCCGCATATTTAATAATATTTATTTGTGGATTTAAAATGGTTAGATATGTCAATTTAAACACTAATTTAGATGGAAATTTAAAAAGATTGAATAAACTTTTAACAAAAGTTTTGATTATTTTGGTAAGTTTTGAAACCTCTCTCTTAATTTATTAATTTTTAAAAATTAAATTTTTAGGCTATTGTACCATTTGTTAACCAAGCTGGAGTTTTATTTTTTGCAATTAATTCAGAAACAAACAATAATATAACAAATATTATTCGAATATTTATTTTCATTAATTATCATTTAACACCTGTATTTAACCCAATTATTTGTATTTTAACAAACACCCCATATCGAAATGCTATTTTTAATCGTTCACAAGTAAATCCACAATAAATTAAAAAATCCTAGATATTTTTCATTTAATATTTTTTATATTTCGATTCTTGAAAATTATGATGACGGATACTCGATAAAAATTTTTATTTTGTCAAGAAATTTTCGCAAAACTTTTTAATTAATTAATTTATAAAGAGTAACTAAAAAGTAAACAATACATTATTAGATTATTTTATCTTCAAAGAATGCTTTCATATAATGTAGAATCATTACTTCAATTCTTAGCCCAGCTTCCCAAAATTAAAGGCGGCGCACGTTTTAAATTGTAAAGCTTTTTCTTTCATTAAAAAATGCCCTTTAATAGTTAAACTTTTTTCACAGTCATATGGCAATTCCTCTCTTAAATTCGATTAATCTTTAAACAAACTACAAAATATTTAATAATTGCCCTTTTAAAAATATTTTTAAAAGGCTATGAAGAGGCAAAAACCACGAGAAAAAATCATGAGAATGAATGCTTACTAAATGCCAGTGCTGTGTTTTGGTCATTTGCTGGCTCCGACCTTTTTCAAACATTGGCTCAGACTCCAGGATTTTCAAATTCGTGGCTCCGGCTCCGAGTTTTAAAATTTTGGCTCCGGCTCATGAGCCGGTGTTTTCGGAACCGCTCCATGTTGGACCGGGCTCCGGGTTGAAAATCAATATTTTATTTTTCACTTGGAGATTTGGGTGTATTTTGGGGATATCGAGTGGTATCAGAAGATTAAGAGGGATTAATGGATTAAGCGGGATTTAGTGGATTTGGGTGGAATTCTTTTAAATTTTACTCAACTAACATAAAGAATCTAAACTTTTGCATTTTATGCCTTTGACCAATTCAAAATATAATGCAGTATCCTCAGCTCAATCCGTAGCTCAGCAAAATTCTCCCTAAGCTCAAATCCCAAAAATCCCCCCTGCTTAAATCCCCAAACAAATTGTAAAACATTTCTTCAATAAGTAAACATGCACTTTAATATTTAAAATTTCTTCATAATCATATGCCAATCCCTCTCTTAAATTCGATTAACAAACTACAAAATAATTAATAATTGCCCTTTTAAAAAAATTTTTTAAAAGGCTATAAGCAGGCAAAAATCACGAGAAAATTTCTAATAAATGCCCTTTTTAAAAATTTTTATTTTGGGAGGGGGAGCGAGATGGGCGGGCAAGGCAATACATAAAATTTAAGCATTTTGAATGTTTAAATTTTTTTAAATAAAAGGGCTAAGAGTTAGCCTTGAATTAATTATTTTTACTTTTATTTAAAATTTTATCCTTAAATAATTTTATTAAGAATAAAAACTAGTATTTAAAATTTTTTATAGTCACTTGGAAAAGTTTAAATTTTTTTATTAAAATTAATTTTTATTAAAATAATAAAATGATATTTTATTTAATATTTATTAAAATTCAGATTAAAAAATAGTCCAATTTCTTTCAAATCACTTGAAAAAGTAGAAAATTTTTTGAAAAAGCTTCAAAATGCATTGGCTTGTCTTGGCAGCAATTGCCTTACTCCTATTAGATGGAGAGGCAAAGGAAAACGAAACTTTGGAAGAAATTCCAAGATTGCCACAAGACATTTATTTGCCTCCAAACGATCCTAAAGATTGTACAGGAGAATTCTACAAACCGGAATATCAACTTCCATTGCCTCAACCATACAAGAGTGTATATGATCCAGTAAAGTTGATGATAAATGGAAAGGAAGAAATATGTATGTTAGTTTATTTATTTGGAATGTTTTTAAAAGCGCCAAATAGATATAACTTCTATTTAATCCACTTGATTTTAAATAAACCTTGGGGTTTTATTTAAAAATGAGTGGTATCTTAAATTGTTGTATCGCTCAGGTAAAATTGTTGTATCGCCAACCTAGCAGCTACACGAATTAAAAAACCTATCTAAACCCAAGGTCATCTGTATTTTTTAATTAAATTCAGGCTCATTTATGGCTCTTAGAATGAAAAAAATTCAAAGGCCATTTCATCCTTAATTAAACTCCCTCCCTTTTATGTATCCACAAACAAATAATTAATGAAACTTCCTAAATTAAACAAAGATTAATAATAAATAATAATAATTTCAAATATACCTAAATTTAAATAATTAATTTAGCGTCATTCTTCGTGAAAGACACAATAAAAGTTAAAGATTTCAAAAAAGTATATGCTAAACAAGAAGAATGGCTAAAAGATTTAATGTTTCGAGAATTAATTTTACAAAAATTAATATTAAAAAAATTGAAAGAAAATAAAATGTTTGAGGGGGAAAATGAAGAAAATATTGAAATGAAGGAAATTGAAGGGAAAATTTTGGAAGTAAAGGAAAATGAAATTGAAAAGTTAATCGAGAAAATAGGAATGGATAAAATTGAAGAGTTAATGAAGGAAAGGAAGAAAATGGAAGAAGATAAGAAGGATGAAAGGAAAATCGAGAAGGAGAAGAAGGAAGAAAAGAAGGGAATAAATGATGAAATTAAAAAGATTATTAAAGAAATTGGTGAAATGGTGAAGATGGTTACAAAGGAAGAAAATAAAGAAGAGAAAATGGAGGAGGAAAAAAAGGAGGAAAATGAAATAGAGAAAGGGAAACATAAAGAGAAAGAAATTGAACAAAAGAAAATTAAATTGGAGAAAAAAATTAAACAAATAAAAAATTTATTGAAAAATATTGAAGAAAATGAAAAAGAAGGCAAATATGAAATTAAAAAAATGATGGAAATTATTGAGGAAATTAAATGGACAAAATTGAAGAAAATTACGGACAAATGGTGGAAATTAATGAAAAAAATTTTGAAGATTGAAATTAAAGAAATAAAAGAAAAGTTAATGGGAGGGATTGAATTTATGCTGAAAAATACGGAGTTGGAAGAAATTGAAGATAAAATAAAAGGGATAGAGGCTAAAGAAGTAAATTTGTCATATTTTTATTTTTCTATCAAAATATACATTCACATATTTTTTGCAAAATTTTTATAAAAAAATTTTTCTGAAAATCCGGTTTGGATTGAAAATTTTTTTATAAAATCAGGAAATCGGATCGGGCATTTTTTAAACGTCGAACTCTAATAATACATAATTTTATAATATTTCTATTTTATCAAATATTAATCTATTTTAGAAACTAAAAAATCTAATTGGTCAAAATTTTAGGTCTTAGAAAAGGAGTCGCTTATAGAAGAAATTAAAAAAGTAAAGAAAGCTGAAATTAAAAAGAAAATTTATGAATTTATAAAAATTATTAAAGAATTAAAAAATAATGTAATTGAAGAAATAATTAAATATTTAGGAGTTACAGAGGATGAAAGAATGGAAATGAGAGAAAAAGTTGAGGAATATGATAATTTGGATAGTTTTCATAAAATTTTAGTTCAAAAAAGAAATCAAGAATTTTTACATTTAATGACTAAAGACAAAAGGAATTTTTCATTTAAACTTGAAAATTTTGAAATGGAAAGAAGAAATGAGCGTTTTTGTTATAAATTCGATAAAGTTAGAGGCTGCAAGATAGATTTGTGTATGTTTTGTTAATTTTTAAAGGAAATATCTGTTCAAGAATCTTATTAAGAATTTGAATTTTTATTTCGTTCAAGCCTGTCTACAAGCTTACTCTTCTCCTTGTGACAGAATTATTATAAAAATAATCTGTTGGGAGAAATATCTGTTTATGAAATTTTCTTTTTGATATACCTATTCAAATCTTTTAACTTCAAAATTAAAATTTATTTACTTAAATTTAGCCGAACTTTACGTAAAATACAAGCCAACCGAAGTATTTGGATTAAATCTAGCACGAAGCTATTTGCCATCAAGTCATTGGATTAAACCTGATTTAGAGGATGTTAATCTTTATAAAGACCTTTGGCATTCTGATAACAAATTGGATATACTTCCTGACCATGAGAAAGGAAATGATAAACATAGAGTAATAAATCGTTGCTCATTTTATGGGTAAAATTTATTCTTAAGTTAAAATAGAGTTAAGGATATTCACTCCCAACCGAGTAATTCCGAGCCCGAGTAATGACGCAAAAACCCGAGCGATCGAGTCGAGTTTGACTCGGACGTACAAATTATGCCCCTAGGCGTTTATAGAAGGTGAAGTCGCAAGATAAATGAATTCTATTTCATAAGCAGTATTTATTTAATTTTCGATTAATATTTTAATATTAAAAATTATTTTAGTAAATATTATGTGCATAATGGTTACCCAATCAATCCAGTAGCTCGAACAGGATTTAAAGGCCGTGGATCGTTTGGTCAGTGGGGGCCTACTAACGGAGTTGGAGCGATTTTCTATGTCACTGATAAAGAAGATTTTAATAAATTTGAGTTTCTTGGAGTTGAAAATGGCAAGTATGAGAAGCGATCGTGTAAGAATTAAATTTTTTTAATAAATTTTCTTTAAAAAATATTTATTTTGAATATTTTAAGAAATAATTTAAATTAAAGATATCGTCACTCCGGGTGGGTTTGTAGACATGGGAGAGGAATTTGAATATTCCGCAAAGAGAGAATTAATAGAAGAAGCTTTTGGTTTAAAGAAAAAAAGAAACAAAGAAGAATTTGAAAAAATGGAAAAAATTATTGGTAAAGGAGAATTTGTTAAATTTGGTGGGGCTGAGTTAAGTCAGGTATCAGAAAATTAATTAGTGTTTTATGATGTTTAATAGTTGGTGAGTAAAGTGTTTCACTGAGACTGGACGAAAAAACAGTTGGGTCGAAGGAGTCTCCCCTTGAATCTTGGGGATATGATCTCGTCCTTTACATAAAATACTCAAATAATAATTTTTTTAATTTTCAGTTAAGTACAGACAATGCTTGGACTGAGTCCATTACATTCGCATTTGGTGTTGATTCGACTATTAAAAAAGAATTAAAATTAAAAAAGGGTAGTGATGCACAACAGGTTATGTGGATACAAATAGAGCCTGTTGATAAGGAAATTGATGTTAAAAGTGAATTAGAAAAATTATTTAGTTTGGAGGAACGGATAGATTATATTCTTGAAAATTTTGAGGTTAAGGATTTTTTTCTATAAATATCCTCAGTTAAATGATCTTAATATACAATTATGAGTACGAGAAAAAATTCTCGTAAAAATACTTAAATTCTTAACTTTCGTCAAATTTAATCGTTTACTTTCTTTTTCGGGTAATCCTGCAGAATCTGGGAGACACTTTAAAAACACCTTCGAAAATATTATTTTTTTCACAAAAATAATTTTATATAGGTAATAGATCATGCTGATCACGAATCCGAGCTTAGAAAATGTTTATTTCGAATCCCGGACCTGGATTCGACCAGGTCGAATTCGGGGTAAAAAATTCGAAATTAAAAATTTAGGGCTAATCTGACACGCCTATTCGAGCTGAGTCGAATGGTATCAAAATTATTCAGTTTCGACCACTTTAAGCAGAGTTATGGTGCCTGATTTGTATACGGAAGTCTAACCCGGCGTTATTTAATTGATCATAACTTCGTCTAAAGTTGTCGAAACTGAATAATTTTGATACCAATCGACTCAGAATAAAGAGACGAGTCAAAATGACCATAATATCGTCATTTCGAATTTCTACCCCGAATTCGACTTTGTCGAATTCAGGTCCGGGGTTCGAAATCGGCAAATTCTAAGCTTAGATTCGTGATCAGCATGGTCGATTACCTATATTAAATTATTTTCAGAAAAAAATAATAATTTTAAAGGTGTTTTTAAGGTGTCTCCCAGATTCTGCAGGATTACCCTTTTTCGAATCTTAGTTAGATCATCGAGAATATTAACAAAATTTAAAGTTAAATATATCCCTCCAAACTTTTAACCTTCTTCTTAATCAAGTAATAAACTTAATCATTTTAATTATATCGAACACAATTGAATTTAAAAAATGTTCAGGCTTGCTGGACTCCACCTAAGGAAGAGGAAACATCTCATAAAGAGCACAAAGATCCACCTAAAGAGGAGGATAAAACTGGAAAAGACTTGGAAGATAATACTCAAACTATGGATGAAAAAGAAGACAAAATCTGTCATAAACTTAATTCTGATAAAATGCAATTTATGCAAAATGTTGCTTATTTATATTTAATTAAAAAATATAATGAGAAAACATTCTTGGAAATACTTGCAAATAAAAAAGTGAAAAACGTGGAACAAGGACAGATCTTGAATGAGAAGGAGATTGAAGAAGATTTAAAGGAGAAGGAAGAAAGTTTAGATGAAGAGGAAGCTGGAGAAGATGATGAGAACAAGTATAATCCTCGTAAAAATTTAAAATTTTAGTTAATAAATAAAATAAAAGTAGATTGCTTAGGGGTAGATATTTAAAATTGCCATGATTAAAGTCATGATTTACACAGAAAACTCTTACAGACCCAATAGTAAAAAGCAGTAAAGGTAAAAATACGACAATACGTTGTACTGACAGTAATCGAGACTTGATCACCACATGGATTCTTTTCTGGTCCTTTATTAAATTTCGCAGCAAATAAAAATAATCTAGAAACCGAAAAATTTTATCGATCAAGAATTTTGGTATCTAAAACCGAGATCAGGCCCGAATTCCAAAAATCTCGTATATCCGTATTTACAACAATCCTGAAATAAATTGCTTTGAAATGAGTTGCTTGACTAGGAAACAATATTCTGATTGGACAGGTATCGAGGCTTCTCCTTTTCCGGTCCCTTATTATTAAAAATCGCGAAATATAAGAAATTTTGGAGGAAGGTAAGAAAAAATTTAATAAATAATTAAGAAAACTAAATATTTAAATGAAGGTAATATGTATCAATTAAAAGGTAAACGCAAACATGACGGGATTACGGATGATGTTGTGGAATCCAAAAAAGTTTGAAGAAAATACCTTGAAGGAAGGTAAAACAAACATTATTGAAAAGCAAAAGATTATTTTATCTAAAATGTAGTTTATATTAGAGTAGGTCGAGGTCGAGGCCTCGCCGAGGCCGAGGCCGAGGTCCTCGCCCATTTTCAAACCTCGACCTCGATTTTGCTGACCTCGGGCCTCGGAACCTCGGTCTCGGTCCTCGCCCAAAACCTCGGCGAGGACCGAGGCTAAATATACACCCCTAAAGATTGATTTTTTTAGCAAAAATAGAAGAATTTTGGCCCATTTTCCTTCAAAAAATTCTCAGAATTTTGTTTGCGGCGCTAAAAAATGAGGAATTTAAGCTTATTGGCCTTCCAAAATTCTCAAAATTTTCGACTGCGGCGCTGAAATGAGAAAATGTCTCATATTAAGGTTGATCCAGAAAAATGGGCCGGCTCCGTTCCAGCTTTAGGTATATAGCAGGGAACGAGACGTCCCGATTTCCGAAAATAGGAAACTTACGACGTTTTTCTGGGTCGGGATCCCGATTTACCGAAATCGGAAATTAAAATTTCATTGGGAATTCCCGTTCCCAATTCCCGAAATTTTTTTGAAAAATCAAGAATTTTTAACACTATATCTGGTGAATTG
Source organism: Meloidogyne arenaria (assembly GCA_036172955.1). Taxonomy (NCBI): domain Eukaryota; kingdom Metazoa; phylum Nematoda; class Chromadorea; order Rhabditida; family Meloidogynidae; genus Meloidogyne; species Meloidogyne arenaria. Next base: position 2,470,170 of record JARQAB010000043.1, read on the forward strand.
GGCTTCCAAAATTCTAAAAATTTTCGCCTGCGGCGCAAAAAAACAGGAAATCTTGTGTATGGTCTTCCAAAATTTTCAAAAGGAAGAAGTACTAACTTTGATATACCGTGGGCTGGGTTCAATCCATGATTCGAAAATAAGATTTTTTGATATTTTTTCATCCAAAAATATAAATTTTTAACCTTGATTTTGATTTTAGAGGTGTAACTTTATTTTTTCAAAATTTTAAACTAGAAAAAACTTTAAAACTTTTAATTTGGTCATGAATTTCACAAAATTTTCGCCTGCGGCTCAGAAAATTGAATAATTCTGGCTTCATGACCATCTAACCTTCAAAAAAATTTTTGCCTCTGGGTCTAACACTTGAATTTTTCAATTTAGGCCTTCCGGAATGCTTAAAATTTTCGCCTGCGACGCGGAAATTGATAAAATTAGGTAAATTTATTTAAATTTTGAAGTTATATAAAAATTGTTAAAAACCTCGGTTATCCTCGAACCTCGACCTCGGACCTCGGCCAAAATTTGCCCCTCGACCTCGATCTCGGCTTTTCCAGCCTCGGTGATCCTCGGTCTCGGTTTTTTCAAAAAACCTCGACCTCGACCTACTCTAGTTTATATACGTAAATCCTCTATTTAAATGACAGCATTCAATTTATGCCCTCTACTCTATGGAGCTTTCCTTTTCTAAGTAATTAAACGACTCCACAGATGAAAAGCTCTTGAAATTCGGATAGCACTGTTACTAATGTAGGATAGGTGAAGAGATTTTCATAGATAAAGTAATTTTGCTGAGGAATTTACAAAGGATAGCCTGTTAAGAATCAATTAAAATTCTAGAATAATTTGTCATTTTAGAGGATTTACGTTTGTAGTAAGCTTTTGATAGCTGGATAATCTGAAGATTTTTTGCGTATAAACAGATTTCCATATACTTATTAACTATTAGATTTTTTGAAATGAAAAATTAGAAATTACGGGATTAAGTAAGAGGAAGGAAGCATTGCTTCACTTACCTACTTCAAACAAGTATAAAAAGCCTTAACACTTCCTTCCGCATGTAAGTGATTTAAAGGTGGTTCGCTGCCTGGGGGAGGATTTATTTTAAAAGTTATTCTGTTTTTACATGGAGTAATATGGCTTTTTGGCCCTGCGTTTACTTTTTTTTAATTTTCCCCCCAGTCTGCGTTTTACATGAGGAAAATTATTGTAGGGAGAGGAAAGGAGAAAAATTTTTGCAGAAAGTCACTGGCGGTCATGTGAGGGACGATATATGCTAACCATCTATCACTAACAAAATCCAGGCTCAATATTATCGGCTACTATAAGAATTAATGTATCCGATGTACTATGAGAAACATGAAAAAAGTCTGTAATATCAGAAACATTTTTCCTCCTTTATTACATTCCAAAAACATGGGTATACCGACCCGATTCTCGAAATTAGGAATTAAAATTTTATAGGAATTCCTTATTCCAGAAATTGTGAGCTTATCTTATGACATTATTTTAATAAATACTTTATAGTTTTTAAAGTATGTTATACGTAAATTTGTACTTTATCAAAAAATTTCATTAGAATTTTTTGCCCTCAACATAAAATTAAACAAATTTTCACCTGCAAATTAAAAGAATAAGATAAACATTATTTAAAAATTATACAGAATTTTTAAATTAAGTTTACCACGAAGTAAAAAAGCAGAGGCGTTAATAAATTATGTGTTTACGATATAATATTGGCACTTTTGTTTACTTCAAAAAATTTCATTAAAAAAATTTTTTTTTCATTTTTAATGTAAAATTAAATAATTGTCACCTGCAAATTAAAAGAAAAAGGTAAACATTATTTAAAAATTATACAGAATTTTTAAATTAAGTTTTTCTCGAGGTAAAATTTTAAGGCATTTTCGCTAACCTTCAATTGAAATCTAAATATTTAAAAAATTTAGAAAAAATTCTCTACTAAAAAACTCAAAAAAATGTCCTTGGATATACTTGAAATTTTATTTAAATTAGATTATTTTGTTTGTTTATTAATTGGTTTTCCTTTAAATATTCTTCTGATCATTTTAATTATTTTTAAAACACCAAAAGAAATGAAAACACACAGTCGAATTCTGATACAAAATTGTGTTTTGGATATTTTAATTTTGATTAATCAAATGTTTCTTCAAGTGGTAATATTAAATTTCAAAAAATATTTCGAATTAGACCCTCCATACACCCAGGCAATATTTTTAGAAATCCAGAAGACCAAGAAGCCTGAATTCATCCCTTTTTGCTCGGGCGTAAATGCTTGAATATTTCGCCAAAATTCAATCCCCCAACATCCCCCTCTTTATTTGAGCCCCTCCTCCTCTTTAATACATCCCCCTGTGCGGGATGGTTGAAAAATAAAGTCCCATAGGTCTCTATTACAGAAAATACGGTAATTAAAATTAACTTTCATTTTGTTTCAAAAAATAAAAATTTGAATACGTTTTGGATTGAATATAGAAAGATTTTACAAAGTTAATATTTAACTCTGAAACACGAGTTAATTTAAAACAATTTTATAATTATTTGTAGTATTATATACTTGATGGGGAAGGGAATACAATTGATATTTTACCTAATGGAATTTTGCTTGATTTTATGAAGGAAAATTTTGATCCGTTTATATGTTATATTGTTTTTATGTTTTGGCTGTTCATTATAAACGTAAATATGCATGGATTGTGTGTTCAATTTATTTATAGATATTTAATTTTGGTTAGGTAAATAAATAAAAATATTAAAATAAATATTTATTAGGAATATAAAAATTAATTTTCGTCGTTATTTATTTATGGTTTCCATTCTTTTGTTTGTCCAATTATTTTATATTTTGGAAGTAATTTTTTTCTTACTTTCATATTCTAATGGAGGTATTAAATATTTTGATAATTTCAACAAAACGTTGCCGTTTATTCAATATAATATGGAAACGGTGATATTTTGAATTAATTTTTTTTTTGAATTTAAAAAATAGATGAATGTATTGTCACTATTACCCACGGCCCTAATTGAAATATTTGCATATTTAATAATATTTATTTGTGGATTTAAAATGGTTAGATATGTCGATTTAAACACTAATCTTGATGGAAATTTAAAAAGATTGAATAAACTTTTAACAAAAGTTTTGATTATTTTGGTAAGATACATTTCAATCATTTATTAATCATTGGTAGAATCGGATTGAAGAGCTGATTTCAACAATATAAACATTTCCAAGATCAATTGTCATAGCCTTGAAGCCAGACCGACTTTTATCCAAAAACTTTTAGAGAAGATTAAACAAACTAAATTATGAAATTTAGAGAAAATTTAGATATCAAAAAATTTCTCAGAGTACTGAGAATCCATTAAAAAAATAATTAACGATTTTCATAAAAAATTTTAATCTAAAATATGTTTGTAACTATGTGAAGTTGACGAAGGATCGAGTTTTGAGTTGATATTGTCGGATTAAAAGGATTTATAGTAGATATCGAGGATTTTGCCAGATATCCCCCTTAATTACTCGCGATCCGTTAAATCCCCTGATCGCCCCATTTCTTTTCAAATTCCCTTACTCTCTTAATCACCCAATATCCTCAACCCCCATTAATATTTCAAATTCCTTTAATCCTACAATTCCTTCATTATTATATTAAACTACTACAAATCTGCAATACGACGTTAATCTTTCGCTATCCCCCGAAATCCACTATATCACAATATCCCTACAGATCCGCCGATATCCCTCTCGATCATCACTCTTGTTCCATCGATACCACACCAAAATCTCATAATCCTTCGTCAACTCTATATACATAGGTATTTACAAAAAAATCACACCCCAAATCATTCATTATATTTCAAACTCTAAAAAAGTATTGTAAAAGAGAAAGTTAAAATATGTATATTTTATTCATTTTTAGGCTCTTGTACCATTCGTTTTCCAAGCTGGAGTTTTATTTTTTGTAATTTATTCAAAAACAACCAACAATACAACAAATATTATTCGAATATTATTTCAAATTTTCTTTCATTTAACACCTGTATTTAACCCAATTATTTGTATTTTAACAAACACACCATATCGAAATGCTATTTTTAATCGTTCACAAGTTAATCCACAATAATTGAATAAAAATATCTGTACATTTAATAGCCACTTTTGTGTTTACATAGTTATTTTTCCGTTTTTTCTACCGGTTTGAGTTTGGATCCGGTTCTGTGATTTCACTATTCCTTTATTTTATAGAGATAGATTTTTGACCTTGATCTTCTTATCTTTTTAAAATTTTCAAATTTTTACCTACGGCGCATAAAAGGGCTTATATTAGAGCATTTACGGTCTTAATTCACAAAAAGGAAGGACATCCTCTGAAGTATTAAATATTATGATTAGACCTTTGCGGTATTGATCCTCGTTATTGCCAAATTGCTCTTGCTGAATTACACTTTGAGAAATGTAAGAAAATCTAAAGATACCCTAATAAGTGTGATACTGTGATACATATGTACATATTATAAAAACAATAATTTTATATTAATAATTTATTTATTAGAAACTAAAATTTTATAGTAAATGTAAATAAATTAAAATTTGCGGCTTAACATAAAAAATAATTAAATTAAATTTTTCGAATCATTTAATATTTTAATTAATTTAATTAAATAAATGGGCATCCATTACTAATTATTTTATGCCATTTTTTAGCATTCTTTTGTTCAAAAATAATACTTTCTCCATCAATTTCGAATTGCTGAACACACCCAAAAAGTGAACGAATACCCAATGATAAAGATTTTGCTGCTAAAAATTTTTAAAATTATTATCTAAAAATATTTTTTTACAAATCTTCCAAAAATTTTTATTAAAATTTAATATTAATACTAAAACTGCATTTTCTTTAATCGTAAAAATATGTATATTTATGGATAGGAGAACACTAAATACCCGAAACCGGTAATTCATAAGATGGTTGATTTTACTTTAAAAAATCCCGGAAAATAAAAGTATTTAACCAGAAACCAAAAACTTTTTAATTCGACAAACCGAAAAATTAGGAACCGGAAAGTGATAAAGGCTTGAGAGTCCGTTTCCAGTCCCTTTTCCGGTATATTTGGAACAAAAAATGTGGTTTTCTCCGAGTCCTATCCCTCCCAATCATTTCAATTTCATTTTCCCAATCCATAATTTTTTTCAAAATCCTTGTTTGTAGTTAAATATTTTTAAAATAATTTTAAAAACTTCTCCAAGCTTCTAAAATTTCATTTTGTTTTTTAATTAAGATTTTTTTAATTCTTTATTATTTACCATTAGTTCCACCAACATAAATTGGCAAAGAACGTAATTGAGTAATTAAAGATAATGGAAGACGTTGCTCTCCAAATTTAATTATTTGGTCATTTAATTCAATTTTTATTCCTTTTGCCGATAAAAATAAACGAAAATGATGCCATTCCCCTGGGCAGATTGAAAATGGATTTTTTGAATTATTTTGAATGTTAAAAGTATCAATGTGGATATTGTGTTCAAATTGTGGAGAAGAATGAAGAGAAAATCCAAACTGAAAAATTTTTTTGAGAATTTTTGAATGGGAATAATGAGAGAGTAATTGAAATAACAAAAACTTGGAGTGATACAAGTCAGAGAATGATAAAGGCAAAAATCTGCATGGATTAATTAATATTGCTTATGAAATCTAAACTCTAAGCTAAGCACCAATTTTTTATGTTTGTCAAGTCCCACTAATTTTCCTTTAATAATGTCAATATTTTAATTAACAAATCTAGTTCCACAATATTTTAGTTTTCTTATAAAAAGAGTTAAATCATTAACCCCAAGATTGTATTAGGAATGGGGTTGCCCAAAATAGCCCGACTAAAGATCCAACCCTTATCAGTCAACTAAAGAGTTATTCTTTAGGGGCAGTTCTTTCAAAAATTTCAATTACTTTCTTTCTAAATTAATTTAATTGTTAACCATTCCATTATCGTCGATCCACAAAACAAATCTCGGTTTTAATTGCCAATCATCTCCAGATGCCAGAAATGCAAATAATAATCTCCCTTTAGTTTTTGAATTATTTTCTTTTGAATATTCATTTTTAATTAAATTTTCTGACAGAAGACGAAATTTAATTGATAATTCTATTGTTTTGGCTTCTTTTGGCTTTTTCCCTTTAGTTGTAGTTAGAAATTTCAGCTGATCCAAAGATGCTATAAAATTTAAAAATAATAGACAATCCCAGTGTTTATTAATTTCAGATTTGCTCGTACTCGTATTTCGTACCTAAGTACGAGTAAGAATTTTACTCGTACCTAAGTACGAGTAAGAATTTTACTCGTACTTATAAACACTGGTCAATCCTCCCTTATTTTGCTAAATTTAGAAGCTATATGAAAAGAAGTTACTTTTCTCTCTAAATATTTCTTGCTTACCCATGGGAAGGTAAATGGGTCCCGGAGTTTTCCTCTTCAAAGAACTTTTGTCTCCATAATATTCCTATAGATTCAGAACAAAACGTTAGAAAACTCACAAAAAGCAGCAAAACCATTATTGTGAATATATCCAATCCCTGTTGAGTGTGCGCAGGGAATTATATCTTTACTGCTTAAATTCAAATCCCACTCATGGCCATTCACAATAAAATGTCTAATACATCCCTAGATTGGTAGTAAATTTATTATTTTTTGGATCTAAATATGTAGATATTTAGATAATATAAAATTTTCTATGACCAAAACGGGAGCCCAATACACAACACAAAATTTTATAACAATTGATACCCAAACGGGACTGATTCTCTGTTTGATTTCCTCCCAGTTCCACACATTTTTCTAAAAGCCCTAAACCACCCAATATTTAATTTGTACTCTCTTATAAATTAATTCAGAAAAAATAATTTTTAAATTAATTTTACATCAAAACTTGGTGGCAATCGGTTCCTTGGTAAATTAAACATTCTTCTGTGTTTATTAATTACTCCCCCAATATACATTCGACGACGCATAACTTTTGGGGAAGGAGCATCCAAAAGCTTTTCTGTTTTAAAATCGTCAACCTAAAATTATTTTAAAAAATTTTTCAGAAAAAAATTTTTCCATACTTTTAACCCAATTTCTCTTCCTTTTTTAATTATTTCCAATTTATGCCACTTCCCATCATCAAAACGTTTTTCCCGGTAATTTAATTTTTTTATTTGATGATGGCCTTTAATTACTAATTTTAATATTCCTCTATCCATATGTAAAATAAAATAGCGGCTGTAGTTTCGATAGCTCGCCCATACCCACAAAAGTCCTTTCTTTTGTTCCGTTCGAAATTCAAATGAAATTGAAAAACTAAAAAATATTTTAAAATTATTTTATGTCTTTCCGGTCTTTCCGGACAGACAGCCCCTTATATTCAATGATCTTATAACCTGAGTTTAATATATTTGATTAAACTTATTCGAAAATAATCTGGAAGAACCCTCAAATTGGGACAAAAATCCTCTTATATTTTTGTTATTATGTAAAACAGCTGTCCTATCCCCATTTTATCAGCTTACTTTGTATAGCTTGGATAAGGTTTTTCATTAAAATTAATTTTTGAATGGCTGGATTCAGACAATCCAAAACGATATTCTTTTAGTCCATTATTATTAATTTCTTCATTGTTACATTGTTTTTTAATTAAAGATTCTTCTTCTTTTTCAGTATTTTCTATTAAAATTATAAAAAATCCAAGTAAATTAATTTAAGAAAATAATATTTTAAGTTAGGCAAAAAATGTTAAAAAAATTTTTGGAAAATTTTGTTAAGATTACATATAGGAAAATTTATAGAAAAATTTAAAAAATTATTTTGCTGACGGGGATCCAGAGAATTAAAAAAATCATTTTTGATGTTTAATTAAAGAAGGGACTTCCAGGCTTGTAGTAAAAATTAGGTACCAAGCCGAGACGACAGCTCAAATAAAAAATGGATGATTTCGAGATATCCATCTCGATTCTTGTACACATTTCCAATTTGTTCTTTAGCAAAAACCCTCATATAATTTTAAAAATAAAAGTTTACCCCCAATATTTTTATTATCATTTAAAAGTCCCCCAACAGTTGTAGGTGCTAATTGTTCTAATGATTGTTTGGATTTCTTTCTATATAATTGTTGTTGTTGTAAAGAATATTTATCTTCCTCCTCTTCTTCGCCAATATTTATTAAAGGTTCATCCTTTGCTGGATTTTTGTTTTCATAAATTATTTCTGATTGAAAAATGTTAAAAGAAAAATAGAAGGACAGAAAAGGAAAGGTTTTTGAAAAATAATTTTCGATATAAGTGCACTCCGATACTCCAGTTATGTTGCTCAGAAAAGGGATAGGCTAATAAGGGGTCTTACATATATCCGGCGGGGCATTATAACAGAATTAAATGTATGCCCACTCTCAATATAAAAGTATCCGTCCTGTTTCCCAAAAAAAATTTCAAAAAAATTAACCTAAGTAAGAACCATTACATTAAAGTGCACTTCTAAAGAAGTCAAGAGTAAGAGCTTTTTACGTATTAGTGTTGGGGTTTTCGAGTCAGGCTGACGTTCGGGTCATTTTTCGGAACTTATTTCTATCGGCCCGGCTCGAACGAGTCTTTTTCGGGGCAAAATTAAATGCCGACTCAATCTTTCGGACCGGGCCGGATCGGGCCCCCAACCCTATTACGTATGTTTAAAATTTTATTTAGGTAATATATAGTATAATATTAGTAAAGTAAAAATGTTAATTATTTATAAGGAAATTGTTTATTGGAAAATAATTTTTTAGAAAATTTTAGACTAGATATTATGTAAATTTAATTTACCATTTATTCCATCTTCAAGAGAGCAAGAACCGAGAATTGTGCCATAATGTTCTTCCAAAATTATTGGTAAACGTCTAAAATTTGAAAAGAAGTAATGTTGAAAAATTTTTTCAACAACATACTCGTAATCCAACTGAAAATCAGAAAGACACCCGGCCAAAGATTCTACAGTTCCCAATTCAGAATCTTGAATTAAACTTTGCAATCTTGTAGGTACTCCACCCAATAACATATTCCATCGGTCTCCACCAATAGAACGTTCATCATCTAGAATTGTGGCTAGAACTTCTCTGTCGTTTATACGAACTTGGATTCTGTTGAAGTAAAAGAATTTTTTGAGTAAACAGATAAAATCATTATTTTCCAACCAAGGTACCGCGATGCCTAGCTATATTAACGAATCCGGGATTCCTTGGTATTGTACGATTCAGCTCGTCGAGATGCATAGAATCATACCAGGGCGTCCCTGATACGATAACTTTGAACCAGGTTATAGCTCAGCGGTACCTTGGCCTCGCTGTATCTTGGGGTGTATCTAAGTGGGGGTTTAAAGGAATCCTTAGGAAATTTTGCGAGGTAAAGACTGAAAAGTTAAAAACCTCAACCCATAAATTTAAAAATTTTCAAAGATTTCTTGAAATTAGTATTTTACAAAATAAAAGACAAAACTCTTTCCCCATACGAGAGAGAAACACAGAATGCAGCAATCCATCAGAATAAGTTTGCGTTGAACTGATAACTGGGCGTTTTACACGTTCCTCGGAGTCTGTCCCCAAATGTATAGTTAAACGTCCATCAATTAGGTAAAAGGCCAAGAATGACTTTAAAGAAAATAAATTAAAAGAGATTTTTGGGAAATTTCCTTAATTAAAAATAATTTGTTAACTAGCTAGATCAACATTATAATTAAAATTTTTAAGGATTATTTAAAGCAGAAATATACTCCACAGGTCGACAATTATTTTCTTTAATTTCCCAAATTTTCTCACTTGATCATTCGGATTTGTAAGAACACCCCTTCGTTCTCTCCAACCAATTTCTCCTAATTTTTCTTTTTCTTCCATTGTCCTCCTCCTTCTTTTAGCTCTCCGTTGTTGTTCCAATTTTTGTAAATCTGCTGATTGGTAGAGCAAAATAGCATTCAAACTTTTTGTACGAAAATTGAAAGAGAAGGTTGAATCAGAATCTAATAAAATTCCACGGGTCTTGAGGAAGCCGCCATTAATTCCCTTTGAAGAATAAATTAATTTTAGAAAGGAGGACTCGAAATTTTACTTGAAATCCAATAATTCGTTCAGAAGTGCTAAGCCTCTCCTCTTGATATCTACAACCCGCTTCTTTTCGTTGTGCTCTCAAAGGATTATCCAAATCAAGTTCCGAAAGTTGATTTGGCCGGACTGAGTGAATACACCCAAAGAAGCCTTCAAAGTTGAGGTCATGGTCTTGAAGGAAATGAGCCGTTGGGAAATCAGGAGGTACACCCCCAACAAAATGGTCGGATTCTGTAATGTCGAGTAAAGCTTTGCTGTCATCTAATGCTATAGAGATGTGGTCCGCTTCTGGATCAGCCTTTAAAATTGATAAAGAATAAAAAAGGAAATATATAAAATACAGTCAGGCCTCAATATTAGAGGCAACCAAATTTGATAACCGTATTTTAATTGAGAACTATCTAATTTTCGGTTCTCCGAAAATGGGGTTCACCAAACACACCTGTAAATGCACTTCTCCATCTCTTCGAATTACTCTAACTTTATGTGCCCTCCCATCTGCATAGTTCGTCCCATTCAATTGAAGAGCTATTTTTGCTTGTGGTCCAAAATCAGCTTTTAAGGAAATTGCACCTTCGTGCAATTCAAGTCCAATAAATTCTCCACTTGTTGGACTTCCTCTAAAGTAGAGAAGACCGTTAGGAGAGTAAGCACTGAATTGAACGGCAAGCATTGAACTGCTCCTCTCGGCCACTGGAAAGCGTATTTGGGCAAAGCCATTGCTTTAAATAAAGAACATTAAATGGGGGTTCTAGAATATTATTTAGGGTGTTCTCATAATAGAAGAGCCATTTAAATAAAAGGTTCCTACAAAAGAGAGATCAAAAAAGTGATTAATAGGGGGAGGGGGCAGACTTGAACATAATATTTTTTAAATCACCGGAAGAAATGCCCAGTAGCTGTTTTCATTGGTGGCCCGGTCGCCCCTTCACATATTCCTTCGGTTTTGGAAAACACCCAAAGAGGTACATTAACTCCATCCACATTCAATTCCCCCACAGTTCCGAGAAACTTATTTGTAGAAAAGCCTAGTTCCTCAGCAAGAGATTTGTCTCTTAAACCCAAAGATAGCCGTGTTTGGCCTGGAATGACATTGAAAATCTGAAAAGAAAATTGTTGGATCTTCAAGAAATTCTAGTTTTTTTGGGAACATACAACGTCAAAATTAACATCTGGTTTTCCAACAACAACTTGTGTAGGTTCATCAATATCTCGAGAACTATCACCTCCCACAGAGAGGCGTTGAACTACACTAACTTGTACTGTATTAGCAATTCTTTAAAAAATAATGAATAAAAATGTTAGGTAAGAATGGTCAATCCTCCACCTTTTCACTTCAATATGGTACCACGTATAACGAGAAGATGCGGGTATATAAACAATATTACGTTTAATTATTGCTGCCTAAAATTTAAAAAAATTTAAAGAAATTAATTTCCAAAATAAAAGAAAAGCTTCAGATAGTGCAGCCAGCAAGGATATTATCATTAGAATCAACCGGTAACTCCACTAGATCATCATTAGCTTTTCTGTAAAGAAAATAACAAAATGGAGTCGAACCAACCCCAAAGGGAGTGTAAGCTTCGAGAAAAGGAATTAACCCACTACACCACAAACACACATTGTAGGTTTCCCTCCATTTCTTTCTTTTATGATAAAAAATAAAATAGACTAGCCTCTCTACGGCCATCTCCAATGTCCCATTTTACATGAATTTTCTTTTGTTTCAATTCAATGGCTAAATATTCTCGACTTTGTGTTCTAGTAGCTGGTACTTGTGTAAATAATAATAAAGAATCGGGAGAATCCATTACAGGACGATATTTGAGAGAAATTGTGTTGGAAGTTGTTGGGCGCCTTAGAAATTAGAGAGGATTATATTATAGAGGAAAATCGGGTTAAAATTTTCCCAAAACGTGAATAAATTTATAGATTCTTATAAATTTATTTGTCATACTGTCACTATATTCTTTATAAATTTTAGAATTTTTGGTTATTTATTTCAAAAGTTATGACAGAAAAAGTAAGTAAAGTAAACATTTTCTGCAACTTTCCACTACATTTTCGATCATAACTTTATAAAAACTAAACCAAAAATTCTGAAATTTTTAGTCAAGTTAGCTAATACTAGTAAGGATATCTCTTCAAAATTTCATAAAAATCGGTGCTTATTTGACAAAGTTACAAAATTTAATCTGTCCAATGTACACCACCTACATTGGAGAGAGAAATTCTCTAATACATCCACTCCCAACATCAGAACGAACTCCAATCCTTATTTTTGCTGCTTTTTCTCTTGCTTCATCAATCTTCTCTTTTAAAACCCCCAAATCTTTTCTTAATAATTTAATTTGTTTTGAATGTTCTTCTGTTTTTTCTTCCAATTGACTAAAATCTTTATCCAATAAATCAACTTCTTTTGCATTTTCAGTCAAATTTTTTATACTTTCTTTAATACTTGAAGAAGTAAAATGTTGTATTGAATTTACACGTTGTTTAATTCCTTCAACATCTTCATTAAATTCTATTATTGTTTCTTCTATTAAATCCAAGCCTTCACGTGCATCATCTACTGCTGTAAAAACTGTGCTGATACGGCTTTAAATATATAGATTTTTGTGGGAAAATTAAATATTAACTGGATTTTAAATTTTTTTTTAATTAGAAATAGGCAGGATTCTTGGTCTTCATCAACTTCAGTGGTTATAATCAGACTTAGTAATGGACATAGATTTTGGTATCCGTATCCGGATATTTACGGCGGGTATCCGCAGGTATTTTGAAATTATCTGTATCCATCACCAAGCCGAATTCAATTTCTCTTATGAGTACTTGTTAACCCTTCTTAAACAATTACAGATTGCTCTAAGACTGCTTTCTATTCACCCAAATAACCATTAAATCTTTAACTAACAAAACTCACTCATGGTGGTCTTCCAATAATTGTTGAACATCTTTAAATGAAATTTAAAAAATTATTTTTCAAAGGTTTCCTTTTTAAAAATTACCCCTCATTAAACTAATATTTTTCTGTGCAGCCAAAACAACATTCCCCAAATTATCCAAATTATTCCAAAGTCTATTACTCTGTTCTTTAACACCCAAATCTTGTAAAATCAAATCTACTTTATTATTTAATTCCAACGATTTAGTTGCTGATATATTCGATAATAAAAATAAAGAATTATCTTCCTTAGGGTCAATTAAATTTATTGCTGTATCTGTTGTGTATCTGGCAGAAGCTGTGGACATTGTAGCATTTTGTAATAAATTAATAATTAACTCGTAAACGTTGGAAGCTGCTAAAGCATCCATCGAGAATATCTTTAGAATAAATATTTAGAGAGAAATTATTTTAGAAAAAAATATTTTTGTGAGTTTTGAAGTTACAGGAAAAAGTTTGGAACAAAATTTGGAAAATTCTGGACTACTGTATTTGAGCAGTCTCAAAATTATTTAAAATTTTGATAGATTTTTAATGAAAATTTTAAATTTTGAAATATTTTAGAAGATTTTAAAGTGCTTTTCCAATAAGAAATATTTTCCAAAAAATTTTTAAAATTTTTCGAAAAAAAAAATTCCTTAAGAAATTGCCTGTGTATCAGAAAATTGTCCCTTCAATTTCAAAGCCTGTTTTTCCAATTCCAAGGCATGTTTTTCAGCTAAAGGCATTCTTGTCTGTTTAAGTTCATTTATAACAACAAAATCCCCCTCTAAATTTTGTAATTCTTCTTCTCTCAAATTTTTAATTTTTAAAATTAATTTATTTTTAATTTCTTTTCCAATCTCTTCATTTTCCTTAATTTTTTCTTCAATTTTAAAAATATTTAAATTTCCATTATTTATTTCTTCCTCAACCAATTTTATATATTTTTCTATTTCCTCTATTATTTTTTGTAAATTTTCCAATTCCCCCTCTGCTACAAGACTTGTATTTTTGGCTACTAAACTCCCCGTTCTAGCCTCGTCCCACAAAATATTTCGAAATTCTTTAATTAATAATTGATATTCACGGTGTTTTTCGGCCAAATGTTCGTAGGATGTTGTATTTAATTTTCGAGCTGTTATTTCCTGAAATTAAAATAAAATTTATAATGGATTATAAACTCTATTTTAATTAAAGTTTTTAATAGAATTCGGCTTCCGGTCACTGTTTTAAGAATTTTAAATTTTTTCCACTCCTCTTCCTCCCTCCTTTCCCGTTTAAATTCTAAAAGATTCTTTGTTTTTTTTTCTGAAAAATATTCTGCCCTTTATCCTTCTACAGAAAATAATTTTAGATAATTTGCGGTAAAGAATTATGGGATTTTATTTTGATCTTGCATCCTACTCTAGCCAGATATCCAAGAGGAGCAATACCCGTCACAGCTCCCTAAGACAAAGAAATATACGTAGAAAAGAAATTTTTTGGAGTTTAAACAGTATAATAATAATTGTATTAGTGTACCTATTTTACTAAAAATTTTTTAAATATTTTACATTTAAAAGACGTTCAGCTTCTTCAGCATTTTTCTTTGCATAATTATATTTCTTTTCAATTATTGCCATTCTTTCCCTTGAAGTATTTAATAAAGATTCTGCTTGATCTAACCAATATTGTAATTGGCTAGAGGATGTTGACTGGCCAGAACGATGAACAAATTGAGATAATTGGTTTACAATATCTAAAAAATTTTGTAGAAAAGAAGTTAATACGCAAAGTTGTTTCCCCTCTTTTTTTCGATTTTCAGAGATTCATCTAAATAGCTTATACATATCTCTAGTTATTTTTTTAAGTTTAATGACAAATTACATCGCTAGGGTTGAATCATAAAAAAGTATTAAGAGTATGTATTACATTAACAGTATTAGATATGGTAGCAGCCTTCGGGGGCTGGATCGGGGTTTGCCGAGGTAGAGCCCCAAAAAATTCAGAGCTCCTAAAAATTGCCTAAAAATTCGTGGTTTCGGAGGACGGGTTGCTACCCTAGTATTAACCATAAAATTATCAAAAATGTCTGTCAAAAAATCACTGAACTTTGTATTCCCCCATCTGTTTTATGGTATGTTATTTTTCTCTCGATGACTGAGATTGACTCTCGATCCAGTCCTTATTCTAGTCTAAAATCCTTAACAAATCTCCCATCCAAAATTTCCTCCAAAAAACTTACCAATAACACGTTTATTCTCTTCCTTTACTTTTGCACGTATTTTATTCAAATTATTTTCTAAATTGCCAAGTTTAATTAAAGATTCATTATTTCTCTCTTGTAGCAATCGGAATTCTTCTGCAAGAATGTGAGCATGGCGGAAAGAACGGCTAGTAGGATCATCACTTCCTTCAAATCCTTTTCCTTCAGTTAATGGAATTGCCCAAGATAATTCAGGCTAAATTAAATAAATTATTTAAAGAAATTTCTGATTTATCCCACTCTTAAGTGGTGCGTTGAGGAGGGTAGACTTAGAAATTCAATTTCCCAGAATGTCAGGCTTTTTCCACCACTATAAATAGTTTAAAGGAGGGACAGAGTTTGAATTTAATTAAGCACAACTCGGCTACATGTAAATAGGCCTAAATACTTTTAAAGATCCATAGATCTCCATTAAGATATCAAAAAGTTCTTGTTAAAGTTGGTTATATTTTGTTTGTTATTACCTTAGACATCAAGGAATTAAATCCTTCTCCACCAATACTATCCAATAAAGAAGAATATGTAATGACTGAGGTTCGAATTCTAGCTAGTCTTTTGTGTGGAATTGGTCTAGATTTGGACAGTAATCCATGTAGAGGAAGTAATTGTTTTTCCATATCATCTTCAATGAGCATCAATTCACGATAGCATCCTTGATCGCAAGCTGTTTTTAAGAGAAAATTTTTTTACAATTTGCCTTTAATGTTGTCTTAAGAAAATTTTCGAGAAAAGGAAGAAACAAAGAATCTAACAAAAATACCAAAAATCATTTTGTGGACACGAAGAAGGCCCACCAGATATGTCATTAAAAATCTCTAAAAAACTTACAAGTACAAACTCCATTAAGAAAAGCATGTCTAGGACTACAAATAGAGCAAGCACGTCCTTCAACGCCTTCTCTACATTGGCACTGGCCTGTTATATTATGACACACAGTACTTAAACTTCCATGTGGATGGCAAGCACAAGGAATACAATGACCACCTGATTGTAATGGATTGCCGTAATAGCCTGCTTCACAGCTGGAAGGTATTACTTTTTAGAAAGTATTCTCTTCAGACTACCTTTCACAATACATTCCAACATGCCCAGGATTACATTCAGTACAATAATATCCTCTACCACTAGATTCACTTGCTACACATTTAGAACTTAATGAATTATCCTCCAAAGGACATAGACAACGATGACAAGCATCTGGAAGTCCACTTAGTGCATTCCCATAATAACCATCTTTGCAACGTTCACAACGTGTGCCTATAGTGTTGTGAAGGCATTCCTGTAAAATGTACAAAGAAGTATGTGAAGGTGGTTAACTTAGGCTAATGAAATTTCTTATAATTAATCCCAATGAAAACGAGTAGTTTTGTGGAATTTTTTCTAATATCAGAGTTGTTTCCCGAATGATTTTAATTTGTTTCGGAGCAAGGTACGGCATTAAAATCCCGAAAAAATCGTTCTAGAACGGGTTTGGGTTGTGAACGACATTCATTCCCGTTAATAATATATTTCATTTGATGTAACTTTGGGAAGACACTCTCAGGTTTAAGAATCAGTAAAAATCAGCTAACAATGCATTCTCCAGTTTTGGGGTCACAAAGTTGGGAATGGCTATGACAATCACACGGCATAGCCATTCCAGAAAGAACAATTGGATTTGGTTGATTTAAATAATCAGTAATATATGCAATAAAGAATCCAGGTGCAGCTTGTTGACAAGAACGGCCAGTATAACCTTTAGCACAATTAAAGCATTGCTCTACCCCCATAGCTGGTTCCCCTTCCATTTCTGTAAAATTATTTTTTTAAATTTAAAATTAGTGAAGAGCGGGGGAATTTTTGGGAATTTTTTAAAATCCAAATTTCGACATTTGCGTCGACACTTCCGTCTATCCTATCCATCTGCTTTTGATTTCTCTCCCTTACATAACTCCCTGTAACTAACGTTCCCTCAAATACCCCTTCGATAAAATATTTTTAAATTTTTGTAGAAAATATAAAGACTATTTTTCACCTTCAGTAGCCACATCCAATGAAATTTCTGATATTGAAATACTATCACCTCGATACATATCGTTGTAAGTTGCACGAATAAAAATATGTTGAACATCCAGGAGAGCAATCTAATGAAAGAATATGAAAACAATAAGGAATTCTAAAATTACCATCATTTCTTTACGTGTCACAGGAACTTGAGGGCTTATTCTGTTACGCCAATGGCTCTCGTGAAGGCGAACCTAAAAATATAATTTTGTTTCAGACTAATTTGAGAGTAAAATTGATTTAAGCTTTAAGGGAATTCATACACCATAAAGGCCTAACTAGGCATAGTTTCGCTGATTTTTAGGGGTATATCGGACCCTCTTCTACTTACTTTAAACTTTAACTTTGAAAGCATAGAACGCCCATGAGATATCCTCGACTTAAAGATAACCTTCTTTTTAAGATATGATTTTTAGTCCTATACTTTTATTCATTTGCTAGATTCTATCTCGAGAGCCGGGCTTATATTAGAGCATTTACGGTAGCCCCTTTAAGACTTTAAATAATCCCTCTTACTTTATAAATTCCATCATCTATTATATTATTCGAATGTGGAGGTACATGTTCCAATTCAATACGAGTACTTCCAATGAGAACAACTTGAGGAAAAAGACGAAATATATGGACATTTGGTTGGAGAAAAGATCCTTTATAGTTGTGGTCTTCATTTCGAATCCGAAAACGTAAAAATCCGTTATAAGAACCAGTTCGATCATTTTTGAAACTTTCAGGCATTGGCCAATAGAGTGGAGTGTGGTTGGTTGGGTAAGAATTATAGTCGTTTGGCCATTCTCTTAATAAAAAATATAAAGTTCGTAAAAATGATGATTTCAATAAAAATTGTAGAATTCCATTGTTTACATTTACATTGAGATACACTCCGAAGGGTACACTCCAAGGTACCGCAAGGCCACGGTACCACCGAGCTATAACTTTGTTCAAAATTGTAGAATCCGGGACGCCTTGATATGGTTCGATGCTTCTCGACGAGCTGAATCGAACCATACCAGGCGTCCCGGATTCGACAATTTTGAAGAGATTTACAGCTCGGCGGTACCTTGGGCTCGCGGTACTTGGCCTGCTTCTCACTCCGAATCTTGGAGTGTATCTAAAATTTTTAACGCGGAACGGTCTAGTGTGACTTAGATGAGCCGAATCCTACGTAGGAAAATTTCTGAAATTTTAACATAGTTGAATCCTCGCTATGGTCTTAATAGTTTAATAAAATAAAAAATGCCTCATGCAACTCCTATCCCCACAAAAAATTCTTACTTCAAAACATGCAAATTGTGTTTTCTCTCAAACATTTCAAACGGCGATTCAAACACAACTTTTCTGTCTGGTGCATATTGTTGTCTCCAATAAAGTCTTTCTGATTGCTGACATTCTGTTGATCGTTCAAAACAAAAACACTTTGTACATCCCAAAGGATGCCAATTTTCTAGGCTAAAAGCTCCTTCAACGCATTTATCACATTTTAAGCCAGAAACGTGTTTTTTGCATTTGCATTGGCCTTCTTTAGAAGAACATAAACAAGTACTTCCTCGACACTCAGAAGGCTCTGTTCCAGCTAACGAGCATTGACATGATTTACATTCGGGGAAGGAATGATATCCAGGTTCGCATAAATCACAGCGATGGCCAACATAACCTGGTTTACATTTGCATTGACCACTGAAAGTAAATAGGGATAAATGATAAATTACATAGTATATATATACATATGTATATATAATATAAATCATTAACATAATTATAAGTGACAAAAAAACGAGATCTCATTAAAAAATCATCACACACTCTATAAAGAGTGCTGTCGTTATATTGGAATATCGGTCTCAAAGTTCAATCTGTACTAAGCTCGTCTCTAGTTTGATTAGAGATCGGATTGTGAAGATCGTACGAAAATCGAGTTTGATATAACGAATGAAAAATCCCGGTCTCAGTAATTTCAATAACAAATTTTTATGACAAGAAAGAATTTAAGAATTTTGAATTTTAAAATATTTCTCACGTTCGTTGATCACAAATTTGTGAATCAGCACCAATCCCATCACAATGACAAAGGTGACAGCCACGATATTGATGATAATTCCAGGCATTACTGGTACAGCGTTCACACATTTCTCCAAGAGTGTTTGGTGGACAAACACAGGCACCTGTTACTGAATCACATACTTGACCTACACTTGGACATACTCGGCAACCTTTTTAAAATGAAAAATATTTTAATGAAAGGATACATTCGGACATCATACGCTTAAACATTTGGGGTTTAAAAAACCGTCCATAAAATCTGAAAAACGTATCTCAAATCTAGATTTGCGGATCCTATAATGCAGTCCATATGTAATAAAATCCTTTTATTTACGTTTGCAGCCATTTGGGCCAATTCCGTAATAATTAGGTTCGCATTTGTCACATTTTAGACCGGTAACGCCCGCTTTACAACGACACTGTCCCGTTCTTTCATCACATATAGTTCCTTCAGAACTAATTTGAGCACAATTACAAGGCTAAATAGTAAAAATAAATAAAAAAATTTTATTTTATAATCCTCAATAAATTTGGCTTGGCCATATAAACATTTTCATACGTTTGTAAAATATATACTAAAAACAAATAGGTACATTACTCCAAGCTATTTGTCAGGCAAAAATAAAGTCCTTTAGTGATGGCTAGTAGATAATAATCTCTTATTTGGGTACAACCTATTCAAATCTTTGTTATTTTTTGTGATTTTTGTGATACAAAATTTTGTGATACATTTCTGATTTTTGTGATATTACAATTTTTTATACAATATCTAAATGCCTCTCTCCCTCCTACCTGACATCCAATTCCAGCAGTCATATTAAAAAATCCGGGAGCACAACTTTCACATTTAGACCCAACAACATTTGGAAGGCATTGACATTCACCCGTTATATTATGGCATTCTTTGCCTGCAACAGCCCCTAATTCATTACAATGACAAAATTGACATCCTTCTGGTCCAAAATTGTAATAAGAAGGAACGCATAAATCACATCTTTAAAATTTAAACAACTAGAGTTAAATTTTTTTCAAATTTTCACTAATATTCGAGAAATTTTATATAAATTTTAAAATTAGTAAATACTCGATGAAAATTTAAGAAGGGTATATTAAATCCGGAACTGGCATGATAAATTTTTTCGAGAGAATTGATTAACATATTCTTATGTATTCCTTCCTATTTTAGGAAAGAGGATCAAAAAATTAAATGAAAAAATATTTTTCACATGTAGAGATATGAGTTTTTGAAAATCTTTCACTTAAATAAATTAAATTAAAAGTCAACGTTAGAGAGCACAGAGTAAGTTAATCTTCTCATGTCTTTGCTTTTGATATTTAGGTGTATAACCTTTAGGTACATTTGAGTCTTGATTCTTAACTCTACATGGTAACACATTTTGTGCTTTAAATATAGTACAAACGAACTCTATTTTTGGATACAATGTTGGGGATGAATAAGATAATGAGGTGTATCTTAGACAAAAGTTTATCTTATACTTTGTGTAAAGTTATCTTATACTTTGAGTATCTTTGGCACTGCACTTCCCACGCAGTGCCAATTTAGTCTTAAAATAACGTGTTCTAAATCGAGTTTCAGCTACTTTTGGAATATTTAGAAATGAGATGTTCGACTGTATTTTAGAAGAAAAATTCCTTACCTTTTTCCATATATTCCTCTTTTGCAAACACATTGTCCACTAACTTCATCACATAATGTGCCCAATGAGCCAGTAATATTACATTTACATTCCGGACATCCATTACCAACATCTCCATGTCCAGGTAGGCAACGATCACATCTA
The DNA here is from genome assembly GCA_036172955.1 of Meloidogyne arenaria. Lineage (NCBI taxonomy): Eukaryota > Metazoa > Nematoda > Chromadorea > Rhabditida > Meloidogynidae > Meloidogyne > Meloidogyne arenaria. Next base: position 2,491,343 of record JARQAB010000043.1, read on the forward strand.
TCACTTGTATAGCCTTCTCTGCATTGGCATTGACCTGTTTGGTTGGAACATTGAGGGGAAAGAGAGCCAAATGAATGACAACGACATGGACGACAAGTATGGGCTAATGCAGATCCCCAATGATTTGGAAGACACTCTTCACATTTTGGACCAGTTGTGTATCCTTAAATTGAATTAAAAATATGTACCTTATGGAAAAAAAGAAATGTAATGAAATGTAATCCCAATTGCAACACGACAAGAGTTTTTGAGAAATCACTAAACCTCTAAGTTAAACAGATCTGTATTTGATCTGCACAAAAACGTATTTGTTTATGTCCTTCTACTAAAACTCGGAGATAAAGCAGGGGATATTTAAATTGATATTTTAATTGAAAAAAATTTATGTAGATATGAGGGAAAAATTAGATGCAAGTTGCAGCTAAATATTAACGAAAATTTAGAAGTATGAATAATTAAAGAATAGAGAAGACTTCAAAAAATCTAAAAATAATTTTAAAAATTATTCAATACCTATACATCTAAGACATTCTCCTGTTGTTCTATCACAATTCCCGATTGCAGCATTATCTATATTTCCATTACATTCACAAGGACGACATGATTTTTGGGGATCAGAGGCAAATGGGTCACCAAAATAGCCATCAGCACAACTAAAGAATGGAAGTTTCAAAGGATTTTGGAGATATCTTTATGTTTAAGTAACCCTGAATGTATGGAAGAAATTTTTGAAAAAAAATTTGAAATTTTTTAGAAGTTATTTTTTATGTTCATCCACTTTCTGATATTTTTCAATAAACCAAAAACCCTCTTACATTTCACATTTATTTCCATCATAGCCAGCTTCACAAGCAGTACAAACATATTCGTCTTGATTAACTGCAGCTGCTCCTTCGAGTACTAATTGACTTAGAGTGCATTGTTTAGACCTCGGATTCTCCACTGTTGGACAGGCGCAAGGTTTGCATTGACCCAAAATTCCTCCAAGAGATGGATTTCCGTAAAAACCGGGAAGGCATTGTTCACAACGAGGTCCTGTTGTGTTGTGCTAAGAATAACAAAAATTCTAAATAAATTTAGAAACTTTACTTGGCAATTAAGGCATTTCCCACTAAAAGTATCACATTCTTGAGAATGCCCTTGACATTCACATTTTTTACAGATTCCATCGAAAAGTTGATTATTAACTCTTCTATAGCCAAGTTGACAACGTTCACAGCTATTCCCCTCAAAATGTTCAGGGCAAACACAAACCTTTATTTATTTTAAATTAAGACGATAAACAACCGGGCCTATCTATAACATTTTTAGGATTGAAAAAGTTTACCTTATAATGAGGTGTATATTAAATAAAGGGTACAGCTTAGGCTGATCCCCACCTACAAAGGGATAATAAATAAACGTATTTTAAATTGGGGGTGCATTTTATATGTAGTGGGGGCCGAAATAAAATAATCTACGATTTGAGAGTCCACAAAAATATTCAGATAATCTTAATAATTTTAAATATTTAAAGTTCAGAAAAGTTTATATCAAAAATCAGAATTTTCGTTAAAAATAATGTCGATTTTCTGCATTTTCAATAAAATCTTTGGAAATACTTCACCAAAAATTCTGAAAATTTAGACGACGTAGATAAGATTATTAAGAGTGTCTAAAGAAAATTTAAAGCTACAAGGCGGACATCTAACAATTTTATGATTTTTCATAAAAAGTCAATTACTTCAACAGGCAAAACATGTTTTCGAGTACTTTTCCCCAAAGATATAGGCAAAATATTTGAATTAATGTTTGCTAAATTATTTTGTTCATAAGCTGTTTCCATTCGAAATCTTAATTTTTTAAAGATTTTTAATAAAAAATAATCCTTTTTCTAAAATTTACCCATAAATACTAGATTGTAATTGGTCTTGATGGTAACGGGCACGCACCAAAAGTGCATTTATATCTGATAGAACTCGCATCTAAAGGGGATAAATATTTGGGAAAAAATATTTTTCAATTAGGTACCATCATAGCTTTGTCAATTGGTCTTCTAGTCCTTCCATCTAACCAATTTTGGGTTGGTTTTAGAGGAATACTTTGAAAAAAATAAATTTAAAAATCTTCAAAAAATATTCTTACGTTACACTAATGTTTTCTCGTGGAAAAAAGTTTATTCGACTATAATATTCCAACTTGACACCATTTCCCTTAAAAATTATTAGAGAATCATAATTTAGAAAGATATTCTTAATAATTTTAAAAATATTATTTCAAGTCCTCTTATAATTGTTTAGATAACAAGTTAAGTACTTGTTTAACTAGCAATGATGTATATGAACAAAAACAGTTCCGGATATCCTAACTTTTTCGGATTGGAATATCCGTAACCGCCAACCCTAGTCCTAATATTACAGAAAATTTAAATATTAAGGGAGGCGTTGAATAAAGGAAATTTTTTTATAAAAAATAGGTACGTCAACTCGTATCTAACTTGTACCTAAGTACGAGTACAAATTTATAAACACTGGTCAAAAGTCAATTTTTAAAATAATTCCAAAAATAACTCGCTTCAATAACAATATCAGCCACAGGTATTTGTTGCCCTCTATCAAATTCTCTAGGCACATAATAAACAAAATAATACAAATTCGACCCAAAAGAATTTAAACGGTTTCCAAGAAAATTTTTAGGAGCGCTCCAATAATAAAATTGAGGTAAGGGACGTTTTGAATTTCTCAAGTCTTCAATATTAAATATTAATTGTTGATCAATTATTCCATTATTTATTAATGTTTCTGGTTGTGGAATCGAGGAATGACCGAGTAGATCGGTTAAATTCCAGTCGTTATTGTGTGAAATCTGTTTAAGAAAAAAATTATTTTCTATTAGAATAGTTTTAATATTTATACAATTGAAACTAGAGTTGGGCGGTATCCGACACTAATCCCGATACCAATACCGGCCTCGGTATCAGCAAAACGGTATCGGGATTCAAAAAAACCGGTATATACCGCCCGATACCGGTCGGGATCCCAATACCGCCCAACTCTATTTGAAACTAGTGTTAGGCAGGTTTGGTAATACAAAGACCGGTACTAAAAATTTATCCAAAACCGGAACCAGAATTTTGATGGAATATGGAATTGGATTTTATTTCCCTATTTTTGATCATACTCGGTGATTGAGAAGCATCTAACCTACGTTTTTTCGTTTTCTAATATTTTAAAATTCCCTCTCCCCACCTGTCCAATATTCCAAAAGTTCTCCCTACATTCCCTACTCTTTCCAAAACAAAAACATGGCTGACATCCCAAAGGATTTTCATTATCCAAATAAATAGTGCCAGGACGGCAACGATCACAACGTTCTCCCTCCACATTTTGCTTGCAAATACAATGTTCTTCTTCACAAGTTTCAAAATTTAAAGAGCCAGATTGATGACATTTCTGAACAAATTATCTTTCTAGGCATTAAAACAGATACTTACACAAGGTTCACAAAGTGGATATTTGCGAAAACCAAGAGCACAACGTTCACAACGGCGGCCTCCAAAGCCTGGTTTGCAACGGCAATCTCCGGGCCTCTGAATTGAAATAAAAAATTTAAATTAAATTAAATAAAGCTTTCTAATCCCTCCCTCCCTTGTGATTAAACACTCTCACCAGCAATATCTAAAAAATTAGAATCCTCCCCAGTTAAACAATAAATCAAAAGCTTATTAAGGGGTACTGTACATAAATGAGAGAAATATTCCCTTTTCCATTCAATTATCTTTCAAAATTCTCACCATTTCATTAAAAGCTTCAGTTTCATCCCTAATACAAACATTACTTTCAGATCCAGTCAAATCACAATCACAAGGTCTACAAGCATCGTGCCGATAATGAGAAATATTTGCTGGACGAAAATATTCTTTTTTGCATTTTTCACAATTTATTCCTTCAGTGTTGTGCTAATTTGGGACAAAATGTCTCAAAAAAATTTTTGAATTTTAAATACCTGACAGTCTAAACATCTACCCCCACCCTCGTAAATTCCCTCAGGGGTTACACTGAGTCTTTGGCGTTCTACCTCTGCGTCATAAACGCATTGAGATGCGTGGTTGAAACATTGACAAGCTTTAAAGGATGTTAAAATTTGAAGTTCATTTTCCAGTAAAATAAAAAGAGGAAAAGATACTAAAGGTACTATAGGGGAAAGAGATATTTCCTCATAAATTTGAAAATAATTTTTGGACAGATCCGAAATATGAGTCAACCAAAAAATAACAAAGAGGATCAGAACTAATCTTTGGGCCAGACAAGTAAAAATTGAAGCCAGGAGTATGTTAACACTGGAGCTTGAACCTCCCAATTGATAAGTTAGGTTAATTCTGTCAGTGAACTTCTCAATTTTTGAAACAATAAAAGGGCAAAGTTCGAATTCTTTTAATAAAAATAAATACCCTACATTGACATATATTTGGATGTTCATGTGTCCCAACTTGCCAAGGCAATTGGTTAAAAAGAGGGCAACATTGAGAACAAGATTCTCCACAAGTATTGTGACGACATTCACAACGAAATTGCTTAAAAAATTTTTTCAATTTTTTTTCAAAATTTTCCAAAAAAAATCCTCACTCCATGTACAACATCTGGTGTACATCTCTCTGCATGTCCATAACAAATACATTGTCCACCTATACTTATATCTGAGATTGTATAGAAATAACGACGAGTGACTGAATGGTCAAGCGTTTTATCACGGTGGTTGATTACCTAAGGAAAAATAATTTTCAAAAAATTTTTTTCCTAAAAATCCAAAACACCATTAAATCAGCATGTAATGTTTTTAGACTTAAAAGTCTTAGACGCACAAATCTTGTTTTGGTAAATTCATGAAGTGATTGACTTGACTTTTCTACTCCAGGGCGTCCATTGACAAGAGAAATGTGTATCTAATTAAATTTAAAATTTGAAAAAATAAGAAAATTTAATTAGAAGTATTTTCTATAAATTTTCCACCTCTCCATGCTCCAATGGATTCAATTTCGAAAAATAGGAAGTACAAATAACTTGATCATCCCTTTCAAATCTCGGCACACCCGTAGATGCTGGCATTCCAAATAGTCGCATACAGTCAGAATCTGAGGCGGCAAAATATTGCCAGGGTTGGAAATTTGTTCCGTCTTTAAAGAAAATATACGTATTTAAAAAGCTTTAGGATAAATAAAATCTTGCCTAAAGATTTTTCCAACACCCAATTGCCGGGGCGTGGGGAAATTGCAGATTTTACGATGATATAGGCTACTTGATATATCTAAGAGGGAAAAAAGAATGAAGTTAAAAGAGGTATAAGTAAATTAATCTTAATGAATTTTCATGAAAAATTTTATTTGGACAAATTTGGATTTGTATATCTGAAATAATCGGCAATGTTCAAACATAACTTATTGAATTCTATAGGGAGATATGATGAAAGATTTAGAATGATAGAAAGTTTTTTAATGTTTTTGCCGGATAGTTTGACTACACTTCCAGGGACAACCAAGTAGGTACAACTTAATTTGAGGTACTTTTTATTAATTTATGCAGTTTCCCTAACAACTTTTCCACTCCAAGGTGTATTATTTACAAGAGAGGTTTGACTTTATGGTTTTGCGTTAAAAATTATTTTTAAATTCAATCTCATTGCCTGTCTCAAATCCAAAGTAATATTAACACGTTCATAATTCAATCCATTTGACAATGTTGGACTTTGCCACCATCTTTTAGTTCCATCAATGGCATAATCAATTGGATGATTTTTGTGATGATTATTAGCGTCACAAATGTCACATTGGGGTTGGCGAAGGAATACATGCTCTACTAATTTACAATAATAATCTGGGCCGTTTTGACCACAGGTTGAACTTGCACGGATTTCTGCATGTGTTGCCAAATTGAAAATTGAAGGGAAGAGGCCTTTTTCTGAAAAAAAGTACTATAAAATAAACTCTTAAAACTGAAAAATTTTATTTTAAATATACTTATAATAAGGCATTTAATACTAGAGGAATTGCTTAGGAAGCTCACTCACACACAGTAGATAACCAAACTTAAAAATGTAACTTTAATTGAGATTTTGAGTGTATCTTAAAAATAGTAAAATCCGAAAGTAATAAACTGTGTTATGTATTTTAATTCTCAGATATTCCCGAAGATAATAGCAAAAAAATGGAGATTCGCAAATATTGGAACTAAAGGCCTAGGGGATCAAATATGAGATCTTTGTCTCTCTGAGAAATCCCTATAATATTAACCAAAAAATTCCTTCAAAGTTAGTTTTGTACAAAATCTATAATTTCTCAACAATCAACATTTACCCAATATAAACTTAAACTGTTAAAAAATAACCATCTTTTCCAATAGAAAATTCAGAAAATTGGGGTGATTGCCCAGTATCAGAATAACCACCATTATTTAAAGTCAATTCATTATTTGTTGTTGGGTAAATTTGAACTAATTCATTCGTTTTCACAATTTTAAATAAACAAAAAAACACCGATAAAATAAATTTTGGTTGTTGCCAATTTGGCAAAGCCATTTTATAAAACTTTTTTTTGTTACTTTTTCTTGTGGAAATTATAAGGAAAAACAAATTTTCAACTGAAAAACATCAAAATATATTTTTTTTAATTTTTATTTTTTAATATTAGTGTTCCCTCTATTTTTATTTGTTTTAATAGCTAAAGATATTTTATTTGTTTAAAAGCACTTGAAAGTTAAAAATGCTTCTCGCGGACATAAACAAATTTTAAAGAGGATCGGACATATAAATATTGTGGTCAAGTATTTTAGGTAATTTACAAGGTAATTTGATATTTATCGAAGTTTTTATGGTTTGAAAAAGTAATTAAGAACTGTCCGTTATTAGAAAAAATAGAACAGAGAGATCACAAATAGAGGAAGTTCGGGTTCTAACCTTGTTTCTAAAGTTTTTACTATGGTAGCAACCCGACCCATCGGGGCGGGTGTGTTAGGGGTTCGGGGTCGGGTTGCTACTCTAGTTTTTACTATTCAAGTTAAGAGAAACTCTAAGCAAAAATAAATTCAGTGGAAGGTTAAAAATGAGATCAAATACAAAAAAAGTCGAAAAACAGAAAATAATTCTAAAATTTTACAATAAATTAACTCTTTCTGTAAAATAATGTCTAATTATTTTATGTAAATTAATTAAAAATAAAAGTAAATTCTGTACAAAAGTAAGTTTTTTTTCTTTTTTATTTGTTTTTGGTTTGGTAAAAAGGAAAATGTATTTGTTGTTGGCCGAAAATATTTAAATATTTTTTTTGTTTGTTTTAAACCTTCATTTATTAGCTTTTGGGGATGAGCCAATAATGGACGGAAAATAAGGGGAGAAGAAGGGGTAAGTAAGTGAATGTTGGGGAAGAAAAGTTGAAGAATAAAAAAGAAGAAAGTAAAAAATATTAATTAAAAAAATATATACATAATTTCGCCAAAAAATATTTTTTTTTGGAATCTGGAACTGACCGAAATAAAAAACTAATTAAAACGAATTAAAAATTTTCCATTTCACTCAGGAACGAAATAAAATTAAATTCTTAGGTGCAGAAGTAAAATTGAAAAGGACACGAAAGATTTAAACCGAAAGGAATTTTGGTCGGTACTTTGAAAGTTATTGGTAATAGTTCGGTTTAGACCCCGCACTCTTTTTTCTGACCATTTTTTCATTTTCCTTTCCCCTTTATTTTTCACGAGGCAAGTATGTATTAAAGAGGATTATTTATGTATATATGAATGAGAAAGTGTAGTTATTTACTCCCCCCCCCCCCCAATTTTTTGGAAAATATGTATAAATGGTTTTTGGTACCATTCGACTCAGCTAGACGGGCTCTCTCGAACGAGCTGTTTATTTTTTTGTTATTTTGGTTTTTCGCTCCTATGGTTTTTCAATTTTCAGGGGTCTGTATCTCGGTCCAAACAAGCTTCACATGTTCATTTACCATGAAAGGTCCAAGCTCTTCGGGCCACGCAGAAAGATCGGTATTGCTTAATGTCAGTTTGTTACCAAATCAATCATGTTTAATTTTTTTAGTTGTTCCATATTGATTGTTGAATGATGTAAATGAGTTTTTCCAGAACTTTTCTCATTCATATATACATACATAAAATCCTTTTTAATACATACTTGCCTCGTGAAAAATAAAGGGGAAAGGAAAATGAAAAAATGGTCAGAAAAAAGAGTGCGGGGTCTAAACCGAACTATTACCAAGTTATTTACAGTCAGACTTTAATATTATGTCACTCTCAGTTTTTGTTAAACTCGTCTAGCTTAATCACGTTTACTTTCACCTTAAATTCAGATTTTTTGTCTGAAGAGTGACATAAAATTGAAGCAGACTGTATTGGATTTTCTTACTTAGGTGTAATTAATAGAAATTGGAAAAGGCTGGTTTGAAATTTCAAATCAGACTTGATAATGGATATGGATACAGATAATTTTAATTTCAAAATGCCTGCGGATATCCGCCTGTATCGCCATAAATATGCGAATACCAAAATCCACGTCCTTTACCAAGTCTGTTTAAAATTAATTTTCTCACCATCTCTTTAATTAAGATCCTTCCTTGCTAAAAAAACTTTTTTGTAGAATAAGGAATATCTCAGATTACTAGAAACAGCATTAACAAAAAAAAGAGAAAAACAAAAAAACTTTTTAGAATATTAAAAAATTCTTTCTGATCTAATCTACAAAAAATAAATAAAATGTTTTTAAGCATTCAAAATAGAAGGAAAAGAATGAATCAGGCATAAAAAAGGCAAGAACGATGGGGTTTCTTCTTAAATAAATAATTGTGTTTTGTGTTGCTATGTTTCTTTTTTTATACAAAAATTATTAAAATTGATAATAAAATGAAAAAAAAAATAAATTAAAATAAATAAGTGAAAAGGACAGAGAACTGAATTTACATATGAAGAAAATAGTCAGAAAAAAACTAGACTAAAATCTAAACGAATGTTTTAAAAATTGTTCGACAGTCGAAACTTATTAAATAATAGGATACGCTTTATAGGATACTTATTAATAATAGGATACACTTTTCATAAAGTGGTTGGCCATTGGGTTGGGAAAGATATGAACTTGAACCCCTCTATTTAAGGTACCAATCATTAGGGATCCTGCCGACATAAAAAAAAGTTCCGATTTTCAGGAAGGAGGATGATAGGATACCTGCTCCTTATTGTAAGATAAAATTTTTTCCTATCCTAAGGGTAAATCATATAATAAGGTTTAACTGTAATATGAAGGAATACAGAAGGATTTAACAAAAAGAAATATGTATTTAAACGTTTTATTTTCCAGTTTTATTTCAAGAAAAAGAAAATATTAATGTGAATAATATAATCATTAGTTTTGATTAACCATCATTAAAAATAAAAAGGTTTTTGCTATTTGGGAATGTTGGAAAATCAGACTTGACGGAAAAGGTCAACGACTAAACGTTAAAGGAAGAAAGAAATTTATCACCGGCAGCGGTCCTTCCCTCCCTTCCCTTTTCCTTCCTTTTTTGCCCCTCTTTGGCATTTTTTCTGCTTTACCCTTCTTAAACAGTTCCCCCGTCAGCGATAACCATTCATCCATTTATTTTTACTATCTTTAATTTTTCCCAGCATTTCTTCTCTTCTTTTCCTCCTCCCTGCAAATTATTACATAGCCATAATTTATTATGCCCAATTGCGGCTATAAAGAGAAGATCAACCCTATGATTATTTTCTCTTTAGAGAGAACGTTTCAAGGTAATAAATAATATTATTTTTTGCTTTTTATTTGAGTCTAACCCCAAAATTATTTTATTATTTTTGAAAATATTTGTGTTAATTAATGAAGGTCTTAATACTCTTCGAAATTCAATATGTTTTATCCCAAAAAATAATTTTCAATATTTTGTTTTAAATTTGTGATGTAATAAAAATAAAATTTAAAATTGAAAAATAAAAAAAATGAAATATTCAAAAATGTTTGTAAATATCATAACGAAAAGGCTTTGTCTCAAGATCATTCCCAAAATTAACTTCCACTGAACAAGATTTAAGTTTAATAAAAGGTTTCAATATATCAACATCCTCTTCGATTAAAATTTCTTCTCCTTTAGAATAATATTATAGGTGAAAATAAACCGAAAATCAACTTACCAATTTCTGTTCCATTTTTAGTAAAAAATACAAAAGTTTTTTGAGTTTCAGATTCATTTTTTGGCGGAAAAACAAGTCCACAACCATAAACATCTCCGTTTTCCCCAGAAGAATCAGGACTGCTTGTAGAACAGGGGTGCAGCGAATTGAATTTTGAAAGGCGAGAACGAGAAAACGAGAAGCGAGAATGAAAATTAAAAAGCGAGAGCGAGAAGCGAGAGGCGAGACTACCAAAAAAGGCGAGAAAAAGCGAGAAGCGAGAGGCGAGAAGCGAGAATTTTAAAAAAAATTGTAAAAATTTTATTTGCCTAAATTAAATAGTATATTTTTATAAATCATACTTATAATCGTATATTTTTAAATTATTATGAAGAAAAAGCAATTTTTCGACATTATCAGGCAACAATCTTGTGCGTAAATTACTTACAACCAATCCTGCAGTTGAGAAAAGCCTAATTAAAAATTTAAAGGATTAAAATAAAATTTGTTCTCAATAAACCTTTCACTCTCCGATGATGTAGCTGGTGCTGAGAAATAACGATGAGACAATTTTGTCAGTAACGGCCATTTTATTGAATTTTCGCCAGACCAGTATTTAAATGGATCATCAGTTATTTGCAGCCTTTTTGAATGTAAATACTCGTTTACTTCAACCTCTGCTTTTTGATGTGCATTAAGCTCAGCAGGAGACGGCAATTGAGTATTTAGCATATTCTCCATTTCATTATCTCTTTCGTACTCATTAAATAAATCAGCAACTGCACAAGTTTTAGTTGAACTCGAATTGCTTTGATCGGAAACTCTTGCCTAAAATTAGGTATTAGAAATTAAATAATAATATAAAATAGAAAATAAAATATAAAATAGAAAAAATTTAAACCTTAACAGATTCATAAATACAAGGTAACATCTTCTCGCTAAAAAATTTCTACTAGGTAAATTGTATTGAGGCTTGAGTAATGCGATCAGTCGCTTAAATCCACTATCTTGTACGACGGAAAAAGGCTGAATGTCTGTAGCTATAAATTCCATAATTGCTCTATTAACTTCTAGTGTTTTTAAGCCATCCTTATCCCAAGCACCTAAAAATACTTATTTAAATTTTAGAAAATTAAAATGTACTTTTGGTCTGAGCACATAAATCAATACGCATTTGTTTCAATGTTACTTCATTATTATCTTCTTTTGAAGATGACTGAATTTCAAAACTTCTTTTGAGTGTCATTTGCTTTTCCTTTTCCTTGTTCGATTTTTCCTTTACTTCTGTTGATTGATCCAAAAATTGTTTGTGTTGTTCCGGGTGCTTACTTTTTAAATGTGTTGCCAATGTCGTTGTTGGTGCTCTTGGCGGAAAATCTTTTTTATAATCACATTCTTTACAGAATGCAATTCGTCCAGAGAGTGTGAAATAATTCCAAATCTTTGACATCTCATTTATTTATTCCTTGAAAATAAAAATTAGAAAAATAAAGGGATAAAAAATTCTCGCTTAATTCTCGTTTTTTTGAGAAAAAGCGAGAGCGAGAAGCGAGAGGCGAGACTGCCCAAAAAGGCGAGAAAAAGCGAGAAGCGAGAGGCGAGAAGCGAGACGAGCTGCACCCCTGTTGTAGAATTATCTAAACACAAATAAGCATCCGTCTCAAATGGACCAGGACCATCACCCATATCAACTAAACCGAAGCTCACACTAAAAATTAAATTTCCATTTTAAATGAAAATAAAAAAAACATTTGATTGGTATCAGTTGTTTCTTTTATTATTGTAACTTCAAAATAAAATAAAGAATAACAATGGTAAAAGCTTGTTGATTTGTTGAATAAATGTTGCGCATATACACGAATTAAATTGTTTTTTTCTAAATTTTTTTGAAATTAACCAACAAATTTTCAATTATCTTTATTATGTATGGCATGTCTGTATAATCTATATTAGTGTTTACCGGAACCGAAATTTTGACCGGAAACTTTCCAATTTTAGTTCCGGATCCCGGAAACTTTTCTTGGTTCCAGCCCGGAACCGGAATCGGAACTTAAAAAAATTTGCTAGCAAATTTTTAAAAATTTGAACCGACCGAACCGACAAACCGAACCCAAATACCCATATCCACTAATATGGCCGATACCCCACTAATTTCATAATATCCCTTTGATCCCCGAATTTCTTCGAATTATCCTTAATCCCACAAGATGCCAGATTTGTTCCTTTTCTGGCGCGCGGGCGAAAATTTTGAGAATATTGCAAAGCCAACCAGGAGGAATATTTCAAGGCCAACCCATATTAAAAAATCCTCCGGTTTGCCCGAAACCGATTTGTAAACCGGAGCCGGATCCAATTTGAGTTCCGGTTCCCGGAACCAAAAGAACGCCGGAACATTCCAGAACCGGAAGTTCCGGTTAAACTCTAGTCTGTACGGCCTGCCTACCTTCGTTTTTCGCCATAAAATATTTCACTTTTCCATCATCTTGAACACGAATAATTCCATTCCCATTAAAACAAGTTCCGTTGGACAAATTAGAATTATTAATACATTTACTTTCACAACAAGTAAATTGACTACTTATTCTATTTATTTTGTTTTCAATTTTTACAAAATGCTGAAAAATTCTTTGTTATTTAACAACAATATTTTTAAAAAACTGACCATTCTTTTCTTTTCAATATCCGATGTTAACTTTGAAATTTTGGTGTTAAATGAATCATTAATCAGTTTTAACTTAAAAAAATTAAATAATTAAACAATTTAGTGTTTTTGTGAAAATATTTTTTAGAAATTAATTTATGCTCAAAACAAAATCTTAAATAAATTTCAACTGAAACTAGAAAACAACAGTAAATCCTAACTGATTAGATCTCTTGAAAAGATTTTTTAGAATCGAAAATGTTCTGATTCTGGGTCAAGAAAAGTCCGATGACTAATAAATAAAAGAAATTTGTTTGTAAAAGTGTCAATTTCTATGGAAGGAATCTATAATATTTGAAAGAATTAACAAACATTTCCGTTCTCTTCCTGTAAATTCTCAAAATCCAATTTTAATTTTTTATTTTCTGAAGCCAAATTTTCATTTTGAATTTTAATGTCTTTGAATTCCGTTTGTTGTATAGTATATAAATCATAAACACGTTTATGTTCAATTTTGAGTATGTCAGCTTGATCTATTGCTTTCTTCTTTTCAACTAGAACATTCTAAAATTAAAAAAATTCCTCTAGAAATTTTTGATACGTTTAAAAATTATTATGAAATAAATTAGCTGTATAGAAATAAAAATGTTCGGAAATTAAAATTTAAAAATCTCCGATATAGACTCATTCAATGCTGCCCTTCTCAACTAAGGTTGTCGGGTCCGGATCCAAAAAAAGGCCGGATATCCGGAAATTTTCGGTTCGGATACAGATATCCGAAGATTTCCAACTAACCGACAACCTTATATTAACCCTTACACATCCATATAAGATTAATTAAAAAATAAGAGATTTGTACAAGAATCGAGATTATTATCTCAGAAAATATCTGACTGATAACTGAGATTTTTTGTTAGAGATGGAACTCAGTTAAATTTCAATATGTAAAAACTAGTGACCGGGGCCGGACCGGATCCGGCCGGATTTTTCCGGAGTCCGGGTCCCAAATCCGGATTTTTTTGAAATTTCCGGATTAAAACCGGACCGGATTAATCCGGAGAAATCCGGCCGGATCCGGTCCGGCTCTAGTTGCAAATCCGGAATCCGGATCCGGGTCCGGCAAATTTTGAGCACCGGATTGGGATTTTATACGGTTCTGGAATTTTCCCATTTTTTCTTGTATTTTTTACAAAAAAGGAGGATTTTTGACCCCTAACTATACTGAAATTAAAAAAATTTTCGCCTGCGGCGCTGAATAGGGATGCATTCTTCTTTATTGGCCTTCAAAAACGTACCGGAAGGCACGACTGAGTCCACCTTGTATATACCTCAACTGAGTTTCAGTACTAGGCCGGAAATAGGATTAGTATTGTGAGTCTAAGCTTCATGGCCATTTAAACTTCAAAAAAATTCTTGCCTGCGGCTCTAACAATAGAATTTTTTCTTTTTAGGACTTCCAAATTTCTGAAATTTTTGCCTTTGGCGGTGAAAAATGGAAGAAAGCTGGCTTCATGGCCTTTAAAAATTTTCAAAATTTTCGCCTGCGGCGCAAAAAATGGAAGAAATCTGACTTAAGGACCTTCAAAATTCTCAAAATTTTCGCCTACGGCGCATGGAAGGAATTTGAGATTAAGAGGATCCTTGGAGGAAATCCTTGGAGGAAATATTGTTCCTTGAACTCCAAAATGCTCAAAAATTCGCAGGTACGAGTACGAGGTAAAGAAAGCCTGACGAAAGTAGGAGCAAATTTCAAAATTCTAACCACGAATTACTTTATTTTCCAAACTTTTAACCTCGAAAAATCCACAAAATATCCTTCATAGCCTCCAAAATCCTTAGATATCCCCTTAACAACATTTTAACACATAAGCGACACATATATTACAACATTTTAACACAAAAATTAATGAAAAAATTATTTTTGAAAAATCCGGAAAAAACCGGAGTCCGGTCCGGAATCCGGATAATTTCTGCCGGACTCCGGAAATTATTTTTACCGGATTAAAACCGGACCGGATTTATCCGGAAAAATCCGGCCGGATCCGGTCCGGCTCAAGTTGCAAATCCGGAATCCGGATCCGGTTCCGGAAAATTCGATTTTACCGGTCACTAGTAAAAACCCCTTCAACTTACTTCCATTTCTTCCTCCAATTTATTTTGTTTTTCCAATTTTTCACTTTTTAATTGAGATAATTCATTTTCAGCACTTTCCTTATCATTTTTTAATTTTTGGTTTTCTTCTTTAATTTTAGTTAAATTTTCCAAATTTGTATCCAAATCTTCTTTAAATTTAATTAAAGTAGTTGTTACTTCTTCAAATTTATTTTTAATTAAAATATTTTCATTTAAAATCTCCTCATTTTTATTAATTAATTCTTCCTTTTCTTTTTCGATTTTAGTCATTTCCTCCAAATTTAATTCATTTTCCTTTTTATATTTTATCAGGTCAGAATTGAGAATATCCAAATTTGTTGAAAGTTTCGTATTTTCATCAAAAAGTTTTTTATTTTCATTGTACTGTTCCAACAAGGAATTTTGCTAAAAAATTAAATAATTTGTTAATCTTGAATACTCTCGAGAATGAATTATCATCCTTACTTTTACCCATTTTACAATCATAATTAGGTTTAGGATTTTTAAGAAAGTAATTTCTTAAAATAAGTAGGAGAATAAGAATGAAAACCCCTTAAATTATGATAGGAAAAATATCTTTTTGACCAACCAATATAATTTTGGAAATGACATTTATTTAGTTTTTTGACAATTGGAAGTTCAGGAAAAACTAAAAATCTTACAAGGGATCCTGCCGTCACGATTTCCGAAAATCGGAAATTCTCGACGATTTTTTGGGTCGGGATCCCGATTTCCCGGAATTTTGTTTTTTTGTCGGCAGGATCCCTGATATATATCTACTAATCATAAAACACTCAATACCTACATAAGTCTTATGATATTCATCGCTTATTCTCCATTATTTCTCCTAGATAACTTAAATGTTTTAGCCCTATTTAAAAAGCTTGTTTGTTCCGTGTCTGGTGAAAACGGCAGTGGTGAATTGGGCAGTGAGTAATTTGGGCAGTGAATGATTTGGGCAGTAAACGTTTTTTAAAAAATAATTTTATACGCAAAAACAATTTGAGTAACGTTAGAAGAATAATTTTGAGTGATTTGGGCAGTAACTTATAATTTTTAAATTATTTAACAAAAATTCAAAGAACCGCACTCCTTTTTCATTTTGATAACGTTGTAGGTACAACATTACCCTTTGTTGAAATCGTCTTGGTCTAAATTTTGACGTTTCCCTAAGTGATAAGTAGATTTAAGGTATGAAAAATTTAGAAATAATTCCTATTTTAAGTTTTTAGGTCTCAAGATAGGTCCAAAATATCTGAAAAAGGTCAAAATAGTTTTGGAAAAATATGTTCAAATTTTGGATTTACTTTAAGTTAAATAAAAATTTCCAGAATTTTTCTTATCAATTTTAAATAATTTAAAAATTATAAGTTACTGCCCAAATCACTCAAAATTATTCTTCTAACGTTACTCAATTTGTTTTTGCGTGTGAAGTTATTTTTTAAAAAACGTTTACTGTTCCTTTATGATATTGAATGAATTTTATTTGAGTAAATAATACCCCAAACTTGGACAATTAATTTATTTAGACAAAATTCACTAAACCCACCATTTCAAGTTTTGTTTTAACCAATTCCAAAGAAGCACTAATTTTCTCCTTTTCTACCTTAAATTTATTGGAATAAAAAAAAATTTAAAGAAAAATTTACTTCCAAAGTTTGTATAGATTTTAAACAATTTTCTTGTTTTGAAGAATACGAAGATTGAACAAAAGCGCCGTCATTAGAAGAATTTGAATGATCAGTCATTTTAAAATAGAATTATGTATAAATTTAAAAAGATGGCTAGAATTTTCATTAATTAATAATGCAAAAAATATATTTAAAAAATTTTTAAATATCAAAAAAAATTTTTTTTAATGTCACAATGCATTTTGAGAAAACTTACTACCGCAAGAAAAAATGTATGAAGATAAAGAAAATTATTTGTTAATTATTAATAAATTACAATATTTTTAACAAAAAGCAATCTTTGTTTCTTTAAACGCAACAAAACAGGAAAATTCCAAAAAATCTAACACAAAAATCTGACATCTTATTTAAAACAATGACTCAAAATAACGTTTCAGTAAAATTGGCCACGGTCAAAATAGGTCAAAACATTGGCATTTTTACGAAAAGTGCCCATTGAGTGCCATCTGGACCATTAATATTTAAAATTGTAAAGCGGCAAATTATGGTGCCTTCTAGTGATGTTCGAGATTTAAAAAAAGCCGAGAGTCGAAACCGAGACTCTCGACTCTTGATGCCCTACACAAAAATCCTTTGATATCCTTCATAGTCCCCCAAAATCCCTTGAATCCCCAAATCCACAATATAGTATTCCCTCAATAGAATGACAATTTTTTGGGGTATTGAAAAATAGAATGGTGGCCATTCAATTAGAATAAATATGGTATACTCTTTTTTAACCATTACACATATACGATTAATCAAAAAAGTAGACCAAAGATAAGAGATTTGTATGGGCTCCCGTTCTCGGAACAGTTCTCCCTGTGTACACCTCAAGTGAGTCACTGTAGTTTAATAAGATTAAAAGGAATTAAAGGCAGATAAGGAGGATAACAGTGAATTCGGAGGTTATAAGATGATTTTAAAGGATTAAAGGGGATTTCGAAATTCCAGCAAATCCTCAAATATCCAACGATATTTTTCCAAATCCCCGATATCCGTCCAAATCTCCAGGTATCACCGTTATACGACTTATTCCTATGTAATACCGTTATATCCCACATAATACCCCTATTAATTAATCTAATCCCATACTTCTAACAACATTTTAACATTAAAGATTAAAATTTTTTAAAAATTCGGAAAAACCCCCAGGATTCATCCGGTCCGAAATCCCGGCAAATTCTGCCAGACTCCGGAAATTATTCTTACCGGATTAAGACCAGACCGTGGTAATCCGGAAAAATCCGGTCCGGCATGGGTGTGAATGAGGTCCGGTATCAATGTGAAATCCAAATTCCGGACCCGAAAAAATGATTTTGCCGGTCACTAATCATAATTATTCAACTTTAGCATTACTTAGGTTTTTTAAAATAGTGCTATACTGAAGCATTTTCTACTGACTCATTTTCCACTGACGCATTTTCCACTGACTCATTTTCCACTGACGCATTTTCCTCTGACGCATTTTCCGGGAGCCGATGGTGGAAATAATGAAAAAATTTGGGGTGCCTTATAATTTTGAAACACACCATATTAATTAAATATTTATTTAAATCTTTTTTATTTTTCAAGCAAAATCGAAAAGGATCCTCAACATCAAACCATGGGAAAACACCTTTAATCTCCTCAAATATTTCGTTTAAAAATAATTCTGTTGATTTGGATTATGGTGGTGATTTAAGAATTGTTTTAGGGTTAATTCAAGATCAGACTGGTAATTGAATAGATATTTTTCAAAGTAAATAATTTATTACAATTTTTAGGGCTATTGTTTTGTGCTCATATATTTCATTAAATTTGTAAAGTTGTAAGTTTATTTGTTTAGTAAAACAAGTTTGTTTTTCTAGTAAAATCAAGCATGTTTTTATAAAAACAAGTTATTTTAATTTAGTTAAACAAGTCTGTTTTTCTATTAAAACAAGTTTATTTTCTTATTAAACTAAGCATGTTTTTAAAAAACAAGTTTGTTTTAATTTAGACAAACAAGTTTATTTCTCTATTAAAACAAGTTTATTTTAAACAAGATTGTTTTTATACAAACAAACAAGTTTATTTATTCATTAAACAAACATGTTTTTAATCTAAACTTTCCTTTGTTTTTATTCAAACAAACGTTTTTATTTTTAATTCAAACAAGTTTATTTTTAATTAATCAAAACATGTTTTTATAATATTACAATCCAACCTTAATTTACAATTGTAAAACATTATAAATTTTTTATTTGTTTACCTAGCAATTTAAACATTTTTTTATTAAGCGAGAAATGACAAGAGGATTGAATGAAGGAAATAGATTTGAAGAACTTGAGGAAAAATAATTTTTTTTTCAAAATTTTTTAATTTTTTTACTTGTTTTATTTGTCGCCTGGACAACAATACTTGACAAAATACAAAAGTAAAAATTTTACACACATTTTTATATTTAATTTTTATCAAAAACTTGTTGACCCTCTATTTAAAAAAGAAAGAAAAAATATTTTTTCTGGCCATTATTCACCACTTCCAGTCGATTCATCAGCTAAAAAATAAAAAATAGAGAAAATAAGGTTTCTTTTCTCCTTTTGCTTTCGTTTGTCTCTTATTTGGTTCAATAACAGCTAACCCCTAGCGACTAAAAATAAATGTTTTTGTCATTTTCCGAACAAAATTAAATATTTAAATATGTCAAAAATTGTTTAAAAAATTAAAAAAAATTTTTTCTAAATTAATTTTACTTAAAAAAATTTAAATATGACTATTTCCTATACTGGAGATATTTGTTCTACTCGTTATTGGAGTTTTTTACGAGTTATATTTCGTTGGCGTGGGTCTATTTGGAAGTCTGTATTGACCGAATTATTTATCTGGTTGACTCTATATTATATAATTATGGCTATTTATGTTACTTTACTTGATGAAAAAAGCAAAAAGTTAAAGAATTTGTAAATTAAAAAATTATTTAATTTTAAAAAATTTTAAAATTAAAAAGAAAATTAATTTTTCTAGCAATTTTGCTCATCTAGCACAATATACAGGAATTACTGCTGATTACATCCCCCTAACTTTTATGCTTGGCTTTTTTGTTAAAATTGTTGTTGAAAGGTGGAATAATATGTTTGCAAACATTGGGTAATTTTATTTTAAACAAAACAAACATTAAAACATCAAAACATTCACCTAAACATTTAAACATCAAAACATCTCCCCCAAAACATATGTTTTTTAAAGTTTTGTTGATAGTGTTGCCCACGCAGTTTGTTCTGTTGTTAGAGGCAATGATTTAAAAACAATAAAGACAAGGCGGAATATTATGCGTTATTTGTGCCTTATACAGGCTTGTTTTAATGTTTTTACAAAAACAATGTTTTAAGGTTTTGGTACTTAGAGATATAAGTGTGAGAGTGAGAAAGCGTTTTCCTACTATGCAAACATTAATTAGTGCTGGTAAGTTTGTTTGTTTTTTTTTAATAAAAACATTAGGCTTTAATATTAAATACAATGTTTGTTTGAAATTAAGTTTATTTAAAACAAGTTTATTTAAAACTTTTCTAAACAAGTTTATTTTAAAACATGTTTTAATAAACATTCAGAACATTAAAACATTATCCTAAACATTTGTTTTTAAGTTTAAAACATATACCTTTTAATTCAAGGATTACTTAAAAAACATGAACAAAACTTAATTGAAGAAATCGGCTATCAATATAATGAACAATTTGGTATTTATTGGTTACCTTATAATTGGATCTGTCAACTTTGTTATCGTTTGAGGGAAAATGGAAATATTGCATCTGATCCTCTTTTGTCCTTTGTTCTTCGAGAATTGAGAGAATATAGGGAAAGATTGCAGACTCTCATTAATTTTGATTTAGTCCCAATTCCGTTAGAAAAAAATTTATATAGAAAGGAAAAATAATTTATTTTACAGGCTAGCTTATCCTCAAGTAGTTTTTATTGCAGTACGCACTTATTTTTTAATTTGCCTGTTCTCTAGACAAAAAATTGAAACAACTACAAACAACGTTGATTCATTAAATGTTTTAAAAATAATTTGTTTTAATTGTTTTTAGGGAGAAATGTTTTTCCCGGTGATGACTGTTTTACAAGTAAACATTATGTTTTTAAAACAAGTTTCAACATTATTTAAATAATTACAAAGTTTATTTAAAGCATTTTTAAAATAAACTTGTTGCGAACATTAAATAAACTTGTTTTACAATTTACCTATTTTTTTTGTAAAAACAAGTCTGCGAGAAACAAGCGTATTTAAAAACTTGTTGTAAATAAACTTATTTTTAAAATTTATTTGTACTTGTAAAAACAAGTTTATTTAAAAATTACAATTTTATTATTTTTTATTAAATGTTTTACAATTAAGTTTATATTTTATATGGGTTGGACAAAAGTTGCTGAGGCGCTTCTCAACCCTGTAGTAAAAATTAACAAGTTTTAAAACAAGTTTATTTTTATAGCTGGGCGAGGATGATGACGATTTTGAAACTTTGTTTGTAATAGAGAGAAACATTGTTGTTTGTTTTTATTTTTATTAAAACATTTTTATTAAGACATGTTTGTAATTGTAAAAACAAGTTTATTTAAAACATTACAATTTTCATTAAAGATTTCCTCCCTTCTTGCTGACAAATGTTTTAATCAAATACCCGAACAAAGTTTGGAAGAAATAGAGGAAAACAATGTTCACAAACACCCCTCATTAATTAATAAAAATATTAATGAAAACAATAATGTTTTGATTGGTTCTGCTGTTCGAGTGATGATGACTAGTGAAAGGAGGGCGTTTAATAAATGGATGGAAAGTTGGAAATTGTTTCCAAGGTGGTTTTAAAATATATTTTTGGATTCTTTTTGGAATTTAGAAATTTCCTAGAATTTTTTAAAATTATTTTTTAAGGAGGCGTAGACAAGAGACTAAAATAGAAGAAAGGGTGTGCGAGGAAACAATGCCGCTTGACTTGGAAAAATAATTTTTTGAAAAAATAGTTAAAAAATATAAATTAAAAGATCTCAATTACCTCTAATAAAATAATTGGCCTCCAAATAATTTTTAAAGATAAAATCTTTTAGAGTGACAATTTAATTTTAAATAAATCATTTATTTTTTCTCCTCATTTTATTCCCTTAAAAATAAATTTTACAATTCGCGCATTGACAGGTGTTGGAAATAAATTATATTGTTGGTTGCGCTTTCAAAAATAAGAATATTCTTCTTCCCCTTCTTTTGTATAAAAACAATTCATTGTTTTGTGAAATAAAAATGAGAGAAAATTTAATGCCATAGCAACATTTTCATTAGTTAAAATATTTTTAATTAAAACTTGTTGCAAAAAAACAAGTTGAAAACAAAGTTGGCTCTATCTGAAAGGAGTGCCTGGTTGAGTTTTTTCCTTACTTTTGATAGACTTCCTTAAAATGGTCTTTTTTTATTTTTTTTAACGACTGTTGATGTTTGCTTCTAAGGAAAAATGGGAGAAAAGGATTATATTTTATACACAAATTTTGTGAGCATTTACTTTTCTGTCCGAGTTCGTCCGTGTTTTGTCTGTCTGTCCGAGTTCGTCCGTGTTTTGTCTGTCTGTCCGAGTTCGTCCGTGTTTTGTCTGTCTGTCCGAGTTCGTAATAACAATAAAAAATTCATCCTTTTACAATAAAAAATTAATCCTTTTACACATTTTTGCCTTACAACAAATATCAAATATAAATGAAAATTGACCATTCTGAGGAAGTCTATAAAAGTAAGGAAAAAACTCAACCAGGCACTCCTTTCAGATACGGTCCAAAGTTTATTTCCAACAAGTTTATTTTAATAAAAACATGTTTAATAAAAACAAGTTTAATTCAAAACAAGTTTAATAAAAACAAGTTTAATTCAAAAAAGTTTAATAAAAACAAGTTTTATTAAAACAAGTTTAATTCAAAACAAGTTTATTTAAAACATTACAATTTTAATAAACTTGTTTTTAATACACAACTAAAATTAAAACATAAACATTTTAAATATGTTTTTCTTATTTCAAACAAACAAATAATTATTTCTTGTTGTTTTTGTGGTATATGGCAACAGCTGTTTATTTCTCCTAGAACTTTTAATCTTACTTTTTGTTTCTAAACTAGCAAGATTGATCACAAACAAAATTATTTATATTTTACATCCTTCACTTTAAAATTAGTAAAAATATTTTTCATTTATTTTAGTTAAATTATAATTTATTTTTAAAAATTTATTTTTTTATGTGCTCCCTAATTATTTTTATTTTCAATCTCATAGCTGGCAAAATAAAAATAATTAAAAATACCCCATATAATTATAAGGTATAAAGCCAAACATATGTTGCAACAACATTCTTTTCTCTTTTTCTGTTTGACCGACAATAATAATAATTTGGATTTTGCCTTATTATTAACTATATAGACTAGAGATCATCTATTAAATATTAACGAAAAAAAGGGAAGCCTTTTTCCCTCTTAAAAAGGGGTTTGCCTGTCAACTAAGCCAAAAACCTCCCCTCCTTCCCCTACCTTTATAGGGGCTAAGTCCTGTGCCAAACAACAAAAAATGAATATTTTTATGCAAAGCATAAAAAAAAGAATAAAAGTCATTTTCAACAAATTTTCCTTAAATTTTATTGCAAAATATTAAATTATATTTTTTATTCATAATTTTATAGGGTACTTATCCCTTATACCACCTCCCCCCAAAGTAGTGTTCAAAATGTCATATATGGGGTAACACCAATAAATAAACTTAAGAATCTTGTGGAATGGGAGTCGGGATGAGAAAAACCACGTATCGGGTCTAAGACCCTTAGTAGCTCTGCAATGTTTTGTTGGACATCGCCATACCGGTAATTGTTTGCCATGGTCTGTGACCACGCTTGGACGCATTTGACTACCACAATGGCAGAAACGTTCAGTATGAAGCAAACCGCAATTTTGAAAAAAATTTGCAGCGTTTGATTCATCAGGACATTCCCCCATTAGTGTGTCGTAATTATAGGGCATTTTTTATTTATTTTTATTATTATTATTATGGGTTCAAATAAATGAAATGGTTTATATACTCATTAAACGACCAATAATCACACAGAAAATAAATATTAAATATTAGTGCATTAATATTGCTCATACCTATATATTTATTTAAATAAAAACTTGAAAGTTTGACCATTATGAACCATGACAATTTATAGGTGAGGGGGTTCTTATATTGAGAAATAAACACCATAATCGTGATCAGCACCCTTTATTACCCCATATATGACATTTTGAACACTACTTTGGGGGGAGGTGGTATAAGGGATAAGTACCTTTTATAGACTAAAAATAGGGTGTAATTTTTGACCGTTGAACAAAAAAAAAGAAAATTTGTTTTATTACTTATAAACATGTTTTGTTGAGTTAATAATTTAATAAACATGGTTTACGACTAACAAAATGTTTATAAATAAATAAACTTGTTTATAATACTAAACTTGTTTAGACAAAACTTTAAATGTTTCGATAAAAACTTGTTTTTCAACAAACTTGTTTTTGCAGAATAAATAAAATAAACTTTTTTAAAAACAAACTTGTTTTTAAAAACTTTTTTTTAAAAACAAACTTGTTTTTATTTAAACTTGTTTAGTTTCCTCAAACATAATGTTTTATTTTTAATGTTTTAGCAATTTTCCCAACTTGATGGCTATTCCAAACTTTTACAACAATGGGCAAAAACACTTACCAACATTTGTTGACATGTTTCAATAAAAACAATGTTTTAATTTCTTTTCAACGCCTGTTTGTTTCAATTTGTTTTGTTTCTCTATTAGCAGTTTGTCAACTATTTTTTCACAACAACACAACTTTTAATACTTCCCAGTCGACAATATTAAAAAATATTGAAATTAATAAAAATCAGAATTCTAGGCAATTTAGATTATTTTTAATTAATTTTTTATTTAATTTTAAGTAATCTACCAAATTTTTTAATTATTGGTGTTAGAAAGGGAGGTACTCGGGCCTTACTAGACGCCCTAGCTTTACACCCTAAAATTAAAATTGCTCGGTAATTAAATTTTTAAAAATATTCTAAACATTTTTAATTAATTTGTAAAGACATGAGGTCCACTTTTTTGATAAAGAAAAAAATTTTCGCCGTGGATTGGATTGGTATAGTAAACAAATGCCAAAGGCATGTCCAGATGACGTGAGAAAAATTTAAAAAATTTCAAAAAAATTTAAAAATTCTATTTTCTAATTTTAAGGTAATAATAGAGAAGACTCCTGCCTATTTTACAGCAAATCCACAAGTTCCCCAACGTGTATTTCAATTTAACCCTAAAATTAAATTTATTCTTATAGTGCGTTCCCCTATTACTAGAACTGGTAAATTAAAAAAAGTATTTTATAATTCAAAATTAATTTTAAATATTAGTTAGTGATTTTACACAAATTTTACAAACAAAAAAAGAAAGGAATAAACCTCCAATTAATTTTGAAAAAATGTCTTTTATTAAAAATTGTAATGGTTCGTTACAATTAAATAAACGGTTAACTAATTTTTAATTAAAAACATGAATAAGCATGTTTTAAATAAACATGTTTAATGAACTTGTTTTGAACATTTTTTAAATAAACATGTTTAGAAAAACACGTTGCCTTAATAAACATGTTTTATTAAAATTCAATAAACATGTTTTAATATTTTAATAAGCATGTTTTAATGAACTTCTAAAACAAACTTATTTCCAAACAAGTTTATTTAATAAATATGTTTTATTAAAAACTTTTTTAAATAAACTTGTTTAATAAACATGTTTTGAACATTTTTAAATAAACTTGTTTAGAAAAACATATTCATTAATAAATATGTTCTATTACATATTCACAAACAAGTCTATTCAATAAACATGTTTTATTAAAAACTTGTTTTAAATAAACTTTAATTAAAACATTATATTTTTAAAAAACAGGTTTAAACCTATTCGTAATTCTCTATATGCCGAACATTTAAAAAGATGGCTAAACTATTTTCCATTAAAACAATTTTTAATTATAGATGGAGATAAATTTATTGAAGACCCTTTAAGCCAGGCATGTTAATTTTCATGCAAATAAAAAATATTTTAAAATTTTAGTTAAAAATAACCGAACGTTTTCTCGGTTTAAAGCCTTCCATCAATTCAACTCAATTAATTTATAATAAAATAAAAAATTTTTATTGCTTCCGCCAGAATTTAAATTCAACAATGCATTGCTTGGGCAAAAGCAAGGGCAGAAAACACATTAAAATTTCATCAAAATTTAGACGCTCATTAATAGAACATTTTAGGCCTTATAATAAAAATTTCTTTTCTCTTATTAATAGAAAATTCCAAACATGGGAATAATTGTTTTTTGTTTGTATAAAATGTTTGAATCAAAAATTTTTAAAGTTTATACAAAATAAGTAATGTATTCAAAAATCTAAAGACGTAGAGACGTTCGACTTGGAATATTTATATACCATACGAAAATGCATAAACTATAGTATCTAAAACACGAGCCCACATCCCACCTTGTTTTCATTAAAAAATTATTTGAAACCGTGGTTAAGTGGTTTAACTTTTTTTATTCACATGCTAGGTTTTAAAGTCTTTGATGCTCTTTCCACTTTCTTTCATTTTATGCCCTTATTTAACCCAATTATTTGTATTTTAACAAACACACCATATCGAAATGCTGTTTTTAATCATTCACAAGTTAATCCACAATGAACGTAAAGAAATATTTCATCATTCAAGATTTTCAATAGCTTGATTCTGGAATAACAATTATACATATGACAAACACTTTGTGTATACCAATTAAATATTAATCACATATTAAATATAAAGATTAACTAAAAAAATTTTTCATATTTTTGGGACCTATAATTCGGTCCAGAATCAATTCATAAAGCAGGGAATGCAATCGTTCGACTGAGCTCGTCAAGCCGAAAAGAAAGGCATGTTTCAATAAAAACTTTTATTACACTACACTACCTATACCCAATAAATCTATTAAAACTCAGATTTATAATTTTTATTAGCGGGTTACTTATGAATTTGTGTTTAATGGAATAAGCAAACCATACATGTTTAACTAGTTTCTGGAGAATTTTATTTTGGTATAAACCATTTCTCATTTGAAAGAGCTAGTTGAGCACCCAAAAATTAACTCAATATGACCTAGGTAATTGAAGGAAAGTCTGACTATTTCTGTTTCAACCATTCCATCTGAAAATTTTTGCCACACTGGCAAAAAGCGATAACACAAATTTTATGTACCGTTTTATGTTGCCTATTTAGCCTCATACGTAGGGTTGTCGGTTTCACCAAATTCTTCGGTTAACCGAACCCGAATTGACAAACCGAACCGAAAATTTCGGTTCGGTTTGAAACTGACAACAAACTCATGCGTATAAGTACAATCGGAATCCAACTATATTTTGACTAGTTTCAAAAAAATAATAACATAAAGATATGTATTTTTAACAAATTATTTTCCTATACAAAATTGACTAAAAATGCTGTCCAAAACTTGTTCCGGCACAATAAAACCAGCAATTTCCCCAACAGATTCAAAACATTTATCAATAAAAAAAGCAGCCATTGCTGGGTCATTCCATTTAATTAAAGCATTCCTTGCACCCTAAACAGGTTAAATTAAAAAAATTTTTTTTTATTTTTATTCACCTCCAAATTTTCTAAAGCCATTTCTAGACACTGAATGTGACGTTCACGAGAAAGAAAAGGTTCGTTTCCTTCAAGGTCATTGCTGCCCAATTTTGTTAAAATTGAGG
This sequence comes from Meloidogyne arenaria, assembly GCA_036172955.1. Taxonomy (NCBI): domain Eukaryota; kingdom Metazoa; phylum Nematoda; class Chromadorea; order Rhabditida; family Meloidogynidae; genus Meloidogyne; species Meloidogyne arenaria. The sequence goes on from JARQAB010000043.1 coordinate 2,518,727, forward strand.
AAATTGTTTGTAAAAGAGAATCTAGACCATTTTCTTGAATACAACAGGTCCAAACTAGTTTTAAATTTCCATCAGGATTAAGACCTGAATAAAAGAAAATTATACAATAATTCTGATTTTATCCGAGAAACCCCAGCTTATTAATAACCTAAAAAAGCTTGTAACTTACAACTTTCAACCTTCGAGTATGACAGTCAATTTGAAATTTTAATTTATAATTCTATAGGACCAAACTTTGAAACTCTACAATTATTTACGAGTCTGGGGAAAAAATCCAAAAATTTGGTGTCTTAGGTGCTTCTCTACACAATAAAATAAAGAATTTTAATTTAAGTTCGTGAGTAAGCCAGGCATATTTTCAATACGCCAAATCTTTTGATTCTCAAAGGCATAAAAAACAGAAATAAACTCTCCCAAAAATTTCATATCATTTAATTTCTTTAAAAAATAATTTTAAAAAATTTTACATTGTTCCAACCATTTTCTTCTTTCCATATCTTCTTTCAACAAATCAGTCTTATTCAAACAAACAATTAAAAATTGTTCTTCAGATTTATAAGAAAATTCTTCAAGTAAAGACTCCATTTCCTTTTTTATATTTTTTTCTTCTTTCAATTTTTCCATTTGATAAACATCCAATACCAAAATAATTAAATGTGCTTCAGAAGCTCTTCTTAACGTTCTCCGAATTCCTTCAACTTCCAAAGGATCGTTTGAATCTGTTCGAATACCAGCAGTGTCTATAACAGTAACCAACTGTTTTCCAAGGTGAAGACGTGCCTCTAAACAGTCACGAGTTGTTCCACTAATGTTGGAGGTAATAGCTATATCTCTTTCTGCTGAAAAATTTTTTGATTTAAGTTTAAAAGTATATAGAAATTTTAATTTAATAACTCAAATTTAACAACAACTTAATCAGCAAATTATTTTTCTGAAAGAACCTTAGTACCAAAGAATTTCCTGACATTATCTAATCCAGTTATTTCAAAAAGGACAAAAAAGGATAATAAAATTTAAGAAAAGCCTCAATCCCTTTGCCCACATTGTTACATTTCTACTACGGATAACCTGTTATTCTTGTGCACGTCAACATTGGACAAAAAATATTATCTAAAATACCCACTAGAAACTAAAAATAGGAGAAATATTTCCCTAAATTAACTAAAACTTTTATGTATCGCACCGGTTATCCACAATTACAATAATTATTTATTAAAAAAATATACCCAATCTATTCATTAAACTGCTTTTGCCAACATTAGGTCTTCCTATCAAAGCTACACTCATTCCTGAACGAATTAGTTGGCCTCTATTGGCAGATCTAATAAAATGTCGAAGTTCGCTAGAAAGAGTATCCAAATCATTTTTAAATTCTTCATCTAAGGTGTGTTCAATATCCCCCAAATCTTCGGCAAAATCAATTCTTTAAAATTAAATTTTAAAGAATATTTCTAATAAATAAACCTCGCTTCCATTTTTGCACGAAATCTGACAAGTTTTTCTCTTAATGGAAGCAAATACTCTCCAACTTTGGACTGGGCATGGCTTAGCCTCAACTAAATTAAATGAAACTATTAGTAAATAAAGTATTATATTTTAATTAGGGTTGCCGTTTTCGAGTCGGGCCGACGATCGAGTCATTTTTTCGGGCCAAATATCCTACATATGCCCGACTCGATCTTTCGGTCTGAGTCGGTCCATTTTGGCAACCCTAATTTTAATGTTTATGTCGGCGTCCAAAATCAATTTCAGTCCAAATTCAATGTCTTGATTTCAAACGTTTCGATTGGCTCCGTACTTTGTTTTTTGGGGCTATGGCTAAAATAGCTGGGACCATTAGTTAATTTAAATGAATCTCGGCTAATTATAAAATCGAATTTGGGCGCAGACATAAACTTATAGATGGGAAATTCGGTGAAACTTTCGTAGAATAAGCTTATTTATTGGATATTATTTCACTTAACATCTGAGAGCTTCAAAGATTATTAAAAATTACTTGAGCTTCTGATTGTGCATTTATTAAATCACCAAGAGCCTCAACTTCAGCTGCATTCATTTTTCCATTGTAAAAGGCTCTGTGAAGAAAAAATTAAAAAAACACAATTTAAAAAAACCTTCTAGTAAATTCCCCAGCTCTAGCCGGTTCAAGTCCTTCTAAATCAGCCAATGTTGCACAAACAGCATCAATAACAGCACGACTACCGTGAACGTAAAGCTCGGCACTATCCTCACCGGTAAACGTTTTGGGGCCTTAAATATGTTAAATAGAGAATATCTTTATAAAGGAGGAATTTTGGCGTTGCGGACGCAAATTTTTTGAACCATATTTTTATTTTTTCAGCGCCGCAGGCGAAACTTTTTTGAGCTTTGGAGGTTGTAGGCGCAAAAAATTCACTTTTTTGATCATCCCTCTCCTAATTTCTTACCCTTTCCCCCATTTCGGGGGAGGGGCTCTAGCCCCAGAAAACCCCTGGCTACGCTCTTGCTAAATACTAAAAGGAAACAGAAGTAAATAAGTCAAAGTCAACGGGAAAATCCCCTCGTTATTTCGTTGTACAAAAGTCAATAGAAAAAAACCTTTCATAAAACAGGCCATCGCTCTGTCCAACAAACGTCCTTCCTTATCAAAAATTGGAGTGTAAAATAACCGGAAGGGTTTAAATCGCTCAGAATGTTTTTGAGTAAGTTGACGCAAAGCAGATTCACTTTCAGTTCCTAAATTAAAAAAAATTAATTTCAATAATTTATGGACAAAAAAACCAGAAATTCTGAGCACAGCAATTGCAGAAGGCGGTGAACCTGAGCTGAGAGCAAAAATTGTGCTAGCCATTCGTCTAAGGGAAAATGATGTACCCGGACAGTGGTGACATAAACAAAATAGTGATTGGGAGAACATTTAGGTGATATTTCTGCTATAAATTTAATTAAATTTTGAACTAGGGTTGTTGGCGACCGGTTTTAAAACCGGAATTTTTGAAATTTTTGCCAAAAATTAACCGTTTTTACAAAATTTTAAAAACCGGAAATTTGTGAAAATGAGTGATTTTATTAAAAATTCCTCCAAAATAAAACAGGTATTTGTCTAAAACTATAAACCGATTTTTAAAATTTAAATTAACAGAAAACCGGGGGTGCGGTTACTAACCGGTCGCCGACAACCCTATTTTAAACTAAAAATTTATTGTGCTCTTTAATCGTTTAACTATCGAAGAAAAATTTAAGAGTATATTAAAAAGTAATTTAATGATTTAACAAAAAAGAATGTAATAATTCATCATAATAAAATTTTTATCTGAATTTGAGAAAAATATTAAAGAAAAATGTTTAGTGCAAAAAGGTTTTTTAACAAATAAAAAATAAGCTCATCCTAAAATAAATAAACCTTTTTGCATAAATAGTATACAAATCAGGAGAAACAAATAAAATAATCACATGACATCAAGTATTGCTTTAATTTTTTTGGCAGTGGCAATTGTTGAATTTTGGAGGTGTCCGTTATTTGTTTTCTTAAATTTAAATTTACAAGGTTAAAATTAACAAAAATAAAGAAAAACCGAATTGAGAAGCGGCAAGCACCTTTAAGTGAAGGAACGAACTGATCTCTACGTAGAGGATAACTAAAATTATAAAATTAATAGAACAAAATAAATGATTTTGAAAATTTAGATTAAAAAAGAATATCAACTGGAACTTTTTTGCTAAATAGAGATGGTAACTTAAATATTTTGAAAAATTTGGAAGGTCACAGGCAAAAAAATTCACTTTTTTGCCCAATCCCCTCACCAAATTTTTTCCGTTTCACCATTTCGGGCGAGGGGGAATTCCTTCCTGGCTACGGGCCTGACCCAGGCTTATCCAATTTTTAAGATAAAACCAGCAACTTTAAGTTAAAAAACTTCTCAAAGAAAGACATAATAAAAATAAATTACTTAAATAAAATAATTAAAAATCCAAACCGAATATCAACTTGTTGAGAAACTGGATTTGTATGCAAAGGAGGATGCATTAAAACTCTTAAAGGCCTACTATTCAATTCATTTTCGTCCCCTTCAGAAATTGATAAAAATTCAGAAACGTCTTTAGCAGCAGGAGAACAATTTGCAATTATATCATTGATAAATTGAGGTAGAGATTCAGTCCCAATTAAAGAACGCGGGCCTCCTAGACAAAAACGCCCATTGAAACAGTTGATTCTTGTGTGGTAAATTCCGTTGTTTGTTGAGTAGGAAAAAGAAAAAATTGAATTGTCAGAGCGAGAGTCTCGAACCAGAAATGTTCCAGGTTGATAGCCTTTAAGTAATCTTGTGGCAGTTGATGGTGAAATTGATCCCCAATACCATTGACACTTAAAAAATATATGAGTAGATTAAGTTATGAAAGAGCGCAGACTCGAAACGTGGCCAAAAAAATTAACGCAAGGGAGGGAGGGCAGACGCCGAAGGAAAAATTAAGATTTTGAGTATTTTTGGAAGGCAATAAATCATATTACCTGTCGTTAAAATTAACCCAAAACAAACCTCTTTCAATTCCTCCAACATTTTTGTAAAACTCCTTGGATCTGGTTGTTTCTTTTGTCCATTTTTGGTATTTATTGAAGATAAAGTTGTAATTGCCATTCAAGTTTAACAAGGACAACGCATCAAAAACCCCAAAAATGAAAGAAAATCTAAATTATTTTTCTGATACTCTAATGGAAATTAATTAACATTTTTTAAAATTGGCATTCTGTTTTTTTGTTTAAGTATTTTTGAATTTTTTAAAATTTGACGTTTAATTTTCTAATCAAAGTGTATTTAATTGTTGCAGTTTATCTATGAGACGTTTAAATCAACAAAATAGAAAGTGACATTTAAGGGTGGATACTAACTTGAGGAATTCCAACTCACGAAACAGACAGGTCGCGGAACGACCAACTCTGGGAATGATCAGTACACAGAATATTTTGAAAATCATAATATTTTTAGAAATCAGAATTTTTCAGATCTTTTTTCAATTGTTTTTTAAAATATTCTAATTTTTTCAAAAATATTCAGATTCTTCAAAAAATCCTGTTTTTAAATTATTCCGTGCTTTGGTCATTCCGTGAGTTGGTAATTCCGTTACTTGTCGTTCCGTGACTTGTACGTTCTGTGAGTTGCCCGACACGAGACTTAATATACAGGGTGCGCCATAAGTAACCGGACACTTGTTTTACCTCATAACTTTATTAAAACACAATCAAATAAAATCGAAATACAATCAAATGATAGAGAATTAAATAAGGAACAATAATAATCAAGAAGTTTCGAGATGCCCACCCTTGGCTTTGATACAGAGGCGAAGGCGCGAAGAAAAATTTTCGCAAATAGCACGCACCTTTTTGAGTGTAATTAAGAGCCACTCTCGGGTGAGAGAGTGTCGCAGAGACCCCAAACTTTTTTGCGGTTTAGCACAGACCTTGGACTCCAAAATAGACCATAAAGATTAATCCATCGGATTCAAATCCGGGGAGTATGGCGGCTATTCCTGAGCGCTAATGAACCCAGGAAAATTGACGTTGCAACAGTCCTTAATTTCTTTCGCTTTGTGTGCCGTAGCAGAGTCCTATTGGAAAATCCAGACTCTGCGACCGAAATGGCTCTTGAACCGAGGCTTCAGAACACGCTGAAAAATTTCTCGCAAGTAATAGTCTTTGTTGACTTTTACCCCAGGATCCACGAAAATAAGGGGTTTTTTGCCAGACGCGCTAATACCGGCCCAAACCATGACAGATTGGGGATTTTGGGAATGAGTGATAAGCTTATCGGAAAGAGGAGATTCTGTAGTCCAGATTCTATAATTTTGATGGTTGTGAACGGCTTTTATTGTAAAAATTTTTTCGTTTGTAAAAAGAATGTCCGGACATGCGTGCTACTGGAGGAGGAGATGAAATTTTGCGGATAGAATTTTTAGGCCAAAAAAGTGAAACTATTAGAATCACGTTGACTAGCCATAATAAAGAATTGAATGGGCTAAAAAATAAGCAAAAAATCGATTAAAAATATTGACACCAAAAAAAGTTATAAGGAATTTAAGTGTCCGGTTACTTATGGCGCACCCTGTAAATAAATATTTAATTTATTAAAAATATCTTTGATTAAATCAACCATTAATAAATTTTTAAAGTCAACCCTCTTACGTAATTTTATTTTTTTCGATTAAAGAAAGGAGTATTTAAAAATATTTTCTCTCAATTAATTTTCCCATTAATAAAAAATAAGTAAATTTGCACGATCAGTCGCGCGTACTTTTGAAAATCTGTTGTTTTAAGAAATTAAATTTTCAATCACGACTCGTTTTTTCTTTAAAATCTGACTTTTACGCATGAGGGCGTTAGTAATAGACTTTCCTCTCGACCAGATACTAAATGTTTTATAGTGAAAACACTAGATTATGAGTTTCTAGACTAGAAAAAGATCTTAAAATCGGAAACGTCCATGTTTCTATTTTAATAAATTCATTAAAAATATGTCAGACTTTATAAGTTCATGTTTGATATTTTCAGATTTCTTTATTTCTGGAAAATACAGAATTAAATTTGCTTTAGAATTTATTTAGAATCAAAATTTTTGGTTAACTAACAGAAAAAGTTTGGGTCAAAAACCTCAGAAATTAGCTTAAAATTAGAGACCGGATATCCTTCAAATGTCCCCTTCTAAATGTCTCAATAAAAACAATTTTAAGTTGTTTGAACAACTAAAAATACTACAGCTGCTATTTTGTAGCTGTATATACTATGTACATAGTCTGACCTCACTACATATACATACATATTTACCTGCTATTTGTACTTTAGGGTATATTTTTCAAAATTTGTTTGGCCACGGAGGTTTGGCCACGGAGGTTTGGCCACGGAGGAAGCGATAATTTCTATTTCTGATATCTTTCATTATAGAATACAATTTGTACCCCCAAGAGTCAAACCCCTTTAACCCCAAGAGGTTTAACTGTAGCAGAAAATTATACATTGATCGCTGCTCTATGAGTATTCTCGACAGTCCTTTCCCTTATAGGCCAGCCGTTAAGTAATGTTTAAAGGCTTTCTTTTTCTTTTCATTTTCTTTTCAATTTTTTTATTTTTACCCCTTCCCCTTTTGTTTCCCCCTTCCGCCGCTCGCACCACGTTTTGTGTTAACCACACCCAAAAATTTTTTCTGTGTTTCCCCCTTTTCTTCGTACACCCCCCCCCCCAAAACCTCCCCAAAGCAACTGATTGCGAACAATTCATCAGTTTTCCTCTCTCATTTTCTCAATTTTTATTATTTTCTTTTATTTTTCCCCCTTATCGCATGATAATTAAGCCAAAAAATAATTTTTTTCCCAAAATTTACCACGCCCTTTTTTAATTAATAAAATTAACAAAACTAGTAATTAAATTGAAAAAATGAGAAGAATAAAAATTGTTTTAATTTCACACGCCTTTTTATAAGTATATTTTTTTTAAATTAAAGTTGCGAGCAAAGAAGAACATTTAAAATTAAATTTTTTCATGATTACAAACTTTATTTTTTTTTCCTAATTTAAAGAGAAAAGTTTATTTATTTTTCTATTTATATTTTTAAATTTTTTATCAAATTTTAAAAAATATCAAATAAACATTGACAGTCTTTCCGGTTTTATCTCTCTTCTGCAATTGTATTCTCACATTTTGTCTAAACAAAATCTTGTAATTTTAAAAATATCAGAAATTTCTGAATTTTCGGAAATATAACGCGTAGAATTTCTGGCTTAATTTTAAATAAGAATTTTTTATTAGAAATATTTTTTAATAATAAGCGACAAAATTAGAAAAACCATTTTGTGCTTTTCACATTACTAGTATGTAGTACGAAGGGGACATTACATCATAGTTCTCTTTCTTTTTTCGAGCTTTATCCAACACAAAAAATGTCGTCTCTTATTTTTAAATAAAATTTTAATTAAATTTTGGAATTTTTTATTAGAAATATTTTTTTTAATAACTTCACAATACCGTATATACTCGATTAATTCCCCTCCCTCAAATAATCCCCCGCTCTCGAATAATTCCACCTGTTACGGATGAGTTGAAACAATAATCCCCCTTCCCCAAATACCCTACTACACGTTCAATTTCAAAACTCGAATAATTCCCCTCACTTGAATAATTCCCCATGCCACTGATGGTTTGAAAAAATAATTCCGCAGGGGAATTAATAGAGTAAATACGGTAATTAAACTTAAAATAATTACCAGTCTCTTAATTTCTTCTTTTTAAAAATTTTAACAAATATTTTTTTTCTTAAGCTTTACAAAAAATTAATTTATTTTTTATTAATTAATATGGTTTTGGAATGTTGTATAGCCGTTGTAAGAATAAGACCTGAAGCTTTATCTCAACTAGAAAAAATAAAATCTCAGAGACAAAAACAACAAAATTTTGAGGGTGACGAATTTTTTGGCCCGGCAGATTTTGATATTTTAATGGCCGTCCCACCTCCCCCTTTATTTGATTGTGGACCTTGTTCTTCATCTCAAGTACAAATCGAACAACAAACAGTTGAATTACCTCGTTGTTGGCCTCTGCCTGGGGAGAGGGCGGCAGATGCTGCTTTGAGATTTGTTGGGGATTTAGATATGTTGGTAATTTGTTTTAATTTTCTTATGAAAATATAACCAATTAATAATCCAAAATATTTATTTTTGTGGACTCGTTCTTGTGATACAGCAAATTTCTGTCCATTTTTTATTTAAGGGTTATGTTATAGGTAGCATTTTTTATTTTGTATTTATTGAGGGTGCTTGAGACCAAGATTCTTGGACAGCTCGGGTTTTTAAAAAAATTTTTTGATCGAGTTTCGGGTCGGAAAATATTTGCCGGACCGTGATTGTCCTGCCCTCAAGTTGTCCCGACACTCCCAAGTGCATTAATTAATCAAATTTTTCCCTAAATCTTGACTTATGTGTAATTCTAATAAATTTTACGTAAATTTCAGTCAATTTGTCACCAAAGCCGTCCACATCCCTCCATCACGTTCAGACCACTTGGAAAGGCCTGAATCTTCAATTTTACATCCTTCACCACCTCTAACCCCTCTACAACAACAACTTCCTCCTCTTCTTTTCATTCCAATAATTCCTTCCACGAAAAGTACTTTTCCAATTGTTAGCTCAGGACTTGAATTTTGCCCCTTTGCCACTGTTTTACATGCAGCAATGAATTATGATTCTTCTTTGGTAGAACCTTCCTCACAAAATTTACTTGTTAGAATTGGTGAATGGCTAAGTTCTGGGCAATGTAAATCTGGCTCTGGATTTTTACATTCATTGTTCCTTATGCCCAGTAGTAGTGCGAAGAGGACATTACTTCATAGTGCTCTTTCTTATGAAACTAATGAGAGGTCTTCTTTGAGACTTGCTAGTTGTCAGAGGTAAGAGAATTTTTTAACTTTAAAAAATGGCATCTTCAATAGATCTCTCCTCCGATAGGATTTAGTCTTTATTGGAGAAATGGGAGAGAAATCATCCAATAAACTATTGGATGATCTCTCTATTGGAGAATCTTCCAGTAAACCGCAAAGACCCAGCTTGTAGACCACAGAACCCCATTCTTAAATCAACTCCCTCTCATCTCTCCAATAGAAGTTGAATTCTTCACCTAAATTATGATAAAAAGATATATTTTTATAATCATATCCTTCCAGAACAATAAGTCTAGAAAAAGAAAATGAAGGAGAAGGAATATTACAAAAACAAAAAATAGAACAAATATCTTCAATTACTAATATTGAATTAAAAGTGGAAACATTTAATAATAAAATAATAAAACAACATGAAGGATTTAATAATAATGAACAATTTTTTGTAAATCCTCTCTTTGGAATAGATATACTAACAAAGAGGAAAGCAACGGTAAGGATGAAAGTTTGAATAGATGAAATTCAGGCTTTTTTCTATAGATCAGGCTTGTGTTTTAACAATTATTTCATTCCCAAGTCCATCGATCCTTTATCGAACATCCATAAATATATAAAAATATAAAATAAATATAAAAATAAATATAAAATATAAATATAAACATCCATAAATATAAAATCTTTGAATATTTTCAAAAATTTTTGAAAAATTCCAACTTAACAAAACCAAAAAAAAAATTTAGGCGCCCGAATATTTTGTAAGAGGAAAACGGCGCGATATTGCTCCAAAAAGACAACGTCGAAGTACAGATTATGGTATATCTAATAAAGGGATTAAGCAACAACGCTCACCAACAGCGTTTTGGGAACAACAACATCCTTTACATAAATATGCTTTTGATGGAAATGCAGAGAAAATTAGGTTTGGAAATTTGAATTTCTTGAACTTATTGTTAGGAAAAAATTTAGGAAAGGATGGGAATGATTGTGCGAGTCGAGAAAGATGAAAGAATATTTTACGAGAGGGGGGATCGTTGTGGAAATTGAGGGAGGGGGAAAACAATGTAGTATAACTTTTCGAATGGAATTGGGTGTTTGTTAACGGGAGCATGGGAAAATTAATCTGCTAAAGTTACCGAAATTCATCTCTGATCAGGAAACGAGTTAATCCAAAATTCTTCTCCTTATCCCCTACTTAAAACAATTCTTACAAATTTTTTAGAGAATTGCTCAGACAAGGCTCGGATCCAAACGAATTAGACAATGATTTTTGGACACCTTTACATTATTGTGCTTTCTATAACAGACTTGAAGCTTGTCAAGTTCTCTTATTACATCCAGATATGGATGTTAATATAACTAATAGAACAGGTGCTACACCTTTACATTTTGCTGCACTTAATGGGCATGTCTATGTTGCTGAATTGATATTATCTCATCAATTTGCTGATATTGTGAGTCTAGAATTGAGGTCGATGATATCGCAATACAGGGATTCCGTAAATGGATTGGGGTTCAAAATTCGAATATGATAGGGTGCTGCAGGCAGTATTCACTCTCAACTTGTACAAATCTAACAATTTCAGAGTATTCGTGACTCTAACGGCAAAACACCTTTGGACCTTTGTGCACCTGTACCAAAACCAGACTGGCAAGGTGTTGCTTTTCTACTCCGTCAAAGCGACATCCTTCGCCCTACAAAAATGGAAGTCCAAATTGTTGGCGGATCTTCTTTACAGGTTGAGGTAGATGATATTGATAATGCAACAGCTGGAGAATTGAGAACTAAAGTATTGGAAATGGAAGGATTAAAACATCCGTTAGCAGCAAATGCCGAACAGATTTTCGCAATTTGGCTGGTTGACTCTAGACTTAGTAAGCGTTTCTTTAGATTATCACAAGGTTTGGGACAGTAACATCTGAGGATATCTTGGAGATTGTGATTAGTGCGAAATAATTTATAAATTATCATCTGTTCTCTTTTCTATAATTCTGGGTATCATCTCTCCCAAATCCATGACAATCCCAGGAAGCTTGTCTAAATGAGAGAGAAATAAAGGGGTATTCAATTACATCCATACTGTATTCTCTCTAACAAAAAGGCAGACTATTTTCTAATTTTCTCACTCTTTTTTCCAAAAAGGTCTACAATTAAAAGCCGAACAAAAAGTTCAAATTCACCTTAATAAATGGGAAGAACACTTAAATAAATTTGGAAGTGAATTAAAAGAAGAACATTTACCGAAAAGTTTTGAAGAAGAAAGAGTTCATGTTGTGTTAAAGAGGGATGCGAGGACACTTTTGGGTGATGAACAGATGCTGGTGAGTTTTAATTGATAAATTTTGGTCTCAAATAATTAAAAGTCCAAAAGCTAAAAAATTGATGTCAGTTAGTCTCTGCATGAGCACACCGAATTCTGTGATTTTACACGGTATCTCAAGGACCACTACATATATCACCGGGTAGAATCGAGAATTTTCTACCGGAGAAATTTTCCGATATACATTTTTTGCATTAACAGGATCTACATGATCCGTTCCTGTCTTTTAAGCCCAAACAGTTTCGGGATCTCTAGTAACCCAATCCATTACCAATCCCTAATAAAAAGACAAAATTAGGTAAAAATCAAAAAAATTTTCTGAAAAAATAAAAAGAAATAAAAATCATTTAAATAATTAAAATAAAAATTAAAGCAATTATAATTAATTAAACGTAAAATTAAAATCCCTTCTATTTAAATTAATAATTCATTTTCTTCTCCTTTCTATAATCATCTCCTCCCCATTAAAATATCTCAAAACCAAAATTGTTGTTAACAAAAATCCCAAAACTGTCCATTCCCCATATTTTTGCCTAATTCCACCAGAAACACATCCATCTTCCTGACATCCACTTGTGCAAACCTAAAAAGGACATTTCATCCCATTCTCTTCCCTTAATTTACCTCAACAACAAGAGGGCCAGTTTCTCTCCGTCGATGGCTAGCAGGTGAATTCCCTACATTAATATCTGTTCCTGTGCCTCCAATAAAGTGCCGTTTTGCCCGTCTAAGTGATTTGTAAAGTGTACATCCACTGATCTCTTCTACAGTCCCACACCTTCTCTCTGTCACTGTTATCACTAAATATACATATGTTGATTATTTTTTAGATTTTTGTAACTTTCTTAGAAGTGATTTAAATTAGTTATTTTTAATGAATAAATTGAGGTTTGACAAGATAAATAAAAATGGCTAATAGTAATTAGGAAGCAAATTTAGTGGAATGAGTAGGGGTGTCGGCTCAGAACTTGACCGAGTATTTTTCGGTTTGTTTCTTATCCAAGAATCGACACCACTAGGAATGATAGTAACGGAAAGCTCCTAAGTTTAAAAAAGGAAAAGTTGGGAATGTTGTTGATCAGATAGGTCTTCATCCTTAAATCCCTCCTCAAACTCTCTGACTTTCTAGTTTACTCAATGTAAATAGGTAATAAGAGGAATACTGTAATGTGTTTTTCGATTCCAGAAACATCAAAATTTGGAAACCGCCCAGAACCGTGGAACAGTTCAAATTTTTGGAATTGAGAATCACGAATACCTTAAAGGAAGATAAATCTATCGAGAGAATTTTAGGATTAAAAGAATTTCCTAAAAATTTCCTCACCTCCAGATTGTCTATAATAACTGTAAATGCAGTGTGTATGTGATGAATTCATACATTTAGTAGAAGGAATAAGCCCTTTCTGGCATCGGGAAATGTGCCTTTCATTTTCTTCGGGGGAATACCAAAGAGCTTGTCGATCGCATTGAATGCAATCCAAGGCTAATGCTAAAACAATTTTTATTTTTAATCATATTTAATCTAAAATCTGACCATTTTCTGGTATTTTAACCAAAAATAAAATAAATAAAAATAAGCTGTATTGTTGTAAATATTTTTGAATAAAAATATTAAAAATTTGTTGTTTAATAAAAATAATTTTGGTCACCATTGGAATGAATTGAGGGAGAGAAAGTTTTTTTTAGAAATTCTTCTCTTCCTCTTGGCCAGTGGGAAAAAGCCTTTGGGGGCTTTAAAAGTATATAAAAGTTCTGGCAATTTAAGTATTAGAAAATTAGAAAAGGATTAGGAAATTGATAATCCGCCGAAATTCGCGCCTCTGGCGAAATTGAAGGAATGAAAAGGGATAAAGGGAAGGACAGTTAATTTATGGAATGGGAAAAATGAAGGAAAATGAGGGGCGTGAATGAAGAAAAATGAAGGTGGAGGAATTTTGAAGGGTGAGGGAAATGAGAGAGTAAGGGAGAGAATACACGTTTGGGCGCAGGAAAGGGTTGGCGCAAACGTAGAAAAGGATAGGCTGCCAAAGACTTGAATTCTTGAAATTTCCTAATAATAACCCTTGTAATGTCTTCTAGCTGCTCTAAAAATTTCAGAATTTCTGGTTAGATATATACCAAGTTCTGGTCAAAAAACTCAAAGAAAAATTGAAATTTCTTCTAAAAATGTGACATTTTAGACAATAACTGTCCAAATATTCAACTAAAAATTCTGAAATTTTTAGAGAAAGTAAAACACACAATTGGAAATAGATAAGCAAAATTTTGTGGCCCTAGATTCTCATTTGGAAATTTTATACGGATATGCCCAATGCGCCCAAACGTCTCTCAGTCTTGGGTGAGGTAGAAGAAAATTAAAAAAAAAAGAAATTGGAGCACAAAAATGGACGACGGGTAACTAAAAATGGTCAAAAAAATAGGAGGATGAATGTAAACAAAATGAGAAAATGAAAAGAAATTAAAGCTTAAAGGTGCAAATAATAAAAGAATGAAAAATGGGTGACTGACTATTAGTAGTAGTAGGTAGCTGTTCTTTTGGGGATAAAATTAAAATAAATAAATAATAAATTTGTCTTTTTTTAATTGAAAAATTTGCAAGAAAAATTATTTTAAATTAAAAAAATTAATTAATTAAAATTTAATTAAAAAATAAAAAATAAAGGATTCCTTCGATACAAGTAGGGTAGCTCCCTGAGCCTTCGGGGAACCCTTCGGGGTTCGGGTGGGGTATTTGCCAATAAAATCGTCGGGGTACGAGGGAGGGGGAGCTACCCTAAATTACAATATTCTTTGTCTTTCTAGGAGGATAGCCTTTTACCCCTAGAAATCCTAATAAAGCTTTTAGGCTTAAAACCGAAAAAATTGCAGCAAAACAGAGACTGACTTTCCTTTAAAAACATTTTTTAATTTTTATTTTATGTAAATAAAAAATATTTTTTCAGGCTCGTAAAAGTCATTTCATTGTTTCTTTGTTATACGGAGAAGCAGAAGGCCAATTTCTGAAAGGTATGCTTCCCTGTCATGAGAAGCATTATATTCCACTGGCTGCTATTGTTTCGCAAAGGTTATATGGTTCAGAATTGCCTCAAAATATTGAGTAAGTTTGGCTGGAACTTTTATCTTATCCCATTTTATGGCTATGAGTTTTAGGCGATAAATAATATGGGGAATGTGGTTTTCCTTCTTTCCACAAGTGGACCAACAATGGATACTCTGACATGAGTGACCCTTTTCGTGATCCCTTAACCAACAAGGGATATGACATGAGTGACCCGCTTGGAATATTAAAGGGGGATTTAGGATATGTCAAGGATGTCGATAAAAACAAGAAAATAAAAAAAAATATACGATTATCTCAAGAGAAATAGGTTGTAATTTTAAAATCCAGCCTCTAGTAATTAGTCCAAAAATACTGCCAATATTGTTTTCTGAGTTTAGCTGCGCGGAAATTGGCAAAAGAAAATAAAGAAAGGAAAACACTCTCTTTATTTTAGGTTAGTAAGTATCCAAATGGATGAGATAATGGGCCTGGCATATAACAAAAAGAAGGAAATTGAGGGGAGGGAGGGAAGAGAGGAATGAGAGATTTGTTGAAAAGAATAAAAAAGAGGGGGGGAGGGGGAAGGGAGGGGAGGTTGTTTTGGAATTTAAATAAAAATAAATATACTTCCTGACAACCGATTTTAAAATATTCTTCTCGAATCGAAGGAACAATTGTTGCAACAAAATAGGTTTTTGAGAATGTGCGCGGGTTAAGGATTTGTAGGTATTTGAGGGATTTTAAAGAAAATATTGAAAAATGAAGAGTGGTTTATTGAAGAGTATTAAGGAGATTTATGCGAATAAATTAGGTATATACCGAGATGAGTAAAATAAAAGTCTGAAGAGGACAAAAATTTTTTTTAGAAAATCCCTTTATAAAAAATTCCTATATTTTTTATTTTGTTTTGTACAGAATATCTAAATAAATAAGCAAAATTCCTACCAAAAAAGTCACCAAAAAACTTTCATATTAACATAAAAATATTCAAAAAATGCCAGAAGAAAGTAGTCGACTTTTGTATTTTTTTGAATTGAAAAAATAGTTTTGTGGTGAATGACTGGGAAAAAGCTAAGTTAAACACAAATATTCTTTCTAACAATAAAAAAAGTATTAGACAAAGATGGGCAAAGAATTTTGGGGGAAAAGTAAGTAGAGATTTGTCTAAAAATGGGCAAATTCACAGAATAATCTCCAAAAATTTTACATAATTTTAGAATAATTATTTTTTAAATGATTTTTGAGAAGAGAATGATTATTTTAAGAGCAAAGATTGAGACTTGAAAAACGGTCAGATTCGAAATAAATATTTCGAAAAATCTCGATTTTAATAGATGGAATTTTTTAATTAGATTTGATTACTATTCAGAACCACCTTCAAACTAATACCGTATTTCTTCTAATAGTGCGACTCTCTCTATTAGACCGACACCTTCTAATAAACCGACCCCCTAAAGGAAGGGTGAAAAATAAACCGACAGGTCTCACTATTAGAAGAAATACGGTAAATAATTTTCATGTCTGCAACAAGTAAAGAGGCACTTTTTTCCAGGCACTTTTTGACAGGATTTCTTGGGCGAGCTAAACCTAGATTGAACTAGCATTGTCCAAAAATGCGGATTGCGCAAGTTTGTGCGGATTTTGAAAAATACTTTCTTTTAATTTTGGATAATTATATAAATAATGTTAGCTGGTCAATATACGAAATAAAAATAATAAAAAAGAAAAGTCTAAGGAATATCCTTAAAACGTCAATTTTCAACATTTTTATTGCTTTTTTAAGCAATTTTAAGGCTATTTTAAACAAAATATAGGAAGGGAAAGGTTTAAAAAAGGAAAAATAAATAAATATAGGAAGTTTTCAGTAATTGCTTCTTTTCCGGAGTTGTTGAAAGTCAAAGAGTAGTAAGGGAAGGGGAAGAAGTTATGTAAGGTGGATTATAGTGATGCTCGGGAGAAGAAAAAACCCGGGAATCGGGAAACGGGAGTCGGGTCGGGAAATGACCTCGGGAGTCGGGATCGGGAGTCGGGAATTAGAAATAAAAAATTTTCCAAAAATTTTTGGCGCCTTCGACGCCAAAAATTCCGATTTTTTGCACCACAGGCAAAAATATTGAAAATTTTGGAAGGTAATGAAGCCAGACATTTTCCTTACTAGCGCCGCAGGCAAAAATTTTGAGAATTTTCAGGTCAAGAAGTCAGATTTCTTCCATTTTTTTGCGCCGCAGCCAAAAATTTTGACTCTTATTGGAGTGAAATAGAAAGGGGTCTTGAACGATCTTTAAGGGTAACTTAAGAGTTTATTTCCCCGATTATTTGGAAAGATAAGCCAACATCCTGTCCAAAAAACCTAGTAACCGCAGAGATAATCAGTGTTGGGTATTGCTGGGGGCTTTTACTTTGAGCCAGAGCCCAGCTTTGATTTATAGTTGTTGTCATTGACCTTAAGTCCTTAGAATCTCTCCATTGGAGTGAAATAGAGGAAAAGAAGTGAAACAGAGAAAAATGGTTTTACGTTCAATTTTGGTGGAATTTTGGTGAACTAGCCACAATCCCCTCTATAGTATTAACACACCCTATGCAATATTAATCATCCATTAATATCTCTCTATTACTGCAAATCCCTCGTTATCTCTTCAAATTCACCATAATCCTAGTAAATCACCGAAATCTTCTATACTACAACTCCACAGATTCTTCAATTTTCAGCGCCGCAGGCGAAAATTTTGGGAATTTTGGAAGACCAAGAGGCCAGATTTCTTCATTTTTTATAAAAGAAAATATAATTTTGTCAGAAAAAGCCATTCTTAGGGGTGTAAAAATTTCCCGACTTAGTCGGGAATTGACACCGGGAGTCGGGATCGGGATCGGGAGGTCAAAAACTCGGGAAATTTTCCCGAGTCGGGAGTCGGGATCGGGATACCCGAGCATCACTAGTGGATTAGAGGAGGGAAAGAAGGGAGGGATTTTCATACAAAAATTATTAGTTATATATATTTAATACTTGTTTTTATGGATTTGGAAAAAAGGAAGAGGAATAGGTATACTTATCTTTTTTGGGGTTTATTCTGCCAAATCGCGCGTATCGCGTAAACCTAATGATCCTTGAAGGTGTTATTAGAAAAGGCTAACTACTAAGGAAGGAAAATTGAGAAAAAAGAAAAAAGTTGTATGAAATAATAAAATAAATTTAAATAAATTAAAGTTTATATTTTTAAAATTTTATTTTATGACTAGATGATAATTTGGGAAAAAAAGAAATTTAAAAATTACAAAAATTATTTTAACAGCTAACATTTTTTGTTTAAAAAAGCCACGAAAACAAGTAAAATAAATAAATATAGGGAGAGAATAGGATTAATTAATGAAGAGTCACAGAATTAATAATAATTAGGTAATTAATTAAAGAAACTGCGAACTGCGTGGATTCTTAGAATTAAATTACTGATTTTAGCTGCTTAAAAAATTTTCTCGTTTGCGGACAACCCTGATTAGAACTCTTTTCTTCACTAAAAGCTCAGTCTGAGTTCAGTCTAATTATCAGAAGACATAAGAAGATTTTTAAAAATTCTCTTAATTATTAAAATATACATACTCCTTTATGTAGTCCCCAATCCCCAATTTTTCATTTAATTTTTTATTAAATTTATTTTTCTTTTTTTAGCACTCGTTTCCTGTCACGCATTCTACCCTCTTATTTAGTACCACAAACAACGGAAATTAAAACATTTTCTTCATTACTTTCAAAACTCAAACAAGCACGTAATTCTCTTACCAATCTAAGCCTAATACAACTACAATTACGTTTTCTTTCATTGTGTTGGTCACTCAATGTTTACGGCTGTACTTTCTTTCGTGCTTTTATGCTTATGGCCAAGGCAAGAAAATTTTTATTAAAAAATGGAATGAAATGTTATGAGGGGGATTTTATATTAGCTTGGCAAATTAATTATAGTAAGATTGAAGGGAATTGACATTTAAATTTAGATGTTTCGCAAAATTTTAAATAAATGGTCAATGAGGTAAAGGAGTTGGTATAACTAAAATCGAGTCTTTGTCCAAGTGGTCTTTCTTTTTTCGGGTTTCGAGTTATTTTCCAAGATCGAGTCTTCTTCTAGGGGGAACCTCCAGTTTGGAGTGCCCTTTGTTATCATAAAGTATCAGCATATGTAGTATATCACTAAGATTGTACCCAGAATGTGCTATCCCACCGGTTAGTAGGGAGATTAGGCTTATCCACCCAGGGACAGGTCCAAAATGTTTATTCTTCCAAAATAGTATAGGATAAATTGCTAGTGTATTTTGGCATTTTGATATTTCTAAATTTATTCTGTTAATCTCGGGCTATATTCAAAGAAATACCCAAATTTTTAGTTAAAATTAGTGTTCGGCACGGTACGGTATACCGCGGTATTTTTCCCGGTATACCGCGGTATTTTTGTCCGGTATACCGATACCGATACCGTACCGGTCAAATTTTGAAAAAAACGGTATTTTTCGGTATCGGTATTTTTTCGGTATACCGATACCGAAACCGTACCGGTCCTCGAAAAAATACCGCGGTATTTTCCGGTATTTCGGTATTTGTGATACCCCTATCTGCGGCGCAATAAGGAAGATTTTTAGCTTAAGGATCTTCCAAATTTCTCAAAATTTTCGCCTGCGGCGCTGAAAAAGGAAGAAATTCCGTCTTTGGCCTTCCAAATTTCTCAAAATTTTCGCCTGCGGCGCTGAAAAAGAAGACTTATTTTTATATTGGAGGATGTTAATGGACTTGGGTGGATTTTTGATAGTCGGATATTTCAAGGGAAGGATCTGGCCTTCCGGAACTTGGATGTTCCTCTTGGCCTTCAGAAATTCTCAAAATTTAAGCCAGCGGAGCGAAAAGAGAAGGATAGAGCTACGGATCTCGTGATCCGTAGCCTCTCACTCGTATCCGCATAACCTACACAAATCCCCGGAATAATATTATTCATTCATTTTCCACCCGGAGCCAGCATTGATCATGGGCGTATCATGGAATCTTGTCGGATTAAGAGGGATATAGGCGGATTAAGAAAATAGATGGGATTTGGATAAATGAATCCCCTGCATCACTGTCAACAAATGCCCAATACCCAGCATTGACTCGGGTTTTTCTTAAATACTCGGACTCGGACATACTCTAGTTTGAATCCTGATACAGCAGAAAAAATCGTTTTTTTAATAAAACTTTACCATTTTTAAATTACAAATATTAAAATTATGTTCATTTTTCGAATTTTATTGTTAAGATTTTAAAAATAAAATTTAAAAAAAAATTTTATAAAATTTTTAAAAAATACCGAATACCGGCCGGTATACCGAAAATGTTGAGACGGTATTTTCCGGTATCGGTATTTTTCCGGTATACCGATACCGTACCGGTCAATTTTTGTAAAAAACGGTATTTTTCGGTATCGGTATTTTTTCGGTATACCGATACCGAATACCGGAAAAGGTCATTTGCCGAACACTAGTTAAAATACAAGAGAAAAGTTTTGCCAATAAATTTAAAAAGAAAAGGGGAGAGAATTTCCGGTCAGTCAGTCCTCTAAGGCAAATTCCCACGTTTGAGTGGTGAAAGGAAGTATGGAAGAATGAAAATGAATTAATGAATGAGGGAAGTTTTGGAAGGGAAAAAGTACTTTTTTTGTTGTTATTTTTCTTTTTTAATTCTATTCATTCACTTTCATTGGGGCGTAGAAATCCTTGGCCTTTTTCCTTTTTAAAGTGTTTTCCTTTTAAAAGATGAGGGAGGAAAGAGGTGAATTCTTAGAGATAAATACATATATACATAAAGGGAAGAATATGAATTAGGGGTGAATTTTTGGATGAAATTTTAAGAAAATTTTGAAAGGAAATTTTAATAAAGGCGAAAATTGAATCTTCTTGGGTCAGATTTTTGATAGAACGCGGTTTGAAAATTTTGGGAGTACAGGATATTAAAGAAAGTAAAGGGAATTAACTGTTTTGAAGTAAAAGACTTCGATGCTTTTAAATGCCAAGAATAACTTTTGGGGAATTCACGGAATCGAATAAGGAATATGGAATAGAACCATCGTGAAAGCTAGACAATTGAATTCTATTCTTGCTCCTAAAAATCTGCAGATATTTTAGGATTTATCTGGAGAATAAGCATGAATTTGGATTAAAGAGAAATAAATTAAAAAATAATAAACTATAAAATAAATCTCTTAAAAAATAAAATTTTTAAAATTATTTTTTTAGCCTATCCGTGGAAGCATTCAAGTACATATTGGCTTAAATGATTGGGGAATGTCTGTATTAAATTCAAATAGCCATAGACAAATAGCAGCTATTGAATTAAACAAATTGGAAATTAAATTTACTCCAAACACAAATTTTTTGGAAGTTCAAGGGGAAGGAGGGTGTAAATCGGCCGATTTTGTTGCTACAATTACTACACCTCAGGTGATTAATTTTTTTAATCAATTTTATTTTTTTGGAGAATTTTTAAAAACCTCATTATTGAGAGAGCTTCTTGTAAAATTTTTTGGGGTCACCCCAAGGTACCGCAGTCCCAAGGTACCTCAGAGCTGTAACTTCGTTTAGAATTGTCGAATACGGGACCCCCTGGTATAGTTCTATTTGGCTCGCCGAGGTGCATCGAACCATACCAGGGCGCCCCGTATTCGACAATTCTGAACGAAGTTACAGCTGTGCGGTACATTGGGCCTGCGGTACCTTGGCCTGCTCCCGAATTTTTTTATTAAGAGAGGATTTGAGAGAATTCCTTTACAGAGAGCAATCCCTGGGATATCGGAAATAGTTATTCAATAATTTTTAATTTAATTCACAAAAAATATTTTTGAAAACCAACTTTTACTTAATAAGTTGCCTTAATTTTTGAACATCCTATTAGCCTCAGAAATTAATTTATTTCCCTATAATGACCTTGAAAGGGGTTGATTGAGGTGAATTCGTTTATTTGTTTGTTTTTGTGTATCTGCTTGTTACCTTGATTTGTAAGATTAAAAAAGGGGAAGGAAAGAGTTTTGAGAAAAAAAAAAAGAAAAAATTGTTGTTGTTTCTTTCTGTTGCGGACGACCGAGTTTGGTAGCCAATTAGCCTAATGTATATACATAATATTAAATATATGAATAAAATCTTTTCAAAAAATTTTGGGGAAATATTTATAAAGAAAAATGTGAAGAAAATTTGGGAAATAAGTTGAAAAGGAATTGGACAATGAAAAGGGGAAAGGGGGGGGGGGAGTGATAGTGGAGGGAGGGGGGATATATGAAGGGAGGGGAAAAGGCTTCTTTTTAGTTTAGGGGGAGGGGGATAACAATAATAATAATAATATTTTGGCAATAAGAAGAAAAGGCATAATACATATATTTTGGAGAACAATGAAGAGGAAAGAAACGAAAAGCTGAAAAAGGGGAAAGTTGGGGAGTGGAGGGGGGTGTTTGAAAAAGTTCATTGTAAAAATATATTTTATTTTTAAAATTCTGCGCGGCGGGAGAGAAAATCACTGACGAAAATTATTTTTTTGACCATTGAAAAGTGAAAGGATATAGAATAGGGATAGTTGAGAAGGCTAGAATATTATCAAAACTCATATTGAATTAATACTGCGATCTGGAAGGAATGAAGATAAATGACTGAGGACATTCTATTTTGCCTTTAGTATATTATGGAGAGTTAATTGTTTCCGCTTATAAAATTTGCACTTGCCACCACAATGAGAGTCATAACGGACTCTTTATCAAAGTCTTTTATGATCTTCTATTTTAAAGTAAGGATCAAATGCTCAAGAAGTGTATGATTTTTTGTGGGGCTAGGGCTCCAAATCCATTATGAATAAAATACTATGCATAAAATAAAGAATTGAACATGCTATAATAATTTCAAAATATTTTTGAAGATTTTAAAAATGACTAAAAAATGAAAGAAAAACAAGCAAAAAAGTGTGTCAATGTTTTTACTGAACAGGTGATGGGAAGATATATTAAATTGCATTTGGGAAGAATTAAGGGAGGAAAATGAACAGAAATGAGTAAAAAGGATTGGAGAACGGATAAAATAAAACCGGAAGAGAAATGAAAGAAGAGGTAAAAATGAGAGAAACAGCTGCCCTTACCCCTCTAGTGTGTACGGCACACTTACATTTTTCCAAAATTGGATGGCTCAATCTGCTGTAAAATTGGCTATGGAGACAGGGCATGAGCCTTTCCTTGTATTTATTTTCTCTTTTATTCGGATAGTTGACTGAACAGTGGTCACGAATGACAGGGAAATTATAGGGGAAAGGGTCACATATGGGGAAATTATGGAGGTGGGGGCTAAGCAATTACATAAGGTTTGACGAGGATTGGGAATCCTGGCTTAAAATTGGTGTTTTCATAAATTCAAATATTTAATTGTGAAGAAATAATTTTTGAAATTTTTTTGTAAAATATGTGGATGGAAAATTGAAGCTTTTTGTCCAATCCAATAACCTAGTCTGAAGGGAAGGAAGATCCTCATAGTGTAAAAGGAACACTCACGTTTATTCTACCCAACCCTAGCTTAAGGTTGTGAATCAGACCGAACCGAATCGATGTTTTAAGATTTCATTTTACTGTATTTTCGATTAAAATAATAATTTTCTAAAATTTCTATTTTCAGGCCTTACTTATCAACAATTTATTCAAGCAATTAAAACTCAAAGTTTCAGCTGCCAAAAATGCAGAAAAAATTGCAGAAACGTCTTTATAAAAAATTTTTTTCCTTTAATATATTTTAATACCCATATTATTACCTAATTTATTATTTTTAATTTTGTGTTTTTAAATTTTTAAATTATTATTATTTTTAAAATGCAAATTTATTTTTGTTAATTTTGTCAAATTTTGAGTGTTTTTCTCTTTTATTTTCAAAATAAAGAGAGATTTATTTTTATTTTTATTGCCACTTTATTTTGTGACCAAGTGCGTGACCAATTGAAAAATAAAAGGAAATAAGCCAAACAATATTGCCAAAATGGAAGGGAAAGAAAAGGAAAGTGTAAAGGTTTATGGAAATTATTATGGGACTTATTTTGTAGTTAAAATTTGTTTTGGATTTAAGGGGATAAGACTGTCGAGAATATTGGAAATATTCGGAAAAGTCGTCTAAATAAGGAATAAAATTTGTGAGGAGATTGGTAAATAAATATTTTTTGAATAAAAATAAAATTTTTTAATTAATCGAGATAATATTTTGAATAACAAAAATAATTATAAAATTAAGGATGTTTGTAGCAGATATACAAAAGTACAGATATCCGACTCAGCCTTTTCTAAACCGATAATGTCCCTTCTGGTTGGAAATAAAGGAAACAAAAAATAAAGGAAATAAAGGAAACAAAAGGGGAGGGTGATCTCAAAAAAGAAGGTTGTTCCCTTCACATTACCTTCTATGCGTACGGCACATTAAAATTTCGACATTATTTGAAAACATAAAAAGATCAAGTTGTTAAAATTATTTTAAAATTATTAACATACAAAAACGAATTTTCAGATAAATAATAAAATTCGCTAATTCACAAAAATCCCCATATAAGGACAAGTGAAAGGATGAACATGTAAATACCTTTATTATATCAAAAAAAAGAACAGGATCAGCGAGGGGAAATTAAAAAAAAGGGAAGGTCATTGGAAAATGAAAAGAAAAAAATATAAATAAATAATTAGTTATTTTTCGGTATATTAGCAAAAACAAAGCCGGAAAACATACAAAAACGGATACGAAAAAAAAAATTATTACAAGGACAAAAAAGAAAGCCGCTAAAATATATATAAATAATAAAGGATAAGGGAGACAATAGAGAAGGAAAAAAGGGGGATTTTTATTTAATAAAGGGAAAAAAGTAAAAAAGGGAATTTTGAAAGGTTTTTTCTCTACAAAAAATATTTTTGAATAATTAAAAGTAAATAAATTTATTCACGTTATAATTGACCTAACAATGGAAGTAGAAGAGAATATTGTTATTCGCGAGTAAACGGGAACGGCAATGAACCCTAGAGGCACGCACCTCTGCTCATGACAGAATCCGGTGAATAATAGAAAGCTGCTAAACATTGAAAAAGAGGAAAGTGATACCTCGTCTTTTGGTCTTATCGGGGTGGATCCTAGATTTTTTAGAAGTGAAAACCCTTATGTAATTTATGTCAATAATTTTGATTTATACAGACAACTAGAAGTGACTAAAAAAGGAAAACCCGATAGGTATGTAGCTATCACGAGAGCACAACTAACGATAGCCTAACTATTAAATACTCCAATAGTTTTTAAACAATTTTTTAGTAAAGTAGAAGCTTTAAAAAATTGTAGTTTTTATTTTAAAAAGTGTGGAAAGAGAAATAAATAAATGAAAAAATGTGTGGAAATGAGGAAATAAACAATAATAGAAAAAGTAATGGAGGGCATTTTTTTGTTTATTTGTTAAAGCAAAAACTTCATCTCGAACTTTTGTCCTAACTCGCAAAAAATATCTTTTATCTCGACCTTTTGTCCTAATTCCCTGTAATCCTTCCACCTACTAATTGAGATAAAATCTCAGAAAAATCTTAAAAGGAAAAAGATTTCCACCTCTAAATAAATCTCCGGACCTCTAGGGATCTAATAAAGCTAGGGATCTAGCAGACATAAAAATTAAATTCCCGATCTTCGGGAATCTGGAATCGGGTCGGCTAGATCCCTGCTAAGGAAGCAATTAATTTTTGGAGAATATTTATTATATTTAAAATATAAACTAAATTCGATTCAGAAATTTCAGCTCCTTAATAAACTTTGTGGGATCTCCTTGGCCTTAAGTGCGGAGACAAAACCTTTAGTTGTATTTCCATTCGGGTCAACAAAACTACATAAATTAAAGCCTTCTATTCTTTACCTAAATAAGCGCCTCTCTCCCCGTCACCCAGAAAATTCCAGACCGCGTCCTCAATTAAGAAAGAAAATCCCCTCTCTCTTTTACAAAACCTTTCATTGTTTTTTAATTTATAAAAATTGTCCCCATCGATTTATCTGTCAATGGCAAAAAACAAAACAAAACGTTTTTAGTGGCAGTCTCCTCATTCCAATTAAGCCAAAAATGGCTATATAAAAGCTATTCTTCTTCTTCTTTTTTTTTGTGAAGCCTTCAAACAGATGTGTGTGGATATACCGACTAAATACTAATTGGAATTTCCTTTTTTCTTTTAAATGTCCTCCCTCTTGTTTGTTGTTTTTTCTTTAAAGAGAAGGAAGGGCAATAAAAAAAGGAAAAGTAAAAAAGATGGATGCCATTTAGTGTTTTTAATGGAAAAAAGTTTTTTTCGAATTTATGGCAAAAATTGAAAATAAAATGGTAAATAATTATTAAAAGGTGGCTGGAAATGCTTGAAGTAGAAAGAAATTTTAGTAGGCGGTAAATGGACTTGTTTAATAACATTAAAAATTTGGTTAGATCTTGATTTAAGAAAAATACATATGGATCCACACATTAAAATTAAAGCCCGGCTCGTGAACTAGAACTAAAACTAATAGTTCGAGTAATCTAGGTAAGTCTGTTGTCCTTCTCGAACTTTAACAAACTCTCTGAGTTATCGGAGAGGAAAAAGTGTAAGGAAACATGGAAGATGCTAGTGGCTTTTTTGCTTCATCAACTAGAGTGTCTTCGATATATAATTAAAAGTATCACTTCCTAGTATCCTTACAAGGAGAGATTGCGAGGTGTCCGACCTAAAAGCTGTCGAGACTGGGCTCATTCGATAGCGAATGTGCCATTTCTGGCAAGGATTTTGAGCTGTTTTTGCCCGTTTTTTGATCTGGAAAAGATCATAGTATCCTTAAATGTATAATTAACTGGTCCCTCTATTAAAAAAATATTAAAAATTACTTAATATTAAAAAATAACAAACAATTTTTAATTTTTTAATGTAAAAATATACATATATTTAAAGAAATTTAAGTAAAAAAAGAGAAAAATTTCCTTTTTAGAAGAAATAAAAATAAAGTAAAAATAAAAGGAAATAAATATAAAAACATTTTTCTGGCATCAAAAAAAAGAAAGGTATGTTAATTGCCTATTTTTGCCATAGAAATTGTGTTAAAAGTAAAATAAAAAAGGAGAAAAATTAAAAAAATTTTTTTTTATTAATTAAGAGTAATAGAAAAAATTAGGTACATTATAAATATATGCGCCAACATTTTATTTTTCTTCACCTTTTCTTTTCTCAGGAAAGCACACTTTGGTCTAACTAACATACCAGAGGAAAAAAATTTTTTTTTAATTTTGAAAGAAGGATGGGGGGTGTTAAAATAATTAAATAAATTAGTGAATTTTATAAATTTAAAAATCACAAAAATACATTATAATTAATTCTTGATTTTATTAATAGTGTTAATTGTTATTAGAATCGTCACAGAATCCCTAAGAAAATTTTCCAGTATCACATCTTCTCTCTTGTAATTTTCTAGACTGACTGTATTCTCGTAATTTCGGATTAATCCCGCGGGATTTGTCCATTTTAAATATTTTAAGACATCACAAGCTATGTAATATTACCTGCTATTTTACCTACATATGCTTTTCTTCTGTTAAATAATCTTCTCATTTTTATCAAATTAATTTAATTAAAAATATTTTCTTTTTATTTTTTACCCCAAATAAAATTAATTCAAAAAATAATGTTTTCATGGAAGAATGGATTTTAAAAAAATAATGGAAAATTGTAGTCGAGAATGTAATAAATATATATATTTTGGATAATTAAACTAATGTATTTTTTTTGGATTTAAAAATGTTATAAATAGGGAATGATGATTAATGGATATTACTTTTATTTTATATTATTTTGGAGAAAAAAATGAAGGAAAGAAAAATAAATTTTTGGAGGAAATAACGGATAATTTAATTTCTGACGTTTATTTATTTAAAAATAAAATAAATAAATTATTTTTAGTGGAGATAATTGAATTGACATTTAATTATTTAAAATAAGGAAACACTTCAGACCCCGAAGGCTCGAGGAGCTACCTTAATTTAAAAAATATCTTATAGGAATTTAAAACCGCAAAATCCTCGATACCACCCTTAATCCCTCTTTATCCCCTTTAAATCCCGCGATTAAACTTGTAAAGAAAAAGGTAAAAAATTTGTGTTGATCAAGTTGTAGGTTTTTATGGTCTTTAGGGGTGGACTCAATAACTTCACTTAAAATTATTTAAAAATAAAAATATTCGTTATATAAAATCATAAAGCTTATTAAGCTTTTTAAAAATTCTGAAATAATTTAAAAAATTTCGTAAATTAAATAATTTTATAAAACAAACAAAGAAATATAGTTAAACAAAAAGTACATAATAAATAATAATATTTATTATATGATGGCCATCTTCGCCCCCTATTTCTTTGTCCAAAAATTATTTTAAAAGAATTTCTTGTTTTCAGCCCTTCAGGGGATGTATTTACAAAGACATATTTTTAGCCTTTCACTTTTTTAGTAGATTAGTAAAAATGAGGAAAAAAATATTTTTTAAATGAAGAAAAGAATTATTATTATTTAGTACACAATGTTGTAGTACAAAGAAAAGGATTATAAGAGGGGTTTTGATGAAGAAATAATTTCTAAAAAATAAACAAAAAAGACCTCAAAAGTTACTTTAAAAAAAGTTACTTTAATTAAAAATGCCCTTATATTGAAAATTTCAAGAAGAAAAATTATCATAACTATAGAGCGGACTATTATGCAAGTGAAGTTTATAACAAGAATTTTTTAACAAAATCGTTTTTACAATCCTTTTCATTCCAAAATTTATTTAAATCAATTATATTTTCTTTTTTATCCTCAGATTGTTTAGTGGCATATTCACAAATTTTGCATATTGGTGAATAATCTAAACCAAATTTTCTTTTTGTGTAGGTTTTTGTCCATTCAAAGTGTCTAAATTTAAAATTTTGAAATTTATTATGTGACCGGATCTTTACAAAATGTATTATTATAGTGTTGATAATATTAATTACTTGCCTATGATCATTTAAAAATTAAGTGTAAAATTATTCAAAATTCAAGAAAAATAATTTCTTAAAAATTTACTCTAAATATTTTTCCGTATCATTTTGCAAAGCCTTTAAATGTGCAACCAATTCATTTACTGATTTAAAATCATCCAAAGCAATAAATGCATTAGAAGGGACATCCATTCCTTCAAAAACAGATCTACTAAAAACTACAGGTACAGTAAGGGATCTTAATGAATTCCAAAATTTTTCTGTTACATAATTGTGACAAATATTATTCTCTAATGCCAAATAGAACATGTGGTTTTCTGAAAATTAATTAATTTATTTTAGAATGTTGTGAAGGTTTATTCTTAGAAATTAGAGGTTCTTGGAGACACGCACCATTTTAGGGGTTGATTATCGGATAAATATATGTCGGAACTCATGCATATGTCGGGAAGGGATTTTGATTTTATAGATTTGTTTAACAAACTCATGGAATGACCAATCAACTGAAGTATTTCTCCTATAGTAGAGGACTTGTATACATACTTAAGATCCTGTTAATAAATCTCACCAATTTCACTCTCATATCTTTCTTTAGTATATTCTATACCAAAGCAATATCCAACAGCATCTATTTTTACCAATTCACCAATTTTTCTCGTTAAATTATCACGCCCTGAATTAGCATTACAATGTGCTACAGCTTGGAACACAAATTTTGTTTTACTCTTTACTTTAGCCAACACCTTTGAAATAAAACTGATTTATGTTATTTAGAGATACATTTATTTGAGACTGGACTGATTAACCTCCTTTTGATCCCAAATATATTCTTTTGGAGTAATTGGAGTAATTCTAGTTAAAGCATCATAAGGCATAAATACAGAACTATCTATACGATAAGTTGCTGAACTATTGAAAAATTTGTCTGTCAATAATTTTCTGTTATAATATCTCAAAGTTTCTGTAGGACATTCAACTGTATACATCATATAATTATGATCTTCTCTACGATTGTGAGGCCATTCGTCCATTGGACAAAATCCATGTATAAAGAAAAGTATAGTTGAAGCATTCATCTCACTTGAATAGTAAAACTTCTATATGAGAGGAGGGGTGTTTGTTATAGTTTATAATAATTTACCTAATCGAGTTCAAATATTCAAAAATGAGCTCGATCAATCAATTCGGAACTGTGCTTAAGTTAATCGCGAACCCCGACCATATTTTGCTTCCCGACACTAACCCCACCCCGAAACAATTGGAAGACCCCGTACCCCGACATACCCGCCCCGAACGTTCGGCGTCAAACCCAAGTTTAAATTATAAAAATTACTATTCTCTGTCATGAGTAAAAATGCAGTTGAACGGGCAGGAAGTATTTGGGTACAACAAAGGGTAATCTGGGTAACCGATTTCTTGAGAGAATTTATAATTACATTTATTCCAAATCAAAATTTCTGTAATTTGATGCTTAGTGACATTCTTAAATTTATATTTTTGAAATTAAAAATTTTAGATTTAAAAACCTTTATCGACATTTTGAATTTGTAAATTAATAAAAAAATAAGAAAAATTATAATATAATAATTTTTGTTGAATCCCATTAACGATAAATTATCTTGTATTAGCAATTGATATCATTGTATTATCATTTAAGATGTTGTTAATTTTTAAAAAATCATCGTAAAAGATCATCTTTTTAGAAAAATCATCCCATGTTAATTTTAAAAAATAATCTTAGAATAACACTGGAATTATAAGTAGATTTATTATTTTGTGCTAATCTTCCGCAACTTTCATTTTCGATTTATCCAACATGAAAGATCCTTTTTAAGATAATAAAATAATTTTCTCTCAACATAATAAAAATAAAAATTTTAATAAAAAATATCTATAAATGATTATCAAATTAAATAATTTTAGAAAATGAGCAATTCTAAACAGGCGATATTGAAATTAGATTAGCATGAGGTCAAGATTTTTAAAAAACTGAGAAGATCTCCGAGGCTGGAGAAGCCGAGATCGAGTTAGAGGACCGTAGATAACCGAAGTTTTTAAAATTCTATGACTTTTTAAAATCTACTTTAAGATTAATATGTTCGATATGAGTTAGATCCATTAGGTAGACCAATGAAGATAAGATAACTCAAAGCTCTGGTCAAATAAATCTAAAACTTTAATCAAAATTTTTAAATACTAGAAAATGAAATTACTGTATTTCCTCTAATAGAACGACAGCCTCTATTTGAACGACACCCCCTATTAGAACGACAGTCTAGAGGGAGGTTGAAAAATAAAACGACATGTCGTTCTATTAGAGGAAATACAGTATTTGATAAGATATTATACACTTTTAAAATATTTAATAATTTGCTTCACGGATCTAAACGGATATCTAAGGATAAAGGGTGATATACATGGATTATGAAGGATTGAAGAAGGTATAAGAGGGCCTAGACGGTTTAATTCAAATTCGGTAAAAAGTAAAAATGGGGGAGATAGCGAAAAGTACCATTTTTATTTTAATATTTATTCATTCATTTCCCAAAAATTTCCCAACATTAAACTTGTTACAATCCTTATCATTCCAAAATTTATTTAAATCAATTATATTTTCTTTTTTATTTTCAAATTGTTTTGTTGCATATTCACATATTTTGCATAATGGGGAATAATCTAAACCAACTTTTCTTTTTGTGTAGGTTTTTGTTCATTCAAAATATCTAAAATACATACATATATCAAAATCTTTTTTTGAATAATTCCTCCTATATAGAATAACCAACCCTAACTCAAAAATAGCTTCAAGTCAACCTCTCCCTCTAGTTCAAACACTCCTTACATTCTAGTATTTGGATCGTCAGAAAGCGGAGTTTTTATAATTAACCCCTCACAACATTACTCAACTCCTAAATTGAGTTGAATCATTTTATCACGTCTGAAATTTGACTATTCTCTCTCAAAAATTTTCGGTTTATTATATATCCGAAGATTTCTTAATCATATCCCTACAAACATAATTTTTTAAAAATTTACTCTAAATATTTTTCCGTATCATTTTGCAAAGCCTTTAAATGTGCAACCAATTCATTTACTGATTTAAAATCATCCAAAGCAATAAATGCATTAGAAGGAACATCCATTCCTTCAAAAACAGATCTACTAAAAACTACAGGTACAGTAAGGGATCTTAATGAATTCCAAAATTTTTCTGTTACATAATTGTGACAAATATTATTCTCTAATGCCAAATAGAACATGTGGTTTTCTGAAAATTATTTTATTTATAATTTTAGTCAATTTATATATTCACCCATATTACGAGTATAACATTCAGAACTACACAGGCCTCCATAACATATACCGACTGTATCTAATTCTATTAACTTTTTTAATTTTTTTGTAATATGATCACGACCAGAAGTAGCTCCACAATTAGTCACTGCTTGGAAGGCTAATTTTGTTTTATTTTTAGCTTTAGCCAAAACCTTTAAAAACATAATTATATATAAATAGAAAAGTCTTTTGAGATGGAAAGACTGCATTCCAAGATCCAAGATCACTATCGAATTTGGATCATAAGTTAACGTTTCCACCAGAGTTGTTTCGAAAAGAAAAATCTTCAAAGGCAATCGAAAGGAAATAACCTCGAAAATCAGAATTTTGAAACAACGCTCGTCGCTAGTGAATAACTTATTTCACCACTATTAGTGTATTTTTACTTCACCACTATTAGTGTATTTTTTTATACCGTGTGGTTGCTCATAAATAAATAAATAAATATTTACTAGAGAGTGGAATAAGGATCACGTAAATATCTCTAGAATTGGATTTTGAACAAAATCAAGTCTAAATCCGTTCTCTAAAATTAACCTCTTTTTGATCCCAAATATATTCTTTTGGGGTAGTTGGAGTGATTCTTGTTAGAGCATCATAAGGCATAAATACAGAACTATCTAAACGATAAGTTGCTGAACTATTGAAAAATTCGTTTGTTAGAAATTTTCTGTCGAAATGTCTCAAGGTTTCTTTAGGGCATTCAACTGTATACATCATATAATTTTGATCTTCTCTACGATTCTGAGGCCATTTGTCTACTGGACAAAATTTATGTAGCAAGAAAATAGTTGTTGATGCATTTGCCTCACTAAAAATATAAATAATCTAATAATATAGAAAGTTATAAAATGAATAGGCAATTTTAATTTGATCAAGGATACTTCTGCGGGCATCAGGGATCACGAAAATATCGTTGGATTTGGAGGGATATCGAGGGATATAAGGGGATTTTAAGCTATTAATGTGAATATCATTGGATTAAGCTGGATATCGTGAGATTTAGAGGGAGTAAGACTGAGAATATGGGGCTTCAAGGGATTTTTGGGGATTAGGAGGTATATCAAGTGATATCCCTCATAATCTCTCGGTCTCGACTCTCGGCTTTTTTAACTCTTGAACATCACTAGTAATTTTGTTCTGATCAAGGAGCATCACTACTATTTGGCCGTCATGTTAAATTCTTACGCTGTCAATCGAATAAATAAGAATGCAAACTTACAATTTTCTATCAAATGTGAATGTGCAATTGAATGGACATTTAATGCCGGAATCAATCACTGGATAATCTGGATATCCAATTACTTTTTTTGTTTCACCAGAACATTTATTCCAAATCAAAATTGGGGGCATTCTCTGATTTTTAGTCTCTATCTTAATTATTTAATTTTTAAATTTAAAATTTGAATTTGTTTATAGAACGCCATCAAACCCGAAAATTAATATTTTATTAACTAAAGAAAAAAGATAAAAAATTCGACAAAGTTCAAAGACTTCCAAAATTTAATAACTAATACCTTTTTAGATAATTTAGAAATATAAGATTGATTTTGTTGGTTATAATTTAAATAATATAATGAAGGTAATAATATTAAGATAATAAATAAAAATAAATAATAAATAAATTTCGAAAAATCCATTTAATTTTTTAATTATAATTTAATTAAATTTAAAAAAATTAGATTAATAACTGTGTAGCTCCAAAATTTAGATTTTATTATAAATAAATTTTTTGATGGTTTCTAGTAATTCGGAATCAATATTTTTAATTTAGTATTTGGCCTATCCCCTCACAGAAATTAAAAAATTGAATAAAAATGTTAACCGCGTGCTTATCCCTCCACACATTTCGAATCTATTTCTAAAAATAAATAAAATAAAAATTAAAATTTGGCCAAAAATTATTTTTTTGCAATTCAAAAAGGCAATTTTATTTGAGTAAAGTTTAACCAGATGGCTAGAATTGCTTGACTCTGCTTGGTTTTGTATGCTAATTTTTATGCTCGTTTTATTCACATTTTCTCTACGAAAAACTTTAATCGTTACCTTAACGTTTTATTCTCTACATACTACTTCAATCAAACAAAAAGACAGAATTTTATAAAAAAAATTTCAAATACTAAATTTAATTAAATACGCTCAATAACTTATAGCTGGGAAGCCCATTTCAAAACTAAGCACGCTGGCAAAAATTAACGTAATCTCCAATTTATGAATCCCGACATTTGAATCTTTAACTAATCTTTAACTTTTCTTTGTTATAGCTTGCCACATGTTAATTTTATATTTATTCTTTGGTTTTAGGAGTCAAATTTCTGAATTTCGGGAATCGTGAATTCACGAAAATTATTAATTTACGATTTTCGTGAATCGTGATACGGTATACTGACATGTACCAAAAATACAGTCTGATCCCTATTATCAAGTAACCTCGGAATCTCAACTAGCTTTATAAAAAATTTTTTATTTTACATTGCTATTCAAAAAATTTTATTTTTTATCCATATAAATTGATTAAAGGATTTTTTTTGTAAAATTAACTTTTTCTTTTTAATTTCTCTCTTTTTTACTCAATATTTCACATTTAAGGTTGTTCCAGATATCCTTAAATAAAATTAAAATTTAATAAAATAATTAAAAGTTACCAGGTCCGTCATTTTTATTCCAAGACTTAATCTTGTTCAAATCCCAATTGTAAGCCGGCGGGTGAGCATGACTTTAATTAATGACTTTTATTAAGTTAATAAAGCTTACTGGCTGTACTCACGACTTTCCAATGGGGAAGCGGAGGCAAATTTGATATTCTTAAATATTTGAATTTAAATACTCAAAATATAATATCTTTGGTTTATTGTATTTTCTTGAATAATTACCAGTTGATTATTTTTTACTGGATGGGTCAAATATTCGAGTTCGATTTATAAAATTTGAATGTGCAGTGAGGTATTTGAGCCAGGGTACTGAGATACCAGAGTTATCTTAAATAAAGCTCTAATCTTCGTTTATCGAACGAAACAAGATAACGTTTAGATAAAATCGCCCGGATAGTGGGGAAAAGTATAGAGATTATCCTCTTACGATTTTGTCACCCCCTCGTTTGGAATGTTATTTTCTGTCACTCCAGGGAAATGCAAAATTCAGATTAATTTTTTTATTAAATAAAAACAAACTTCAAAAACCAAAACTATACACAAGAACAACGACACAAATAAAAGAATTCGTTGCATTTTATTTTTTAAAAATTATTTTTCGTTAAAATTCAAGTCGGACCTCTCTATAAGATACACCCAATATTAGATACACCTCTATTTAAATCTATTTTCTTTTTGCTAGGAGGGTAGCTGTCTAGGCGAAGCTTGTTTTTAAAATAAATAAACCTCATTTTAATATCCAAATTTTAAGCCTTTAGGGTGTAACTTATTTAGGTCCGATTGAATTTAATTTTAAAATGAAAAAGGATTAAAAATTAAATTTATAAAAAATTTTAGATTAAATAAATGCTATTCATAAATTTTAAATGGCCTAATAAAATTCAGAAATGCTTTAAATTTTTTTAGGTTTGTCAAAAAATAATTTAAAAAACCTTGAATGAATATGTATTATTTTAAAATTAAATTTTGAAATAAAAAATGCTCATTTTAAATTTAATTCTTAAAATTTAACTAAACGTTTTATTCTTCAACATCAATACCAATTTGGATCTTTAGCGAATCTTAAACTTTCCATCAATACGCCGTCTGATCTCTATTATCGGTTAACCTCGTAATCCCAACTATAGCTTTATGAAACTTTTTTTTTTATTTTACATTGCTAGGCAAAAAATTTTTATTTTTTATCCATATAAATTTATTAAAAAATATTTTTTTGTAAAATGAACAATTTTCTTTTTAATTTCTCTTTTTCTCTTAAATTTAAGGTTGTTTCAAATATCCAT
Source organism: Meloidogyne arenaria (assembly GCA_036172955.1). Taxonomy (NCBI): domain Eukaryota; kingdom Metazoa; phylum Nematoda; class Chromadorea; order Rhabditida; family Meloidogynidae; genus Meloidogyne; species Meloidogyne arenaria. The sequence goes on from JARQAB010000043.1 coordinate 2,554,752, forward strand.
AAATAAAATTAAAATCTTAATATACCAGGACCACCACTTTCATCCCAAGACTTTATCTTGTTCAAATCCCAATTATAAGCCGGTGGATGAGCATGACTTTAATTAATAATTTATTTTTTAAATTTTAATAGTTGATAAAACATACTGGCTGTACTCTCGACTTTCCAGTGGGGAAGCAAACGCAAATTTAACATTCTTAAATATTTAAATTTAAAGATACCTCAAAGGATGTCTGGTTGGTAAAAGTCCAGCTACTAAGATAGTTTGAGGTAAAAGTCTAGTTTGTGGCACATATAAGCTTTTAACCCTTGTTTATGTGTTTTTGATGAAATGCTATATTACCGTATATCCTTTAATAACTACCCTGGGTAATTATTGTTTCGACCTTCTGTTGAGGGAGTAATTAATCGAGGGAGGGTAATTATACGAGGTTTTTAATTTGAACGTGTTTTTGGCATTCATTTGGGGGTAATAATTGTTTGAGTCTATCGTTGGATGGGGTAATTAATAGAAACGGGGTAATTATTTGAGGGAGGGCAATTAATAAAGGTATACGGTACTCTTCTTTATAGTTTATTCAACCCCACCGGCGCTTTTAAAATATTTCTAGACTACTGATACCCCGTACATTGAAAGAAATTCTAAGGAGCCTACGCTTAAGTAAGCCCCATGGCTGCAACCTAAAGCCCCAGGGCATTGCAAAATCCAAATTAATTTTTTAATAAATAAAAACTAACGTCAAAAATCAGAAATATACACAAGAACAACGCCGCAAACAAAAAGATTCTTTGCATTTTATTTTTGAATAACTATTTTTCTTAAAATTATAGTCGGACCTCTACATAAGATACACCCAATAGTATTTAAATTTTTATTTATGACGTCTTTTAAAAAAATTTTGCTAGCCCCTATTTGGAAAAAAGCCGCCTAAGCAAAGCCCTTCTTAAAATACATAAAGCACATTTTATTTATTTATTTTTCTAAATTTTAAGCCTGTAGTGTGTAACTTATTTAGAAATCTGATTGAATTTAATTATAAAATGAAAATAAAATTAAAATATAAATTTATAGAAAATTTAAAATTAAATAAATGCTTATTCATAAATTTTAAATGGCCTAATAAAATTCAGGAATGCTTTAAATTTTTTTACGTTTGTCAAAAAATAATTAAAAAAACATTGAATGAATATTATTTTAAAATTAAATTTTAAAATAAAAAATGCTCGTTTTAAATTTTTAAAATAATTTTTATTTAATTTATTTTTTAGTCTATGTCAGGGTGGATTGAGATTTGAGAGATTAATGGTGTATACTCGATAACTTTTTTAATCCACAAATCAATTCATACATAACTGCTCCCAATCCCTCTAAATCCCTCAATTCACTCAGTTTAGTTAAAACTAGTGAAAAATATATAGAATAAAGCTTCTTAATTGAATTTTTAATTATTTTTAAGATTCTTAAATAATGCCCTATTTTTTGCCGATTTCGCCCTATTTTTGCCCTATATTTGAGAGGCTGCGCCCTATTTTAGTGTTTCGGAAAGGGCCACCCTGGTCTATGTATAATTTAGAAACTATGAAGCTTCATACAATATCGAAGGATTCTGATATGGAGTGAGCTTCTGTATCAAGTACTATCAAGTACTACATTTAATTGGAAAGACGCTCCAAAATAAAAAATACTAAATATAAACCAGTACATCTAACATATTTATCGGGAATACCTGAATTTTGGAGCGTTTTTAGAAAATAATAGAGTTTCATCGGAAGTTCCGGTTCCGGTCAAAATATCGGTTTCGGTGTAACACTAGAAAATAGTATGTATTTATCCAGGAATGTTTTCTGTCCTAAGAAAGCATGCTTGATGAAGATAATTAAATTTCCATCTTAAAAATAATCTGATTTATTGGTAAAAGTTTTTCAGAAAATGAATAAATTTAATATTAAATTATTATTTTTAATTTTGGCATTAATTAATTCCTTTGCAGGCTTCATAAGTAGTGTAAGTTAATACTTAATTAAGCCATTTTTATTAATTTTTTCTTAAATTTGAAGAATTCCAAAGTAAATGCCCTGCCACTACAACATCCAAATGGAAATCATGACAGCTATTTAACGTTATTTCTTTATAAATTATTTTTATAAAAATATTAAAAATCTATTTCCTTCAAAAATTGTCTGATTTTGGTTACAGGAAAGAAAACACGAATAATAAAGGAAAATTATAAAGAAAAAAATTTTCTTGTGAAAGTTATCTTATAGAAAAATATATTTTAAAAAATTTCTCCGCCAGCTAGACAAGTATACCTGTCACAAAATTTATTAAAATATTAATTAATCTTTAATTATTTAATATTAAATTCAGATCAGAAAATCATCAACAAGCATCTGAAATAGACAAAGTGGATAAATATCTACCTGAAAAACACGGAGAATGTTTGTTTTATTTTTTAAATAAATTACACCATAAATTAAAATTTCCAACAAATTTTAGTGCTTAATGCGCCAAAAAGTTGAATATTTCAAAATTATAGAGGAAATATGAAATAAATAAAAAGTTAAGTAAACTAACGATATTTATAATTTTTGATTATATTTTTGAATAAATGGATTGATAAAATTATATAAATAAAATGTTTATTTAAAACCTAAATTAATTAATTTCGAGAACCGAGAGAAAATTGGCTCTGATTCTCTTCCGTTAGCCTAACCTGCTCCTATACCAGGAGCAGGATTAATGGAAGAGGGGTTCCGAATTTTTCGAATTTTAAAATTTAACTCTTAAAAATTAAAAAAAACTTCACAATTTTTTAAAGCTCCGCAATTGCAGATAGTCATGTAAATTAGATTAGTTTATTTACTTTATTAAAATTATTTATTATAAAATACTAGCATTAAACATAAATTTATTATTCTTTAATCTTTCCTTTAGTCCCATCTTCTTTTTTCAAAATCCAGATCTATTTTAATCCCACATTTTTACTAACATTTTCAAAAATAACTTGTTTAATCTCAGCACTGTCCTCCTCTTCTTTTAAAATATTTTCTTCATTTTTTACATGCTCGCCCTCATTTTCCTCTTCTAAAATGTTTTCTTCGTTGTTCTTATTCTCATCCTCTTCAAGAACAGCCTTTCCTTTCTTATTTTCTTCTTCATCTTCCAAAATTGTTTCTAAATTTCCCTTAGTTTCGTGTTTTTTCTTTTCTTCCAAAATAATTTTTTCTTTCTTTTTATCCTCTTCTATATCCTTAGCCAAAATAATTTTTTTAATATTCCTTAAAGTCAGTCTAACTCCTTCACATGCTCCAATAAAAAAGGGCCTATATTCATTATCTTCATCGTAATAAACATCTAAATTTCTACACAATTCATCCATATAGATATAACGTAAATAACCCAATTTTATCGCAAAATTTAAATCAAGTATTTGCTGAGTTGCTCGCATCTTAATTAATTTTTTATCAATAAAGTATATTCTAAATAATATCTATTTATTTTAGGTAACAATAAAGTTAAGTGGAGTGGACGAAGCTATCGAGGATATCGGGAACATTTCTCGATGTTTCCCTCAAATCTTCTCATTCACTCCATACAATTCCTTCGATATCTTCCCCAAATCCTTTAATTCCTTAATTTATATGATTATTCTTAAAATGTTTCATTATTAAAATTACCCCCTACATTAAAATAGTAAGAGTTTAGCAACAACTAGGCAGGATTCTAACCTACGACACACTCGTAGTTATTGCTAGGTGCTTTCACTAACCAAATTCAGGGCGTGACTAATTCAAACATAAATTAGTCATTTTATGCCCCCTCATTTATAGTTATGTTCATTTAACTCCCGCCTTAGCGTTTTAAATGCTGCTAAGTGTATCATCCTTACTAGAGACCGGACCGAGACGAGATCCTCACAAATACATACAAATCTTTCCTTAACTGATTTTTGAGTACAAATTAAAATTATTAAATTCTATAAAAACATAAATTAGGTAGTCATTTTAATTTAATAACTAAATTAACCTCATGTTCAATATCCTTCTCAGCTAAGCTTCCAGAATATTTAGCAGAGCGTTCTTCAAACTTTTTCAATAATTTTAAAACATACTCTACTGTATACAATTCAAGAATACTTTTCCCTTCCCCTTCCTTTATTTTTTTAATAATTTCGACTAAGTTATCAAAATTTTCTTTAATGTTAATAAATTGTATACAAGAATATAGTTGTTTGAAATTGTTAGAAGAGTTTGTTACAACATATAACGGGTCATTTTGCTTTTCGACCTTTATTTGAGGGTCAGGATAATAAATATGTGGAATGTCTAAAATATTTTTTTTATTTAATTTTTTGTAAAAAATTTTTTTTCATAATTTGGTTAGCCAGTAGAGATGACTTAGCGATACTATCTATAAAACACTCGATTCAAGGCAAAATTTTTCAGCCTTGAGGTGATATGTATAACTGAACCCTTCCTCTAATGATTTTAGGAACTAAAGGCCATTAGACCGTGGATAATATCGATATCTTGTGCATTTTAAGGACCGGTAAACGACGGCGGAAGAAAATGAACATGATAAAAACCGGAAGACGAATGGAGGAGAAAAGACGGAATTCTGCACGGTAAGGAGAAAAGACGGAATTCTGCAACGATAGAAGCGGAAAAGAATAAAATCCTAAACTGTTTTTTATTTCTAACCTAAAATGTCCTAAAATTTTATTAAGGTTCTTACCATCCTTAGTCAAATTGTCTTTAATAAATTTTGAAACAAATTCATTTAGTTCCTTTGATTTCTTTTCTAAAATTTTTTGGTACATTCAACTATTTATGATAATTAAAATTAAATAGTTTACCAAGTTCTAATGCTTTCATTTTTGCATCACTTAATTTTTCTTTGCCTTTTTTAGAAGATTCTCCACCTGTTTCATAAAAATTATATAAAAATATACTTTTTATTTATTCATAGAGGAGTAATAATAAAATAAATCATCTCGAGATACCCCTCGCCACTAGATCTCTCTCGTGGCCATTTATCTCGTGGCCAATACTAGTGTATACATATTTCAGTTTTAGCGGATTTTGAAACTAGTAATTTTGAACCTTGGCTTTTAAAGGATTTTATTAAATGACTTTCAAAGGCAATAGATTAAAATTGGTGAAAATGAGAGACGAAATTAAGAAGTGAAGACAAAACAGTCTCCGATCAAAACACAGTTGACACATTAGATATTATGATAACATTAATCCAATTTATTATCTGTAGCAATGTTTAGTATTCTCGGACTTTGTTGCGCTCACACCTCTAGAATAAAAATCGCATTATATATTTTTACCTTTTAGAGCTCGTCCAATGAATCTTCCCACATATTTTAATTTACTAATAAATTTATGTTGTTTTTTATCCGGAGATGCTAATCTTATTCCATCTAAAACTTGTATAAAATTAATAAATCTATAATAAAATTACCGGTAGAAGCTTGACTAGGCTCTTCTGAAATTTTTTCTTTTTTTGAATCATGATTAACATTTTTATTTTCCTCGGCAAATTTAACGTGTTTCTTTGTTTTATCTACAAAGAATTAATTTATAAAGATGCCAATGGACTCTTTTTAAACACGAGAAATATTCCATACCAGGGTTGCCGCCCGAAACCCGGCCTTTTTTTGTACCCGAAACCCGATACCCGAAACCCGGCCTTTTTTTGTACCCGATACCCGAAAAGAAAATTTTTCAACCCGAAACCCGTACCCGATATTTTTTCCAACCCGAAACCCGTGACCCGAAATTGGTTAAAACCCGAAATTTCTACCCGAAAACTTAGCCTTACCCGATTTTTTAAAATAAATTTATAGAAAGAGAAAGAAGGGAAAGGGAAAGAAATATTTATAATTTCTTTCATTTTTCATTATGTTGATTGGTGAATGAGTGGCTAAGGCGACCGGCTCGATATTTTCATAGGGGTGGGTTCGAGACTGGGGCTGGAAATTAGACTTAAAATATTTTTCTTTTCGAAATTAAATGGTTTTAAACTTTGATTTTCATTTTAGATTTTTAAATTTATTTTTTAAAGATATTTATGCTTGAAAAAGCATTAAAAAATTTAATTTAATCAAGAAATATTGCAAAATTTTCGCCTGCGGCGCATAAAATTAAGAGTTTTGGCTTTATGACCAACTAAACTTCAATAAAAATTTTTACCTGCGGTTCTGACAATTGAATTTTTCTGCTAAAACCTTACAAAATTCTCAAAATTTTCGCCTCCGGCGGTGAAAATTGAAGAAATCTGGCTTAAGGAACATCCAAAATTTTCCAAATTTTCGCCGCGGCGCAAAAAATAGAAGAAATTTGGCTTCTTGGTCTTCAAAATTCTCAAAGTTTTCGCCTGCGGCGCTGAAAACAGGAGAAATTTGAAGGCTTTAATGGAGATACAGCGGAGGGATATTAGTATATAGTGGGATTTTACCAAGATATCCCTCTTAATCCTCACAAATCACCGGTATTCTTTATGCTTCGAAATATTCTTTATGCTTTGACGATTTAAAGAGATTATAAATTAGAGAAAGAATATGAATCAATAAAAAATTTGACATCATCGAGTTTAATAAAGGAACATAGGGTTGCGGTTTGTTCCGGGCCCTTTCTCCAATGGTTCTATTCCATCTCACATTCAACACAAAAATATCTTAATTAAAATTATATACTTAATTTGTCTGGAGAATTTCTTGCAGTTGAACTTTGTGGATCAGCTAAAAATATTAAATTTTTACAGCCAGACTTAAATTTATATTCGAATGATGTGATTATCAAAAACAGCAAATGATTTTTGAATCCTATGGTGGAGGCCCTGTATTTTTGTGTAGAGGATTTAGTAAGGTTCTCTCCCCTCACTCTCACCATTTATTTGTTCACCCATAGCTGATGGACTAGGTCCGCCTGCAATACTTTGTATTCCTGAATTAGTAATTACTGACAAAACAATGTTTGCAAACAATAAAATGTTTAAATAAAATAATATTGTTTTAGGCGGCATTGGGAAATCTCTTGTCTTTAAAATTAATGAAGTCGGCTAAAATAAAGAAAAATATGTATTTTTTAAAATTTAGAGGAGAAATAAATAAATAAATAAATGATTGATAGACAGGGGCAAAATTTCCTCTAAAAATATTATGTAATATCGTCGGGTTTTTTCTTTGAAAAAATTGTCAAATGCAAAGTGCATTTATTCATATGAAGGGCATAAGCATGCTCCATTGAGTGAAGGATGCCTTTGATGTCGAATTTAAATAGAGAATTACTTCTCGATTCCTCAGACAGATTCATATTAAATTCCATTCAAAACTGAGATTGCAAACTAAAGTTTTTAAAAATATTGCATTTATCCTACTATAATAGAACCAGTCTCTTCAAGAACTACTATCTCTAATATGTATAACCACACCAAATAGAGGGGTGAAAAATAGAACAACCGATGGTTCGGTGGCACGACGTTTCGACAAAGGACTTTTCGACAATGGACTCTTCGACAAGACTTCGACAATGAACCTTTCGACAACAGATCTTTTGACAATGGACTTTTCGACAATAAATTAAAATTTTTTAAAATGATTTAAAAATGAAAAATATTGTCATTTTATTCGGCTAGATGATAAGGAGAACGAAACTAATGAGTACCGCCGGTAGTACTGCCGTTTCTTTTTAGAATTTGAGGGATTAATTGAATATAGATAGTGACCGAGCCGGACCGGACTCCGGCCGGATTTTTCCGGAGTCCGGGTCCCAAATCCGGGTTTTTTCGCTATCTCCAGATTAAAACCGGACTGTATTAACCCTGTGAAATCCGGCCGGATCAAGTCCGGCTCTAGTTGCAAATCCGGGATCCGGGACCGGCAAATTTTTTCACCGGATTTGGGATTTGATCCTGTTCTTCTATGTTCCCAATTTTCTTGTATTTTTTTTTTGAAAAAAGGAGGATTTCTAACCCATGTCTATCAGGGGTGCAGCTCGTCTCGCTTCTCGCCTCTCGCTTCTCGCTTTTTCTCGCCTTTTTGGGCAGTCTCGCCTCTCGCTTCTCGCTCTCGCCATTTCTCAAAAAAACGAGAATTAAGCGAGAATTTTTTATCCCTTTATTTTTCTAATTTTTATTTTCAAGGAATAAATAAATGAGATGTCAAAGATTTGGAATTATTTCACACTCTCTGGACGAATTGCATTCTGTAAAGAATGTGATTATAAAAAAGATTTTCCGCCAAGAGCACCAACAACGACATTGGCAACACATTTAAAAAGTAAGCACCCGGAACAACACAAACAATTTTTGGATCAATCAACAGAAGTAAAGGAAAAATCGAACAAGGAAAAGGAAAAGCAAATGACACTCAAAAGAAGTAATCGACTGTAATTCCATTGTTTCGGTAATCGACTGTAATTCCATTGTTTCGGGTTATTGTCCATAAATTGGAAAAGGACCAAGAAAATTATCCAAATATAAAAGAATTATAATTAGGCTTTTCTCAACTGCAGGATTGGTTGTAAGTAATTTACGCACAAGATTGTTGCCTGATAATGTCGAAAAATTGCTTTTTCTTCATAATAATTTAAAAATATACGATTATAAGTATGATTTATAAAAATATACTATTTAATTTAGGCAAATAAAATTTTTACAATTTTTTTAAAATTCTCGCTTCTCGCCTCTCGCTTCTCGCTTTTTCTCGCCTTTTTTGGTAGTCTCGCCTCTCGCTTCTCGCTCTCGCTTTTTAATTTTCATTCTCGCTTCTCGTTTTCTCGTTCTCGCCTTTCAAAATTCAATTCGCTGCACCCCTGATGTCTATACTGAAATTCAAAAAATTTTCGCCTGCAGCGCATAAATCCTAAAAATAAACGGCGGTATTCAATCAAACGGCGGTACTATCGGCGGTACTCATTAGTTTTGTTCCCCTTATCATCTAGCCGAATAAATTGACAATATTTTTCATTTTTAAATCATTTAAAAAAATTTGAATTTATTGTCGAAAAGTCCTTTGTCGAAAAGTCATGGAGCCGATGGTTCTATTAGATTTAACAAGCGAAAAAAACAATAAAAGTATTTAGTTTAGTTTTTTATATACTAACAAACATTTAAAAATCTTTTTATTTTCCAATTTATTGTTTATAATTTTCATTTCTTCCAATTTATTAATCGTCTTCAAAATTCATCAGAAAATTATTTTGTGGGTTATGTCGTCTCGGATTCAAATAATCAAGAGAAAATGATAGCAAAATTTTAATAAAAATAAGATTAATAATACAACAAATAATTATATTAGAAACAGTATTCATATTTTAAAATATTTTTATCTAAATAAATTTAGAAGGAAATTAAATTATTTAAATTATTATATGCAGTAAATATTTTAATAGAAGCCCATCCGAAATAGAAGCCCATGTCAATTCGAAACTCACACAAAAAACCTCTACTGAAATATATAACCCTAGGGCTATAAGTATGTCTACGGTATTATTTTTTTCAAGAATTTTTAACTAATTTTCCATAGCTGGTAATATGTAAATATTATTACGCAAACTAGCGCATTAGTCTTAAATTGTGACCATAATATGATTCCAAATAAATTTTAAATAGGAAAAACTAGGCTGTATTTTAAGTAGTTCCTTAACAGCATCTATGACAACCAAAAAATATTAACATGTTTTAGACAAACTGATTAAATTTCAGATTTAAACTCACTATTATAAATTCTAATATTTTCTAATTTTTTTTATTTCTAATATTTTATTATTTCTAATATTTTTAATATTTCTAATATTTTCTAATATTTCTAATTTCTAATATTTTCTAATAAGTTCTAATATCCGTTCTCGTTCCGGATATCCTAAATATCCCCGGAACAGACCACACTAAAATAATTCCTTTTTTAACCGTTTATTTAGTCAATTAATTGTCTTCTCGATTAACTGCTCCAATAGGGATACTACCCTATTGCCTTTCAGATTTCCAACCCTCAAATAATTAAACAATTGTTATATTTAGTGATATTACCTATAATAAAATATTATTCACAATTTATTCCAAACTACCCTTTTAAATATAAAACGAGATATTAAACACAAAAAAATTACAAAAAATTTATTTTTGCATATTTGTTTGTCCAGTTTTTCTAAATAATTTTTATTTTACTATTAATAAAAATTTTTATTCAAAATTTTATTTTATTACATTTTCAAGTACATTTTTTTGATAAATGTACAAAAAAGTTAAAAAATATTATAGAATTTTCAGAAACTCTTAAAAATGTGGTACTTTTTAAGTTATTTCAATTAAAAATAAGTTGGAATGGAGAATATATCGATATTAAAAAATATTATTTTAAAATCAAAACAAATCTCTAATAAAACGACACCCTAGAGTAGGGTTGAAAATTGAAACGACATGTCGTTATATTAGAATAAATACGGTAAGTTTAAATTTAAGTCTGATGTTATTTTGAAGTTTTTAATTCAACAATAATATATTGCGAAATTTTTATCGCAAAAGTGTCTGAGAAGCAGATGACTACGTACAACTGCGCTCGCGCACGATAAAGGAGTGCATTTACAAAAACGAGAGAAATACAGCTTTAAAACAATTAACAGTCAAGGGCTTGATTTACAATTAGGCAAAATACGAATGGTGCTTTGCTCAAATAATGAAAATTTGTTCATATACATGTTTTAACATCAAAATTTAATCCTGTCTCTTTTGGAAACTGAAATTGAGGTTAAGCATTCTTATCTAATTTTGTCTATCTTTAATTATTTGTCTTTTTCCATTTTCTTTAAAAGAAGCACCTTCAAGAGCCCAGGGGCTTATTTTAGAGGAAATACGGCATATGTATCTGATACATAAAATATTTACTGGGCTGGTTAGTTATTACTTATTAGAGATGTTCGGGAGTAAGAAAAGCGGACTAGCGAAACTACCCCGGCAGACAAGATCGGGTGTCACGAACATTATCTATCATGTTCATTAATTTTTTTGAATAATAAATTTTTTCCTCTCTAATTTTTTAATTCTCTCTCAATTGAGATTTATCGAATTAAAAAATTTTTAGTCAATTTTCTTTACGATGTAGTCTGTGCGTTTAAATTTATTTATTGTTTATTAAATTGATTTTAAATTTTAAATCTTTCCTTATCGACGATGCCCAATTAACATTAATAAATTTATTTATTAAATTATTATGTATATGTAAAGCTATTCACTTTTAAAATTATTTATTTATTTAATGTTTTAATTAAACATGCGGGGGGGGGGGGGGGGGGGGTGATAAACGGCTCTTAAACTCGATAGATGGAAATTGATAAATTAAGTTTTAGTATTGCTCGAGTTGTTCGGATGAGCTTATCTTACCTATTTTATCTTATAAAGGAAATAGATTTTATGGCAATTAATGTGCCATAAACAATTGTATATTGTTCTTGTGTTAATCACCAGTTTTTACGTTAATTTTAACAGCTGTTTTTTATTTAAATAGGTAAGCTTTTACCGTAGATTAGATAAGAAAAACATGTATTAGCCAAGAAAATATTTTATACATATTTGTACTTTTTATATTTTTTTTATTTTTAATTTTATATTTCCAATTCTAAATTTTTATTTTTTCATAATGTTTTGCCATTCCAATTTTTATCCAATTATTTTTTTCCTATTGAAATTTAAACAAATAAAATTAACCATAAACTACTAGATAAACAAGTAAAACAACAAAATGTATTATTATAATTTTGTTATACCAAAATTATTATTGTTATACTATTTATTTTTTATTGACAATGTTGAAAACATGGAAGGAGATTATCATCAATATGGGTCATCTTCCAAACGACCCAAAATTACCGATATATCTGAACACAGAAATTCAGGTATTTTATGTCGAATGCCAGAAAATGAATTCCAGAATATAATGATAAAATTTTTTCATATCTTTAAGAAATAAAAGTGGCGAGAGACATTATTTTGCCCGCCACTCTCTCTGGACTTTTGGTCCCTGACTTTAATTAATAATTAAATTCCCGCTTCAACAACTAAGATAGGCGTTTTCGGTTAATGAATTCCAGAACAGGATATTGAAATCTTCTGTTCGGTTATAGGTTCCGGTTCCAAATAACCGAAGATTTCCTAGGAATCGCCGATATATCGACAACCTATAAATTCGTAAATAATGAAGCCACAGTTTTGATTGAAGTTTTATTGTTTTTACATGCCACAAAAGTCAATGGCACGACTTCTGTTTGGTATTTAAAACTTTGTCAAATTCTTTCTGGACAAAATAATTTCACATTTTGAAAAGTTAATTAAATTACATTATATATTAAGTTTTAACATTGGTTGAAGCATCAAATATAGTCAAAACAATCTATGAAATAAGTAAATATACAGATTTCCAAGCATTAGTTAATTCTGAGTATATTATTGGGTATTACCAAAGAATGTATGAAAGGGGATTAAAGGATAAATTTAAAGAAGAGATAAATTTCAAAGCACTTCAAATGGATGAACAAAAGATATTGCGCGAGTTGAGTATTTATTTGTTATTAAATTAATATGGACTAGGCTTTTAATATCTGGCTTTTTGAACTCCAAAATTCTCAAAATTTTCGCTTGCGGAAATGCGCCAAAAATTTTTATTGTAAATTCCCGACTCCCGTTTCCCGGGTTTTTTCTTCTCCCGAGCATCACTACTAAATATATTCCTAACAAAAATATTTAATCCTTAAAGAATATTTGATTTCAGACCCAAACGAATAGAACATTCGATACCTTTTCATTTTTAAAATCCAAAGGTAAGTTTATACATTCTTCTGCATCGAACAATGGAGAATTTTTAAACTCAGAAAAATTTTTGAGTGAATTAATTAACTCGATATTTGGTGGTGAAACATATAAAAATTTGGTTAGTTAAAAAAATTTTTTTTATAAAATTTGTTAATTATTGTTTTGAAAATAAAAAAAATTAAGACAATATTATCAAATTTGCCGCAATATATTCATAACCAATGCAAAGTGAATTTAGAAATAAAATCAAATTTAAACTTGTTATTGGGTGAAGGAGAACATACTTTGTGTATTTTATCTCGTCTTTTTATTTTTGCATCGACTTTAGAAGGAAAAATATTTGAACATAAAGTAAAGGTAAATTTATGAGTAAATAACAAGAAATAAATCTTTTCCACATATGTACATATCAGGGCTGGGCGATTTCGCATTTTCGCGTTTCGCATCTTTCGCATTTTTCACATTTTTGAGCGCGAAAAGTTTCGCATTCCGCATTTCGCTTTTTGGTTCAAATGCGAAATTTGTTTCGCATTCTCATTTAGTATTTTTTAGATATTTTGACATAAAATTTTTTAAAGGAAAAGTGAAGAAATATTTATAATCTATCCCAGTATTACTTTTATTGGTCTATGGTGTAGTGGTTAAGTTTACTGACTTCGCTCACTTTTATGTTTTTGGGGCTTTAAACAATTAAACAATTTTTCCTTCCAAAAATAAATCTTTTTGGACTATGATTTTGATTTTAAATCTGTAAATTTATTTTTTTAATACATATGTTAAACCTGAAAAATTTTAAAAATTTTGATTTAGTAATGAATTTTCCAAAATTTTCACCTGCTGCGCAGAAAATAAAAGAAATCTGACTTAAGGACCTCCGAAATTCTCAAAATTTTCGCCTGCGGCGCAGGAAAGGATTTGAGATTAGGAGGGATATCTGGAGATTAAGATGTGAAAAGTTCGATGGAAAAGGGAATCCCTTTTGATCCCTTTATATCTCGACCAAATCCCTCAACATTTCCGTTAAGTTCTAATCACAGATTTCTTTATTTACAGGACTGCAGGCGAAAATTTTGAAAAATATTTGGAAGGATTAGAATTTTTAACAAATTTCGCATTTTCGCGTTTCGCATCTTTCGCATTTTTCACATTTTTTGGCGCGAAAAGTTTCGCATTCCGCATTTCGCTTTTTATTTTTTAAAAAAAAGTTTCGCATTCCGCATTTCGCTTTTTATTTTTTAAAAAAAAGTTTCGCATTCCGCATTTCGCTTTTTATTTTTTAAAAAAAAGTTTCGCATTCCGCATTTCGCTTTTTATTTTTTGATTTCGCCCAGCCCTGGTACATATTTGTTGTAAAAACACAAATTTTGTTAAATTTTATTATTGAGCCTAATTTTAAATGTAATTTTTAACTCAAATTTCTTGAAGAAAATTACAAATAAAAATCATCAAATTAACCAATGTAAAGTGAATTTATTTAGTCTCTGAGAAAGAAAAGTGAAAATTTCTTTCTCAGGGGTAATTCAAATTTAAAATATTATGACTAGGGTTGTCGGTTCGGAACTGAACCGAACAGAAATTTTCGGTTCGGTCCAAGAACCGACAACCCTATTTATGACAAATATTATGAAAGAATTTATAAAGTAAATTTACTAGGATACTTCAAAATTAAAAACTCATCAAGAAGGGCAATCTAATAGAAAGTTAACCATTTACGATTTTATAGAAAAGGTCCGAGGAGGATGGTTACACGAAGCTTCTGTTAATATTTTGGAGAATTTGGGACCAAATAATGAAGTCACAATCCTTAAAACTAAAGAGATGAAAGAAAAATATTCGGGGAAAGGATTGTTTTCGACAGAAACAGCAAAACAAAAAGCTGAGATTTTGAGCGTTGAATTAAATAGTTTATTTGATATTCGCTTTAAGAATATTAATGTAGAGGATCAAATAGATTTGGATGATATTGAAATTATTTTTTAATGATGTGCCGGATGGTAATTAATTTATTTAAATCCTACAGGACTCCAAGAATAAACCCTCAAAATATTTTTCATTAATTAAATGGCCAAAAATTAAATTTATCTCATAATTTAGCAAAAATTGTCAGTCGTCAAAAATGTACATAAATATGTGTTCAAGAAAATATTTTGATATTTTACTCCAAAAACCATTATGTACAAACAACATTTATTTACAGACATTTTTTTTATTTTTAAGTAAAACACATTATTACTATTTCTTTTACTAAAAAATTTTTTATATTTAAACATCTTGATAATTTATTTATTGAATTTTTTTAATTTCGATAAAAATTTTAAATCCATTAAATTAACAGTAATTCAAAAAATATTTTAGAATTAAGAATTTAAATATTAATTTATTGTACAAGAAAAATGCTTTATAGCAATTCTAATTTTATAAACTTCAAAGAAAATATTTGACCCTATCCCAAAAGAAGGGCGGAATCGTTTTTTTTTCATTACCTGCAAGAAAGGAAAATGTAAAGGAAAAATGGAGGGAGACGGATGGACACGGACAAACAAAAAACGCACGGAAATCTTTTGGAAAATGTCTGTGTCCGTCCGCTTCAATTTTTCCATTTTCCTTTCCTTGCAAGTAATGAAAAAAACGATTCCGCTTTTTTTAGATAGTGCAAATATTTTACTTATAGGTATATTAAATTAAGAAAATTAAATTATATAGAGACATTTAAATATTCTTGAAACACTTATAATTAAATAATTTAGAAAATTTTATTAGAATTGTGTATATAATTGAAGACATTAAAGATTGCCATTATTTAGAATTGTCTAAATTTATTTAAAAAATTATTTTAATATTAATATAAAATAAAATATTTTAGTAAATTTAATTATTAGATAAAAATTCAAATGGCTATTTTAAGCGTAAAAATTAGATTTAAAGGCACAATTAAGGCTATATATTATTTGGAATTCACACTTTGAGATTTAATTTAACTTATTTAATTAATTTAATTTAATCTTGTAATTTCTAAATATCTGTAAATTTTTTTAGAATACAATGAAACCTGCCAATACGTCTCCTCGCAACGAGAGGGAAGTATTCGTGGAAGTTTAAGGTACAAGTATATTTTTTTTATTTAATTATATTAAGCTGCGAATTATTTCTGAAATCATTTAATTAGATTTCAGCAAAATTCTTTCCCCCCACCCCCTTACTATTTTATTCAATTTTTCTTATTCTAAATCTTGCGTCTGAAATTTGTTAAAATTAAAAACTAAAATTAGACTAAATGGAGTCGAATATTACTTCAAAACCCCCTGTACCTATCTTTCCCCCAGTAACTTATATAATATTTTCTGAGTATTTATTATCATTTATTTGTACAATTATTTCAATATTTAATATGACACGATTACTTTACACAGCAAAATTCAATAAATCGGCACTTAAAACTAAAGGGATTTCCGATAGCATGAAACTTTACTTGGCAGTGAATGTTTTTTGTGGAGGTTAGCATGAAATTTATTAAAGGAAGGGCTCAAAATTAAATATTATTAGTAGGGTTGTCGGTTCCTGGAAATTTTTCGTATATCCGAAACCGAACATAAGAACCGAACCAAAAAATCCTCGGTTCTTCAGTTCTATTCGGTACGAAGATACAAACCTATTTGTTAGTAACGATATACTGCCAAATTTTTTTAAATTTTAACAACTTAAAAAAATTATCTCAAAAATTGGGAGTGGGGATGAGGTTATTCGATAGGACTCTACACATAAATTGGAATAATTTAATAAAATCTAAGTACATTTATTTTTATAGCAACAGAATTGCCATATTTCGTTTACAAAGTATTTTGGTGGCGTCCTCCATTTATTCGTGGAGACGAGCCATTATATTCTAATGTTCTTTATCATTTCATTTCGAGTATATTTAATGCTCTTCATTATGGTGTTTCAAGTATTTTGGTGTTTATTCTTTGTTTGGACCGTTGCTTGGTGTTAAAAATGGGAAATCAACTGACAGAGAAGAAAAATGGAAAATTTATTATTGGAGGGGTATTTGTTGTTGTGGCAGTTTATCTTTTATGTGGGGCAAGCTATGCTTTTGAATTTCCATTGAATTATGAAACTGGTAATTGAACTAAATAATCATTGCTGGGTATTGGAAATTTGTCTGTATTCGGGTGCATCTCGAGCTTCGGGGCTGGAGTGTTGGGTTCCGGGGTTTCCCGGGGTAGTAAGGGTTTTGCACGCACGGGGTGGGCGTTATGGATAAGGTCTTTGGGGTCTACCACGACAATCTTCGTGGTTCGGGTCAGAGTTTTTGCCTAAAAATTCGTCGGGGGTTGGGTTTCTGTGTCGAAAGTATAAAACCTGAAATTTTTTAGAAGTATAGTATATCCTCTGGGGTTCTTCAATAAATTAATCAAATAAAAATTAAAATTTATTTAAAGACAAATATTGTGAAACCCAATCTTGTATGCAACCTCGATTAAAAAATTATCCAGTCCTTTTTGTCAAAACTTGTTTTGGTTTTGCTAATGTATTTTGTTGTATTTTATTTTTATATTTACTCGAAAAAGTTGGAGGGGAAGCTAAAAAGAAATTGGTAAAAATATTTTGAATTTTTTTAAAATTAAAAATTTAAATAATTTAAGGACAATAGAATTATTAAAATTACTGTTATAATTGAAATATTTTTAAATGTTATTCCTGGTGAAGGCAACATTGTATATAAATTGGTAAATAAATAATTAACTTCAAAATATTTTAATAAAAATTATTATTATTTCAGATCACAGGAACAACACCCTCAATATACACAGGAGAACTTGCTTTGCTTGGAGTATCATTGGAAACAGCAATTTGTGGAATATTTTATTGGAGAAAATTTAAAGATAATCAAACAACTACCGTTTCAATAATTTCATCACAGAAGGATATTATTAAAGTTCAAAAATTAGTTTCATTAGAAAAAATAAAAAATGAAAATTATTAAATAGAATTATTTAATTTTATTTTATTGTGAATTTTATTTTATAAAAATCAATTCTAATTCGCTAATATGTAATAAATAATCTATTTTGCTCCTTCATATCCACATTAATCCCTTTAAATACCGTAAAGGCTCTAATAACACTGGGTAATTATTGTCTCGATCTCTCGCTGGAGGGAGTAATTAATTGAGCGCGGGTAATTATTTGAGATCTCATTTAATCCCTCATAAATCTCTTAGATCACTTTAAGACACCAAATATATATTTAAATCCTCTTTCGTCTTCCAAATATTCTTAAATCCCTTTAGACCACCAAATACTCTTATCTACTTTAGTAAAAAATGTTTTTTACAAATTTTACATGTTTGCTATTTTAACAATTAAAATTTAAAGGGACAATTAACAATTAAAATTTTATAATTTAAACTTTAAAAAATTAATCTTAATAATCATTTACATGCGGAATTGTAGTATAATCTTTTTATTTAGAAATATTTCTAAATTTTTAAAGAATACAATGAAGCATGCTAATAGTACGTCTCCTCGCAACGAGAATGTATGTAGTATTCGTGAGAGTTTAAGGTACAAGTAAATATTTTTTAGTTAATTAATTATGTTGCGAATTATTATTGAAATGTTTTAATTAATGCATCTAAATTCTTTCCCCCCATCTCATTAATATTTTATTCAACCTGCTTATACGTCTCCTCGCAACGAGAGTGAAGTATTCGGGGGCGTTTAAAGTACACTATATTTTTATTTATTTGTTATGTTGCGAATTATTCTTGAAAACTTTTAATTAAATTTCATCAAAATTCTCTCTCCCCCCATAACTATTTACTAATTCATTTTCGTTTATTTTAAATTTTGCTTCAAGAGATTTGATAAAATTAAAAATTAAAATTTGACTAAATGGAGTCGAATATTACTTCAAAACCTCCTGTACCTATCTTTCCCCCAGTAACTTATATAATATTTTCTGAGTATTTATTATCATTTATTTGTACAATTATTTCAATATTTAATATGACACGATTACTTTACACAGCAAAATTTAATAAATCGGCACTCAAAACTAAAGGGATTTCTGATAGCATGAAGCTTTACCTGACAGTGAATGTTTTTTGTGGAGGTTAGTATGAAAGTTTTAAATGGAAGGGCTCAAAATTAAATGTTGTTACCGAAAAAGTTCATCGTTGGCATTATCATGTTGCCTAATGCTTTTAAACAAAAGTTATATAAAGCCATTGAATTTCTTGACATCTAGTAGAAAATAGGGCTTACTGAGACTCTTAATGTGTTATTAAAACGTTTGATATTTTTCCGGATGGGTTCGCATTTTAAAAGCCGTTACAAATAACCTCATAAACCCCAATTTTTGAGATAAGTTATTTAAAGTTGTTAAAATTAAAAAATTTTGGCAGTATGTTGCATTATTATATAGCAAGTAAAATAAAAATTTAATACGCTCAAAAGGTTCGAAAATTTTTTTAAAGACATTTACCCCGGTTTTTATTTCGAGTTCTTAATGATGGGAGTACATTAGAACTTGATTTCTGCTGTATTTCCTATTTATATCGATAGATGTTTACTGAAATTTTTGTGCATTTTACGAAGTACCACTAATGTCAAAAAATGAATGAGGTTACTTGTAACGGACTTTACACATACCGTATTTATTCTAATTAAACGGCCTCTCTGTTTGAATGGCCCCTCCAATTGAATGACACTTTTTTGGATGAATGAAAAATAGAATGGCGCCCATTCAATTAAAATAAATACGGTAGATAGGAATAATTTAATAAAATCTAAGTGCATTTATTTTTATAGCAACAGAATTGCCATATTTCGTTTACAAAGTATTTTGGTGGCGTCCTCCATTTATCCGTGGAGACGAGCCGTTATATTCTAATGTTCTTTATCATTTCATTTCGAGTACATTTAATGCTCTTCATTACGGAGTTTCAAGTATTTTGGTGTTTATTCTTTGTTTCGACCGTTGTTTGGCGCTAAAAATGGGAAATCAATTTACAAGCAAGAAACATCGAAAATTTATTATTGGAGGGATATTTGTTGTTGTGGCAGTTTATCTTTTATGTGGGGCAAGCTATGCTTTTGAATTTCCATTGAATTATGAAACTGGTAATTGAACTTGATAATAATCAGTGCTGGGTATTGGGAATTTGTCTGTATGATTAATAATAATAATAATAATACAGATAATGTAGCTTTTAATTAAAATTATAAAAACTCTGAGTAATTATCTGAGATATCATTTCCTATAAAAATGTGTAATTATTTGAGGTGGGCTAATTATGCATATTTGGACCTGTATTTTATAAAAGACATGAAAAGTCCTAATCCTTAACACTTTAAGTACCAAGCTCTTTATCTCAATAAGATGAATCGTTTAATATTTATTTGCCGGTAACGTTTAATATTTATTTGCCGGTAACGTTTAATATTTATTTGCCCACCCCATTACTATTTAATTCATTTTCGTTTATTTAAATCTTGCTTTATAAAATTTGATAAAATTAAAAATTAAAATTAGTCTAAAAAATTAAAATTAATTTAAAGACAAATATTGTGAAACCCAATCTTGTATGCAACCTCGATTAAAAAATTATCCAGTCCTTTTTGTCAAAACTTGTTTTGGTTTTGCTAATGTATTTTGTTGTATTTTATTTTTATATTTACTCGAAAAAGTTGGGGGAGAAGCTAAAAAGAAATTGGTAAAAATATTTTAAAATTAAAAATTTAAAAATAATTTAAGGACAATAGAATTATTAAAATTACTGTTATAATTGAAATATTTTTAAATGTTATTCCTGGTGAAGGGAACATTGTATATAAATTGGTAATTAATTAATTAAATGTTAACTTCAAAATATTTTTTAAAAAATTATTAATATTTTAGATCACAGGAACAACACCCTCAATATACACAGGAGAACTTGCTTTGCTTGGAGTATCATTGGAAACAGCAATTTGTGGAATATTTTATTGGAGAAAATTTAAAAATAACCAAACAACTACCGTTTCAATAATTTCAACACAGAAGGATATTATTAAAGTTCAAAAATTAGTTTCATTGGCAAAAATAACAAAATGAAAATTATTAAAGGGATAGATTTGAAAATAGATTTGAATGATATTGAATTTGTCTAGTTGATTTAAAAACAAAATATTATTTTTTAATGATGGTTGGTAATTAATAGTTTTAAATCCTACAGGATTCTACTCCAAGAATAAATCCTCAAAATATAAAATGAGAGTGAAGGTGTGGGTCCTAGGTTCCTTTGGAATTAGGATGGATTGATGACAAGGGGGTTTGGGGTTGAGCGAGTAATTGGTGAAGCGTTCCTCAGTATGGCCAATCCTGGGATTCGCAGTCGCTCTGAAACGGCCTGGAAATATCAAAGTGGTTAATGAATTAGTAGGGGCATCCGCGGCCGGAACTGATTATGAATTAATCAATCGCTAGCTAGAAGAAATATGTAGAATGACTGACTTTTGCTTACTTCCTTCTCCCTTTTAAGCGTTGTGGTTATTAAACTCTAGTGGGCGTTAGATGGGATTTGTTCACCTAGAAAATTTCCGTTCAGGTCAAAAGTTCGTTTCCGGTGAAACACTAATCATTACTAAAAATTTTTTATATTTAAAAATCTTGAAAATTTTTTCATTGAATTTTTTAAAATTTCGATAAAAATTTTAAATCCATTAAATTAACAGTAATTCAAAAAATATTCTAAAAATAAGAATTTAAATATTAATTTATTTATTATGGCAGTAAAATACTTTTAAACAATTTTAATTTTATAAACTTCAAAGAAAATAATTAATTATATATTGAAATAAGAAAATTAAATTATAGAGACATTTAAATATTTTCGAAGCAGTCATAATTAAATAGTAATTTGTTAAATTTTATTAGAATTGTGTATATAATTAAAGAAATTAAGATTGCCATTATTTATAATTGTTTACATTTATTTAAAAAATTTTTAATGCTTATTTAAAATAAATTATTTTATCAAATTTAATTATTAGATAAAAAATCATATGACAATTTTAAGGGCAAAAATTATTTTTAAAGGTACAATTAAGGCTGTATATTATTTACAATTTAAATTTTATAATTTACACTTTAAGAAATTTTATCTTTATAATCATTTACATGCGGAAATATTTAACCTCGTAATTTCTAAATATCTTTAAATTTTTATAGAATACTCTGAAATCTGTTAATACGTCTCCTCGCAACGAGAGCGAAGTATTCGGGGGCGTTTAAAGTACTAGTATATTTTTTAGTTAATTGTTATGTTGCGAATTATTCTTGAAAACTTTTAATTAAATTTCATCAAAATTCTCTCTCCCCCCATTACTATTTAATTCATTTTCGTTTATTTTAAATTTTGCTTCAAGAGATTTGATAAAATTAAAAATTAAAATTTGACTAAATGGAGTCGAATATTACTTCAAAACCCCCTGTACCTATCTTCCCACCAGTAACTTATATAATATTTTCTGAATATTTATTATCATTTATTTGTACAATTATTTCAATATTTAATATGACACGATTACTTTACACAGCAAAATTCAATAAATCGGCACTCAAAACTAAAGGGATTTCCGATAGTATGAAGCTTTACTTGGCAGTGAATGTTTTTTGTGGAGGTTAGTATTACTGTAGAATTTTTAAAAGGTTGTTACCGAAAAAGTTCCTTGGCATATCAGGTTGCCAGATGCTTTTTAAAGAAAATTAATATAAAGCCAGTGAATTTCCTGACATCTGGTAGATGTTGATAAGGTTCTTTGAGGTTTTCAAGCAGTGATGTCAAAGTTCCAGTTCCGGAACTAATTAGTTCTAATTCCAGAACTAGAACTACGGAACTAACGATTATCTGGAACTAGTTTGGAACTAAAACTACGGAACTAGTAAATGTCTGGAACTAGCTTTGGAACTAGTTCTGGAACTAGTTCTTGGGGGTATATTTTTGACAAAATTTCCTCTACGAAGTTTACGAGATTTTTAATATTGTTGTAAATTACCTGCAGCGCGCTGAAAATGGAAGAAATCTAGCTGCTTGAGTTCCGGAACTGGAACTACAAAAATTGAAAACCTAGTTCTGGAACTGGAACTAGTTCCAGAGAAATTTTGGAACTTTGACATCACTGCTCTCAAGGCTGTTAATAAAACGTTTGATATTTTTCGGATGGGTTCGCAGTTTAAAGTTTGTTCCAAATAACCTCATCCACACCAATTTTTGGGATAATTTTTTTAGTGTTGTTAAAACTAAGAAACACTCCGCGCTATCGTTTTGACGCGAGTGTACTGCCAAATTCTTTATAATTTTAACAATTTAAAAGAGAGCTCAAAAAATTGAGGGTGGATGAGGTTATTTGGAACGGACTTTACACAGAAATCGACATAAGCATTCATTTTTATAGCAACAACATTGCCATTTTTCATTTACAAAGTATTCTGGTGGCGTCCTCCATTTATTCGTGGAGACGAGCCATTATATTCTAATGTTCTTTATCATTTCATTTCGAGTATATTCAATGCTCTTCATTACGGAGTTTCAAGTATTTTGGTGTTTATTCTTTGTTTGGAACGTTGTTTGGTGTTGAAAATGGGAAATCAATTGACTGAGAAGAAAAATGGAATATTTATAATCGGAGGGATATTTGTTGTTGTGGCAGTTTATCTTTTATGTGGGGCAAGCTATGCTTTTGAATTTCCATTGAATTATGAAATTGGTAATTAAAAATATTTAATCAGTGCTGGGTATTGGAAATTTGTCTGTATGATTAATAATAAAAATAATATAGCTTTTATTAAAATTATAATTTCTGAGTAATTATTTCCATTAAAAATTGAAGTGTAATTATTTGAGGCATGGTAATTAAAGTATATATTTTGAAATTTTATCAAAGATATGAACATGGGAGTAATTGTAATAAAGAGATAAACATGATAAAATATAGGTCTGAATTAGGACGGTGATTTAATGAAAAAGTTTTATTCTTTAATTTATAATCAATTTATCAATTTAAGTAACAATCTAAACAATCTAAGTATTATACTTCTAAGACGAAAGTATACTAAAATTTGCTATTTTTTAGAAGTATATCCTTTGGGGTTCTTTAATAAATTAAACAAATAAAAATAAAAATTTATTTAAAGACAAATATTGTGAAACCCAATCTTGTATGCAACCTCGATTAAAAAATTATCCAGTCCTTTTTGTCAAAACTTGTTTTGGTTTTGCTAATGTATTTTGTTGTATTTTATTTTTGTATTTACTCGAAAAAGTTGGAGGGGAAGTATTATGTCCCGGTTCTTCTATATTAATTAAGTTTAAATATCTTCTTTCAAATACTAATAAATCTAACACACTCAGACAATAATTATACAAGTTTAATAAATAAGTTTATTTATTTAAGTTGGGGTTTAGTTTGGGGAGCAAGTGTGATCAAGACGAGCTTGAAAGGTAAAAGATAAATAAGTATTTATAGGGTTAGGAAATGGGCGGAAGAAGGTCAGATGAGGAAGTTGTAAAACATAGATAAGAAAGTAAATTATTTAAAATAAATGAGAGGAAGTTTAAGGTCAAAGTAAATGTTTGTTTTGAGGGAATGTTTTGAATATTTAAAATGGGAAATAGATAACAAACATTTACAACATATTTTGAGGCAATAAATATTTGAAAATAATATTTTAAAAATAAATAATTAAATGCCGAAATATGGATCCAACACTCCTTTCCCCTTTAGAAGAATATTCGCCTATTCTGTTGAAACATGGATCCAACACTCCTTCCTCTTTTAGAAGACCTCTTTTGTTTTGTTGTTGTTTTCCTCTTTTGTTGTTTTCCTGTTCTGTCTGTTGTTCCATCATACTTATATTCTCCACAAACATGGGTTTTATAACGGAAACGGTTATCAGACAATTCTTGGCCTCTCTAGCGATTGTTTTGACAGAAGAGGTGAAATATGCGCAAATTACGCACATTTATTTCATCTCCCATTTCGGGGCTCTTTTTATCAATAATTATTATTTCCTCCTCCTCAAAGTTCGAGGGATTTTAATAAACCTATAATTCTTTTAACCGATCCACATATTGTATGAACTTTTTTTTTTATCTCTCCTGAAAAGGAGTTAGTATTCTGATGAAGCTATGACAAGTCAATTTTTAAATTATTCTTCTTTCATTTTGGGGATGTTGTTGTTTTGTTGTTTATCTTCTTTTTGTTGCAAATCCTTATCTCATCATTCGCCATTTAAATAAATTACATTTACAAAGAAAAATTAAAAAATATAAATTAATATTAGGGGCATAAAAAATACAGAAAAATAACAAACAAAAACTTTAAATAATTGATAGATGTTGATAAATAAAAATACAATTTTTAACGAATTTCTATTTTTAAAATCTCAGTCATATTCGACTGGGCTGGGGCTGCGAAATTCTCAACTGCTGTTGGTCATTATGCGCTAATTTAAGAGCTCCGTTTTCCCTTTCAACTTTATTCTGAAAGCAGTATCCTCGCGGATTAAAATCCGGATAACGATAAAAACATTTACTGGCAATATGTCCTTTTTTCTTGCAATAGAAACATATTCTATTTTCTTTCTCAGATTTATTAATTTTTATATCGTCTATCACTTTTGATATTTTATCTAATTCTATGCAACTAATTAATTTATATTCAAGCGGAATCTTTATAAGCTCCCAGTTGGTAAAATTTAACATAAGGGGTAAGCAACATAATGTTTGTCTACCAATAATGGCGCTATATGTTTGATTCTTTTTCTCAGTATCTTTAATAATTACAAAATTTGTTTGAATTTTGCAATTGGCTATCTCTAACTCGACTGTAACCTGACCTAGAGTCGGTACTAATTTATTGCCAATTCCGTAGACTGCTGGAAAATTTGCAGCGGACATATCATTCAGACCAATTTTCTTGGCATTTGAATTACTAATAATTGATGTATGTGCTCCAGTGTCTAGTAAACATATAGTTGTTATCCCATTAATTTTAGTTAATATTCTGGAATTTGTGTCGCACTGGGTATTTTCCGTAACGCAAATTTTAATATTATTTTGTTTATTTTTATTTATATCTCCTCTTCCAATTTTATTCTTAGAGGGACATCTTTTAGAAAATGGAATATTATTCTCTTTTAACTCACTCTCATTTGATTTAATTTTGTTCTTAATTTTTCTAGTTCGTTTTATTCCTTTATTTTTCTTTCTATAACTATTTATTCTACTGTATATTGCTTCACCAATATTTAAATAATTTATTGGGCCTGCTAAAATCGAACGTAAAACAAATTTTAATACGAACAGAACTGTAACAAAACAGCTAAAGATTAATATCCTAAATTGGTTTAATGTCTCCTCTCTCTGTATATAGCTGTCAAAAAAGCCTCTGTATTTAATTAAATCAGTTTTTACACATTCATTTTCAAAAGCAGTTTTATTTTCCAATATATTAATATCATCTCCTATAGTAAATTTAGGGAATATCGGATCATTTGGTAATCTCCATATTGGAATGGGTGCGTCATTGCAACTCATAGGTGCGCTAAAAGATGATCCAATTAAGCAGAATAATGCGAGAACTACAAGCATAAATGGGCTCACACTTCCTATTCTTGGACTTCGATTTCTCTCAAATCTCGCTGTTCGATTTGGCGATCGATTATAGTAATTATTTTGTCTATGTTCTGGTAAATTATTTTCTCGCTCACTACTACTTGAGCGGCTACTGAGGCTACTAGAGCTATCGTAATTTTTATAATTACTTATTCTATTATATGACCTATTATTTCTTTGGTAATTTTCATGTCTATAAGGTCTATTCTCAGTAAAATTATTATAATTTCTACTGTAATTTTGACTATTATGCCCGTAACGATTTTCGTATCTCCCAAAATGTTGGGGTCTGTAATTTCTATAATTATACTCAGTTTTTAGGAAAAAGCAGTTTCTAGCAATGTGCCCTGCTTTCTTGCAATTAAAGCAGATAATTTTTTTTCTTTTATTATTCTGAATATTACTTTGAATAGTCAATGCTTCTACTTTTTCTGCTAAATTCGCAACAGAAATATTATTATAGCTACCTTTTCTTGCTTTAAGCAGCAATTCATAATTCTGTGCTATTTCATAAGCACTTTCATATTCAAGCGGCCTCTGCGCTTTAACCTCGAATTGTAAATCGGGTAAAAGTCTATCCAAAAATTCATCTAAAAGACGTTTTCTAATGGTTTCCTCCTCTTCTCCTGAGAGGGCTGTGCGTACAGTATCCGATAGACGGTTAGCGAATTCAAAAACTGATTCGCCTGGAGCTTGTCTACAATTTGTTAATTTTTGACGAGCAATTATTTTACTATTGCCGTTCTCATATTTTCTTTTTAAAATATTAATTGCCTCCGCCAACGTATTAGGTTGGGGGTCTATTCCATCAAACGCTATTCGGGCTTGACCCGCCAAACAAAATCGTAAACGCAATAATTTCTGCGCTTCAGTCGGCCCCGTCATCAAAGATAAGACGTCCTTAAATTTCTCTATCCACTTAGTGAACGATACAGTAGGATTTCCGTCAAATGTACCAACCATAAATGCTCCATTTCCAATAAATGGGTCAGTGGCATAAGCTTCTCTATTATCTCTAATATTATTTTTATCAGTCTCATTCGTCTCACGAATGGATATATCAGATTCGTCTACAGAACTGTCTTCTTCCTCCTCAAAATTTTCATATCTTTTATTCTTACAGTTTTTCCCTGATTTAACAATTTTTGTCATTTGCTCTTCAAAATGTATTTGAAGGTCCGTAACATTTTTACGTACTTTTGTTATTGATTCTTTAGTTACGGTAATGCCATCATTATTCTTTTTAACATTTTTCTCGATTAAATCTAACCTTTCTTCGACGTGGCGAAAACTTTGGGCCACGGAGCGCTCGAAGGAGCGAAGTTGTCTTAAAATCGTCTCAAAAGCTTTATTTTCCTCTTCACTAAAAATTTCAGGCGCGAAGTCAGATCCTGACATTTTTCTCTTCTTCTCTTTAAATTTTAATCAAAAGTATTTTTTTCAAATCTCTTTCAATTTTTATCACTCTTTTTTTTCAATCAAATATCTTTAACTTATTTTTTTTGACCAATCTCTTCTTTTTATTCAATCTTCTCTTTAAATTCTTCAACTTTTTCAAAACAATCTTTTTTCTAAAATTCCTCTTTTTTCAATATAATCTTTTTTTTCTTCTTTTTTTCAATTACTTTTTCACTCAACAATTTCTCTTCTTCTAAAATCCTCAAATAAAATTTATTTAATTAATTTTCAAATTAAATTTTTATTCAAATTTAATCTCCGTTTATTCACGACGGGTTCGTGGCACCAATATTATGTCCCGGTTCTTCTATATTAATTAAGTTTAAATATCTTCTTTCAAATACTAATAAATCTAACACACTCAGACAATAATTATACAAGTTTAATAAATAAGTTTATTTATTTAAGTTGGGGTTTAGTTTGGGGAGCAAGTGTGATCAAGACGAGCTTGAAAGGTAAAAGATAAATAAGTATTTATAGGGTTAGGAAATGGGCGGAAGAAGGTCAGATGAGGAAGTTGTAAAACATAGATAAGAAAGTAAATTATTTAAAATAAATGAGAGGAAGTTTAAGGTCAAAGTAAATGTTTGTTTTGAGGGAATGTTTTGAATATTTAAAATGGGAAATAGATAACAAACATTTACAACATATTTTGAGGCAATAAATATTTGAAAATAATATTTTAAAAATAAATAATTAAATGCCGAAATATGGATCCAACAGGAAGCTAAAAAGAAATTGGTAAAAATATTTTTTGATTTTTTTAAATTAAAAATTCTTGAATAATTTAAGGACAATAGAATTATTAAAATTACTGTTATAATTGAAATATTTTTAAATGTTATTCCCGGTGAAGGCAGCATTATATACAAATTGGTAATTAATTAACTTAAATGTTAAATTCAATATGCACATACATATTTTTTTGTAAAAAGCTCAAAACATATGTACAGAAAACTAATATCTATAATGCTTAATCACATTATACGTAGTTGAATTCGTCCGGCAGAGTTGTAACTATAGTAGCAAGTATCAGAAATGCATTACTTAGAGACTTGACTAAAATAAAGCCTTTGTTAAAGTATCTAATTATAGTAATAGAATTTCTAGATACATATTTATTAGAGAGCGGTCTGGATCTGGATCCAGTCTGGATTTTTCCTGGATTAAATGTGACCAGAAAGTGACCCTGCAGCGCCAAAAATGGAAGATGTCAGGCTTCTTGGTCTTCCAAAATCCGCAAAATTTTAAGAATCTGGCTTCTTGGTCTTCCAAAATTCCCAAAAGCCGTAAAATAAGATACTACAACTAGGGACAGTAAAAGCATTAGCTCAAGTCAATTGTAATTTTTCATTTAATTGTTAGGATTTTATTAAGATAGTCATTAGTTTTTAAAAATTCTAGATCGAAGCCCTGGTTTACAGTATGCTCGGATTAGATATTTTTTAATTAAATGACACGTTTAAAAATGTTATATAAATATTAATATTTCAGATCATAGGAACACCGAACTCAGTATACACAGGAGACATTGCTTTTTTTGGAGTATCATTAGAAACAGCAATTTGTGGAATATTTTATTGGAGAAAATTTAAAGATAATCAAAAAACTGCAGTTTCAATAATTTCATCACAGAAGGATATTAAAGTTCAAAAATTAAGTTCATTGGCAAAAATAACGAAATGAAAATTATTTTATATTTTCAAAATTATTCATTTTCATTTATAATATTTAGAGGACGGATTTTTAATAAAATAAAGTTGCAAAATATTCATAAAATATTGAAATAAATTACGGTTTATTCACTAGCAAAAATCGAAAAATTTGAAACTTAACAAAAAAATTATACACTTTTTTAAAGTTGTATTATGTTTATATTCTCAATTGGTCTTAGTGTACCTAGATATCTAAAGTTAGGATTAGGGTTGAACCGGGTTTGCTGTCTGTCTAATCCGAGCCTAAATGGGACTGAGGGCAACCTGAAATGGACCTGGAACCTAACTTCTGAACCGGGACTGAAACTGGGGATATCTGAACCGGGAACCGGGACTGAGCTCAATATATTGCACTGATCTTAAAATAGTATATGGAGCGTCTATTATCATGAAAACTTTTTTTCTCACTTTGAGTGATCGTTTTTTACTCAGGCAACCCAAAATTGAAATTATACTAGAGATTATCAAGATAATAGTGATTATTGTTAACATTTCTTCTCGGGCTGATCTTTATTTTTAATAACATCCATGTTTGTCAGAGTAATGATTAATAAACTTACACTATATTAAGATAAAAGTTTATAAATAAACTCTTTCGAGAAAAATCAACATTGATATTTTACTTGATATTTTACTTGCTAGCATATTGTTATCGCAAAAAGGAAAATCTTATGTTTTGTCAGCGTAAAGATTTTTAAATTTAAAATGTAACAGTAAAATTTTTATTTTTTTAATTTCTAGGCAAATAAAATAAATAATCTTAAAATTCATCCACATTGTTTTGTTAAATTAAAATTATTTTCAACTAAAAATAATAATATGAAACGAGATAACATAGGAGATAACTTATAAAGATTTTGTTATAAATTTGTTTTAATATCATTTTTAATTTTGTGTCAGTTACTGATACTTTAATTTTAAAATTATTTTAATTAATAAATCTTTAATTTATTTTTATTTATTTTATTTAATCAATATTTATAAATATTTTTTTCATTTTTTCATTCAATATTGCACTTTTATTTTTATAATGTTAAAGGTTATTGCCGACTTTGTAGACCTTTATTTATTTATTAAATATTTCAAAATTTAATTACATACATATTTTGAATTTAAATTACCCATTTAAATTAAACATAAATACATTTAAACATATATAATAGATTAAAGCGTTGAGGGATGCTGGGGTAAGATGTTAAACTCCTAAATTATTAAGCAACTTTATAAATAAAAATGTAAAAAACTTCGGCTCTATTTATTTTAAAAAAAGCTCAAAATGGTCGAAGAAACGTTGAGAAAGGGGGTTGGGGACGAATTCCAAACTATTGCCATTTCTAGTATGTAGGTAATATCAATATTACCTAATTCGTTCTTTTTTAACCGAAAAAAAAGTGAAATAATTATCAACTATATTTTTTAATCCAACAACAAATAACGATAGTTTATTCAACTGTTACACAATAAAAATAGTACATATTATTGAGATAACTACATTAGCCGGGATATAATATAATAATGTTTGTACATCTACATATAATAAAAAAATACTTTTTTATTTCTCTAATATTAATTTTTGTGTATTTTATTTATATATTATGATTGATCAAGATCTGATTTGGCTTACGAAAACTGAAATAATCTAATTATTGTAGAAATACTTTGAAGGTTATCTCGCTAGACTAATCAGATACTTCAACAATTCCTCTTATTTTTTAATTTCACTATTTATTAAATTTTTTCACTATTAGGCAATCATTAAGTCTTTCAAATCTAAATAAAATAGCTCTCTAACCAATACATCCCTGGTGCATATTCAGGCGTTGCTTAAAACATTTAAAGCGCTTTAATCCTATATTAATTATAATAAAACTATTTGTTTTATAACTAATTATTTAATAAAATTATTTTTAAGAAAATACAAAAATTAAAACTAAATCAGAAAAAATCTGATAAACAAATAGGAGAAGTTTTATCAAAAAGTAGAGAAAAAAATCAAGCAGTTTATTTCAATACTACTGTTAAATACCACAAAACTAAATTTCAGGATCCTCTAAACAAAAAAAGTATGTTTGTTAAAACATTTAAATAAATCTAAGATTATTAGTGATTTCCTGTTTAAATAAATATTTCAAAATTTTCTCTCTCTCTCTTCCTATTTTATTTTTTTTACTTAATAATTTTTGCCTGTTAATCGTCGATTCCCCACTCGATTCTCGATTGCCTTTCAAAACGACGATTGCTTTTTGCCAATAAATCTCCATTGATTTGTTAATTTACTTATTAATTTACTTAGCTATTATTAATTAATTTACTAAATTATATAAATTATTATTTAATTTATTTATTATTAATTTCTCTTTTCTCAATATTGCCCCTATTTTGCAAATTTCTATTCAAATAGAACTTTTTTAGACAAAATATGCATAGTTTCTTATATGGCGATTGCAATTCTGCTACAAGTCTAAAAGTAGTAGAATTGCCCACAAATCTAAAAAAATAATTTTTTGAATAAATCCTATATGAACGAAAAACCTGAAAATCGAACAGAGTTCAGGCGTTGTTACCAGTCCAATTCTAGCTATGAATAATCCGCGAGAGGCCATTTTTACATTATAAATACCCTCGGTAAATGGGGTGCCGGAATTTTGGTCACTGGAATTTTGGTCACCAAACGGAATTTTGGTCACCAAACAAAAAAAACAAATCTTATCTAAAACTGATAACAAAGTGATAAAAAATTGTTTTTCAACCCCCTGATGAATATTTTCAATGTTGATCACTCTGCCAGTTAATCAATCATCCGGGAGAGTGATCTAGACTGATCAACCGAGTGAGTGATCAGCCTAGAAAGTGGTAAACATAGAAATTGATCAACTGGGAGTTGAAAAACAATATTTTTATCACTTTGATATCAGTTTTAGATAAGATCAGGGCTTCGATTTCTGCGGATTTTTCCTCATTTTGTGGTTTTTTGATAGAGCGATGAGGATTATTTTTAAAAATGCGGATTTGCGGATTTTTGTGGTCTTTTGAAGATTATGAGGATTTTTTGTATTTTCTTGTAGTTTTTAGGATAAAATGTCATTATTTTTCTGCTAAGACCCTCTAAAATCCTCAAAATTTTCGCCTGCGGCGCTGAAAAAAGACGATTTTTGGCTTAATGATCCTCCAAAATCCGCAAAATTTTTGCCTGCGGCGCTGAAAAAGGACGATTTTTGGCTTAAGGATCCTCCAAAATTCCGAAATTTTCGCCTGCGGCGCAAAAAAAGAAGATTTCTCGAGTAAACAATTCACTATAACTAGGGATGGTGAAAGCATTGGCTCAAGTCAGCTGTAATTTTTCATTTAATTATTCGGATTTTAATAATATAGTCATCAGTAGTGAAAAAATTGCTCAATTCAATTGATGGAGTCAAAAAATATAACGCATAAAATGATTTTAATTCAGTTTTTGTGTTTGAAAATTTTTTGCGGATTTTTCATATCAAATGCGGATTTTTTCGATCAAAATTGCGGATTTTAAAAAATTCGAGATCGAAGCCCTGGATAAGATTCTTTTTTCCGTTTGGTGACCAAAATTTCAGTGCCCAATATTCCGTTTTTTGACTTGGTGACCAAAATTCCGCTGGTGACCAAAATTCCAAAAAAATTGGTGACCAAAGTTCCGAAAAATCGTGGTGACCAAAATTCCAGTGACCAAAATTCCGTACACCCGGTAAATGTCCAGCTCGTGGCCTATATGTCCGCAAAAGGCATTTCTGCAAAAATCATTTTTTGCTGCATTCTCCTCCCTACAGTTTCTTTTCTGTATTTTATAAAATATTTGCAAATTTATATTTTTTAAATTTTTATTTAATTAATTTGTACATAAACTCTTTTTCGTGACATACTCCTCAAAGTAGATGCGCCAAGACGTCAACCAATCAAAGAAAAGAAACGGTAGGGAGGAGAATGCAGCAAAAAATTATTTTTGCAGAAATGCCTTTTGCGGACATATAGGCCGCGAGCTGGACATTTACCATTACCCTCCCCCTCGCACACATTAATCCTATTATTTTTGTTTGATTACTAATTCTCAACATTTTTATTTAATTCAGAATGCTTATAAATTTAATTACATTATACTTTTTATTATTTTTTAATATTCCATTAACAAATCTAACAATTGAAGAATGTTGTAAGTATCTGCCAATTTAATTCTTTTCCTAGTAGTAATAAAAAATTTATTTTTCCGTATCCAATAATGTTTTTATTTAATTTATTAAGTCATGGGTACGAATTCTCGTAGATAGGGTTGTCAGTTCCTGTAATTCTTCGGATATCCAAAACCGAACCGAAGAACCGAACCGAAAAATCCTCGGTTCTTCGGTTCGGTTCTGTTCTGTCCAGAATCAACAACATAGTAGGGTTGAATTCCGACACGTTGGGATAGAAAAGTTCGGGGATGTGGTCTAGGTTAAAATTTATATCGAGGTTCGGGGTCGGGGTCCAACTTTAACTCAAATCTTATATGCTAAAAGTAAAAAATATTTAAACAATTGGTCGAACTCGAGTTCGAAAATAAAATTTTTATTATTATTTTCAGCGTTAGACAATGATTATGTTAAATTATTTTTTGATTATGAAATGAAAGATTCTGAATGGAATAATCTTTACTGGAAGATTACTAACGATCTTATTGAAGAAAAATTATTTTCTTTTGATGAAACACTATATGGAGATGTTGATTTTGAGGAAAATGAAGAAGAAAGGGATAAATTAATTGAAGAAGAAGGAGTATATTTCCGTATTCATGATTGTGTTACAAAGAAAATAGAATATACAGTTGCGGAATTATTATCCTATAATAAGGTAATAAATCTAAGGAAATTCTTTATTAGTGAACTGTTTTCAGTTCACTATAATACCCTCGGTTCTAAGCCTTGGTCAAATTGGATATATAGTTTTATTCAAGGGGTTATAATATAATAAGTTAAAGAAGTTAAAGTGAAAGTTCAATATAAGACGATAGTTCAATACAAGTTAAAATAGGTGAAATTGAGTGGGCTATATATACTGGATATTTGGGTAAACAAATATTGTTATTGAGATGGACAGATCGAGAAATGGGCAAACAGATATTAGTACAAATTGTGAATAATAAGAGATAAGGTTTGGCCGGTAATAAATATTAGAAGGGAAGGTCGGGGATCTCTTTAATTGAGATGGCAGGTCAATTCTTATCATTATTTATATTTTTGAGAAAAGCTATTTTTTAATTTGTTTATTTGTTTTACGAATGCAGCAATTAGGTTTGGGAAAGTAAATTCGAAAAATATCCCAAATAAGTGACAACCTATTTTAGGTTGCAAGACGCCAGACTAGAGTTGGTCAGGATCGGGATATTATTCTGAATCCCGATCCCGTTTTTGGCCAATCCCAGTCCCACAATCCCATCCCACAACTCCAATCCCCCATCATTATTCAGAATCCCGATTTTATGTCTGGATCCCGCCCAACCCTACGCCAGACAAGTTTAAAAAGATTTTAAGCGAATAAACGAGCTGTGCTTCTCCCACCGTGACTATATCATGAAGGGATAGTTTGTACCCTAAAAATCCGGTGTTTAAATATAATCTATAAAATTAGTTATTGCAATTATTTTGAAGGTGTTTAATGAAATGCCTGCTTTAGAAGATTTACATGAAAAGGATAATTCTTACCTATCTATGGATGACTGTATGAGAGTAACTAAATTGCATTTAAATGCAATTAAGAAGCTTATAGTGGATGAATTTGATAATGATACGGTAAAGGGAATATAGTTATCTTTAGGTCTTCTCAATCCATTGGAATTACTCTTTTAAAAGACTTCCTGTATTCCAAACAGATTAGAAAGAAATTAATGGAATTTTGATGATTATTTAGAGTTTATAAATAATTTTGTTTGTATCTCCATATATACAAAACTAAAAAATTTAAGCAAATCTAAAAGTTCAAAAGGGTAAATGTCCAGTTGGCGGTCTACATGTCCGCAAAGAGAATCTGCTATTTTCTTTCCTTTTCTTGCATTTTTTGCGTTGGGAAACGTGCTCCGTTCATTTTTCCTTTTCTGTCATTTTTTCTTCTCAATACAGTATGTTTCCCTTTCCTACTTTCAAAATAAAAATAGGTAATACCTCTAATTTAAAAAATTATTTTTTTACAAATTATAAATATTAGATTATAAAAATTACAATGATAAGCCCAAAAATAAGCCCAAAATAATAATTTAAAAAATTTTAAACAATATTTCAAGAGACACCTTTCTACGTTAACTTTCGAGTTATCAGATCGATATCGAGTAAAGATATAGGCCCAGATTTATATCCATCCTACTCCCAGTTTCTATTATGGAGTAGGATGTATTTTAAATAAATCTATTTGAGAATGTTACCCAATATTTATAATTTGTAAAAAAATAATTTTTTAAATTAGAGGTATTACCTATTTTTATTTTGAAAGTAGGAAAGGGAAACATACTGTATTGAGAAGAAAAAATGACAGAAAAGGAAAAATGAACGGAGCACGTCTCCCAACGCAAAAAATGCAAGAAAAGGAAAGAAAAGAGCAGATTCTCTTTGCGGACATGTAGACCGCCAACTGGACATTTACCGTTCAAAAGTTCATAAGTTTTAACAATTTAAATTTTCAGAAAAATAACCAATCTGAAAGTAGCACTTCCACAAATATTCCAACAAAATCTAAATTAACCATTAGCCTTGAAAATATAAATAAAAACAAATTATTCGCTTTAACAAAAGCGAGGATGCGTAAAGTACTTGGAGATTTTTTGTTGGAAGAATTGGAAATAAATCATCCTGTTCTGTTGAAGATTGGTTGGTAATCTAAACATTTTATTTATTAAAATGTTATCCGATAGTTATTTCAGTTCTAGTAATTCAGATTTTTCAAAACAACACAACAATCCCTCATCCCATTACATGAGTAAAGTACTTGGAGATTAAATATTTTTTAATACTACCTTAGTTGAGAAAATTTATACATCCTCATAAAGAGGACACGCCCAAAACGGAGATTAGTATCACACGAGATTATATCTTCCCAGATTAGTATCACACGATTCCGCTTATCGAGCTATGAAGATTGGTACCAAAATTGACAAGGGCCAGACATTTTTCAGCAGGTTAGTATGGCTTTGCGCCGTTATGTGCTGTGCCCCTCGAAAAGATATAAAATTGTTAACTAAAGCAATATCTATAATTTTGAAATTTTTTTTTAATTTTAAATCTAATTAGATGCTCTTTCTACAATGGATTATTTCAATCTCTACAAAAGCATTTTAACCCATAGTCTAGGCGACTTGAAAAGTCTAAAAAATGAATTACATCTTTATTTTATTTTTATTTATGCTGATATTTGTGAAAATACAAAAAAATTTTATAAAGAAGAGATGGGAGTTAAAGAAATTAATGAAATTAAAAAGGTTGTAAATAATATAATAAAGAATTCAAATGCCTTTGAAATTGACGAATCTACAGGGAAAAAATTAAATATAAAATCCATCCAAAAACTAATTTTACGGTGGAAAAAAGTATTAAATATTCAAAATAAAGATAAATTTAAAAAATTATTCAGTAATTATTCAGATAATTCTGATATTTCTAAAATGAGAATTTTGTTTAGTTTGTATCATGCAAAGTTTGTTTTAATTTTAAACTTTATTTATAAAATCCAATTCCGAGATTTTTAAGTTATTAAGAAGCTAGACTTTGCCCTATCAAGTCAAAATAAATAGAAAAACCGGACCATATCTGTCACGAAAATTATCCTAGAACGAACCGAAGAACCTCATTAAAACCCTATTACCGTATATACTCTATTAATTACTCTGGGTAATTATTGTTTCTACCTCATCTGGAGAGGGTAATTGATAGAGATTATTTTAGGAAGGCTAATTATAACTATTTTTAAGGGAGTAATTATTGTTTCAGCCTTTCGCTGGGGGGGGGGGGTAACTAATAGAGTTGGGGTAATTATTTGAGGGAGAATAATTAGTAGAGTATTACGGTATATTTAAAATATTTAGTTTATCAATATTAATTTTTAGTTTGCTAATTAAAATTAAAAATGAGAATAAACAAATTTATGAAGAATTTTTAAAATTTTTACAAAAAACTATTGGAGCAAAAACACGTTTACGTCGACTTTTACTTGGAATTGAAGTTGGAGCAATGGATAAAAAATACCCATTATTAGACCTTCCTATTTATCCAAATGAATATTCTGATCTAATTCCTTTAGTTAATATTGGTATGTACTCATTTGCTCATAATTTATATTTCAATGATTGAAACATGATGTGCTTACAAAAAGCGTCTTGCGTATTGAAGAAGAAAATTGCATTAAGAATGAGGAGAAAAGATTTTGTTTCGCCTTTTTTTGAATGTTATTTTCTTACGCAAGACTCTTTTTATGTAAGAACAGCATAAATGTTCCTAAATTTTGAATTTTAGTCGTAAACCAAATTAAAAATTAGGATTCAATTTTGGATTTTAGGAAGGCTTGAAAAAATATAGGGGCAAGAACTATTTTGTAATTTTCTCGTCGGGTTTTAAATCAAAAGCTCATGTCCCGGGGAAAGAGAGCGGTGTTAGGACCGAAAAAGCCGGGGATTCTCGATCAGTTGCTATATTTTATTCAACTTAAAGCTTATGAATAGATTTAATTATTTCTATTTTTTCTTCTTTAATTTGATTAAAGCAGGGGTAATGATTTTTCAAATTATTAAAGCAAAATCAAGTCAGAAAACCGTGGAAAATTTTATATATTAGTCGCTTAATTATTAATTTTTTAAGATTTAAATCAAACAGAAATATTAGACAAATTAGCTGTCTATTATATAGAAGGGCTAACCAATTTAGACGAAGTTGCTAATTTAAAAATATTTTATAGTGCTTCTATACTTGCACAAACATATTTGTTTGATGAAACAAAAGAAAAATTAAATAAAACAAAAAAGAATAAAAAAAATAAGAAAAAGGCTTCAAAAAATCAAAAGTTTGACGAAAATAGTTGGATTAGTTATAAAAAAGGAATGTTTGTAAGAGTAGATTCCATAATTGATGAGGATTTAGAATATTGTATTTCTGTAGGGATTGGAGAATTAAATTTTCTATATTATTTAATAAATATTAAAAAAATGGTGGCTAAAGAAGAATTTAATCTGGTTATTTTTTAATATAAATGTTAAAATTTATTCTTTAAATTATGAAAAAATAAATCACTTTATATGCACTAATTCTGTTATGAGCCTATTAGTGTTGTGATCTGAGGTCATTTTTCGGAAAGTTTCCGTCATATGTCCCGGAAACCGATTCGGACAAATGTTAAGTCATTCGAAAGAGCTCAACGAGTTGAGTCGAATGACACCAAAATTAGCTTGGGGACTCACCTATGGGCCGAGATATAGGTCCCCGTAAATCGAAAAACCATAGGGGGGAGGGACATATGACTGAATTTTACCCATTATTCT
The DNA here is from genome assembly GCA_036172955.1 of Meloidogyne arenaria. NCBI lineage: Eukaryota > Metazoa > Nematoda > Chromadorea > Rhabditida > Meloidogynidae > Meloidogyne > Meloidogyne arenaria. The sequence goes on from JARQAB010000043.1 coordinate 2,593,912, forward strand.
ATATAAGATTTTCAAATTTTATAAATTTGGTCGATTTATTGGTTTCTCCCTGCTAGGCATGGTTGAAGGAATAATGGGTAATTGAATAAATTAAAAATTAGATTAGGAGAATATACAGAGACTGTCGGCCACAGATACCAAATCAAACATAATTACCACGTACCTTAAAGAATAATAAATTCTAGATAATATTTAATCCATTTAGACTGATAAATTAACAAATATAAAAGAACAACTTAATATTATCCGAACGACTCATCAAGACATATTCTCTACACTTATTGTTGAAAATCTAGAATTTTCGAAAAGATATGAAAGTAAGTTATAAAATTGGAGAATTTCAAAGATTGTTGTAGACTATTAATTAACGTAGATCGCTAAGATAATTATGTCTTTGTAATAACAGTTCGCGAAATAATTAGCCTTTTGAGACAGTGATTTTCTAAAACTCTTAAGGAAAAAATGTGCGTGAAACTAATCAGGATATTCGAAATTTTTGGCTCGTAGATCAGATCTGCAAAACTTATTTCGCTCTGCATTTCTAGTCATAAGTTTGTTTAACGTTGTTATTAGGACATACATATGTTTCAAAATCGCCTCTGATAATAAAATATTATGTTATCTAAAATATAATTAATTTAAGAAATTGAAGAAAACCAAGAAATTGGCAAATTAATGTATGATATTCTCATTCCAGTAACTGATGAGATTTTGGTATGAATTAAATATTTAAGTAGGTAATTTAATATTTAAGGAAAATGAATATATTCGATGCCCAGAAGATGACAAGGATATTACTTGTAATTAATTACATATACAGTCGGATCTCAGTTGTACGCCATTTAACATTAGACATCTAATTCTAACATTAGATTTTTTGTTGGCCTATAGGAGATCTCGAGGTGTCTTACAACTGAACTTCGACAATATATTTTCTAAAAATTCATAAACTTTATTAATTACTAGATAAAGAAGAAACTCAATTAATTAGAGAATATCTAACTGAACCAAAAGATGTCCATATTAAATTAATTAATGCAAGCTCGCTAGCCTTACATTATGAAATTAAAATAAGAGAAATTATTAAACCATTAAAGGATTCAAAATTGAGAACAAAAATTATAGAAGATTTACTCGAGATATTAAAAATAAAGGATCCAAGTGAAAAACTTTGCCGTCTATATTTTATTTTAGATGGTGATATAAAAAAGATATTAAATTATGAAGAATATGAGGAGGAATGGACAGATTATCTGAATAAATTTGATCTTAAGGTAAAATTCAAATACAGTATTTCCTGTTAATTTGATTTCCCCGCCAAAATATTATCTTCTCCATTCCGTCCCACCCCAATGCAATAAGCGAAGCCGCGTGACTTCCCCGCCAAAAATATCATCTTCCCATTCCGGCCCACTCCTCTGGATTATAACGAAGCTGCAAATAATTCTCAAAACGACATGGTTAGGGTTACCTTATCAAAAATTCCCCCTGTCCACAACCCCAAACAATGCAACTTTTTATAATAATTTTCTTTCTCTTTCCACAAAATTAAATTTAACAATTTTTAAATCACAAGCTTTGATATGCTCTGATATTCTCAAATTTTTTAATTTTTAAAAATATCAACAGATTTACGCCAGTGGTCCAACATTAGAAAGCACAATGTATAGCAAAGAAAATATTGATATAACGACAATAGATATAATTTTCTTGTATGATCTGAACAAAACTGGACTTGAAAAAATTATTTTTAATTATCTCGAATTTTTGATTGCTAAATATCCTGATATGCAAAGTTTCTTTTGCAATAATGGAAGGACTATGGAGGAACGCTTTGGATATTTAATGTTATTTAAGGAACGGCTTATTAATTTAATTGGCATTGAACAGTTGAAGAAATTGGAGATGAAATATCCAGAAATTTTGAGAATAGGTTAGTTGTAGAGATGTCCAAAACTTTTGTTTTTGAACCTTAAAATATGAACCTATTTCACACATTTTTGGGCCTAAAAGTGCATAACCCATTTATTAGACACTAAGGTTGGTATGGATATTCGGATCCGATATCCTACCGAAAATTTTCGGATATCCGGTCTTTTTTCGGATCCGAATCCGCCAACCTTATTAGACACACACAATTTATTTCTTCAATTACATTTTTTCTATTAGATTTTATGGAAAAGAATGTTACTATTTCGTATTATGAACAATATGTCCAACATCCGTTAGACTCTTCAATCTCTATCGAGGCCATTAAATCATTAAATACGAGATTTTTATTAGGCAAAATAACATATCAATATTCGTTAATTGACATAATCGTTGAGGAAAATAATTATTTACATAATATTTTTAAAGAACGTTTGGATTGGGCAGTAAATAAAATATATCACAAATTTAATGGGGGTTTTTATTCGGATGAGAAATTGTGTTTTATGGTTGAATTTATTAAAATACTAGAAAAATGTATGAAAGTGAGTAGTTATTTGTAAATAAAGCTAAATTTGTCAGCTGCATAAATAATTTTTTTGAAAAAGTGTAATATCATATGGACCTGAAATGCTTTTAAACTTATTTAGTACAACATTTGTCTGCCACAAGATTAATAACGAAGCTAGGAAAGTCAGACCACGTGAATGTTTGTTATGTGCCAGGATCTGAACCCCAACATTTTCAATCCTAAGTCCAATCGAGGAAAATTTTACCCTACCGCAACCATGCCAGACCTCTTACAAACACGAACTATACTTTGGTTCAAATTGTTTGTTAAACTAAACTCGTTTTAGATTAACTTGCAATTCGAAAGTCGTATACTTCTGGGACAAGTAAGGGTTCACGAGAACTTTTGTGCGAAATAATAAAAATTGTGGAATAAAAAAGTTATTGAAAACTGTGTCAAAATTTTATTCCATCTAAATTTAACACAAAAGTTCAAATAGATTAACTTGGTAATTAAAATATCAAGCTATTTTAATTATTAACAAGTCTTGCTTTGAAAAAATTTACTTGATAAAATTATGTAAAGCTACATATAACAAACAATTTACAGATAGCAATTACCAATCCGAACCAAGCAGCTTTATTAATTAATATCTGGACTGGTGCATTTTGTAGAAGAGAACAAATCCTTAAAAAAGCATTAATGGAAGTACAAGAATTGGTGTCAAGTCTACATTTTAATTTTTTAAAAGACTTTTCTTCACAAATATTGCAAAAATGCACCCAACCTGGAATGCTTTCTAAACTTGATTTACTCAGTCCTAATGTGACAATTCAAGAATTTTATGAAGTTGATAGTTAGTAGTTAATTTATATTTTACAGTAAATAGAGTAACAGTAACTTAGGCAGTAATTAATGCCTATAAACGATATTTTTTATATGTATGAGACCAGTGGGGGAATTGTAGGAGAGGGGTGTAGGGGAGGAGGATCAAAAGACTGACAGCCTATTATTCGACTTGGATCATATCTCCAAGCTGACAATATTAATCTGTTTAGAAAACAGATTAATAACCCCCGCCTCTAGGTGAATCATCCTTACAATTAAAAACATTTTTATAATTATTTAACATTTAATAGAGCCTCAGGTAGCAGACAAAAATGAACTAATAAACAATTTAGTTGATAGTTTCAAAAAATTAAATTTGGAGGAAGGTTTATCAACAGAAAATAATGAAAATAAAATCGAAAATTCAAAATCTCCTTTCAAAATAAAAGATGACAAAAAAGCAGAAATTCTGGAGAGTAATACTAAATCGCTTCCTGAAAAACCAGAAATGATTGAACAAAAGATAAATATAGGTTAGAAAATTTTATGTAATAAACATTTTTTATGATTAATTTAAAAAATTTTGTTTTGCTGAAACAATGCTATGAGATTTAATTTTGAATTTTGGGGATTTCATTAAATTTTTATTTAAAAATGAATTTAAAGGGCATTGCTAGGAACGCTTTTTTATCATCTGATAATTCAGAAAATATGCAAGAGTAACCTCAGTATGACCATTTATATTTAAATAAAATACGTATGAATCTGAATGTACCTTAATGAATCTTAACGTATAAAACTATACTAAGAAAGAATTTATTCACTAACCTAATAATTTCTAAAAAATCATCAGTCCTCCTATTATTTTTTATTTAAATATTTTTTTTCGAAATTAAGATTAATAATTTAGAATCTAAATTAATAGAAAAACCTTCAACTACAACTAAGGCCAAATTGTCTAAGAAAAAACGAGATCAAGAGAAAAAGAAAAATTTAGAATTGAAAAATTTAGAGGAAAAATCTGTGGAAGAAATTTCAGATAATAAAATAGAAGAGATTGAAGGGGAGGGTTTGACATCAAGTCAATCAAAAATAATTAATAAAAATACTATAATCAAGTCTTTAGGTGAAGATACAATAAGCAAAGATTTAGAAGACGAAAAACTTGAGGGAGCTAAAATAGAGGAGCAAAAAACAGATAAAAAGTTTGTTTGAAATAAATAATATTTAAAAATAAATAAATATTTATTCAGGCCTATAATAAATAATTTAGAGGATAAAATTACTAAGTCCTCTAAAGGTAAAGGTAAAACAAATGTTAATAAAAACATTAAGGCAAAACCTGGAAAAAAGGATAAAAAAGAAGTTATTAATAAAATAATTAAGGAAGATGATGAATTAAAGCAAAATAATGAGTTGACAGTGTTTGTGCAAAATAATGAGGTAATTATCCATATCTCTAAGACTAAGTCTGGGGTTTCTGAATATCCTAAACCGAAAAAAGCCTAAAAATTTTGAATTTGGTTTCGGTTGCTTGATATTTTCCATTAAATTATAACTCAGCCATGAGGGCTTTCAACATCCGAGAATTGTTTATGATTAATCGAACAAAAATACTTTCGTCTAATGCAGCATGATAGCCTATTGCCAACAGAAAAGTTAAATTATAAATCATTTATCTTTATAGCTCATTGATGTATTAACAGAAAAAAAGCATTGGAAGAATCTTAGAAAATCTAATTTTATTATTGATAGAACTGTTAGTTTAGAAGAAGCAATTGCTGACATAAAGAAAATTGTTGAACTTTGGGTAAATAAAAACTTGGAAAAAATTAACAAATATTTTTATTTTCAGAATAAAAATGCTTTTACATTAATTTCTGGTTCGTATCTATTAAATATAAATTCTGTAGAATCTGACGTTGATTTTATTGTTGTATTACCATTTAATTACAATGATAATAATGGTAAATTTGTAACAAAAATAATGTTGGATGATGAATTTATGGGTATTAGATCTGAATGTAATTTTGAAAAAAGGGAGGAATGTAGTGAAAAGAAATCGTTATACTGTGTTTTATGCGAGGTAATTAATAATTAACATAATGATATGTCTCAAGTTTTCCTATAGGACCATTTCAGAAAAAAATTCGTTTTCCATACGATTAGTATGGAAAACGAATTTTTATGAAAACGAATTTTTACTTGCCGAAAAAAATAATAAATGAAAATAAATAACCAATCGTGTGCTGTGGCACAGTCGATTGTGCCTCTGTCTTGGCTCATTCCATGATGGTTCAATTCCATTTCTCATCCAATGAATTCCATTCCCCATACAAAAAACGCTCATTGAAAATTCAAATTATTTTCCGATAAATAGAAATTATTAACTTAACTATTTTTTATTTTAATAAATAGAGCAAAGCAACATCATGGCTTAGAAAAATTACAGCGGGTGTCAGTGAAATAAATGCAACAATTTATAATTATTCTTTCGATTTAGCCTTTATTGCTTATCCTTGGGAAAGAAATTCTGAACAAGTTTTGAATTTTATAAAAAGTGAAGAAAGTTTAAAAAAGTTAAATGAAATAGATAATTTTATTTTAAACTTTACTCAACAATTCGGGACGAATCTGCAATTTGATCGTTTTGGAATGATTAATTCTTTATCCGGTTCATGATTTTATAAATATTTTTTTAATTAAAAATTTAAACAAATTTAAATTAATTTAAACAAATCTTAAAGACAATTTATCTAATAGATAAAAGCCATGTCTTTAATCCAAGCACATGATCATTGTGGCTCCGTTAATTGAGCGAACACACCCATGGGACGCAACCTCCTATAAAGTAAAATCCCATTTTTAGTCTCATTACTAGGATTGTCGGTTCCTGGAAATTCTTCGAATATCCGAAATCGAACTGAAGAATCGAACAGAAAAAGTCGTTTCGGTCAAGAACCGACAATCCTACACATTACCTATGCTAAAATATTTATTTTCATAAGATTTGGAAGTAACTAAAAATTAATAACAAATACATAAATTTATGTTTTTAATTTTAGGTTATCGTGCTAATATTCGAATTAACGAACTTATCGCAGAGAATAAAGATAAATTTCGGCTAGCATTATTAACATTAAAACTATGGGCAAGAAGTTAGTTTAATAATAATATTTCAATTTTTGTTTTTAAACTTTTGCTATAGATAGTTTGAATTATATTTTGTTTCGATCAAAAGTCTTTCCTAGACTTTATTCTTATTGAAATTCTATTTAATTTTAATAATATTTTAACAATTTTTTAACTCGATTAGGATTTCACAAAAATTCAAATTTTAATTTATTTCAAAGTTTTGTATTTCCAAACTTTCTATGCTAATTCCAGATCATTTCATTTATAATGGAAAACTCGGCTTCTTTAGTGGCACTTCATTAACCATTTTGGTGACAAAAATAATTTGTAATTTTAATTCAACAAAAATGACAATTTATCAGATATTAGCAAAGTTTTTTGATGTTTACACATATAAAAGGATAAATAATTTGTTTGTTTATATACATACCTAATTAATCTTGTAATATAAAGCATAAAATCCGATCACAATTTAACAAAGGCTATTGTTATAATATAGTGTTGCGCCGGAGGTTCCGGTTCCGGTCTTGAACCAAAAAATTTGTTTTGGATCCGGTTCCGACCAAATTTTCGGTTCTGACACAACACTATATATAATTATTGGGAAGATTTTTACAAAGTTTCAAATATTAGCAGGATAATAAATCTTTTATAAATACCAATTTCCCACTTTCCATCAATTTCTTTAACCTCCGGGTTTTGGATTCCCCTCTGGTAGAATATATTGTACCAATTAGAAACAAAATTTTTCAAAAATATTCTTTTATTCAGAGATGACGATAGCAATAATAAGCAAAAAATAGAGGAACATCTAGAAAACGAATTGGAACCAATTAGTATAACTGAAGAACCAATTATCATTCTTGAAGAAACTAACAAAAACATTGAAGAATTACGTGAAGCAATAGATTGGAATGAAACAAAAGAGAGAGAATCTCGAAATAAACTTTATATAAATAATACAGAAAATGTGTTGAGAGACCAAATAATTGAAACACAAAAATTTTTAGAAAAGGCAATTTCCCCTGTTGTAAAACAAATTTTAGAAAAAGAAATAAATGAAAAACAGTTATTATTGGAAAAAGTTTTGGAAAAGAATTCAAAAATGGAAAAACATACAAAATTAGTTTGGCCAATAATAACACCTGGATTGCCTAAACAAAATGCCGGATTTAATATTAATATGTCCACAAGGAAAATAATTTGGAGAGAAATGAAAGGAGGTAAGCATAAGGAATTCCGTCTTCCTTATTTTTGCCTTCATCCGCTGACTTACATTTCTACTAACAGCCATTATTTTTTAATATACCGTAAATGCTCTAATAGAACCACACTTCCTATTTGAAGCACACCCTACGAGGGGATCGAAAAATAGGAGCACATGTGGTTCTATTAGAGCATTTACGGTATGTAGGTATTTATTCTCCTGGGTGTTAAAAAAATTATTTTTCTGCATTACTATTATAAAAATCTTAAAATTTAGCGTATGATTTTATGAAGACAAATATAAAGAATGCGTTGAAGGCAAAATCAAAGATAGCTAAAAATCTTGATGGGAACCATTTAAAAAATCAATGGGGAGGTTTGATAAATGGTGTTGAATTTAAGGATAAAGTTAGTTTAATAATTAGTTATCAAAATCGACTCTGATTAAACCTATAATCTTTTAAGTATGATCAATTTCTCGCTATTGTCTGCACCTATAACCCCACAAGTGAATATGGAGATGAATTTTGTGATTTTTCTACTACACGTATCCGTCTTCAATTATTATTTTCAATTGAGACAGAAATTGATGCTATTTGTCATGCAAATTTACAAAAACCTATTCGAGATAAGAAGCAATGCCCAAAAGAATTTAGGAAAAAAGGATGGGTATGCATAATTTGGCTAGTTGGAATTGATTTTGGAATTAATGGAAAGGATAAAAATATTTCTAGTCAAAATTTGGTAAATATTAGTTAAATTCCAATTAAACCATATTTCTCTACAGGGTGGGGCAAAAGTCCGGCGACAAATGTTTTTAATAAAATCTATTGTAAAAAAATTTATTTAAGATAAAAAAATGATAAAATATAATCAATAGGATATAATAATCATTTCATTAAAGTAATTGCGCAAAGACTCCCCCTGACTCTCGCTTTATTTTGGTATATAATATTAGCTGAATTTCTCTTAAAATTTTAAAAATATTTTTTCATTTAAATCTTTTTTATCTCTATATAATAATTCCCGTTCTGATGTTAATGAAAAACAAATACGATTCCTTTCTAAATTTTATTACACACACTAATACGACTCTTACTCCTGAATATCGTCGTAAAAAGTTATTTAAACTGCCAATAAATTTTAAGAAATGTTTAATCCTTGAATTTGAAAAGTTCTATTTATTTAAATAATTGAAATTCAATTTAGGTCCTTGAAGATAAAGAAAATATATTCAGAGATGATAAAGGAAAACAAATTTTGGAAGAATTTAAAGAAAAAATTATTTCCTCATATTTGCCCCGTAAAAAGGGAGTTTATTCCTATCTCTCAAAAATGTCAGAAGAAGAAAGGGATGTAATTATGTCCCAACTTGGAATTGAAGTAAAGTATTTGAAGAAGGATGAAGTAATTGAATGGATGTTGAATTAATTATAATTTTTTAATGTTTATTTATATAAGTTTGTAAAATCTAGAATTTATTGTTTTTTATATTCGGTACTTTTAAAGAAGACAGTGCCCGATGACTTTTTTGGTAAATATGTAAAAATGGACAGTCTATAAAAAAGTTTATAAAACTCATCAAGCTGTGTCGAATGACACCAAAATCAACGTGATTGGACAAGAATTGACAAACGATATGACATAAGACGCCAACTCATATAGGCTTAGTTAATGTCATATCGTTTGTCAATTCTTGTCCAATCACGTTGATTTTGGTGTCCTTCGACACAGCTCGATGAGTTTTATAAACTTTGATTGATGGGCTGACCAAGGCACCGGGCACTGTCTTCTTTACAAGTGCCTTATATTCTTACAAGTGATAAAGCTGTTCTATTTTTAAAAAATATCCAGACACAGATATAATTTTATTATTTTTTTGTGGTTCAATTTTGATTAAATTTTGCAGTTTTCAAAGATCAAAACCAATAAAATTGATAATTTAACATAAAATAAGAATATATTTTTTATATTTAAAGTAAATAAAATTATTTTAAAATACTTTTAAATTAAATTATAGACATTAGAGAATAATTGATATTTAGTCACCTTTGTATAATAATTAAATTTATTTCAAAACATATACTACACATCTCAAAAGATTACATATTATTCCAAAATTTTATTACTTTTTTGAAATTAAATTTGCAACCAGCAATATTTAAAGACATTAAGGAGTGTCTGTTTTGAGAATTTTTAAAATTCTTAAAACAATTTCAATAAGGAACTTGTATTTAAATTGAATTATTTTATTAAATAAAATGATTAAATGTCAATATATAAAATCTTCAGAAATTACCTTGAGGCTATTTATTGTTTCTATTAATGTCTTCTAGATTTTTAAATGCATCGTTACCGTATAACCTGTATTAATTGCCCTCTCTCAAATAATTACCCCTCTTCCATTATTACCCCCTCCAGCGATAAGTTGAAACAATAATTACCCCCAAACAAATGCCCTAAAACACGTTGAAATTTCAAACCTCATATAATTACCCTCCCTCGATTTATTACTCCCTCCAGCGGCAGGTCGAAACAATAATTACCCAGGGTAGTTATTAAAGGATATACGGTAACTACTTAACACCGAGAACCCTGTGAATCAAAATTATAAGAATATAAAATATATAATTTTAAATTTAAATTAAAAAATTGTGAAATAAAATAACATTTAATACACTCCTCCACATAACTATACAGCCACACTATTTTTCTAAAATTTTCCAGCTTAAATATGAATTTGGAAATTTATGCATTTGAAAATAATAAACAAGCAGCAAATAGACCGATTACTATGCTTTTTCAGTATTTATTAAGTTTTATTCAGTTATTTTCCACTTTACCTGACAAAATAACCTCCACATAACTCCACATAGCTACTTGTATTTTCGACCTTAGGGGTATTCCGAAAAATCTACAAAAATTCCTGTAAACATATACATTGATATGTATATCAATTATACATTTTAAATTTTACTGATAACAAAATTTTTATAAATTAAAAAAATCCTTTCTATAAATACATATTTAAAATATTTTCTAAGCTCAAAAGTAGCAGGATCACCAACATTTTTGGGAAATTCTAAAACTAGGATAAAAATAAAAAATAAAATTTTTTCGATAGTTAAGCAAGTATCAATAATTTTGTATCTTTTACATAAATTGTAAAATTTATTCTAATTAAAAAATTAATTAGTATAAAAATTACAAATTTAGGTAATATGTTTAGATAGAAAATAGAATGTGGGTGCTTTATTTTTCGTTATAATTTTCACAAAAATTTTCCAAAATTTAATATTAAAAAATTTTTTTAAAGTATATATTCTCATATGGTTCAGAAATTTTTATTTCTAATAAAAAATTTAAATTTAATTTCAAACTCAAAATATGCAAAGTTAAATAGGTATGTATATTTCTAATTAGATATTTATTTTTGTATTTTAGTAATTTTGTTTTTTATTTAGTAATATTTGTATTTTACTCACCAGATTTATAGTTTAATTTATAAAATAAAGTTATTTTTGGCTTTAAGAATTTATTTTCTATTTTTAATTAGAATAAATCGTACAATTAAATTTTTTTCGAATCTCGTGTCTTTTCTTTGTCTCAAAACTTTCCTTTCTTCTTTCAACATTTATCATTTATTTAAATTTATTTTAAAAATTATTTTAAGAAATTTACATCCACAGTTTAAGCACGCAATATTTTATGTTTTATTCTTGAAATTTTTTTTGTTTAATTTAGTTCCTTTGTTTAAAAATTATTTTATAAATTGAGAATTTTAAATAAAATTAATTATTCTTTAATTAAAATATTTTTTAACTTCAAAGAAAATTCTTAAGAAAATTTAAAAAAAATGATTCGAGAGGTAAACGAAGCTAGTGCAATCTCTGCTTTCTGTATAGGCTTAACCCTCAATTGTATATTAATTTGGCTAATTATTCGAAAAAGTCCAAAAGAGATGCGTGTTTTTAGTCATATTTTGATGCAGACATGCTGTGCCGATTTAATTATGTTAACAATAAATTTGTTGGCACAACCGGTAATTGCATATTTAATGAGCTTAAGTCATTAAGTTTTTGGATCTGTGATGTCACAAGCTGAGGAAAAAATTTTCAAAATTTTCTTTGAGCGGTTTTCAGAATTTGGGTAACGGGTTTTGAATAAACATGTTATCCCTGTCTTCGATTTGGGATTCTTATAAACTAACTTTATTATCATTTCTGACTTGCATCTATCTAGAAGTACATATTCGTTCATAGCTTTATAACAATGAAACATCTTACTTGAAACTAACACATCCACTGATCTTTTCTTAAGTTGGGGGTTCCAAATTTCTTAAATAATTATAAAAATATTTTATAAATAAACAAATTTCCTTAGATTTATGCTTCTGATGAGGGCGTTGGCATTGTTATTTTGAATGGTCCAATGCGCCATTTAGGCACTCTTCCACAAAATTTGATTTTGTTTATTTGGGATAATTGCTTTTTCTTCTCCTTTTTTGGATTTGCAGCACAATTTATTTATCGTTATTTAATTTTAAATAGGTATTATTAATCCTTAAAATAATTTAAATCATCGGATAAATAAATTAAAATTATACGATAAACTTTTATTTATTATACTAAATTCATAATGAATAAATTATGCGAGGAAGGAGGGAGAGACTAGACTAGATGGGCATAAATTTATTACAAAAAGTGCCTTCACCTTTTCGCGTTGATAAGGTCTCAGGATCATTCATAGGGCCCAGGAGGAGGAGGATTAAACTTTAGCTACTGACTAAACTTCTCTCCTACTATATAATTAATTAACTTAAATTATTTTAGAAATATAAACATATCATCAACACAATATTTTATTGCTTTAATTTGTATCTTATTTCCAACCGATTTCGTCCTAGCATCAATACTTTATGTAGCTGGGTTACCACAAGTTGGTAAAGATAAGTGTTGCTCTAATCCAGTGATATTACAATTATTGGAATGTGATAATGGAGATAAAATTCAATTGGCACAGAGCGCTGTAATTAATTTTTATTTAATCAAAATTAATTTAAATCATTCTCCAAATTTAAATAAATCTTTAGGGAGGATTTTATTCAATTGCCTGGATTGTTGTCTCGATTTTTATAACCACAGCTTATTCAACTATATTCTGCTGTGCTTATGCTATTCGCCGATTTGTGAAAGAACATATAAAAAATACAAAAACTAAAGTTAGCGAAATTAATGATCAGTTAACTTTAAATATGATAATTCAGGTAAATAAATTAATAAATAAATATTTAAATTTATTTTTTAGTCCCTTTTACCTCTTCTTGCAATTATACCTGTATGGACAACATTAATTTCTTCATTATTTAATGCTAATTTTTCTACTGTAGATTCTGGGCCTTTACAAGTTGTAAGTTTAACTTTAAATGTCCTAAAATATTCACCTTCTCTAATATTATGTATATCATTCAAACCCCTTCAATAAGCGGTAACTGATTTGCAGTTAGAAGGATCAAGTATGATCATTCAAAAAGTTATAAAGCGATTAATGTAAAAATCGGCTTGCAATGTTTTACTGAATGATCAGACTTGATCCATCTTGTAGGAAGAAGGATACCGCTCATCGAGGATTTCTAAAGATATAATAATTAATCAGATTTAATCTAGGCCAAAAAAGTTATATTCTTATAATGCTTAGCTTGCCTTAAGCTGACCACATCCATTAATTCCCCTCCTTTATCTTAAATATATTTGACATTTTATTATTAATAATTTTATGAAATTTTATTATTTTTTTTCAAAATTAAGATGATGCTTGTCCGTTTGCCAATTCATTGGATAGCTGTCTTAAATCCAGTTGTGACCATTTTAACAGTTAAACATTACAAAAGTGCTATACAATCCCTAATATTGCATGGAACAGCCAAAGTACATTCAACAACTTCACAGCATACTCAGCAAGTTTTGGGAACTAATCAAAATGGAAATGTTATCATTTATCACACTCCGCAAAATAAAATGGTACCAAAGTCCCCCCTAGTCTGTCAGAAGTCTACTACGTCGCCTGGAAATTTGCCTGTGTGTTATTGAATGAAAATTAACGAGCGATGTGATAATTCTTATTTTAATTTACATTCGAGATATACCGATATGTTAATTATGATTTTAAACTAGAGTACGTCCGAGTCGGGTCGAGTACGAGTATACCCGACTCGATCTCTCGACTTTTTTACAACTTTACTCGTACTCGATACTCGAGGTCTTAGTACTCGGCATTACTCGTACCCGAAAACTTCATACTCGACGTACTCGGTGTAAATCGAGTATTTTTATGCCCCTATCTGCGGCGCAAAATGGAAGATTTTTGGCTTAAGGATCTTCCAAATTTCCCAAAATTTTCGCCTGCGGCGCTGAAAAGGAAAGAAATTCTGTCCTTGGCCTTCCAAATTTCTCAAAATTTTCGCCTGCGGCGCTGAAAAGGAAAGAAATTCTGTCCTTGGCCTTCCAAATTTCTCAAAATTTTCGCCTGCGGCGCTGAAAAGGAAAGAAATTCTGTCATTGGCCTTCGAAAATTCTCAAAATTTTCGCCTGCGGCGCCGAAAAAGGAAGACTTGTGTATATTGGAGGATGTGAATGGACTTGGGTGGATTTTAGTGATAGTCGGATATTTCAAGGGAAGGATCTGGCCTTCCAGAACTTGGGTGTTCCTCTTGGCCCTCAGAAATTCTCAAAATTTACGCCAGCGGAGCGAAAAGAGAGGGATAGAGCTACGGATCTCGTGATTACCTTTCGACGACATACCTAATCCAATGATATCCCAATTAATCTCTCGAATTTCCCAGATTTTGCTCTTAATACACCCAAATCCCATGATAACCAGCCCAAATCCCGCTTAATCCCTTGATATCCATCTCATTCCTCTGTTATCACTTATATCCGCATAACCTACACAAATCCCCCGAAATTATATTATCCATTGAATTTCCACCCGAAGTCCGGAGACAACATGGATCTTGGGTGATATCATGGAATTTCGGTGGATTAAGAGGGATATCGGCGGATTAATGAAAATAACTTGGATTTGTATGATGATCCCCTGCATCAATGTCATCAAATGCTCAATACCCTCATTTATGATGAATAAAAGTGTTGTTTTTATTAAAATTATTTTAAAATACCGTTTTATAAAAATTACTCGTTTTACCCGTTTTACTCGTACTCGTACTCGGCCTAAAAATTGAAACTCGTACTCGTACCCGGACTTTTCATACTCGGCTTTACTCGTACTCGGGTTTTTCCAAATTACTCGTACCCGGACGCACTCTATTTTAAACAGATAATCATGATAATCGTTTTTATTTTTAATTTTATGTACGTATACTATTTGTTTGAAAATAAATTTGCAACAAATATTAAAACATTTTAGTTTTTAAAACTTTAAAACAGAGATCGACATTGGGGAAAATGTCCGTTGATTCCCTACATGTCCGCAAAAGGCATTCTGCAAAAAGAATATTCAGAAAATTTCTGAAATATCCGATATTATCCAAAAAAAAAGAAATATAAAACAAGAGATGTGTCTTTTGCTGTGCTATGGATCAGTGTAGAAGATTTTTTTAATTGTTAAAAATAAATTTGATATAAAAATCATAAATTATATATTTTTAGATAAATTAAAGTTTCTATTTCATGTTATAATCTTTGGAATTTTTAACAAAAAGGACCCCATTTTCTAGTCAATTTTTAAGTAAAATTACTAGTACCTTGCTAGAAAATTAATAACTTTAATTTTGATTTCTTGGTAAATCATAGATAAACCTACGTTTTATATTTTTTGAAAAAAAACAAAAATTTTATCACTATTTAAAAAAAAAGTTATGATTTCCAAAATAGGGAGAAATTTTATTAAAATTTCAAAATTCTACATTCTAAACTGTATTTTTATTTGAAAATTTTTCTGAAAAGCGTAAATATCTGTTTTTCTGTCCGGCTATATGAAAGAGACAAATTTAGAGCGGCAAAACACAAAAAATGTTTTTAAATAAAGTGCAGCACAAAACACATTATTAGCCAATATTCAAAAATAACTTTCAAAATACATCCCCTGACTTTTTCACGTGTTCTCAATAAATTTATCTTTCTTTCCATGTCTGCCATCTAATAGTTGTTTATCATTTTATTCAAATTTACTGAGGGCATATGCCTCTCTTCCTCTCACTCCCTCTCGAGGGCATATGCAACTCTTCCTCTCACTCCCTCTCGAGGGCATATGCCACTCTTCCTTTCACTCCCTCTCAAGGGCATATGCCACTCTTCCTCTCACTCCCTCTCGAGGGCATATGCCACTCTTCCTCTCACTCCCTCTCGAGGGCATATGCCACTCTTCCTTTCACTCCCTCTCAAGGGCATATGCCACTCTTCCTCTCACTCCCTCTCGAGGGCATATGCCACTCTTCCTCTCACTCCCTCACAAGGGCATATGCCACTCTTCCTTTCACTCCCTCTCGAGGGCATATGCCACTCTTCCTCTCACTCTCTCTCTTCCTAACATCTATAAAATACTTTTAAAAATTTTGTCAAAAGAGGGGTATGCATACTTTTAAATGTAGCAGCAGGGAAAAAGAATTAGAGATAGCAAATTCGCAATATACATAGAATAACACACACATCAGAATAAAGCCATTAATTTTAATTAATAAATTATTAAAAATTTTTAAAATAATAAAAATATTTTTTAAATTGTAAAATTTAATTTGTTGAATTACCAGAAACCATTTCTCGGATACAGGCTGAGATATTGCAATCATAATTAATTCATTTTTATTTTATTCCCAACACTTTAAAAAACTTTTTAATACCAAATAATAAAAATTTGTTTATCTGATAGCAAAGAGTAACCAATTCGAACTTATATAGGCCTGAGAAATACAGGCCTGACAACATATGTAGGAGAGAAACTGGCCTGAGTTATACATAATTATAATTAAATAAAAGTTTATAATATAGAATATAAAATAATACATACATTTCTCAATTTCCTATGTATTTTTATATTTTTTTAGGAAATGAATACTATTCTCTTTTTCCAACTTACCATTTTATTATTTCTCTTTTTGGAAATATTTGTGGATTGTGTTAAGCCCGGAGATGAACAAGACCATAAAGAACATCAAAATGTTCAGTTAGATAAGGATAAACAAAATTCTAAGATTCAATACAAAGTTATTGCCAAAAATGAATCTAAAAAACACAAGCTTGAACATTCAAACCCCTCAAAATCTCATCAAAAAATGGCTAATGTTGGAGAAAAAACTAATGTTATGAGTAATTATTGGACACCAACTGTATAGACTTTAATATAAATTTTTTTATAAACACTTATCAAAGTAAATTTTCAGAATGAATTTGAATACCATCATCATGTAGTAGACATTGATAATTATGATCAAGCATATTTTTATGCGAAAAATGAATATGAAGTAATCCTTATATATTTTATAAATTATTCTATAAATATTTTGCAGAACCACTTCCTTGATCAGGTTAGTGCCAAACTTGATAAGGATATCGACGATAACGAAGTTGACGATAATTTAGTTTCTGTCAAGCAAAAGGAGTTAGAAGTTGCTCTTGGTGGGGATAAACAAATCAAAGATTCTGGTTCTTATTTTAAAAAATTATTTCCTATTTTTAATTTATTTTTTCCAGATGTTAATTAGAGAAGAAGAAATGCTAAAATTGTTTAAGAAATGAAAACGATACATGATTTTGCCAAGTTTTTTAAAAATATGGCAAACTATTCTCTCGTTTTATTACCATATTTACTCGATTAATTCCCCTGGGGAATTATTTTTTCAACCCATATATAGCATGGAGAATTATTCAAGGAGGGGAATTAATCGAGTAAATACGGTATATACATTTTATATTCCGTAGTTTAGACTTGTAAATTCTGATAAATTAACAAATATAGTGAATTGCTATGTGTTCGAATAGTCTTATAAATCTATTAGCGGAATAAATTGACAATGTAGGCATTCTATTAGTATGGCAACTAAGATGGTTTGGAAAATAGAACGGTTTCCATTCTATTCGAATAGAATTTCAGCCATAAATGGTATATCAGCGAATAGAATTTCAGCTATATTCCCGAGAATTTCTGATGAAAATTATTAAAAGGCACACTTGGAAACGAAACTATTCCAAAGCCAACAAGGTGCTGGCAGTAAGCTTGTTAAAAGAATGAGTAATAGCCAGCAGCAACATTTAAAAAATAAAGAATAGGCAAAATATTAAATATTGCCAAATTAAGGGAAGTGGGAGTTTAAAAATATGATGAAAAACAGAAATTCAAAATATGGATGATTTAAAACGGGAAAAACAGCATTTGAAAAAGCATCGTTGTTTGAACAAATGTCCCACAAACAAAGAGCCAAAGCAATTCAGTTACAGGCCTCAAATAACTAAAATAATAATAGGGAAAAGCGTTTTTGTTAAGGACACACAGAAAAGCCTAGGAAAATAAGGAAATATATATCCTTATTTTTAATTTTTAGTAAAGCGTATATTAGTTTTTTACCCCCACTTAAAATTTTCGACGATTCAGTTTAAATCCCTTTCTGCATTGTTGAGTGTTATTTAAAATAAATATAAATTTTTAACCAATATTTATCAAAATAAAAAACAATTTAAAATTACAAAAAAATTTTTGTTAAACAATTTTTTTTATGAAAAAGGATTTTTATTTCTATTAGCTAAAGGAGATATCATTATACTGTTACCTTTCAATAAATTCAATAAATCATGAACATTAGATAGAACATAAAAAATATTCTTCACTAAAATTTCAACTTCATTTTCATACATTTTTATTTTATTTGATTTAAATTCTTCTTTATTTTCTAATTTTAATTTATTATCTTCAATATTTCCTTTATTTTCCGTCTTCGAACTTGAACTTTCTCCAATATTAATGACACTGGATATTTCAATATTTCCATCTTCTAATATTTTGAGTGAATGATTAAATCCAATTAAAAGTGCTTCTTTTAGTTTTGTTGAAATAAAATTTTTAAATGTTGATATTTTTATTTCTGTACCATCATTCTCGTTTACTGAAGGGTACATCTCCATTAATTCTTTTATTGTTTTTATTTCATTTATATTTTTTGTTAGTCTAAATTTGTTAAAATATTATTTCGCCTTATTCTTCTGACATTTTTAGAGGGATTCTTTGGAATTTTTCCTGGCTGATCTTATAAATTGAAATATAAGTGAAAGCGGATTAACGCACTTTAGTTTTTATACTTTAACATGATTTTCTATTTATATTCAGGGTTTTGGAGGATAATTGAAAATTTAATAATAATTAAATGATATCGCTGTCTTAGTCACCCCCTAATCACAAAAAAATTTTTGTGACTTTTACAAACCAAATTTTTATTTAATAAATATTTAAAACACCAACATATCATCATAAATAACTCCAGCAACTGCAGAATAAATTAATAAACCTTCCCCATATAAATCATACATTCGTTGTATTTGATCAAATAAATAGGCATAACGTCCAAGAATGTATATATTATCAATAAGTTTATATAAATTTGAATCTTTTATATAATTCATAGATAATTTTATCATATTCAAAAATAATGTTTGAGGATGTGTTGATGAAATTTCAACTAAAATTTATTTTATATAATTCAATTTTAATTCAATTTATAATCTTTTTCATCTTTATTATTTTGTAATAGTGTTATTGCAGATAATAAAACCGAGTTTCATCCAACTGGAAATAAAGGCCTAGCAAGTCCCTGATCCTCTACAAAGTCCCCGATCTTCTACGTCTGATCCATTTCTTATTCCACCCTCGCATACATTGTTACTTTCTAATGTTAGATTAATGATTATTCTCGGCAATTACGAAAGTATGCTGGTCATACGCAATTGTTAAGAGGACGTTTTTAATCAAGGCTTAATCTTTATTTTAGGGTTGGAAATCGGAACTGTATTTATGATTATTGTTTCAACATTTAAGAATTTATACTATATTAATAATTTTAAATTTTAACCTAATGCATCTTCAATCGAATTAAACTTTTTTGAAGTATAATCCTCACTTAAAACAAATGACAAAGCCTTTACCAAATCTTTTCTAACCAAATAAACCAAATCATTTCCTCCATAAAATTTTACAAATTTGACGACATATGAATTTAACCCATTAATATCATTAAAAAGATTTGGATATTTATTTGCAATTAGATTTCCCCTTTCGATAAATTGAGAATAAAAAGAACTGTCAAAACACCCCCAAAGTTTATATTCTAATTTTTGAATTTTAAATAAATCGTCAAAACAGGCAATTATTTGTTTTAAATATAATTTTATTTTCTGGTCTAGCCAACAAAATTCATTGAAAGTTTTTTCCTTGCTAAAGAAATTATCCATTTTTTCGGAAATAATATTTCCGTAAAACAACAAATAATTTAGGGATTGTTCAAAAGGATTTTCCTTTGAATTTTGATTTGAAATTGGATTGTTAAAGATTTGTTCCACTTTGTCAAGCTTTTCAAATTTTCCTTTAGCGTTTTTTAATTCGTTTCTAAAACGAGCTTCTTTCTCTTTGTCCTCTTTTTCTTTCTTTGCTTGAATTTCAAGATTTTCTTTTATATATTCATCTAGTAAAATCATATCTGGGTCTGGTTCTTTAGATTTTTGTTTGCCTTTATCTAGTTTTGGCTCTTTAGATTTTGTTTTGTCCTTATTTTTATTTTTCTTCTTTTGTTTGCTGTTTTTAGATGACTCGATTTTTGGTTTGTTTAAGTTTTCGGAAACATTTGATATCTAAAATGTGGGATAAAGTAAGTAATTATTATTAAGAGGATTTTGATGCTTTGACAGGCGAATAGAATTATAGTAGTTTTATAACTACCGTATTTGCTAAAATAATTACCCAGGGTAATTATTTTTTCAACCTCTCGCTGGAGGGGGTAATTAAAAGGGAGAGGGTAATTATTTGAGAGAGGGACATTATTTTTTCGACCTTTATAATTTTCATTTTATCATAAGCATATGAACAGGAATATAGAATATGTTACCAAATACTGAGATAAAAAGTTGCGTTTTACCTTTACTATTCCCTTAATTTTTCCACAAACGGTATCATAACAGCAATACTTCCTTCATAGGATATATAAATACATCATAGACATGTATGCAAATACGTATGTATAATTCCTGGTTATGGGATATTATATTTATTCTTTTAATATAATATATAATATCCTCAAAATAGTACTATACTAGCAATACTTCCGTCTTGGGATATATAATGGCACAAAATCAAGCGAGGGATTTAGAGTGTTTTAGAGGATTTGGTGAGATATAGAAGGAATAAGGCTTAAAAGTAATAAGACTTATACCCTAAAACTTCTTAATTTCCCGATATCTCTTCCTAAATTCTCTTAATCCCCTCGATTTCTTTCTTAATCCACACAAATCCTCGATTTTTCCGTAAATCCTTTTAATGTCTCGAATTATTTTTTGATATTGATCGGTAAAATGTTTTATTATTAAATTCGATGATTTTTAATAAATATTTTTAAGATTAGTCAGGAAAAAATAGGGGGTAATTATTTGAGAGAGGGTAATTATTTCTCTAACCTCTCGCTGGAGGGGGTAATTAATAGGGAGGGGGTAATTATTTGAGAGAGGGACATTATTTCAGCAAATACGGTATTTAGATATTATAGAGCAAGGGTATACTCGGAAAAAAGTATACCATTAACTACACATGGAATTAGGCTTATCTCTAATACCAATGATATAGAAACCATTATTCTAGTTAACAAAAGTAATGCCTAGATTAAAAAATTAATTACAAAACCTCTGAGCTCTCTGACTTAGTCAATGATGTTGTAGGTGTCAAATTTGACTTTAATTCGGCTCTTTCAGATTTTGCTAAGATTTTTTCAATGACCGTATCATTGCTAATTTTCTCTATATTATTAGTTGATACTTCTTCTTGATTAACAGAAATTGAACTATTAGTATTTGTCAATTCCTTTTCTAAATTTTTAGTTTCCGCTCCTTTAGAATCTTCATTTGTTGACTTGATTTGCCCTTTATTTTTACTTGATTTTCCTTTCTTTTTATTTTTGTTAGACTGATTTTTATTTGACTTTTCATTTTCCTTTGTCTTTTTTACTTCCAAAATTTTCTTATCATTAAAATTTTCTAATTTTCCAAAATAATCATTTACTTTCTTTTTCCCTCCTTTTTTCTTAATGACTTCTTTTTCCATATCAAAGAGAACACCATCTTTTATCTCCTTTATTTCATCACTTAATAAACCAAGCAACCGAAAATCACTATATTTCTCAATAAATTTAAATGGCTTCCTGTAATGATTCAATAAATCTTGTATGTGTTTTCTTGGTGATACTCCTTGAAATTTAAGGAAATAAGGATTCCTTCTGCAATCTTGCACAACTTCATATGATCCATCATTATAAGGTCTTGCTGGGGTTTCTAAATTAATTGAATCAATCATATTATATTATGTTGCATGTATAGATAAGATCAGGGTTTCGATCTCGAATTTTTAAAAATCAGCAAAATTGACCGAAAAAATCTGCATTTTATATCAAAAACCCGCAAAAAATTATCAAACACAAAAATTGAATAAAATCACTTTATGCATTGTATTTTTCGTCTTCTACAATTCAATTGAGCAATTTTTCTATTACTAATGATCATCTTATGGAAATCCAACAACTATCTGAAAAATTACACTTGCATTTTTGTCGCGGAAGATGTCGGAAATTTTTATTTCTTCCATTTTCAGCGCCGCAGGCAAAATTTTTTTAATTTTGGAAGATCCTTAAGCCAAAAATCGTTCATTTTCAGGCCAGGCAAAAAATTTTGAGGATTTTGGAAGATCAAGGACACAGCTTCCTTCCTTTTTTGCGCCGCACGCGAAAATTTTGAGAATTTTGGAAGGCCAAGAAGCCAGATTTCTTCCATTTTTAGCGCCCCAGGCGAAAATTTTGAGGATTTTAGAAGGTCTTAGCAGAAAAATAATGACATTTTTACTAAAAACCACAAGAAAATATAAAAAATCCACATAATCTTCAAAAGACCACAAAAATCCGCAAATCCGCATTTTTAAAAATAATCCTCATCGCCCTATCAAAAAACCACAAAATGAGGAAAAATCCGCAGATATCGAAACCCTGGATAAGATATTTTCTTATACAGTTATTTTAATAATTCTTACAAAAGTACTATTTTTCCTATTAATTAAAGGAAACTCAAATGATCATTGATCGGACCCGATCCATATTATAACCGACTGAGGTCACTGGATCTGAACCTCATGATTTAATTTAGAACCTTAACCTTATTACTATACTTATTCATTCATATTATTTCTGTAATTAGGACAAAAAAGATAATCCAAATATTATTTTTGAATATTATGTTCAGTCTTCCCAGTCTAATTCTTCTGTCCCTTCGAGCCTAAAATTTTCTTTGCAGAGGAGTTCCACATATTTAAATAATGAAACTTGCTCTGCTTTTCGTCAAATAACTCATCTAAATTTGTATTTGTAAGTACATAGGATTCCAACCAATATTTCCAAGCATCTTTATCAGATATTTTAAGTATTACAACCTTGAATAGATGTGTAGGAACAAAAATTTCCTTAGGTCCAAGAACCTGGAAATTTATGAGTTTGTAATTCACAAATAATGATTGTTACTTGAAATTCCATTAAATTAGTTTTCTCATTCGGCAAAAATAATGGTCCTGTATAAATAAATGTTTCTTCTACTTGTCTTGTCAAACAACTTAAAATTAGATAATATATCAAGGTTTATAGAAGAAGAGATTATATAAGATACTAAAGGATTTGGATAATATATTGTTGTAGATATATATAAAAATCAAGAACAAACCCTAATGCTACTCTATTAGAATTTGTATTAACTAATGGGGAAAAAGACTCGTTTTATGGACAAGTCTAACTGAAGACATCATTGGTCTTGTAATATATTTACTAGGGTTGGTGGCGACCGGTTTTAAAACCGGAATTTTTGAAATTTTTTGCCAAAAATTAACCGTTTTTAGAAAATTTTAAAAACCGGAAATTTGTGAAAATGAGTGATTTTAATTAAAATTCCCCCAAAAATAAACCGGTATTTGTCTAAAACTCAAAACCGAAAACCGGGTTTCTAAAATTTAGATTAACCGAAAACCGGGGGTACCGGTTAATAACCGGTCGCCAACAACCCTAATATTTACCTAATATATTCTTCAATAACTCGCCAATGCCCACCATTAACTTGATCTAGTTGTGGTACTGAATTGGTAAGGTAAAATCCTTGTTGATGTGGGTGTAAAAATGCTGTAGCTAGATGTCCATGCCCTAGTTCAAAACGCTATAAAATAAAAAACTATGTATAATCAAATTGTAAATATGAATGTTTCGGTTTGGAATTTGACTCTGTTCGGGTAACTGTTAATTTATTAAAAATTTAAAAACAATTACCCGAGGATTGTCGTAATCTCCATATTTTGGCTGAAATTTTAGAGAAAATTCTGGATCGGGCATCCAAGAAAGTCTTCCTGTAGGTCGAATCAACCTAGATTTTTCCATTGTCAAAACTTCCAAAACAAAATTTGGTATCCGCTTTCTTCTATTAAAACTTAAGATATAATCCTTAAAATTAAATAATAATTATATTATTGACTTTATTTATAATTTTAGGTAAATCATATACTTATTTATATGTAGAATTAAATAGCCCAGGAAGCTATTTCCGGACAACTTCAGAATAAAAAACACAAGAAAGTTTATCAATTTATTTGATAAACGTTTGAAGATCCCGATCAGGGCGCCCATTGGTATACATAACTTCTTTCTATAAGTTTAAGGAATTCATTTATATTTAGACGATTTATTAAGCTTTTTCCATAAATTATACCAGACTTGCACACGGATACTGATCTTGGTATCCGTATCCGGATATTTACGGCGGATACGGGCGGATATAGACGGATATCCGCAGGCATTTTGATATTATTTGTATCCATATCCGTATCCGTGTGCAAGTCTGAATTATACATGAATATCTAAATCCCCTTGAAAAATTCATAAATTGGATATTTTCATCTAATAAATAAGTTAAACCAACTTTATATATTCGAATGTTCGATTTTGAATATTTTACAGTATTTTCCTTTCTAATATTTTCAAAATTTCTAAATTTGTTTGAAAATGTTGGTAACAGTGTTTTTTGAAAGGATAAATGTTGATTTGCTTCTAGGTCTGAGAATTCTGATTCTTTATTTAACTCATTAACATTTTTGAATAATTGATCTTCAGTGCATATCTCTTCAATTTTTGTTATTATTATTAGTTATAGGAAGAGGATCACTTTACTTTTAAATCTTGTCCGCGAGTTGATTATAGGAGATCAGCAGAAGGTCAGCGTTAAACCCCTCCCCCCCCCCCAACCTGTTATAAGCAAAAAACCTCCTTTAAAAAAAATACCTAAATCACTAATTCCCTCAATTCCTGCAGCATTAATCAATTCAACCAACTCAAATCCAATATACCATTCCAAAAACCGTAATTTATTTTCAAATATTTGTTCCATAAGCTTTGAATCCTTAACATAATCTTTGTATTCCCAATTATCTATGCTAGATTTTCCACAATAATCCTCTTTATTTGTATCAAAAATTTTTATTTTCGTTTTAGCTTCAGTAAAAATAATGTCAGCACAATATTTTTTATTTTCATATTTGATAAAAATAACTTGATAAAACTGAGTTATTGGAGGTTGTTTTATTGAATTGTTAAACTTAATATTTTTAAATAAAATTTGTATTTATAGTGTATCGGCCCTTTAAATTAGAGTTCCATCCCGACCATGTACCCGCACCGAAACAATTTGAAAACCCCGTACCCCGACATAACCACTCCCGAGCGTTCGGGCTGAAACCCTACTTTAAATGTTTACATAAAATTCTTAATGAATGCTTGTCAGTGTCAGGGATGTCGCTGGTCTCGGATCGGGTGTTATAATTGCGTTTCGTCGATTCTATCGGAAGAATGAACAACCCCAATAATTAATACTGATTTAGAATTTGGTTTTAATCCTCCCCATATTGAAACCTAATAAAATTTCAAAAATTCTTTTAAAAATTAATTACTGTATAGCTTTTCACTCTTCCTCTAAGTCTAGTTTCTTCTTCGGAGGATTTAGGAATCACAAAAATTGGACCTGTCAAGGTTAATATAGCTTTATTATTCCATTTGGAAACACATCTAAAAATTATTAAATTTTTAGAAAAAATATTCAGTATTTTACTTTGCATATTCTTCAAGTAATAAAACAGTTTTAATCATTTCTTTATTATCTAAATGACCAAAATCTGGTTGAGATTCTTTTGCTAAATTATTAGAATCAAGAGTTTCAAAAACCCAATTAACTTTTTCTGTCAGTAAATTAATGCTCAGCATATATTTCTTTAAAAATAAATTTTTTTGAGGCAAATTAAGGTTATCTAACCATAGTTTTAGTTAATATTTTTTCCTCTTCCGGCCACCCAAATTCATCAAAATGTTTAGTTATTTTGTTGGTAACCCATTCTGAATTAAAATTTTCTTCTAAATTTTTATCTTCCTCAGTTATATTTTCAGAAAAATTGTAATTTTCCCATAAATTTTGGCCGAGAAAAAAAGGAAAATTAAAAGGATTTTCAACAAAACATTTATTTAACGAATCATCCATTGAAAGTGTTAGTTGTACAAGTGAAAGTTCGAGTGGAATTGATACTTGAATTAATTTAAAAAATTAAAAAATAAAATAATTAAATCAACATCAAACTATCCCCTGCTCTATTATATATTAATTATTTAAATAATATAAATAAATTCTTATCTTTAATCCCAATTTTCTTATACTTATATTAATTCTTTTTTATGTCATTATTAGAGACCGGATTTTTATTGAAATAAAATCTCAAAATATGGCCATAAAATATTGAAATATATCAGCAAAATATTGACAAAAAATGCCAAAAATTAGTGAAATATTGAAATAAATCATCCATTATTGAAGCAAAATCCTCCGTTCTTGGAACAACTTCACAAGTAAAAATCAAAAAAAAATGTTGAATTTTAGAAAAAAAAATTAATCCCGCCTTTAAAACTGCATATTAAGTTTATACTTCGATAAATTGAATATTTTTACTGTTGTGCATTTTTAGATGTGCCAAATTGGGGATGGGACATTTTGGTGATTATCTTCAGTGGGACATTTTGTGGGGTTTGGTTCAGTGGGTCAATTTGAGGATTTTTGTTCAGGGGGTATTTTGGAGGCGTCAGCCGATTTTTTGGCCGATTTTGCCAGAATAAGCCAAATTTCCCTTTTTCAGCGCCGCAGGCGAAAATTTTTAGAATTTTGTAAGGTCAAGAAGCCAAATTTCTTCACTTTTTTCCTAAAATTTGTGAAAAATCCAAAATTTTGGTAAAAATATGCAAAAATATTGAAATAATTTGCAAAAAGTGCGAAATATTGAAATAACGGGAAAATTGCAAAATATTGAAATAAAATGAAATGTAACTTTGTCAAAAATCATAATATCGAAAAACTAATGGCATATTTGGGCTTTTCTCGATATAGTGTGTTTGCAAAAAAAAACATTTTATTTCAATAAAATCCGGTCTCTAGTCATTATACGGATATTGACGAGAATTCGGTGGCGGGAAATTGAAAAAATTGAAATTTTATTTGACAGATTTTACCTGTAAAAAGTATCGAAATTTAACGAAATACACCGAGACACCGAGTATAGGTATGCTAGAATCTAATATTCCTTACATTGACGGTGAATTACTTGTTGTTCAATAGCAGGTATGTATTCACTCGCTAAAAATTATTATATTTTAAAAGATTAAAATTTCTTAGAAAGATTTTGTAAAAGAATTTATAATGTAATGTGCATATATCTGGAGAGATTTTGAATGAAAAATTTGGTTAATAAATTGTATACAAAAGCCGAACCCATTTAGACCTTCTTGGCCTTACATTAACACGAAAAGGATGCTAAATGTATTTATCCTTTATTTACAATAAAAAATCACCATTAGGATTCAAAGTAAACTTTGACTTTGAAGAGATGTCAGTGCTAAAACTGGAAGAACCAGGATTGGACGAAGAAAATTTATTTTCATTAGTATTCGTTTGCGAGGCCAATTTACTAATTGGAATTACTCCAAAAATAATTAAAGACAATAAAATAATCATTTGGAATATATAAACAAATTTAATTTTAATAAAATTTAAAAAATATTTTTATAATAAATAAAAATGAATAGGGTATGTCTGTTATTAAAAAACATAGGGAAATAAATATTTTTTAATAAATAATTATGAAATATTTCCTGTTTTTGTTTACATTTTATTTTACTTTTATAAAAAGCGGCTATATTGTTGTTTATTTAGACGGCATTTTTTATTAGCTTTAAAGTGTAATTATTGATTAAATAATATTTAATTATATTCAAAATTATATTAAAATTTAATTATATTAATTAAATTTATATTTAAGATTTTTAATTTTTAAAATTAAAACAGTTAAAGGATATTCTTAAAAACAGTTTATGATTGCACGAAGTGAATTACAGACTGAAATTATTTTACCTTTTTTTGTGAATTATCTTTTAATTTAAGTTAATTTTGCGTTTCGAAATACCACTTTCTTTTCCTATTTTTCTTAGGTAAAAAGTAATGTTCATAAAATAATTTTTGAACAAAGTTTACAGTCAAATTTTTAATAGATTTAATGATTTTAATAAAAAAATGTTTAATTAAAAAGATAAATTTTAGCTAAAGATGAGTACAAGTTTGTTAAATGTTTAACACAAATTCAATTCTATTTAAATAAAAAAAATTGATTGTAAAAAATCAACTAATAAAAGTCGGTCAAAAAACCTTGGTTGTTCTGACTCGAAGATATGAATGTGTAAATGTCGACAAATGGAAGGAATGATTTAAAGATTTAGTAAAGGTTGAAAATCCCGAATAATTATAAAATGATAAATAAATATCCAATAAAAATATACTGATTATCTTATAAATTTTTATCAAAATTATCTAGAAAATTATATTCTTTCACTTCCTTTCCTTTAGTTTTCTGTTTTTTATGAGGCTGATCTGTATGTTCTTCCACATTAAATATATCAACTTTTGGAGGACCCAAAGACAAATGGCTTCCATCCAATGGTTGATTAGTAGACTTCTTGGATTTGTTATTTTTATCTGTAAATTCATATTTATGTTTTAGATTTATATCTTTAAAAATTAAAATTTGAAAATACAGGAACTTTCATTATTCAGAAGGTTTGAGAATTAAATGCTTGCTATAATGCTTTGAAACGAAATGAAGGATATCCCAAAGCTGATAAGCACTAAATTCTCAGAATTTAAATAATAAAATACAAGTTCCTTATGTCAAGTCTAATCATCTTTAATAAATTATTTACCTCCCTGTGTGCTCGAATTAATTATTGGATTATTAAAATTTTGGTTATTTGAAGGTTGTTTTCCAAAATAGTTAGTACTGGGATATTCTTTATTTTGTTGAAAAACTTGTTGAGTATATATTCCATAATTTATTAGTGATGGTTCCGAAGGTTGAATATTTCTAAAGAATTTAAATTTGAAAATTTAGCATGTACAAAATTGACTTTTTGTTTCTCCTAAAATATTTTTCGATCTCCGAAAATGAATTCAGATTTATTGGAGCCTGAGTCTTTGAAACACATGCTGGATTATTTAAATGATGAAAATATTCTTCGTTTAATGAATGATTTCCATAATATTCATTAATAGAATGATTGGTTGATTGCACAATGTTTTGACTTGATTCATGAACTTGATTTCCTGATTGCCCCAAATTTTGAACAACTTCTTTTAACTTTAATCCTTAAATGATAAAATAATGTTAACGATACACTGCTTTTACAGGTTTAGAGTAAGCATTTAAACGAGACTACTCCAAATTTAATTACCTCTTTGCGCGTTTGAATCAACTACCGGATTATTCGAATTATGGAAGGAATGGCCATTTAAAAAATTAGTAGGATGAACATTTGTAGTTGGCAAAGCATTATGATTATAAATTCCATTATCTTGAGCTTGTGGATTATTTAAATTATGAAAAGAAGAATGATTTCCAAAATAATTCTTATCAAGAAAAACATTAGCCGATTGCAATCCTTGATAATTATCCGAAGGTGAATTCATCTCCGAAAGTGAATTCAAAATTATCGGAGCTTGAGACTTTGAAGTAGTTGCTGGATTATTTAAATAATGAAAAGATTCTTCGTTTAATGAATGATTTCCAAAATATTCTTCAATATAAGAATTGGTTGATTGCACAAAGTTTTGACTTGATTCATGAACTTGATTTCCCGATGTTTGCCCCAAATTTTGGATAACTCCCTTCATCTTTAATCCTTAAATGATAAGATAATGTTAAAGCTGCACTGATTTACTGGCGATATAACCAGAGAGTCAGCAATATAGCGAGAGACCTACTCCAAATTTAATTACCTCTTTGAGCGTTTGAATCAACTACCGCATTATTCGAATTATGGAAGGATTGGTCATTTAAAAAATTAGTAGGATGAACATTTGTATTTGGCAAAGCATTATGATTATGAATTCCATTATCTTGAACTTGTGGATTATTTAAATTATGAAAAGATGGCTGATTCGAAGAATCATTTCCAAAATAATTGTTATTAGGAAGCATATTAACTGGTTGCAATCCTTTATAATTATAAATTCCGCTGTGTTGATTTGTGGTTGATTGACTATTTTTTTGATTGGGTTCGTTGATTTTTATTCCTTAAGGATAAATTTCAATTTAAAACAAACTCTTCAGGGACTAGCTAAATTCTAGACTTGGTCCTATTACAGTGGAATCCTAAAAAATCTGCCGAAACTAAAAGTATAATTGCCAAATTCAGACCATTAGTCTAAAATTTGAGCAATCTGGTATTGCAATATAAATATCCCTTTGATTTAAAATGTTATCGTTCTATTAGGCCGTTGTCGCGATTCCAGACTATACTTTACAGAATAACTATGATAACGAAAAGCTTTTCAACAATAAATATAAATAAGAGATTAAAATAATTCTGATAAATAATTTATACCCTTTGTTATATTTTTCAGGATTTTCAAGTGATCGGAATAATATGTATTTGATTAAATATTAGTAAAATTCTTATTTACCTCCAGTCTTCCCTTTAGCAGGCAGTGGTGGCTTCCTTAAACTTTCCAAATCCTCGGCTGGAAAATTAAATGCATTTGCTAAAATATTATGGTAGTATTTAATCGCGTTTATAATTTCTGCTTGATTTTGAATATTTAATTGTATTTTAATATCAAGTTGATTTCTGATTTCATCAGTTTTTGGTGTTGACTTAAAAATAAATAAATTCGATTATAAGCGAAATTAACAAGGAATTCCCGAGTTACTGTTCAGAAACACAAATGATTTTGATATTATACATATAGATTTAAAGGATGTCTGTTTTGGAATATGTTTTCAAAAAAATTTTGATTTCCGAGTTCCGAAGTTCCAATTTCCGGCGAAGTTCCAACTGTTCCGACCCACCTCTGTTCCTTACTCGAAATTTACAATTTAAAAACGCATTTTTACCATTAATTGATTAAATTGATTTTGTTGTACTTTAAGTTTACCAAACAAATCATTTTCAGCCTTCTTGAATGAATTTATGTAATCAAAGTGTCTCACTAAATTTTAAAAGACTGACAATTTTTTATAACTAAAAAACACCTAACAAATTTATTAGGTGCTTTTTAAATAGGGGTTAGATGTTATTTTTAGGTATTTTTTGTTTTTTAGGGTGTTCTTTAAATAGAGAGTGTCATTGTAATTAAGGGTCCATGATAATCTTGATAATCCAAAAATTTAATTTTTATTAATTGATTTATGAAATAGGTAATTTTTATTCTTGTTCTTACTATAAATTTCGAGGTTTTTTGAAAACTCTTCGATATCATTTTTTTGACTTTTGGCGACGTCTTAAAATAGCAAAAATATTAAAATTAAATTATTAAATTCTTAAATGTAAGGAATAATAATATTATTGAAAATTACCTTTTGCTTTTTCTAGTAGCATTTGATCAAATACCTCAAAAGGAAATGGACGAGGAGGTTGCAGCTAAATAAATAAATTGAAAAATATTATTATTTTATTTTAAATTATTGTCTACTTAAACTATCCTTTAAACTAAAATCAGTCTCCATTTAGAAGGATTTTTACAATTCTAAAACAATATTTTTTAGTGTTTTTTGACATTTGCAGATAAACTGGATTTTTAAATATTATCCTAGCATTTTCTGCAATTTAGGCTGAAGGGACTTGGACAATTAAGTGAACTTTTTGCTTGAGTCTTCAGATTACCGAATTATCTTTCTGTTGACTACTGCTTCCGCCTGGTTCCATACAAAACACAAATAAAAATTGCAAAAGAATTAAAAAAAGATTTAGCATTGTTAATTTTAATAAAATATTTTGATTTTCCGCGAGAGAAAATATTTTAAATTTATTTTTTTTATAATTTAATATTTAATTTAAGAAATGCTATGAAATAATATAGAAAATATTTTGTGTTTTAATGCCTTGATAAAGAATTTAAAAATCCCTTTTTAAAATCTCCGCTTCATTGCACTTTGCCATTTATTGGCATGAGGAGGGGAAAGGACGAGGAGGGGGTCTTTCACATTTAAAAATAACAACACCCATGAGTTAATTTGCACTTTTCTCTAAAATTTTCTTTAATATATTTACCGCTTTCTTCGAAAAAAATATAAAATAATTTTTAATTTTGAAATTTTGCATTAATTAAATTAAATAATTTTCCAGAAATATTTCCTTAACTCAACATTAGTTTTTGGTTTTTATAGCATTTTAACTTCGATTTAAGAAAATAAAGGTACTATGCGTTTATATCCCCGCAATTCCGCAAATGTTTGTCCGCACTTTTTTTCATTCTTTCTCCTCATAAAGGATTGGAAACGGTCTAGTTAACCCCCATTTTTTCAGCGCCTTCTTTCTCCTCTCACAAAGATTAAAATGTTCAAGTAAAAATGGAGGAAGACAAATATTCGCTTGTAGAAAAATATAAAGGTAAAAAATAAGAGAATGTTTAGAAATTATCAGAAAGTCGTGAAAAAAAATCAGAAAGTCGTGAAAATAAATTGATGGATTTTAAAAGAAAATTTAAAAAGTTTTAATAGTACTAAATAATTTTTAAATACAGTCAGGGAAAAGAGATAGTAGCAAAGGCTGTTAATTTAATTTTTAATCGATTAACTTTTTGATTAATTTTTAGAAAAAAGTTTCAACACAAAAATTTTAATTAGAAATTTGAACATTTTCTGCAATCACAATTGCTACAGAATTTTGCAAAAAGCACGGGGCACTTGTTGAGTCGTATTTTGATTTGAACCTTGAATAATAAATTTAATATTTATAACCAGCTCATGGATAAATAGCTGAATGGGTTTTATAGCTTTAAAATTTAGTTACGACGGGGAAGCGTTTGTTTGTAATTGGAGGCGCGTCCATGAACGCGCATGAAAGCCTGCGGCTTTAAAACTGTGCTAGGTTTCTTGTTTGCCTGGAGATAACGTTAAATGTTTTAGTTTATTTAGAACTCGGGCCCTCGTCCCTCCCTTCCCCACCGTTGGGACCCATTTTTACAATTTGGCGCACTTCGGGCCTTCGGCCCTCGCCCCCCCCCCCCTCCCCACCGTTGGGACCCATTTTTCCAATTTGGCGCACTTCGGGCCTTCGGCCCTCGTCCCCCCCCTTCCCCACCCTTGGGACCCATTTTTACAATTTGGCGCACTTCGGGCCTTCGGCCCTCGCCCCCCCCCCCTCCCCACCGTTGGGACCCATTTTTCCAATTTGGCGCACTTCGGAATTTTTAATATTTATAAATAGAGCAGATTTAATTTACCGTATTTGCTAAAATGATTACCCAGGGTAATAATTGTTTCGACCTCTCGCTGCGGGGAGTAATTAATAGGGAAGGGGAAATTATTTAAGCTTTTTTAGAAAGGCTAATTATAACTATTTTAAGGGGGGGTAATTATTTTTTAGACCTCTGGTTGAAAGGGATAATTAATAGGGCGGGGATAACTATTTGAGAGAGAGGGACATTATTTCAGTATATACAGTAACTAAGTTTATGATGAGACGCTTATACACTTTTTGGAACATATGCACTCTCAAGGAACACTTAAACGAGCATTTAATATACCTATAAAAGTTCATTAGTCTCATTTTCTAAACTAGAACCTTTTTTGAATTAACGGAAATGGAAAATTCAATATTAATCCAGAGTTTGTGTTACTATAAATATATAACTAACTCTCGACAAGGTAATTCTGAGTTGTCACAATTTGGTTATCCAGAGGCGGCTGCGATTGTCCAGAAGTTGATGGATTTATTTCTTGTGCTTTCCAATTTTTCCCCATCATAAAATATTTTTCATCATAAAAAAACCATTTATGCCAGTTTTTATTAAATAAAATATTTTTAGAGAAATTGTGTATTTCTCTTTGCTTTAAATATTTTATTACGTTTTTATTAAAAGTATTTCTATTTTCAATTATTTCCCCATCATCAAATAAAGGGTAAAGTTCATGAAACCATCCGAAAAATTTAGAAGAATATTCCCCAAAAAATAATTTAACCAAAGCAAAAAAATTATTTCCGTCCTTTATCATCTCCCCATCATTTAACTTCTTTGAAGTCTTAACAAACATAAATTTTACAACTTTCTTCAATTTTTCGAGTGCTTTTTTGTCTTCTTCTGACTCAATATTAAATTTAGTCGAAGCACATTTTTTAAGTTTATCGTCAACTTTTACAAAAATTTGGATGGCTTTTACAGCAAAGGATGATCTAACGCCATCGGCGTGTACATAAATGAGTATGATATAGTTACCCTTTTCTTTGTACTCCGCACAAATTTCAATATAATTCCATTCTTCGAAATTTAATGACCATTTTAATTTGGTAAGAATTGCTTTGTCATTACGGCTAATAATTGCATTCTCATTATTGCCGTTTTCAATTATTGGTTCGAAATTTAGGTTGGCATAAAAAAGTGGTTGAATTCTGAGCAGTTCCTGTATAAAACATGCTATAGTACGGGGGAGCACGAATATAGATTTGAAATCTCCAGAAAATCGAAAAACCATAAAGGAGACCTATACTCGGTGGACCATTCGATTCCTCTTGCCGGACTTAGTTCGAATATAGTTTAGTATACCGGAGTTTTAGTTACGATACAAGACCCATACCATTCGATTCATCTCGGCGAGCTGAGGGGTCTATATCTCGGTCCAATCAAGTCGGATTTCGTTGATTTTATTGTTTAAAGTAAAAACATTTCATAAATTCCACCTTTTTAAAAAAAAGTTAGAACCCCCATCCCTCATTATCTTTATATTCTTAATTTTCAGATTCTTAATTAAAATTTAAAATAAAATTAATTTACATAATTTACTCCATCCAATTTCAAACAACACCTAAATCCTCTTCTGTAAGCATCGTCAAATTTCTCAATAAAATGAATTTCTTTTTTCTCGTTTGTCAAATTCTCGACTTTATATATTTTTTCTTTAAATCCTACATTTAACACCCTACAAGAAAAGTATTCTTCATTTCTCATAAATAATTGATGTTTTTTGTTTAAAGCCCCAAATTCAATAATTATTTCCAATGTTTTTTCTGTTGTATTCTCATTTGTTTTATTAAATTCAATTTTCTTTACATTAATATCTCCAACCAAATTTTCAGAATTCTTTTTGAAAATAAAACGTTGATCAGTTTGAATATTTGAAAAAACATACGAAAATAGACAAAAAATTAAATTGACAAAAAGTTTAATTTTTGTCGAAAGCATTTTTTTCTAAAATAAAAATTTAAATAAGCAATAAAACTGTCTTTTATAAATTAAAATATCAGAAAACAAAGGGCAAATTTTCTAAAATAAAAATTTTTTTACAAGCAGTTATAAAAAAGACTCATATCTTTCAAAATTTGGCAATATTTAAAAGAATTAAACGGAATAATAAAATAAAATTCATTATTCTCTAAATACAATTAATATAAGTAAATATTTATTAATTTAAAAAGCAATTTAATACATGCATTTTTTAATTAATTTTTAATTTACATTTAACAATAATACACATGATTAAAGCTATCGCTTTATATTTTTCATAAAAGAAAGTGCATATGAACTGTTATAATTTCAATTATTTTGCCAAATTGTTTGTCGGCAAAATATAATTAAAGGAAATAAAGGGCAATATTTTAAATGAAAAGTGCAAATTTTCTAAATATTTTTCGAAAGGTTATTTTAAGGGTAAACAACAATTTTGTAAAGAAAACAACAGGTTCCATAGCCTCCGACATTCCCTTTGATCGCATTTTATTATCTCTGGGACGCTTAGAGCACATGTTCTCAAATGGGGCGCTAAAATTCCATGGGACGCATAAAAGCTCGTGGGACGCGTGTCCCAAAATCGAGCCTTTATTCGGCATATTTTAAATGCTTAACTGACATATAGGCAGTCTATCAAAATCTCATATTATTTTTTATATTCTCTCATTCTTAAGAATTTCTTTCATATGCTTTTTATATTTTCTCATATTCCTTTTTAATATTAAATAAAAATTTATTTAAATAAATTTAAAATTTAAACTTTTAATTTTATATTTTTAATATTTAGCTTCTAAATCTAATTTCAATCCTTTTTCGTAAAATTTTGCAGACTAAAATTAGTTATCATTAGAGAAATCACTTTCCTTTATTTTCCAAAATTAACTTGCGGCTCCGTAAGATTTATCAAGAAAAGGAGCACACGGAATTAGTATGGAAAAGCACTTTAGCTATTTTTCGCCCCAAACGCCGATTTTATCTCCTTTCTCATGAGAAATGTATATGTAAGGAAATTTAAGTCCAAAGGAAATGGAAATAAATATATAAAATAATATTAGGGCTGACTCATCGGGATTTAGACTTTTTAATATTAAAGCTAACTTCGACACAAATGATGTTATCCACCTGATTTACTTGAAATGTATTTAAAAACTTTATCACAGATTTATATATTTAAAATTTTTATTTATTTGTAAATAAACCTCTTTCATGTTTGCTTTTTTTTGTTATTCGTGCCAAACTGTCAACCTATCAGTTGATAACATGAGGATATGGTAGAGAGAAGAGATGAGAGGAATGCAGGAAAAATGAATTTTTGCAAAAGTCATTTGCGGGTATGGGGACGACGAGCTGGATATTTACAATATCCCCAAAAAGTCTAAATGGTAATCCAAAATCGAGAGAAAAAAACTTCGGAAATCGACGGTTGAAAATCGAAATTTCAAAACAGCTCTGCTTTTGACTCTTTCTCTTCTTTATACACGTTTTAAAAATTATATTACATTCTCATTTTACCATTGCTTGCGCACTCATCTCCGCTTGCTCCTCAGCTTTAACCCCTCACGCCCAATTAAAAATTTCCATAGGTGCATGCGGCACTCTTTCTCGCCCTACTCCCCACTCACTCTCCCTCCTCTAACGTGTTTTAAAAATGCCTTCTCCTCTCCACCTATAAAATTTTATTTTAATTTATAAAATAAACATTTTTGCCCCTCTCTGTCAGAATTACTTGTTTCAAAGTTCGTTTAAAATTTTTTCTAAAATTATTCTTTGACAGAAACCCATTTTGAATCATTTTCTAAACTGGATTAATTAGGATTTATACTTGTTTGAATATTTATTTTTGTGAATTTTTATTTTTCTCTTTCCTTTACAGTATTCCTTGTTGAAATTAAAAGAAAAAATAATTATTAAGTAAAAAATAAATATATGTAGTTATCAAATAACATCGATTTGGGATAGTATTCCATGGAAAACGATTTGTAAGCAGACTGCGTAATATAATGAACTATTATAAATGGATCACTTTTCCATCATTCAGAGGATATCTTGCGGCCGGCCTGTCCATCTTTAATAGGGAATACTCATCCTTTATCGGTAAGGATTCATTTATTGGGAAAAGCTCAATTCATATTCTAAACCCATCCAATTAATATTTATCCAACATGTTGATTTAATTATTTCAATATTTGTTTAGCTGTAAATGAAAAAAATATTTATTTTATTATACTTTTTATTATTTTTTAATATTCCTTTAACAAACACAGGTATTTTATAAATAAAATAATTATTTCTATTAATGAATAAAATTATTTAAACAAATTTTTTCATATTTTTTATTGTTTAAAAAAGGAAGATATTTTTTAAAAAATATTTAAAAAATAGTTTTTAAATATTCAAAAAAAAATTAAAAAAGCAGGCTGATTTTAAAAAGCTAGCCTTCCATTAGCCCAACTGGGTCCAAATGAAAGCGTTAAAAATAATCGTTTTCGGGTTAGATGGTTACACTTTGTTTGTACTTTTTTCTGGGCTTATTTTATAATGGGGTTCTACTCCATAATGATAGCATAATGAGATTTGGATTTTTAATGTTAAATATCTTTTAGTGCTGGATAGCAGATTGGACTATAATTATGTTAAATTATTTTTTGATTCCAACATGAATGAGTTTGAATGGAATAAACTTTATTGGAGAATTACTCATCTTCTTATTAGTGAAAAAATGAATGATATTTGTGATAAATTAATTCATTTAAGTGATAAAAGAGAAGATAGTAAACTAGTTGAAGAATCGAATTTCTATTATCGTATTTATAGTTACGGTGTGGAAAACGAAGAATATACAGTTAACAAATTGTTATATTATAATCTGGTATAAATTCTATATTTTAATAAATTAGTCAAATTATGTTTGTATAATTTAATAGAGAGATAAGAGGGATATGGGAGGATTTAGAAATTTGATTTAAATTATTGAAAGTTTAAATTATCAGAATAATCTCAAAAATAAAAATGGCTAATAAAATTAACCTAATACTTCTATTTATTTTTTAGGATAATTTTGATGAAATGAGTGAAGCAGATCAAGCTAAAAAACATTTGCATAATTTCAATATATCTGAGGAAGACAATAGAAGAATAGCAGAATTGCATTTAACTGCAATTATGCAGCTTATTTACTTTTGTGAAATTGATTTGGTAAAATTTTATTTTGAAAAGTAGATAAAAAGAAAATTCTGAATTAAAATATTTTTAATATTATCTATGATTTAAAGATTTCTGAGAGCCTTTAGATATAGCTCAAGACTTTCTTGACTCTTGAGCGAGGTTATTAGGAAATGTTCCTGTTAAAGGTCAAAAATTTAGATTAGGCCTCAAAACTTTTGAATTTTCGTTAGAATAAATAAAAATTTTTAGACTGCCACCCAAGTTCAGGGCTGTAGCTCAAATGTTTCCACAATCATTCCAACAAAATCCCAATTAATCATTAACCTTGAAAATATGACTGATAAAGATTTAATTGGATTGACTAAATTGAGAATGCAGAAAGTTCTTGGAGATTTGATGTTGGAAGAGTTGGAAATGGATCAACCTGTTTTGTTTAAGATTGGTAAGCCTATGAGATTTTGATTGCAAAATTGTGACTGCTTTTACATACATATTGCCGCATTCTATGAATTCTTCGGTTAACCAAAGACCCGACAGAAATTCCTATTAATCCAAAAATCGCACTATTATCTCGTTCATTCCACTCAGACCGAAAGATTTCATTTAACTTTATCAAGTGTGGTTACAGCAACGATCGTTCTTGACGTTTTTTCACTCATAAATTAGCTATGAATCAAAAATTCTTGAGAATCTCTGGATTTCCTGATAAAGGGAAAGGAGTTTTTAGCACAATGGGAAGGGAGTTTATAGCCTTGAAATTAATAAAATTAAAACATTACTTAAATCTTTAGATATCTTTTCAATATTTCCAATTAATTTATTAATATTTCCAATTTATTCAGATGTTTTTTCTACAGTGGATTACATCAATCTTTACAAAAACATTTTAAGCCATAGTCTCGGAGAAATTCAAAGTTTAAAAAATGAGTTACATCTTTATTTTATTTTTGTTTATGCTGATATTTATGCAATTGCTAAAAAATCTTATGAAAAATTAAAAATAGGAGAAAATGGATTTAAATGGACTGTGAATAGTTTAATTAAAAATGCTTTGAAATTTGATGATTTAAACAAGAAAAAATTAAATATTAAATCAATTCGGAGTTTAATTTTGGTTTGGAAGGATCTTTTATCTAAACAGGATAAAGATAAATGCAAACAATTATTTAGGAATTATAATGATTCGGATATTTCAACAATTAGATTATTGTTTAGCGTGAATCATGCAAAGTTTCTTTTTAAATTATTATTATCTATATTTGAGGCTAAATTTTAAAAATAATTTAATCTTTATCCATTGTTTATTGGGGTCTTATTTTATTTTAGATTATTCCCCTTCAATTCATATATCTTTTTACTTACAAACTTTTTTCCTCTAATAAACTTCATCCTTTAAAAACCTTTGGACTGACTGCCCAGCATAGTGTAACGTGGGGATCAGGGTTGCCGCCCGAAACCCGAAACCCGATACCCGAAACCCGAAACCCGGCCTTTTTTTTGTACCCGAAACCCGATACCCGAATTGAAAATTTTCCAACCCGAAACCCGAAACCCGTACCCGATATTTTTTCCAACCCGAAACCCGTGACCCGAAATTGGTTAAAACCCGAAATTTCTACCCGAAAATTTAGCCTTACCCGATTTTTTAGAAAAAATTATAGAAAAAAAAGAAGGGAAAGGGAAAGAAATATCTATAATTTCTTCCATCTTTCACTATGTTGATCGGTGGTTGAATGGGTAAGGCGACTGGCTCGATATTTTCATATGTGTG
The DNA here is from genome assembly GCA_036172955.1 of Meloidogyne arenaria. Classification (NCBI taxonomy): domain Eukaryota; kingdom Metazoa; phylum Nematoda; class Chromadorea; order Rhabditida; family Meloidogynidae; genus Meloidogyne; species Meloidogyne arenaria. The sequence continues at coordinate 2,634,539 of JARQAB010000043.1, forward strand.
GGTTCGAGTCCTGTGCTGGAAATGAGCCTAAAAAATTTTTCTTTTTAAAAATAAATGTTTATAAACTTTGATTTTCATCATGGATTTTTAAATTTATTTTTTTTAATATTTTAAGCTTGAAAAAGCATTAAAAATTATAATTTAGTCATGAATTTTGCAAAATTTTCGCCTGCGGCGCATAAAATTAAGAGTTCTAGATTCATGACCAACTAAATTTCAATAAAAATTTTTGCCTGCGGTTCTGACAATTGAATTTTTTTCCTAAGGCCTAACAAAATTCTCAAAATTTTCGCCTCCGGCGTTGAAAAAGCTAGTAATCTAGCTTAAAGGTCATCAAAATTCTCAAAATTTTCGCCTCCGGCGCAAAAAGGGAAGAAAATTGACTTACTGGTCTTCAAAATTCTCAAAATTTTCGCCTGCGGCGCTGAAAACGGGAGAAATTTGGAGGCTTTAATGGAGATATAGCGGAGGGATATTAGTATATAGTGGGATTTTATCAAGGTGGGATTTTACCATGATATCCCTCTTAATCCCCAAATCCCACAATGCCTCTTTAATCTTCAAATTTGCCTATCTCTATATCACCCAACATCCTATTATGCAACATAGCTTGGCTCCTTACAATTTATTTCACTAATACCACCCGAACACCCGAAAATAACCCGAATTTTTCGCCAAACCCGAAACCCGTACCCGAAATTTTTGCCAACCCGAAACCCGATACCCGAAATGAAAATTTTATAACCCGAAACCCGTACCCGATATTTTTGCCAACCCGAAACCCGATACCCGAAATGAAAACGCTCCAACCCGATACCCGAAACCCGTACCCGAAGATTTTTTGTACCCGCGGCAACCCTGGTGGGGATCCTCCTGAAATCACGTAACTTTGCGCTAAGTAACGGAAGTTCACACAAGGAAGCTTGCGAAACACCAACTAACAACCCATTTAGAAGGCACTTGGAAACGGGACCAACCGCTTTACTATAGTTATTTTTCAACAAACAATTTTATTTTTAAATAAACTTAACTATTTTGTTAGTATATTCTTGGTATGGTGCCATAGGCTTAGAAAACTAGGAAATTTAGAGCAACCAAACTTCTAGTATTTTCTGAAATGTATCTAGTTTTGCCAACATTTATAAATTTTTAGCTTTTTAATTAAAATCAAAAAAGAAAATAAACAAATTTATGACGAATTTTCACAATTTTTACAAAAAACTATCGGAACAAAAACACGTTTACGTCAACTTTTATATGGAATAGAATTTGACCAAACAAATGAAGAATACCCATTTGATATTGTTCCTAAATATTTAAATGAATATTCTGAATTAATTCCATTAGTAAATATTGGTAAGTATTTTATTTAATTGACAAAGCATTTAAAACGTTTATTTAAAATTTGCCGCCGAAATAACTAAATTTTAATTAATAGTAGTTTTTAAATCCGGACCAGGATTTTTGTCATTTCTGTCCAGTAAAAATTGAAATCCGGAAACCTGTCCAACTTTTTACAAAATTTAATTTTAATAATTATGTAATATATTATGATAAAATTCACTTTCCGTAATGCACCCTCGTATATTTAATATCTGATTATAGAGGAAGTAAAAGATTTTAAGTCAAAATTTTATTTTTGTTTATTTTATTTTTGTTTATGCAAAAAAAATTTATTTTTGTTTATTTATCTCTGAAAATTTATTAAGACTAGAGTAGCACGAGTCGAGGTTTTCTGAAAAAGCCGAGGTCGAGGACCGAAGATTGGATGGGAGATGGAATAGACCAATCGCGGAATGATCCCACACAGAAGCAAAACTGATTGTCACCATCTATCCAGATGACTTGTTATTTTTATGGGTTATTTTTATCCCCGTATTCCTTCTTTTGGAAATACGGATAAATCTCGTATTTGTGAAATCCCGTGTCCGTATTTTGTGGGACTGGGCCCACCCCTGGTATACACTTTTTAATTATAAATAATTTTCAGATTTAAATCAATTAGAAATATTAAATAGATTATCAGATTATTATATAAAAGGATTAAACTATTTAAATGAAGAGGATAATTTAAAACTTTTCTATAGTTCCTCTCTCCTAGTAAATGTATATTGGATAGAGGAATTGAGTAAAAATATAAATAAAGAAATATTTAATAGTGATATTCTGAGAAGAAGGATTTTGCGACTAGCAGATTATTTTACTGACAAGGATTTGAAATTTTGTATTAAATTTGGAAATTCCAAATTAAATTATTTATATTCGTTTCGGAATAAGTTAAGTGTAAATCCAAAGTTTATTTCAAAGAAAATATTGTTTGAAGCCACAGAAGATGGAAAGGTCTATTTTACATTTAGTATTAATAATTCAATAATTAAAAAAAATTTATTTTTAAAATTTGTTATTTAACTAGTAAAAAAAATTTTATATCAAAAACTAGTAATTAAAATTTATAAATTACCTATAATAATTTAGAAGAAAGAATTGATGAATATAAGCAAACAAATTGAATCTGATCAAAAAATATTCAATATACTTTCTAACGATCCGAAATTCATGGCCAGATTTAAAAGTAAAATTTTCGGCAATTAAAATCTTAATATTAAATACACCCAATATAAACTAAACCTCTACTGAGCTAGGATTGATCGCGTTGTTTTACAGTTTATAGAAATGGTTCTTAATAATAAAGTAATTATTTGATCCTTTCTAGATTCACTCGAATTTTTACCCTTTCGTAGGGCCAATTTATATTAGTGGAGTATGCTTATGCTAACTAGTTTTGTTTATGAGAGGATTTACGTTATCTAACATTCAGATCTACTTATTTTATCTTTTTTAGAAATTGAACAAAAAGAAAAAATTGGCCATCTAATGTATGATTTGCTCATCCCATCAACTTATGACAATCAGGTTTTAATTAGATAGATATTTAGGTTAAATTAGGTTAGCATCCCTACCCCACAGTGCGGGAATGTGAGTGCTGGAAAATTGGGCTCTGGAAAATTGGGCTCCAAGATTTTTCGGAAAATTGGGCTCCAACTTTTCGGAAAATTGGGCTCCAGCGGAAATTTGGGCTCTATGAGAAAAAAACGGAAAATTGGGCTCCAATTTTTTAGGCGCGGGGAATTGTGGGCGTCGAAGTTAATTTTTGGATTTTTCTGAAAAATGACACAAAATCTAACAACGTAAACCTATGGGTGTCGGCGAATCGCTTGTGCAAAATCCCGCGCTTCGCGCGGGATTTTGCGGCACGCGCCTCGCGGGAGTCAACGGTCGCTGGGTTCTACAACAGTAACATAAACCTATTCCTTTTACTGATTTCCAGCTTTGAAATAACGACCTACCCACTAATTATCAGCACAAAAATAGTTACTACAGAGAATTCTGTAATATTTTTCGAATAAATCCAAAAATTAACTTCGACGCCCACAATTGCCCGCGCCTAAAAAATTGGAGCCCAATTTTCCGTTTTTTTCTCATAGAGCCCAAATTTCCGCTGGAGCCCAATTTTCCGAAAAGTTGGAGCCCAATTTTCCGAAAAATCTTGGAGCCCAATTTTCCAGAGCCCAATTTTCCCGACACCCGGGAATGTTGGGGATCGGGTTTTACAGGGGTATAGCCTTAGGAGCTCGGGCGGAGCTTTTGCCAAAAAAATCGTCTGGGTCGGGTTGCCAACCTAATCTTTTTTTAAATTTAAGCCGCATAAATATATTCGTTGCCCAGAATCTGGCACAAAGATTGAAGGTAATTTTAAGAAATAAATTTTTGTGGAGAAATCCAAAGTTCAAAAAATTTATTAACAAAAAATAATAAACATTTAGATCATTTTCGTTAAGATTTTTTAAATTAATAGAAGCTATTTCCTTAAGTAAGCTTACTAATCCCGACTTGGGATAGGTGCTTGGATTGGAGTATGGGGTCGGATATTATCTCAAATCATCACCGAATTTTTTCTTTTCTGTGAACTTGACTGATTAAAATTCTTCAAACTAAATTAGTCTATACTTTAATTGTAAATTTTAAGCACCTGTTCTTATCTAAATGGTTTTGTTTAATAGATTTTTGGGCATAAAATAATTCGGGTGTTGAATTATGATAAATAAAAAATATCCGAAAATCCGAAGATTTCAGTTCTGAAAATGGGATACTGGAATAACTAACATGATAGACACCTTAGACAGATGCAATCCCTTACAAAGTTAATCAACTTTCCTTACAAAAACTATAATAATTCTATAATTTAAATATAGAAAAAGAGGAAAACCGGCATATTAAAGAATACTTAGCTACTCCAATAGCAAATGCAAAATTAATTATAATTAGTTCAATTGCTTTATATTATGAAACTAAAATAAAAGAAATTATTAAAACTTTTAAATCTTCTGATAAAAGCAAAATTGTCAAAAATTTAGTAGAAATATTAAAAATAAAGAATCAAGAAGAAAAACTTTGTGGTCTCTATTTTATTTTAGATGGTGATATAAAGAATATATTAAATTATAAAAATCCTCAAAAATGGACTGAATATTTGAAGAAGTTTGATATTAATGTAAGGAATTTTAGATTCACAATGTTTATTTTTGCATTATATTTTTTTAATTTGGGTCCATATACTTTATCAGGGATGGGTAAACTTTAAAGTATCTGTCTGTACTTCTTTCTAACATAGCAAAGACCCAATCATATGGAACCGAACCACGGACTTGTTTTCGACCCGAACCCCGATTCTAAACCTGAACCATCTTTGCTATAAACTAGACATGAGTTCAAAATTTTAATATGTACATATTATTTAATTATTTCTACATTTTTGAGTTCGAAAATTATCAGAAATTTAATTTAACTTTATATTATCATCAGGTTCACTCTGATCTTCCAATTATCCTAAAGAGCAAAAAAAATTTTGATCAAACGACAAAACATATTCTTGACAAGTATTTAAATTATAAGCACAAAAATGAACTTCAAAAAATCATTCTTAATTACTTCGAATTTTTAATTGGGAAATATCCAGATCTGCAACTTTTCTTTTGCAAAAATGGAATGAAAAAGGAGGAACGTTTAGAATATTTAGATTTATACAAGAAAAATCTTATAAATTTAATTGGTATTGAGAATTTGAACAAATTGGAGATTAAATATCCTGAAATTTTGAGAATAGGTGAGTAAAGTTGCCTTGGAGTAAACTAAGAAGAAAATTAAATGACGAAGAGTAGATGCAGTAAAACCCGGATTTGCAAAAAATCCGAGACTCGTCAATCTTAATTCGATCATAAATTCCATTTTCTATAAAACTATTTTATTTTTAAAATTTCACAGACAAAAGTTGACTTTACCTAGAGCTCTATGATGGGTTCTTTGCAACAAAAATATTTTAAAAAATGAAATTAATGTCCATCAATTTTTAAATTATTTTCTTTTACAGATTATTTGCAAGAGGATATAGCTATTTCATATTATGAAGATTATCTTCAAAATCCAATAGACTCGTCCAAATCTATAGAAGCTATTAAAACATTAAATATAAAGTTTTTGTTAAATATGTTAATAGATAATTATTCATTAATTACTTATAAATCACGAAAAAATGAGTATTTGAAAAATATTTTTAAAGAAAAGTTTGATTGGGCAATGAGTGTAATAGTCTACAAAAATGAAGGAAACTACTCAGATGAGAATTTATGTTTTATGCTTAATTTTATTATACTGCTCCAAGACTGTTTAAATGTGAATATTTATTTTTAAAATTATTAGGTTATTAATAGAAGGTATTAAACTCTAATGAATAGTCTTTAGATTGAGCTGCGTGTTGCATTAAGCTTAAATATTATTATTCATGTCAAATTATTTTTACGCCTGAACTTTTCCCATCCATATCCGACAATGTTGGATAGCATCAATTAATTGAAATTAAGATTTTCAACTATTTTAATTGTAAAAAGCTAATAAATATATTATAGATGGGAGTTAACGATCCCAACCAAGCAGCTTTACTAATTAATATTTGGACTGGTTCATTTTGCAAAAGAAAAATAATACATAAAAATACATTAGTGGAAGTACAAAGATTGGTCTCACATGAACATTTTAAGCTTTTAAAAAAATTTTCTTCACAAATATTGCAAAAATGCACTAAACCTGGAATGCTTTCTAAACTGGATTTACTCAGTCCTAATGTGACGGTTCAAGAATTTTATGAAGTTGATAGTTAGTTTGTTTAATTATTACAGAATTTTTTGTGTCTACCGACCTTTAAATTTTTGAGCTTTTAAAATACATTTCAGCCAAGCCAAGGTCGCTATCGTCTTCGCTATAAGATTAGTTATAATTCGTGATACATAAAATAGGGCGCTATTGGATAGACATTTTATTTAGTTCTTCCCGTTTTTCAAACAATTTTTAAAATAACGATAAAATTATAATTAATCAAATTATTTCCCAGTATCATCTTCTAAACAAAGAGAGCGTCTACGTACTCATTTTATTACAGCAATTCTTAATGACGATGAATTCGAGAATTTTCTAAACAAAATTGCTATTCAAATTATATCGTTTATTCGATTAATTGACAAAGTTAGTTACCTAAATATAAGAGAGCGGTCTGGATCTAGATCCAGATCCTTGATTTTTCCTGGATCAAGAGTCCAGATCAAGCATTTTTCAGCGTTCCTTGATTTTTACTTGACTCAAGGTCAAGAATCTGGTCAAGGTCCTTACTTAAAATCAAGGTCAAGGATCAAGGTCAAGGTTTTTTGAAATTCTCGCTCTCTAATAAATATCTTTCTGAATTTATTTTATTAAACAGATTATTTCTCAATTGGAAGGAGTTAGTTCCAAAAAAAGTGTTCCGAACAAGTCGTTCAATTTCAGTAAAGCTTTGAGTTTAAAAAGTGATGATCAACTAAAAGATTTTCGTACTGAAGTCCTCAAATACAAATCTGATTATGATAAAATTTTCAATATGAACATTGAGGAATTAATGAAAGAACAAACAAAATTAAATATTCACCTATTTAAATTTTATAGAAAATTACTTAAAAATAAAAATATCAAAGATTTAACAATTAATACAATTTATGACTATATGAAAGAAAAATCTGTCAAAATTTTAATTTCTGTTAGTGAAAGAAAGGAATTTTTGAAATGGCGTCAAGGAATTGTCGCAGATGAATTTTATGAGGAACTTGGTATAAATAATGAAATTAAGCTGGAAAATGAACGTGAAAATAGACAGATTTTCAAGGAGCAAATAAGCAAAGGTATGATAGGAAGATTGTAGTGATGTTAGGGGGTTAACAAAATTCGAGACTAAGAGTCGAGACCAAGACTGAGACAAATTTGAATATTTAACTTTACTTTCTTTGAAAGATTTGATAATTGAAGGATGTGTTTAAGTGATAATATCCTATGTCTTAGTACTAACAAAAGAATGAACGAGATAAGGCTAGTGATTAACGAACCGTTTATTACCATGTTCTTTCTGTACTTAATAAACTTCGATGCCTTGATAAGAAAAATTCCTTATTTAGTCATAAAAAGCATCACTTTTATCAGACAAAGCGATTTTAAATGCTAGATAGTTAGATCATCCCATTGCTATATTTATTTAATTAAAGGACTCTCATCATCTTTTTCTTCTCGAAAACGTCTCTATAATTTAATTGGTCCAGAAAATGCTCGTAAAAGTCTTAGTTACCTCAATATTAAATTTGAGGAAGTAGATGAAATAAAAAATTTAGATGAATTAGAAGAAGAATGTTTTGATGAAGAGGAAGTAAATAATATAAATAAAGGAAAACTCAAAAATAATTATACGGAAGGTTCACCATTTTCAAAAGATAAAATTTCTAAAGACGAAACAAATAAAGTAATTCAAAAAATAATAAATCGCAGAAATAATATACTAGATAAATTAAGGGGGTTAGAAGAAGGTGAATCATCGGGAAATAAAATTCCAACTAAAGAATCTTCTTCTAAAATAGGAGGGGACAAAATATCTCAAGTTCAAGGGGACGAAAAACAAAACTCCTCTCCTGAAAAACCGAATGAACAACAAACAAAAACAAAGGCCAGAAAATCAAAGAAACAAAGAGATAAAGAGAAAAAGAAAAATTTACAAGTTGAAAATTTAAATGAAAAATCGGGTGGAAATATAGAATTGGATGAAATTTCTGATAATAAAATGGAAGGTGTTGAGGGGGAAAGTAATACAGAAGAAATAAGCAGTCATTTAGTAAATGAAATAAATTTAGGTTTGGATTTTTTTTTTGAAATATTTTTAAGAAACAAAGACACTATGAGAAAGTTTTTCATAAAGTTGTCATTATAGAGAATTAGATATTTTAATTTATGAGGGACCTTAATGTGTAATTAGTTTGGGGTGGCACAATAATTTTTAGCCTATAGGCAATAATGAAAGAAATAAAAAAACGTTAAAAAATTTTTTGAAAAAATTTTAAAAATTTCAAAAAATTTTTAATATTAAAAAGAAACAACAAATGAAACAAAGCAACCACCTAATGAGAACACCATAAGTGAAGCAACAAAATCTAATGAAATCACCATAAGTAGCGTGCCTGATGAAGTAAAAGATGAAAAAGAAACAACTAAAAAGTTTGTTTTATTCTTTACCAATAAACGTTCAAAAATTAAAAACATTCCTCTGATTTTCTTAAAAATGTACCTATGTTCAGTCATATTCCGAACAATAGAAGGAAACAATTTTTAGAGAAATAAATAAAAATTATTCTGAATTAATAAAACTGCAAATGTGGGCATTTTCATTTGGCACATAAATGCTCATGTTCTAAAGTAGAAATATGTCCTAAAGTAGATCACACGAAGGCCTCTGATTTTCTTACAAATTATTCCGAACAATATATAAACCGATGCGAGATATACTTTCAAATATCTAATATTATTTAATTTAGGCCAATATCGAAAACAGAAAATACGAGAACAAAATTTCCCAGAGCAAGGGGTAAACAAAGTTCGAAAAAAGGTTCTAAAGCAAATCAAGGAAAATTAGACAAAGAGGAAGTTCATCAGATAATTATAAATGAAAATGAACTAAAACAACCCCGAGAATTGACATTATTTGAAGAAAATAATGAGGTATTTATAAGCAATTATTGTTGAAATTAGGTAAAAAAGTTTGACCAATTTGATCAAAACCTATAAGCCCCTTCAACCTTTTAAGAATAGTAAACTTCAATTTTAACTCAAATCATAATTCAGAAAATAATTTGATAAATTATGAAACGCCCATTTTTAGCCGATTATTATTCAAAATTCAATCAATTCTGAATAATAATCAGTTAGTTAATTAAATTTTAATTAACCCTTTCATTAATTAATTCCATCGATTCTATTTATTCACTGACCGTTTTGTACATATTGAACAAAAAAATTTACTGGGGGCAACATAATTAGCCTAAATTTATTTGAGAAATTTTTGTTAACGGATTAACAAATTAAAATTCAAATTTTTAAAATTAAAATATTTTAATTTATAAAGCTTGTTGATTTATTAAATGAAAAGGGTTATTGGAATAAAAATAGGAAAACTAAAATTAGTTTAGAAGAAGCAATTAATGATATAAAGAAAATGATTGAACTTTGGGTAATTTTGATTTTTTCAAAAATAATCTATATTGATATTAGAGAATGATCAAGCATTTTTCTTGATTAAGCGTTTTACTTGCAGACTTACCGTAAATTCTCTTGAAAGACTACTCTCGCAAATTGGTAGCTTATCATGTAAAAATAAATACGAAAAGATATCTTCATTAAAAAAATATCTTCAGAATAATTGTTCCTTTCTTTATAAATTCTGATAATATTAAAAAAAACAATCTTTCAATTTTCAGAACAAAGATGCTTTTACATTAATTTCTGGTTCTTATCTATTAAATATAAATTCTGTAGAATCTGATGTTGATTTTATTGTTGTATTACCATTTAATTACAATGATAATAATGGTAAATTTGTAACAAAAATAATGTTGGATGATGAATTTATGGGTAGTAAATCTGAATGTAATTTTGAAAAAAGAGAGGAATGTACTGAGAAAGGATCGCTTTACTGCGTTTTATGCGAGGTATTCTTATCGAATCTCATTCGAAAGAGCTCGTCGAGCTGAGTCGAATGATACCAAAATCACCGTAATTAGAATGGTTTGACAAAGTTATGACATTAAGTATTCCTATCGGAGTCGGCGACTTATGTCATAACTTTGTCAAATCTTGTCCAATCACGTTGATTTTGATGTAATTCGACTCAGCTCGACGAGTCCTATAACCTTTGACAGACTGACCATTTTTTTATATTTACCGAAAAAATTGACTGGGGGAGGGAAACTAAATAAGTACTGATTTATTAAGGGTTCCCAAGGGTATGGCACTAATTTGAATCACAAATATCATAAAGAAACCTTTTGGATTGTCAGGAACCAAAATACAAGGGAAACCCTTTTTCTACAAAAAACTTAGCCTAAAAGACCATAAAATATACGAAATAAAAATTACTATTTTAATGTAAATTCACTTCATTTAATAGAACAAAGCAACATCATGGCTTAGGAAAATTACAACGGGTGTTAGTGAAATAAATGCCAAAATTCATGACTATTCATTTGATTTAGCCTTTGTTGCTTATCCTTGGGAAAGAAATTCTGAACAAATTTTGAATTTTATAAAAAGTGAAGAAAGTTTAAAAAATTTAAATGAAATAGATAATTTTATTTTAAATTTTACTAAACAATTTGGGACGAATCTGCAATTTGATCGTTTTGGAATGATTAATTCTTTATCCGGTATGCTTTTCTATTACTAAAAAATGTTTGGTTAGTATTAAACATTCTCTGGAACACTATTTTGATAATTTGGCCATTTGGATTTTTATTGGGAGATCTAATCCTAATCTGGATTATTTTGGATCTCCGAACAGTATTATCCAGAAAATTCAGACAAATAGTCTGACTCTAGTTACAAATCCGAACTCAAGATCAGACTATATATATGTTGACTGGATTTGTGAATCCGTTCTTGGTATTTCCCATTTTTCGTATTTCTTATAAGGAAAGAGGATTTCAGACTTGTAGGCCTTTTGAAAATTTTTTCGCCTCTTGAAATTGTTAAAAAATAATAAATTTTAAAAAATAATACATATATTGAAGAACCAGGAAAACCCCCTAAATCCTTTAATAATTAATAAATTAGGCCTGATAAAATTATTAAACAAAAATAAAATTAAAATTTTTTATTTAAAAAAGGTTATCGTGCTAATATTCGAATTAATGAAATTACTGCAAAAAATAAAACTAAATTTCGATTATTATTATTGTCATTAAAACTTTGGGCAAAAAGTAAGTTTATTTTATTAAGAAATCTAGCTAAATTATTACAAAATCTAGCTAAATAATACGTTATTTATCAAATATTGTGAGAAAGATTGAGATCCAACTGTATAGCATTAAAAACGCTTACCAATCGGGAGTCTAGGATATATTAGAAACGCGAAAGCAGGTATCAAAAGCAGAACAAATATTGTAGTTTATGAGATCAACGCTGGTTTTTCGGGCCTTAGTAGAATGAAATTTTTGGCGTTTTGGCGTTCTGGCGTTTGGCGTGATTTGAAAATTTGAAAAATTGGCGTTTGGCGCGCCACGCGAAAATTCTGGCGCACATCCCTGATTACAGTCAATATTTGTTTATATTTTTTCAAATTTTTTCCTTCAGTAAATAATTTCAGGTCATTTTGTTTATGATGGTAAACTTGGCTTCTTTAGTGGCACTTCATTGGCCATTTTAGTGACAAAAATACTTGTTGATTTTAATTCTTCAAAAATGACCATTTATCAATTATTAGCAAAGTTTTTTGATGTTTTTACATATAAAATGATGGATAAAATGTTTGTATATTTGATTTAAAATTGTCATTTTAGGCATATGTAGACCTCCTCAAAATTTTTCAGAAGAAATTTCCGACCGAATTTTGGTATACCAATACTCAAAAATTGTTCGAGAGTTCATAGGGATATTATTCGTAGTTTTAGAATTTTTATTTAATAACTGAGAAAAATAATTTTTTAAATTTTTCTCTTTCCAGAGATGAGGATAGCAATAATACTCTAGTAAATAAGCAAAAAATAGAAGAACATCTAGAAACAGAGCTAGAACCAATTTTTATTGTTGAAGAAACTAACGAGAACATTGAAAAATTACGAGAAGCAATCGACTGGAATGAAACAAAAGAGAGAGAATCTCGAAATAATCTTTACATAAATAATTCTGAAAATGTATTAAGGGACCAAATAATTGAAAAACAAAAATTTTTAGAAGAAGCACCCCCTTATCAAAAACAAATTTTGGAAACAGAAATAAACGAAAAACAATCATTATTGATAAAAGTAATGTTGAATAAAAAGTCAATTTTGGAAAAGAATTCAAAAATGGAAAAACATACAAAATTAGTTTGGCCAATAATAACACCTGGATTGCCTAAACAAAATGCTGGATTTAATATTAATATGTCCACAAGGAAAATAATTTGGAGAGAAATGAAAGGAGGTATACATAAGGGATTCCGTCTTCCTTATTTTTGCCTTCATCCGCTGATTAACATTCCTACTGACGGCCATTATTTTTTAATAATTTTATTTTGACCTACCAAAGAATTTTCTCTGAGGCGTTAAAAAATGGAAAGAATCTGACTTCAAAGTTTCCAAATAAATATTCGAAGCAGAATCAAATTCATTATTAAATTTTAAATTCATGAAATTTGAAATTAATTTATTTAATTTAAATTTAGCGCATGATTTTATGAAAACAAATGTAAAAAATGCTTTGAAGGTGAAATCAAAAATTTCTAAAAATCTTGATGGAAACCATGTTGATTTAAGAAATCAATGGGAAGGTTTGCTAAGTGGTGGTGCTGGTGAATTTAAGAACAAAGTTATAGTTTAATTATTATTTGCACAAATTTCTTATTGAATTTTTCTAATTAAACTAATAATAGTATTATAAAACAATTGTTGACAGAGTTCCGGCACTTAACTATTACGATTCTTAATTCAAAGTAATTTCCATTTCATGATTAGTGAGCAGATTTTGGAAGCTCGTAAGAAAATTCATACTCGTACACTCACCTGTGTACGAGTACGAGCAATTTTCAAAATTTCAAACACTCTTAGTGAGCGAAATTTCTATGTGGAGTTTATCAAATGTATAGGAACTAGCAGTAATTGCACATAACTACATTTACTGCATTTTCCTATTCTAATCAAAATAATAAAAACTTTTAAACAAAATAATCTTTTAAGTATGATCAATTTCTCGCTATTGTCTGCACCTATAACCCCACAAGTGAATATGGAGATGAATTTTGTGATTTTTCTACTACACGTATCCGTCTTCAATTATTATTCTCAATTGAGACAGAAATTGATGCTATTTGTCATGCAAATTTACAAAAACCTATTCGAGATAAGAAACAATGCCCAGAAGAATTTAGAAAAAAAGGATGGGTATGCATAATTTGGCTAGTTGGAATTGATTTTGAAATCAATGGAAATGATGGGAATAAGGTAAATTGATATATGTATCTAAGTTAAATTTCAAAATAAGTTGTTGTACAAATTTGGTGTATGTATAATTTCATAATTGGAATGTTAGTTTAGTCTGAGATTGTTTCATTTACAGCAGTGATGGAAAGGTTCCAGTTCCGGAACCGGGCGGTTCCGGAACCGATTCCAAAGATACACCCCTAATGATGGGTGAAAGAAGAAAAAATGAGCAAAGGATGGACTCCTTGCTAACTTGAAATGCCTCAATTTGTTGACTTGTGAACTTTAAGTATCAAGTCTTTACTAATTTTTTGCAATTTATGGGACAAGTTAGATCTCTACTGTGGTTTACTCTTTAATATTTACAAATGCCGATTCAGCTATAATTTTAATAAAAACTTTTGCGATTCAATTTAGGTCCTTGAAGATAGAGAAAATATATTCGGTAAAGATAAAGGAAAACAAATTTTGAAAGAATTTAAAGAAAAAATTATTACCTCATATTTACCCCGTAAAAAGGGAGTTTATTCCTATCTCTCAAAAATGTCAGAAGAAGAAAGGGATGTAATTATGTCCCAACTTGGAATTGAAGTAAAGTATTTGAAGAAGGATGAAGTAATTGAATGGATGTTGAATTAATTATTAAAATTGTTTTATAAATCGTATTAAATTATTTACCTTTAATGTGTTTATTATCTGGGGTAAAGATTGCTCGTTTATACCAAGGATGGGCCGGGTTGAGAAAAAAGTCGGGTCAGGTTTCGGGTAACCAGGCCCATTCTTGGTTTATACATACAAAATTTATCACCAAATATAGTATAGACAACCACCTAACCACTATTTTAATTAGAGCCCGGACCGTACCGTACTACGGCCGTATTTTTCGGTATTTATCGGTATTCCGTATCGGTAATACGGTACGGAATACGGTACGGTAAAATTTTGAAGTTGATCGGTATTTTTCGGTATCGGTATTTTTCGGTATTCCGTACCGTTTTACGGAACGGAAACAAAACAAAATACCGATAATACCGATCGATAAAAATTTTTAAAGTTTTATTTTATTTTAAGCGAAAAAAGGATCTCGGCCTTTGATAATTTTCAAATTTTTCGCCTGCGGCGCTAAAAATGAAGAAATTCTGCTTCTTAGACTTACATCTCCTCAAAATTTTCGCCTACGTGTGTTTATCCCCACAATATATAAATAAAAATAATTATTTTTAACTAAATTTATTTTTTAAAATACGGTACGGAATACCGATAAATTTTTATCGGTATTTATCGGTATTTTTCGGTATTCCGTACCGTTCTACGGAACGGTAAAATTTTGAATTTTATCGGTATTTATCGGTATCGGTATTATACGGTATTACGGTACGGAATACGGTACGGTACGAAATTCCGGGCTCTAATTTTAATCGCCCCCATTTTTAATATGTCTAACATAATTAAAAGTTATCTCTCTCCAAACTCACAATAAATGACATTTTGACTTTTAATTTGTTATTTAAAAAAATTTTTTTACTAAATTGACATTTATTTTAGCACATTAACATTGTCTAAATTTTTCCTCATGCGTATAAATTATTATCATCTATCACTTATTATGGATTAAAAAACAGAAATAGGATTTCTGTTCTTACTATTTAAGTTGTTGTATTTTTCAAATTTGGAAATATAAGTTTCAAAAAGCAATTCAAGTATTAACATTATATAAAATTTAATGAAAAGCTAAAGTAAACGACAGATTTTTTTTCTTTACGTTGTAAACTAGAGAAGGTAGCTTTTTATTAGATTATTAGATATCAAAAATTTTGTTAGATTTTTACAAATTACAAATTTTTTCGTAGGAACTTTTATTTAATAAAATAAAAATTTGAGATATTTTGTATTGACATTGTGGCATATTCGTGATCCTATAAACTTCCATTACAGTTGCAAAATGAACTTCATTGGCTTTCCGAAAGTTTCAACAGTAAATTGATAAAATTAAACTTTTATTAAAAACTAAATATTTATTCTTTTCTAATTTATTTTTTCATATACATAATTTTAAATTAATATCATAAATGAATTTATTATTCGTTTAGAAAATCTTTACTAATTTACTTGTATGTATTTCTAATTTCATTAGCATCGCACATATTTTATTGTTGCACCTAAAATTGAAATAGAATTTTTAAAATCGGAGCTAAATATTTCTTTAAAATGAGAGAATATCTCTTTATAACTATAAATTAAATTATTACAAACCCTTAGCATCTCCTACTGTATATCCAGCAGGCTCTAACCAGAGAAATGCCTGATCGGTGAAATCAACGTGATCAATCGCACAACCCCCGCACATGTTGTTAATTGGCACAGTTAAACTTTAATTTATTTGTTTTTTTTAATTTTATAAGAAAGATTATTAAATTAATTAATTGTTTAGGCTTTAAATAGGTAGCTAATTAAAAAGGTAAACACTATATGGACAAAAACCTTAAGGATTTTCATCAGTTTAGAAAATTAATCTCTATGATGAAGTAAATTTTATTTTCTGGGTTATGCCATGACACAAAATAGCTATTATCACTAAAGACACCCTCCCCTTTAAACATCTTAGATCCGTGAATTTATGGTACAAATTTAATTCCTAGATGCCGTAGACTAGTGGCACAAACTTAATTCTAGAATATTTTTGAGTCTGTTTAGATTAAGCTATCATATTCACTGAATGATTTCTAAGATAAAATAGCAGGTTATGGACAAAGTCGTTTATTAAAAATTTATTAAAAAAACTTACGTATTCCCCTTGTAGGTAACTTGAACACATTTACTCATACAAACAGGGTCATTGGCAACCGTACGTTTATCAAACAGACAAGATTCTGGCCATTTAGCGCTGGTATTGAAAAGTGATTGAGAGACAGCTGCTGACATATCAGGCTATAATAATTATTTTTTATACTCATTTGATATTTAACGATAAAATTTTGATCTAAATAATAAAATTAAGGCACTTAAGGGCTTATTTTAATTGAGTCTTAGCTCATGGTAAGATCGAGAGTAAGCTCGATCTTGTGGTGAAAAATTTACATAAATATGCAAATGATAGCTCATTCGAGAGAGCTCGTCGAGCTAAGCCTAAGTTATCTCTGTACTCTTGATATAATTCTAAATAAATTTATCAAGATTAAAGCAAAACTGTATTCATATCAAATCCGCAAGCTCCTCTGCCTTGATTTTCTGCTCTCCCATACATTGTAAAATGCCCATTCTGAATTTCTTTATTTAATTGGGCATAAATTGGTCCATTTGTATTTTCTTCTTTAAGACAAGTTTGAGCATTTGTAAATGCTGGACTTACAACTTTGGTTTCTTCAATTGTATAGCCAAAGATTGTCAAAAGGATAAAAAATGAGTAAATCATTTTTTAAAAATTTTATTTAAATTTTTTGATTAAAATAAGAAAAATCAACCCATTTTTATATTAAAACAAAAAAAAATATTTTTCAAATATTTATTTGTCCACATAATACAAAACACAACTTTTTTTAACGGTACAAAACTGTCAAAACAAATTTTTTTGCCACATAAATAAAATAAATTCTTTGTTCTTTTTAACACGTCTATTTAATAATTGTTGAAAATTTTTTGTTAAAAATTCGTTGAGGACATTCACGGCTGTTTTTAATATTCTCTAAAATTTATAAAATTTTATTAAAATTTTATGATATTATTTTAAGAAAAACAAAAAGTAAATAATGATTCATCAAAGAAATTTTTGAAAATTATTTAAAAATATTAATTTTTTATGAATTTTATTTTAAAAGTCACCCTGATTGACTTTTATTAAAATTTATATTTAAAATTCCTAATCACAAACATCAACCCAAAGTAAATTCTACTACAACTAAAAGTGGCATACTCAATACTTTTAGTACTATCTCTTAATTTAAGCCTTACAGATAAACTCTCAGAGAAACTAAGGATACACCTAATCTAAAAAATATAAATTTATCTTCTAATATTTATTTACAAGTAAAATGGCAAGGGAGAGAATATCGTTAGCCCAAAGCTCACGGGATTGCCTTGTAAAGGCAGAAGTTTCAAAGTTAACGAGTTTGGAATGTTGGGCGGTTTTATGACGAGTGTTGAAGTAGACGATACTAAACAAGTATTTTTAACACCCCCCCCCCCCCCCCCAGATAATGTCAAATCCATAAAATGTCGAAAAGTTTAAAAACCCACAAAATGTCAAAAAAGGCTATAAATCCAAAAAATGTCAAATAATACTATAAACCCACAAAATGTCAAATCCATATAATGTCGAACCCATAAAATGTCAAAAAGGCCAAAAGCCCACATAATGGCGATAGAATTCTATTTGTTATTTTTATTTGTTTTGTTTGTTTGCTTTGATTGTTTTTTGACAATTAAAGGTTATTAATTGTTCCCCATCTTTTATTTGTTATAATAATTTTTCTAAGATGTTTAATTTAATCTTTTAGATGAATATCAGGCTTAAACTCGCCGAGTTACAGAAGTAAAGAAAACGGCGGTTTCCAATCGATGAATCGTCTGAATTTAATCAAGAAGAGCAACAATCTGAGCTTTATTGTACTATGTACCTCAGAGATATGTGAGACGAGGATTTGGATTGGTGTTCAATTCTTCACCAGGCATTCTGCCAACATTTCTCGCATATTTTGCGTCTACGTATGTGGGTCCTACTCAAATTGAATTGCAATTGGGATTAGAAGCTTTTCAAAGAGGGTCCAAGTACATTCAATACAAGAAGTTGATGAAAATAGTTATAATTTTTCAGGTTTTTTGTTTTGTTTTGTTATTTTTGTTCTGTTTTTGGCGATTTTTTATTTGTGTACTTATACTGTTTTATCGATTCGGTGTTTTTATGAATAAAATTGTTTTATTTTTCCAGCTTAATTTTGCTCAATACAATTTTTAGATCAGTGCTTCTCTTTTTAGGGTTTTTACGTTTATTATCAATTTTTTAAAATTTCGCCTTTTTGACATTTTGTGGGTTTGTAGCCTTATTTGACATTTTGTGGTTTATAGCATTTTTTGACATTTTGTGGGTTTCTAGCCTTATTTGACATTTTATGGATTCGCCAATATATGGGATTTGACATTTTGTGGGTTTTTGGCCGTCTCGCCATTTTATGGATTTGACATTTTATGGGGGAGCCTTAACACATGTCACAAGTGTTTGGTCTACCATGGATAATTGAGTTTGAGTATAAATTGGGATATCCAATTGTCTCTAGTATTGAAATGAATGATGAAAGTATTATAAATTTAAAAGCACAAATTAAAATCAGTGAACTGTAAAGAAATTGTCAGTGCGATTTTTGATTTTTTTGTTTAAAAAAAAAGAATTTTTAGACACAGAAAATTTAAGTTTAATATGTAGCAAGAAATTTTTTGCTACTAGAAAATAAAAAAAATTTTTTGTTAAATTATTTTGTTTATTGAGCTTATTGAAAAATAAATTTAGCCGAAAATATATTTATTATCAATTAAAAATTTTTACAAAATTAAAGTCGAATTTAAAAAATTAAAAATCATAATTCTTGAAGTTTCTTTAATTTTACATATTTTTTAAATTTAATTAATCTCAAATTTCCCGATCGAGTTATATTATTTATTTAGTTAATTCTTTAATAAGAGCTATAGATTTAGCCTCAATTTCTTTCAAATATTCATTATTAAGTTTAATATTTTCTAAATATTTATCAATTCGGTTAATTCCTTCATTATCAATTACTCCTTCCTTTCCAAAGCTCTCATATTTATAAATAGATTTTAAGAAATTTTGTGAATTATTTACAGCTATAGAGCATGTTTGTAAATGTTTATTGGCATCATTGATAATTTCGTTGAATTGTTTCTCTGTAATTTATTTAAAAATTTTAATTAATGAATGGAATTAAGAAAATGAATGTAAGCATAATTTGCAGAAAAAAGGAAAAATTAGAGATTTGTTTACCATTCGAAACAGGAGTGAGCACAGATGACAATTTTAAAAAATGCAAAACGCAAGCAAAGCCTTAAAAACGCAAGACGCAAGAATCACTTTTTCATAAATTTTGAGAAATTTAGATGGCAAAGGAGGCAGCTTTCTTCAATTCTTGTCCTCAGATTGTATGGAGCTCACCCATCTTTTAAAGCGATAAGAATTTAGTAAAATACTATAATAAACTTCCAGTTGGCGGTGAACCTGTTCTGAAACTGGATATTTATTAGTATATTTATACTGGACTGATAATATTTTGTGACAAAATTGGCATGCTGCTTTAATGACCAGTTTTTAGAAATTTTAAATTTGCTTCGTACGTGTACTTCGTAAGAGCCTTTTTCCATACTAAATTTTTCTCGTAAATACAATTATGAATGATAATTTTAGTACAATCTCTCAAACTTGTTAGGGACAACAAATCCCTTTGTAAATCACACTAGAAATATTATTTATACCTTTAATATTATTTGTGCCCTCATATTGTTCTTGTTCAATTTGTTTTTGAATTTCCTTATTTACTTCATTTTGGTTTATTTTTCCTTTACCAGTTGCTTAATACATATATAAATTTCAAATTAAATTCAAAATTTAAAAATAATTACCATTTTGGACTAGTTGCTTGAAATTGTTTTGGTTTGCTTGTAAGAATATATCTAAAATTAAAATATTTTTTAAAATCTCCCTAGAAGGTAGGAACTTGTGATAATTTATTTAACATCCATCGCTTAAGGGTGTACGGAATTTTGGTCACCGGAATTTTGGTCACCGGAATTTTGGTCACCACGCTTTTCGGAACTTTGGTCACCAATTTTTTTGGAATTTTGGTCGCCAGCGGAATTTTGGTCACCAAGTAAAAAAACGGAATATTGGACACTAAAATTTTGGTCACCAAGAGGAATTTTGGTCACCAAACGGAAAAAAAGAATCTTATCTAAAACTGATATCAAAGTGATAAAAAATGATTTTTCATCCCCCAGTTGATCAATTTCAATGTTTATTACTTTGCTGGCTGATCACTCGCCCGGTTGGCTGATCACCCCCCTCTCGATCACTCTACCGGATGATTGATTAACTGGCAGAGTGATCAACATAGAAATTGATCAACTGGGAGTTGAAAAACAATATTTATATCACTTTGATATCAGTTTTAGGTAAGATTCTTTTTTCCGTTTGGTGACCAAAATTCCGGTGACCAAAATTCCGGCACCCCGCTTAAGTATAACACATACCGACCCAAAGGAAAAATTTTCAAATGGTGGATATAAATTGCAAGATGAGAAAATGTCGAATCGTGTTTTTAATATGGTTTTCATAATTTTCTACGGATGGGATTTCGGATTTCTGTTAAAAAAAGACCTGGTACCTGGTTTTGGATAACCTGTGACTCATTAAATTAGAGTTGAGAAATAAAGCTAAAACTAAGGAGTTAGAAAAATTTTTATGTTTGTTGATTGTTAATTTCTCATTTTATTAATTTTCTTACATTGATATGTAGGATTTAAAATATCATTTTTATTGGTTTCACGGATTGGGTTTCGGAGTTCGGTAATCGCGTATCTGGATTTGGCCTTCCCTGAGATGGATAATCTACATAGTTTATTTTCTGATTAATTTTCTTACATTGATCAGTAGAATGCAAATTATTATTTTGAGTGGGTTCATTAATTAAGCTTCGACTAATACTAGCATATTTTGCTTTATTATCTGGTCTTCTATATCTTTCCAGTTCATGATCAATTTTTTCTATGTTTATCGTTTGTGGATTATTTCTATTCAATTTACATAACGAAGATATCGCTGAATTATTTTCTTCAAAATTTTGAATTGTAATATGATAAGTATTTTCTATGTGGTTTTCATAGATTGCTTCATCACATTCAATTGGAATTGAAGGCTAAATAATTTTACTTAATTTCATTTTCATATCTTCAATTAACTCAATATTTACTCAATATTAATGAAAATGCTCACAGAAATTTTTACAAAATTTTTCAAGTATTTCTAATATGGATAATAAAATTTTTTCAATTGGGGTTATAGTTATGTTGCACCTAGATTTCATAAAAAGTTCGAAAAAAATTTTATGCGAAAATTTTTAATAAAAATTTTTTTTAATTTTAGCTTGAAATTGCATTTTAAATATTGGGTAAAAATTTAGAAAATTTTCATTCGAGTATTAAGAAATTAAAAAATTTTAGGGGGGGGTTATAGTTTTGTTCCACACTGTACCCGGGCCGTTTGAATATATAATTCATTTAGTAGAAATAGAATTTTTAAACTCTAAGGTTTGTTTTTAAAGGATATTATCTTATAAACAGTTTATAAAAAAGCTTTGATTTCGTACACCAAATCCAGAAAATACCACCAAAATATTCCTGATCAGACTCATCTATTTAATCAACTCACAATATTATATACATTTTCCTCTACATTAAGCAAATATTTATCGTCTTTACAAACACGACGATTATAATATAATGTTGAATAATATTCCGAATGTTCAATTAAATCAAATACATTTTGTTTGTTCAGACAAGATATTCTCATTTTTAGATTTTTTTGAAATTTATTTACAATAAATTTAAGCACTCTTGTAGGCTTCTCAAAATCCGCAAATTCTGTTCTAATGGCAGAATTGAATATTCTGTGTTTTTCTGAGGAAAGCAAAGGAATTATGATTGCCTTGTCTATTCCTCCATCAATTTGCACTTGCCCAATTAAATTCTTTAAAGAATAAAAATTTTAGTTCTAAAAGTTCAATTAATTATCCATTGTTTTGGAGCAGATGTGGGTAGGAACAGTCAGAGGTGTCGGAAATCGGAAGAGCCGGAAATCGGAAGAGCCGGAAATCGGAACTGGCTCAAATGTCGGAACTCAGAAATCAAAATTTTTTTCGGAAATCGGAAGGAAAAAACCTCGGAAGTCGTAAATCGGAATTCCGACCCAACACTGTTTTGGAAGTGTGCCCGTTCCATGAAGGCCTACTATTTCATTTTCTTTAGTTGATTTTAAATAACATCAAGATCATTTTAAGAATATAAGGAGTATAGAAACAACCAAATGATTAGTCACTTTAATCACTTTTTGATCTTTCTCGATAATGTGAGAAAAATAGAGATAGCTTATCAATCTTTTTCGAGGTTTCAATCCAGAATAACCTTTAATCCTCTAGACTGTTTCAGATAATTAATAAAATTTATCTATTTGTTACCTGTCTATTAAACAAAACCTCCAAAGTATAATTATTCCTTTGAAAAGCTATAGGTGTTTTAACATCTGTAGATAATTCATACTTGTCAAATTTACAATAATCATATTTTTCTGTCATTTTTGAATGAAAAGTGTATCCAAAATCTAATGATTTGTTTTTCACATAAAGTTTCACCTCAAAACGATTATTATCTAACTGATCAAGTTGATTAAATAATTCTTGGGGCAAATTCTTCTCATATTTTCTCCACTCAATTTTAATATAAAGATTACTTTTACTTATTTTATAAAATTCAAAACAGAGTATTATTTTAATTAAATAAAATAATTTGTATATTTGCATATCTAAATATGTATTATTAAAAGTTAATTGATAGAATTTTCTTAAGGTTGAACTACATCACTAAGGACACAAACAACTTAAGGACAAAATTTATCTCATAATGCCGTGATCCTGAATAAGAGTGTTATCCTCTTATGTAAACTTTTCCAAACAGCATAATCCAACAACATTATAGACAGAAGCAACTTAAGAACAGAAAATTATATACCCTGAAAAAAAATTTGGGCTATAAAATGAGTATAATAATATTGAAAAATTTAGATGATAAAAAAAAAAAGTTTACTGTGTATTTCTTGTAGGAAACGGATCAAGAAGAGTTATTGAAATATAACCCCAGAATTCTCTAGGCAAATTACAGTGAATTTTTAAAATCGAGAAGGATAGTGTATTTTATTTTCCGACAAAATGTATTTATAAGTGACCTTAATGAGTAAGTAATGAATAAATCTTAGTTAAGAAATATTATTTATGAGAATTTTTATGTTAAAGTGCATGGGAAATGTTTTTTTAAATATTAGGAAATTTCTTATTTGTTAACAAAGAAAATCGAATTTTAATTAATTGTTGTAGACGGGGAAGGATTAAAGGAAGGAGAAGGATCAAAAATACAGAAGAGGGTTTACCGTATTTTTCCCAATAGAAGCGCACGTCCCATTAGAAGCGCAGTCTACGAGGAGGTTGAAAAATAGAAGCGCATGCGCTTCTATTGGGAAAAATACAGTAAATTGAAGCATCGAAATTGGAGAGGGGTAAAAAACTATAATAATATACACTGTCTACGACAAATTGAGAATAAACATGCTTCCTTATTTTAACAGGCTTTTTCTTCTGTGTATCCTTAACAAAAAATCTTTACCCATCCTTATTTTACTTGTTGTAGGCCTATGTTTGAATTGCTTTTCCTCTTTGTTTGGCTGTCCGTTAACTGTCATTTGTTCAAACAACAATGCGTTTTCTAATGCTCCTTCTTCCAGTGGTTGCTCGACAAAAAAATTAGTTTTTTTCCAAATTATTTGAAATCTGATCAAATATTTGACTTTTTTTTTACTTTATCAAACAAATATAAGATCGAATTATTTGATATTTTAAAATTTTTGAGAAAATTTGATTTTTTTAAAACGCATTAAATTAAATATTTGATCAAATAAAGTCAATTAAAATTTAACCAAATATTTGATTTTCCAATGTCAAATATGTATTTGTTTGGTCCGATCTCTAACAAACACCTCATCGACACCCAACATAACCCCCATGGGCCCAATCTTATCTCCCAAAATACTTCTCGTTATGACAACATAAAATACGAATTTACTCTGTATATCAAATTAAGTCAAAAATTAATTTGTAAGCAAAAAAATTTTTGAAAAAATTACCAACAACACCCCATCGAATTTCTCTTAACAGAGAATTTTATCGTTGTTTTTCTGATATATTGATATCAAAATTATTTACTTATAACATTAATTAATTTTCTGCTATATAATTAATAGATAAATCAATTTTTTCTCAACGTTCTTATAAAATAAAAGTTAGGTAAAAAGCAAAAATTATTTTAATATTTTATTTAAATATATTTATTATCTATTTGTTACTATTTGATTTTTCAAATATAATTTAGCTTTAAATGAAGGTTGTTAGTTCTATTGAGGAAATACGGTTTTTTATTAGAGAGAAAAGGTGTGAGGCAATAAAGAATGATCAAGAATTATGGTTAGTTTTTGATTTAACAAGTTGTTAAAAATGGAAAAATTAAAAATGGATTTACAGATTTTATTTTACAAATTTAAAAAAAAAACTAGTCCAATTCTGGACTAGTTTTTTTGGACAGTTCTGGACTTTTTTTCCATTTACAAACTAGTCCAATTCTGTTCAAAACAATTCTTAATTGTAAATAATATAGATCAAAGAGGACTTGATCTCTTAAGAAACATGACCAATTCTGAACTGCTAGAGACATGTTGTCGATGTTATGATATTTTAATGTAGAATAAAAAAGTAGAGTTGATCAAGACGAGATCGGTCTCGGTATCGGGTTTTTGAGTATCGGTCAATCTCGGTCTCGGGTTGGCCGATACCAGTATCGTTTTGATCAACTCCATAAAAAAGGGTAAAATCAAATTGTAATGGGAAAATCTACAATTAAAAATCGCCACCTCCTCTATACTAAACCACACACCTTATCCACCCCCCCCCCTTCCCTATTCTATCAAAATTAATCTTTCAAATAATTTTTTAAAGTGTTAGTTTTGTTCCAACAATGGGTGCTTTACATAATGGACATTTAAACTTAATTAAACAAGCAAAACATCAACAATCAAAAAATACTTTAGTTGTTGTCTCTATTTTTGTTAATCCTTTACAATTTGGGCCAAATGAAGATTTTGATCGTTATCCGAGAAATTTAACAGAAGATTTGGAAGAATTAAAAGAATTGGCTGATTGTGTTTTTACCCCAGAAATTAAAAATATTATTGGCAAAGAAGAATTAATTAAAATGGATGCTGGGCCAGTTAGTAAAGTTTTGGAAGGGAAAACGAGGCCTAATTATTTTGATGGTGTTCTGACTATAGTAGCTAAATTATTTAATATAGTACAGCCAGATGTTGCTTTGTTTGGGAAGAAGGATGCGCAACAGGTGGGGGAAATTAAGGGAATCTTCTCTTATTTCGATTCATATCCTAATATTATTCATTTACAATCGGTATTTTCAGAAGCATATTCTGATTTTTATGACTATTATTCTGATATTATTAGGGCATGTCTAATTTTTGTTCTAATTCCTCTGATTTTTTCTTTTTTTTCTGAAACTACATTCTGTTTTTCCCTACAAATTCTAACCTAATTTTTCAGCTATTTATTATACAACAAATGGTTACTTCACTCAATTTTCCTTTACAAATAATTTCCATAGAAACACAACGAGAACCAGACGGATTAGCATATTCAAGCAGAAACAAATATTTAAATTTTGAAGACAGAAAACTTTCCTTAATTTTATTCAAAACTTTAAATACTGGCTTAGAAGAAGCAAAAAAGGGGTCAAAATTGACAAATATTTTGGAAGAAATGAAAATTTATTTTGAAGAAAATAATAAATTGAACAAAATAATTTTGGATTATTTAGTTGTTGTGGAAGCTAAAACTTTCAAACAAATAGAGGAGGATGGATTTAATGGGGAAGCTATTTTACTTATTGCAGCAATTGTTTGTGGAACTAGATTAATTGATAATATTGATGTTAAGATTGGATTTTAAATTAATAATTTTTAATAAAATATTAATAACTAGAGCCCGGATTTTTAGGCAAATGCCTGTTTTTTTCCTAGATAGGCCTGATGCTGAAACGTTCAAATCCGGTGTTATTTTACTGAAATCTGCTTTCTAACTAATTTTATCATTGCCTAAAATTGCCTATTTTAACTTTTTCTGGAAAAATGCCCTATTTTGCCTTTTTTCGGCCTATTTTGCATATTTTTCTAAAATTTTCGAATTTTTGCGCATTTTTTGAAAAAATTGCTGTCTAAAAAATTATTTTTGTAAAAAAATAAAAAATTTTTTCAAAAAATTTTTGTAAAAAATTATTTTGGGAAAAATTTTCTTCTGAAAAATTTATCAAATTATTTTTGGAAACAAAATAATTAATATAAATTAATTTATATGTTATTCTGATCGTCAAAATTCATTTAATTAACATCTTATTGCTTAGATTTATTATTTTTGATAAAATTTAGTCAGTATAAATCAGAAAATCTCGAAAAAATACTGCCTATTTTGCCTTTTTTTCGAATTTTAGTGCCTATTTTGGCAGTTTTTTAGTGCCTATATAGGTGCCTATTTTTAACTTTATCGTGCCTAAAAATCCGGGCTCTATTAATAACATATGTACATAAATGTATTGATATGAAATTATTTCTTAATAGTAAGAGTTTTTTCCAGAATGGGATCAAATGTTAGCAAATTTTGTGCTTTTTCTGTCCGGCCAATAAGAAAATTTATTTATAAAATTAATATTAACTTTAAATTTTTTGTTTTTAAAAAAATAAATATTTATACTTCAACAAAAGACGTCATCTTGAATTCTTATAAAATTGAATCTAGAATTAAAAAATGTCAAATGTAAAAAAATTCTGAACAAGATGTAATTAACATATTAATTATTAATAATTACAAAGAGAAAATTTTTTTGTTTGTCTTTAAGGTTAATAAATAAATTTTAATTAATAAATAAAATAAGGAATTAAATAAATACCAGGTGAAAATACTGACTTTTGACGTTTTTTCCTTAAAATAAATATTTAAAAGTCTTTTGATAATCGTAATATTTAATTTTCTTAAACTCTAAATTAAAAACTTTAATAAAATCATTTTTAACAAAAAATGTCCTTGGATATACTTGTTATTTTATTTAAATTAGATTATTTTGTTTGTTTATTAATTGGTTTTCCTTTAAATATTATTCTGATTATTTTAATTATTTTTAAAACACCAAAAGAAATGAAAACACACAGTCGAATTCTGATACAAAATTGTGTTTTGGATATTTTATTATTAATTAATCAAATGTTTCTTCAAGGGGTAATTTTATAATGTTGAATTGATACCCATAATTAATTGAAAATAAAATCAAGAATAATTTTAAAAAATTTTTTATATTTATTTGTAGTTTTATATACTTGATACAGAAGGGAATACAATTATGATTTTTCCTAATGGAATTCTGCTTAATTTTGTGAATGAAAATTTTAATCCATTTATATTTTATGTTGTTTTTGATGTTTGGATATTTATTTCTTATTTAAATACACATGGATTGTCTGTTCAATTCATTTATAGATACTTAGTTTTGAATAGGTAATTAATCTAATAAAAATATCAAAAATTTTTGGCTCTGGTCTAGTTTATGAGTCCCATGCCAGTTTATGAGTCCAATGAAGTTTTATGAGTACAATCAAAATATTGACTATATGAAAGGGGTCCTCGGAACATATTTTAACTTATTTCCTGAGACCATCTCGTAATGGTCAATTTCCGTTAGTATTTAGGTCTGCGCAAGGGGATTTAGTAATCAACGAACTCCTATCATCTTTTACTTTTCTCTATTATTTAACCGATCTTTAGGGGTGTATATTTTAAAATCTTAAAAAAGTCGAGACCAAGACTTCCCCACATGACCAAGACCGAAAAAAACCCAAGAAAAGTCTTGGAATCAAGATTCAAGACCAAGAGTCTTGGACAGCTCTAGTATGTATGTATAAATTAAATATTAAAAGGAATATGAAAATTAATTTTCTTCGTTATTTATCTATGTTCTCCATTGCTTTATTTGTGACGTTATTTTACACTTTAAATTTAATTTTGTTTACCGATCCGTATTCAAATGGAGGTATTAAATATTTTGATGATTTTAATAAGACTTGGCCATTTTTTCAATGCAAAATGGAAATGGTAATTTTTAACTAAATTTGTGTTTTTTTAAATAAATTTGAATACATGTATAGGTAAATTTTTTGTCTCTTTTATTTATGTTTCTTTCTGAACTATCTGCATATTTAATAATAATTGTTTGTGGATTCAAAATGGTTAGATATGTCAATTTAAACACTAATCTTGATGGAAATTTAAAAAGATTGAATAAACTTTTAACAAAAGTTTTGATTATTTTGGTAAGAATATTTTGGGCTGTATATATGTAGTATACGGGTAGTTAATTTATATTTAATTTTAGGCTGTTCTGCCATTTATAAATCAAGCTGGAGGCTTATTTATTATGATTTTTTCACAAACAAACTACTATACAACAAATATTATTCGAATATTAATTTTCATTTCTTATCATTTTATACCCGTATTTAACCCAATTATTTGTATTTTAACAAACACACCATATCGAAATGCTATCTTTAAACGTGCACAAATAACTCCTCAGTAATTAACTACTTATAATTTGCTCCTAATTCATCTGAATAAGCTTCTTATTGAATACTTAACATGAAAAAAACAACAAAATTTAAATTTTTAAATCATTTTTTAAAAAACCATTGGAGATTTTTAAATGTTATAAAATTAAATGTAAATTCCCATCATTAAATCCAATTTCCCATCATTATCATTATTATATTTTTTAAATTAACTGCATTTTGTATTAAATTTTTCTTAAAAATTTTGTATATAATAAATACGTGGATTTTATCCTCTTTCTTTTTGTTTGTTTAAACGTTGTAAAATTTTTCTATATTAAATTTAAAAAAATTTAATGCAAAAGATCACTTTTTTAATTTAAAGAGAATTTTAAGAAATATTTAATAACTTAAAATTAATTCAATTATTAAAAGTTTGTATTTATTTAGTAGAAAAGAGCGATTTAGTTTTAGTTAATACTTTAAAAGTAGCGATTTAATTTTAGTTAATTAAATAAAGCGATTTTGTTACCTCGAAATCAGGTGGAACGATTTGGATAGGGGTTTTTGCTCCAGGATGGGCCTAAGAGTTTTTTGTGTTTTTTTTTCTTCAGGATGGGTCCGAGCGTTTTTCTTCAACAAATACTGTGCTCTTTCTATCGGGTCAAAAACAAAATTTTATTAACATTCAATTGAATATTTTTTCGTTTTTAAAAAATAAATATTTATACTTCAACAAAATATATTCAGCCAAACTATTACCACGTCGGTAATAGTTTGGCTGACCATCCCCCTTTTTTCCCGTTTCACTGACCATTTCGAGCTTTTTTTATTTGATATATAATTTATCTATATCATTCGAAAGAGCTCTTCTAGATTGGTCGAATGATACCAAGATCGGCTAGATTTGATGATTCTTAATAAAATTATGAAGATAAATCCTTGTTGGAAAAGCTTTTTGTACCGCTGAAAGGGATTAAAACAACTGGTCATACCTTAGTTAATTTAAGTCAGATTTCGTTGATCTTAGTATCAACCGACTCGGCTCGAAGTGCTCTTTCGAATGATATATAATTTGCCATAAAAAGTGAAAAAAATTGAAAAAACTAGAAAGGAAAAAAGGGGGATGGTCAGCCAAACTATTACCAATACGTCATCTTGAAATTCTTATAAAATTCAACCTAAAATTTTAAAAAATTTCAAATGTAAATTAAAATTTTTAAAAAGATAAAAGTAACATACTAATTATTAATAATTATAATGAAATAAATTTTTTGTTTGCCTTTAAGAATTAAATAAATACTATCTGAAAATTTGAAATTAGACGTTTCTAACTTTTAAATAAATATTTAAAAAAAATTTTTAATTATAAAATAAAAAACTTTTTTACAATCATTTATAACAAGAATGTCCTTGGATATAATTGATATTTTATTTAAATTAATTATTTTGTTTGTTTATTAATTGGTTTTCCTTTAAATATTATTCTGATTATTTTAATTATTTTTAAAACACCAAAAGAAATGAAAACACACAGTCGAATTCTGATACAAAATTGTGTTTTGGATATTTTAATGTTGACTAATCAAATGCTTGTTCAACAAGTAATTAAAATACATTAACCCATAACTAATTTCATAATTATTTCTAGTTTTATATATCTGATACAGACGGGAATCCAACTATAATTTTTCCTAATGGAATTTTGCTTAGTTTAATGAAAGAAAATTTTAATCCATTTATATGTTATATTGCTATAATACTTTGGCAATACATTGGCTATTTAAATTTAAGTGGATTGTGTGTTCAATTTATTTATAGATATCTGATCCTGAATAGGTGAATAAATAAAAATATTAAAATGAAAATGAAATAAATCCTCTTAGGAATATGAAGATTAATTTTCGTCGTTATTTATTCATGGTATCCATTGCTTTATTTGTGTCGATATTATATATTTTGGATGTGTCATTATTCATCACTCCATACTATTCTGGCGGTATTAAATATTTTGAAGATTTTAACAGATCTTGGCCGATTATTCAATATAGCAAAGTGGAAACGGTATATTTAAATGAATACTGTAGTTGCTCTAATAGAATGACATCTATTTATCAATCACCTTCCAAGGGGCATTATACATATTAGAGATGGTCCGATGTATAGGGCGGTTCGATGTGTAAATCCAATTGCTTCAAGCTTTAGCTTGGAAACAGATAGAGAAAATGCTGAAATCGAATAAGAAAATTATTTTCTATTAATTTAGAAAATTAAAAAATATGTTGTAAAGAGAATTCTGAGAGATAAAGTGGATGCCAGTCAGTTTTAAGGTGCTAAGAGAGGTCGGATTATGGGAGATGTCGATGATCGAAGCCGGCATTTAATTGATCAATCTCGAGGATCCCTTTCG
The DNA here is from genome assembly GCA_036172955.1 of Meloidogyne arenaria. NCBI lineage: Eukaryota > Metazoa > Nematoda > Chromadorea > Rhabditida > Meloidogynidae > Meloidogyne > Meloidogyne arenaria. The sequence continues at coordinate 2,665,989 of JARQAB010000043.1, forward strand.
TTCGATAATTTAAAAAAGTCTGTAAGGGTTCCCGGATTTAATAATAATACCACGAATATCAAGAAAAATAAGAATAATGTATAGAAACCTTATTGGATTGAATATTTTTTTATATTTGTAAAAATTTCAACGATAAAATAATGTGGTGTTCTATTGAGGGTGGTATTCAAATAGAGGAGATACGATATTTTTGAATATCTAAAAATATTTGTAGATAACTTTTTTGGCACTTATACCTGTAGCTTTATGTCAAATGCTTCCTTATATAATAATGATTATTTGTGGATTCAAAATGATTAAATATGTCAATTTATACTCCAATTTTAATGCAAATTTAAAAGTATTGAATAAAGCTTTGACAAAAGTTTTGATTATTTTGGTAGGGTTTTTTGTTGCTTTTTTGTTAATTGAAAATTTTTAGGCTATTGTGCCCTTTATCAATCAAGTTGGAAGTTTATTTACCATGATTTTGTCAACAACAAACAACAATACAACAAACATTATTCGAATATTAATTTATATTTTTTATCATTTAACACCTGTATTTAACCCACTTATCTGTATTTTAACAAACACACCATATCGAAATGCTTTTATCAAAATTTTTAAAAACCTAAATTAATTTGATAAATGTTATATAAAATATTTAAAGGTTCATTTTTCATTAAAAACAGGATGAATGAAGTTAAAATAAGAAAATTTAAATCAGCTAAAATAAGGATCAGAAAATACAAAATTATGAATATGCTTTTAGAGGGAAAAGAATTTTGATAGTTTTTTTTCTTTTTTTTCCTTTTTTTCTTCATTCATCTTTCATTCATCCTTCATTCATCCTTCAATATCATTGTTTTTATATTTTAAACTCAAAATATATTTTCTATCTTTCTATCCTTTCCAAAACCCCATTTTTGTACTATCAAAATTCTTTTCCCTCTAAAAGCATATTCATAATTCTGTATTTTCTGGCCCTTCTCTAAGCTGAGTTAAATTCTCTTATTTTACTTCATTTATCCTCCTTTATCCCCAATTATTAAAACTTTTGTATTTTTTAAACTTGGATAAATAATTAATATTTTGGATAATTGATTAAATTATTGTTATATTTTTGGAATATAACATCAACAACTGTTAACAAAATATGTTTAAAATTATTAATTAGCTAACATATATACTATATTCAATCAGAAATAAATATTTTTTGAGGACAAAAAAATTCTTTAATTTATTCAAAACTTTAAATTCTGGTTTATAAAACCAACAATAAGTTAAAATTGATAAAAATTTTGAAAGAAAGGAAAATTAATTTTGAGAAATCTAATAGTATATTGAAACAATTCTTGATTGTGTTTAGTCCATATATATCGCTTTTTAATGGCTCATATCTCATCTTTCAGGTTCTGGGCCACTTTTGAACTCCTAAAATTTTTTACTGCTTTTTGGATACTATTTTTTAAGCCAAATAATTAGTAATGTATAGTAACGACTGTAATTATTATTATTTAAATAATGGCGGCGCAAATGTCGCGGGGCATACGTATCAGGTGTAAATTAATATGTACTTCAAACAAGATATAAGCAACATATTAATTATTAATAATTTAAAGAAAATTTTTTGTTTGCCTTTAAGAATTAAACAAATACCAGCTGAAAATTTGAAATTAGACGTCTCTTACTTTTAAATAAATATTAAAAAAAATTTTTAATTATTAAATAAAAAACTTTGTTACAATCATTTATAAAAAAATGTCCTTGGATATACTTGATATTTTATTTAAATTAGATTATTTTGTTTGTTTATTAATTGGTTTTCCTTTAAATATTATTCTGATTATTTTAATTATTTTTAAAACACCAAAAGAAATGAAAACACACAGTCGAATTCTGATACAAAATTGTGTTTTGGATATTTTAATGTTGATTAATCAAATGTTTCTTCAAGGGGTAATTTTAAAAAAAAAGTGATACAAGGAGCACACCCAAGTAGACGCGCGGCCATAACCGCGCAAAGCCATAACTTGCTGGAAAATTTTTGGCTCTTATCAATTTTGGCACCATTCTCTTTAGCTCGATGAGAGGACTCGTTTAATACTAAATTTGTTAAGATTCGGACATTTTGAAGCAAGTTATGGCTTTTCGCCGTTATGGCCGTGCGCCTACTTGGGCTGGACCCTAACATAAATAAATGAAAATAAAAAGCAATAATAATTTAAAAAAAAATTTATATTTATTTGTAGTATTATATACTTGATACAGAAGGGAATACACTTGTAATTTTTCCTAATGGAATTTTGCTTAGTTTAATGAACGAGAATTTTAATCCATTAATAAGTTATTTTGTTTTTATTGTTTGGGTATATATTTCTTATTTAAATTCACATGGATTGTCTGTTCAATTCATTTACAGATATCTGATCCTGAATAGGTGAATAAATAAAAATATTAAAAAGTAAATGAAATAAATCCTCTTAGGAATATGAAAATTAATTTTCTTCGTTATTTATCTATGTTCTCCATTGCTTTATTTGTGACGTTATTTTACACTTTAAATTTAATTTTGTTTGTCAATCCGTATTCAAATGGAGGTATTAAATATTTTGATGATTTTAATAAGACTTGGCCATATTTTCAATGCAAAATGGAAACGGTAATTTTAACTAAATTTGTGTTTTTTTAACTAAATTTGAACACATGTAGGCAAATTTTTTGTCTCTTTTATTTATGTTTCTTACTGAACTATCTGCATATTTAATAATAATTGTTTGTGGATTCAAAATGGTTAGATATGTCAATTTAAACACTAATCTTGATGGAAATTTAAAAAGATTGAATAAACTTTTAACAAAAGTTTTGATTATTTTGGTAGGTTTTTAAGTGTAATATTAAGAGAATATTTTAACAAAGTTCGAACTCTGTATAGACATATTGTCAAAATACTTACCCGAAAGTCTGTATCATCTTCAATAATTTTCTTAGCTCTATATTAGTTTAATGGCTCTAATACAATGGAGGCTATATTTCAACTATCCTCTAAATGGTGGCTTTATTAAAAAGGGGGTCTAATTTACAGGGGGCTATAATACAGAAAATACAATAAATAATTTTTTTAATTTAAAATGTAGGTTGGCTTCCTAAATTAAGAATAATATATTTTAAATATCTAAATTTTAGGCTATTGTACCTTTTGTTAATTACACTGGACTTATGCTTCTTATATTCTATACAAAAACAACCAACATCACAACAAACATTATTCGAATATTAATTTACATTTCTTTTCATTTTATGCCCGTATTTAACCCAATTATTTGTATTTTAACAAATACCCCATATCGAAATGCTATTTTTAATCGTGCACAGGTAAATCCTCAGTAATTAACTAATTTCCTTCTTCGAATTCATCTGAATAAGCTACTTAATAATAACTTGAAAAAAATTTTTAAATATTTAAATCACTATTTAAAAACCATCAGGAATCAGGCTTTATGGATATGTCACCCACCCCCCTCCTATTTTGAGTATCTGAAAAGGCAAAATAAATAAGCAAAATACTTGAAGAAGAAAAAATGATTGACATGGAGAAGAAAATAATCTCTGACCATTTTCTACGTATAAGGAAAACTCTGAGACTCAAAATAGGAGGGGGTGACATATCCATAAAGTACCTGTTATAAAATTAATGTAAAAATATTATCATTAAAAATATTAAATAAATTATCCAATTTCCCATCATTATTATATTTTTTAAATTAACTGGATTTTATATTAAATTTTTCTTAAAAATTTTGTATATAGTAATAAATACCGTATTTACTCTAGTAATTCCCCAGTGGGATTAGTCTTTCAACCCACCGCTAGGGTGGGGAATTAATAGAGACTGGGGAATTAATAGAGGCTGGGGGATTATTGTTTCAACCCATCCCCTGGGTGGGGAATTAATAGAGACTGGGGAACAGGGTTGCCGCCCGAAACCCGATACCCGGCCTTTTTTTGTACCCGAAACCCGATACCCGAAATGAAAATTTTATAACCCGAAACCCGTATCCGATATTTTTGCCAACCCGATACTGTATTGGTTTCTCAGAAATAGATTTTCAAAGTTTAAATTTTTCCTATTTTTAATCCAATAATATTTTCTTTTTTTAAAATCTTTATTTTTTGGAGGAAATGAGAATGAAACAAAATGTATATTATTTTTAACTTTTTATACTTCCATTGAATTAATTGTTTTTCCTTCTCTATTTTCTGCCAATTGTTCAATTAAATTAAAATGTTGATGATAAACATGGGAATAGACACGAAAAAGTCTTTTCATTATTGTTTGAGCAATGTGCCTGAAATTGGGTGGAAATGGTTTTCCCTCTTTATTCCCATCAGCTGCCACTTTTGCGTGGGCTCTCAATTAAATCCTTATTTTACTAAAATTCTTTTTATTAAATTTATTACCCTAATTTCCCCTAATTTTTATAAATTTTATTATTTTGCACTTTTATTATTTTTATTTTCTTCTTCTTCTTCTCTTTATTTTTTTGTATTTTTTGTGTTTTTTGTATTTTTTTTGTATCTTTTAATTAATCTTTCATCTATATTCCCCTATTTTCGGGCCGACGATCGTCGGCCCGTTACAGCCTCCCCCCGCGAGGTCGAAGCCCTTGTTAATACGGGGGATACTGTAAAAGACCTGTCGGTTTCCACCGACGCTGCTCGGCTTGCCCCCACCGAGCGCGAACGATTCGTACCAATCGAAGAAGATCTGCCCCTCTCTTCTACATTCGGGGGGATAAAAATTTTTACCGATTGATCCTTTTTCCGGAACAAAGCACCATTAACCGGTTGGGGTCCTCGTCTTGGCGGAGTTATAGAAGGGCTCTTCGTTGAGGGTGGTACACTTGAGGCTCGAGATGGCGTCGCAGATGCTCTAGACGCCACACTGGAGGTTCGTTCTCTCGGAGCTTGACGCTCTATTTCTCGGATCCTTTCCAAGAGAACATCCATTTCATTCTTTGGGTTTCTTGCGCTTGGGGTTCCTCGTCCCATCATCGCTCTGAATGATCCCCAAATAGGCAGAAGAAACTGTACAAGGGCTAACGGAAGGACTACATCTCTCAAGAAAAGAAAAGTTGCATAAGCACATGAGGCAATAATCCACCAGTCAAGTAACATCTTTAATCTCTCTAAAAGCCATTGCTTAGCTAACCCCGGAAGACCGCCAGGAATCGCTCCTAGGGTCAAAGCCCGGGAGTGCTCCTCTGTCTTCTCATTTTCCTTCCATTGCTCAAATTGAGTGAGCTCGTTTATATGACGGAAGGGTACCTCAGTAGAATCATTTTTGGCTATCCACTCGCGGAAAATAAGTGGTCCCATGTCCAAGTCCAATATCGAAGTATTGTCTTTGAACACATGGATATTTTCTCTCTTCACAGGTTCCGTGATTCCAGTTCGAGTATCAATGATGATCCATCGATCAGGCTCTAGTTCAAAATATGTTTTCCGAAATCTTCCGCAATCAGCAATAGGGGACGTCGCACTAAGAATTCTTAACTCAGGATCAAGAAAAACTTCAAAGATTTTCCTCTGGATTTCCAATTGAACGGGGATGTACTTGTAACACTTAGTTGAAGGGCGAAATCTCATCTCTTGAACTCCTATTTCGCTACAGGCATAGATTTCCATGGTATCCTCATTAATCCATCGAGCGACCAAATTCGATTTATTGAAGGCTTTTCTAGCTTGTATGGTGGGACTGAAGTGCCTAAAGGTCTCCTCCTGGCATCTCTCCTTCAGCACGGCATCCTGTAGCTTCCTGAGGGCAAGTTCAGCTGCAGTGAGACCTGCGGCAACTTGCTCCTCATCTACTTCTCGGGCGGTCCTGATCGAAATCATCTGCGCATATTCTTTCTCATCAATTCCGAAACCTTGCTCAGAGACTCTAATCGGCCGTCCGTTACATGCCATCTCCTTTGAGGGTTGCGCAGAGAAAGACAAAGCTTGCTCCTTGCTCTTCGAAATCCAAATAAGCTTCCCCTTTGTTCGACTAAACTCCCCCTCCATCTTTTGAAAATAATCGTGGTTACACGTCTGACAATTATGCTGCGGGCAAATATTATTCCAAATTAAACTCGAGTTATCCGGGAGACGACAAAATTCAGTAAGGTAATGACATCCTTCAACCGAATGTATGGGGGATATCAAACGCAAAGTCTGTGCGGAATAGAACAAGTTTGTTGGTTGCAAGTAGCAATTAACAATTTTTTCCACCTTTTCTCCGGAAAAAAGACTAGCAAATCTACCCGGAAAATCAATCTTCAATATTTCTTCAGTAGTGTACCCCTCTTCCTTCTTTACCAAAGGTTTCGAATTGAAAGGGCAAATTTTATTGGCTTCCATCTTTTTACAGTCCTCTTTAGATACAGGAATAATTTCCTTTTCTAACCGATAAAATTTATCTCCTAACAAATTAGTATAGAACCTCTCAGTCGTAATCTTTGCCGAGCAATGGTTAGCCTCTAAGGGCTTGGGTTTAGTGGTATGAGTGAACAAAGTCACTAACTTATTCTTCCATTTTCTAATACTCAAATCTTGACAGAAAGGTGAGTTCTGTCTATTTGGAAAGGTCCATAAAGTATTGGGTCTGTTACCACACCATAGAACGGGCTTTCGACCTTCATTGATATTCCCAGTCCTTATTAAGTCATCCAATCTTTCAAAACTTTCTTCAGTATTACTTAAACGCAAACCTCCGATGGGCCTGGCCATAGCACCTCTCTTTTCAGCGGTAGCCGGATGAAACGGTTCACAATCAGTGCATTCCCAGCTTGCCAAAATTGTTGTTGCGAAAAAGAGTAGACAAACCAAAAGTAATACAATACTGCTTGACGAACTCATACTCAGACGTCGAGAAGTATTTGGCTGTTGTCGATGGCGTGACTCCTGGTGCGACGCCCACTGCTTCTGATGCTCGCGGCGAACTATCAATTCCTTTATCTTCAATAATTTTTCTTCTTTCTTCTTTTTCGCTTTCACATACCCCACTAAAGGCATGTCTTCTTCACTCTCTTCTTCTTCATCATGTTCAATTTCAGGTAGACAATCGGTCAAAGCCATTCTCTCCTGAACTTCTTCAATTCTCCAAAGATTTACAAAACGTTTTATATTTCTTTCCTTTTCTTCAATCGTGGTCGTCTTCTTAATTACCTTTTGGAGTGGGTGCTCTCTCAACTTTCTCTTCCTTTTCACAATTTTCTTCTTTCGGGGAGGTTTTTCAGGTATTTTCTTTGGAATACGATAGTTTGCAGGAAGCCTCGGATTTGTAATTTTCGGTACTTGCTGCTGTGGCGAAGCATTTCCAGGATTTCGGGCATTCTTGGCTTCATTAATAAGGTTACTCAGCGCCAATAATCTGGTTTCAAGACGAGTATATGGTTGCGGTGGACGACTAGACTCCACAGTGGCTTCTGCCTGTTCAATAATGACATTGACTCCTTCCACTATTTCATCCTCATTCTCAGACGAAGAATCTAAAACTTCTAGATTATAAAGTTGGCCAATGGCTCTTTTGAATATTTTATTATTTATTTTTATTTTAGCCGTCCTTATCAATTGGTCCCTTCCTTTTTGTAGTTCGATTATTTTACCAAGTTTCCATAAACTTCTAGGAAGGGCCTCTTCTACCAAGACTATGTCTCCAACCACCGGCTCCATTCGATTCTTTACCTTTGTTCCCCCTAAGGTTCTTTCCCTCAAAGAGAGCAAATAATCGCTACGCCAAACCTCCCAAAATTTATTTAACCTCTTATTAGTTTTCCTTATTTGTTGAGTTATTTGAGTTCTACCCGCTACCTCCTCTTCATAGTCTGATTCTTCTTCTAAGTCTGGAAAATTTACTTCAATCTGAGGGTACGGGATGAGAAAGTCTATTGGCCTAATCGACTGTAATGGCTCACGATCCGACTGAAAAGTCAAAGGACGTGAATTGACTACTGACTCTAATTCACAAAAAAGAGTAGTCAATTCAGTTCTAGTCAAAAGACTCTTACCCACACACCTTTTCAGCGCCTTTTTAGTGATACCTATAAGACGCTCCCAGGCTCCTCCCTCCTGGGGGTTACGTGGAGTATTGAATCGCCATTGAGTACCTTGATACTTCGCAAACTCTTGAACTTCCTGGGAAAACCATGTCTTATCATTTAATTTTTTAACTATTTTGGCACCCATTTGAAAATTAGTGGCATTGTCGGAGAGAATTATTTTTGGAATTCCGCGGCGAGAAATAAATCGTCGATATGCCTGGAGGAAAGAGACGGCTGACAAATCCTCCACAAACTCGATATGAATCGCACGAATAACCAAACAAGTAAATAAGGCTCCATAAGCTTTATCAATTCTTCCCTCTTCTTTAATTGACAGAGGCCCAAAGAAGTCTATCCCACTATTTGCAAATGGTCGAGCTTCTCTTACTCTTTCCTTCGGGAGCGTATCAAATATCTTTGCGCGATAAGGTTGACATTTAAATTTCCGACAAATGAGGCATCCTTGACGCGAGAAAATTATTCTTTCTACAGTTTTTCGACCTCGAGTCAACCAAAATCGCTGCCTCAATTCTCCTAACAAAGTCTGGGTTCCGCAATGCTTTCTTTCAATATGATATTTCAAAACTATTAATCTGGTAATCCAAGCATCATTCGGCAGCCAGATTGGTTTAATAGCTTCCTCTGACAATTCGGACTCGTCTATTCTACCTTGACATCTCCAAAGGCCCTTAGCTAAATACAAATTTAAATCAACTTTAACATTTTCAGAAGGTGGATGATCTTCTTGCGCACACTGAAGTAAATACCATTCAGCGCTCTGTAACTCTTTCAAAGAGGGTAGGTTTTTATCAAATACCGTCCCTGGAATAGCTTTCGGAATTAAAAAATTCTTCAAGTCGCAAAAATATTTTTTAGGCCCTTTCAAATCAAAGTTTGAGAGTATCTTTTGTAAGAACCTAAAGGCATACACAGTGGCCCCTAACAATTTTTGATACTTAGAAAATCGAGTTACGTCCATTATACACTTCTCTTCTAAAACCTCCTCTAAAATCACTTCCATTTTCTCTTCTTCAGCTTTACGCCATTCCTCTTTCTCTGGTGAGTACTCTGCTTGAGACGGTGGCCATTTAGATTTTACCTCCTCTAACCACCCCGGGCCCGACCACCAGAACTTATTATTAATTAATACCTCCGGGGCAACTCCTCTGGAGCACAGATCCGCGGGGTTGTCCTTCGATATAACGTGCGAGACTTTGAATTGACCTCGAATTTTCACAATGCGATTGGCGATGAACCGGTCGTATTTTTCAAAATTATTTAATCTCTCCACATTACACAAACTATCGGTCCAAATAGTCGCCACCTCCTTATTTAATTTTAACTCCTCCAACAAAAACTTAAGAGACTTAACTCCGACCATAATAGCCTGGAGCTCAAGACGTGGGATAGTCGCCTCGTTCTGGGACATATTCAATGGCTTGATCAAACTTTTGGCGAAAATTAAATTTGCTTTTATCCCATCCTCGACTTCCGTTCTCAAATAAATTGCGGCACCAAAGCCTTGACCACTAGCATCGACAAAACAATGGAGTTCCCGCTCTGAGGCTGAACCTATAGGAATTCTCCGAGGAAAGGAAATCTCAAAGGATTTTGTCCCAAAATTATTCCAGGTCAGTAAAACTCTTTGCCATTCCTCGACCAACTCCCGAGAGACTGACACATCCCATTTATAATTGGCTTCAAATATTTTCTGTAAAACCTTTTTAGCGGGAATCAAACAAGGTGAGATTAGGCCTAACGGATCGTAAATTTTGGCAATGGTTGAAAGGACTTGTCTCTTTGTCACCGGTCCTTCAAACTTTGGAAAAGGGATTGTCAACTTTTCCTCATTTAAGCACCAATACAAACCCAGAATCTTCGTTTTTTCCAAATTTGGGGCAAGCTTCCCTTCGGGAACTTCTCCAAATTCTTCTTTAGAAACGCCAAAAAATTCTCGAATACTCATTCCCGCGGCCTCCAATATTTCTGATGCCTCGCGGCAAACCTCTTCGACCCGGTCCTCCTTCCTCATTTCAATCATAATATTATCTACATAGAGATTTTCTTCTATTGATCTGGCCACAGGAGACTCAAACAGTCCCAAGTGCTCCTGTAGAGTTGCATTAAGGAGGAAAGGTGAAACTGTAAGACCAAAGCTCACTCTTGTAAAGCGAAAAACAATACAATGCGTAAATTGAATTTCGTCCAAGTTGGCCTCCTTTGGCTTCTCCAACCAGAGAAATCTAGTACAATCTCTGTCTGTCTCGCGTACACCTAATTGTAAAAATGCTTTCTCTATATCTGCGAGGAGGACACGATCCATGAATCTGAACCGCAAAAGAATTCCCACTAATTGTTTCAAAAGGAGTGGTCCCGTGTGAAGACAGTTATTCAAAGATGGAGCGTTAGGTTGACTCGGTGGGCGGGCACTCGCGTCCATTACAATTCTGACCTTTGTAAAAGTTTTGTCCATTCTTACTACTGCCCTATGCGGGAGGTAGTGGACAGGACCATCTGCCTCAGAGGGATTTTCTACCTTCTCAATCATTCCCTTATCAAATTGCTCCTTCAATATTTTTTCGTATTCATCTACAAGATTTAATTTTCTCAATTTCCTCAAAGTGGAAGCGAGCCTCATCTTAGCGTGCCGATAATTAGTGGGCAAAAACTGAATATTTTTATTGAACGGGAGCGCGACTTGATACCTTCCGTCTACGAAAACTAAGTTTTTCCGAAAATTTTCCATAACTTCTTTATCTGTGGTTGGCGCCGAAACATCCTCAAGCCCCACGCCGTGCAATCCAAAAAAATGAGATAATTGCTCCGATCGCTCTACGTCTGTCTTGAAGTCCTCTTCTCCATCTTCCTCAAGTATAGTATAGACTTGGGCCACATTTGCAAAATAAACCCCTTTTTTGGAGTAGAACCGTTTTCCTGCAGTCCCGCTCCACTCAAAATATTACCAATTCTAGAGGTACTGATAGTAAATCCACTTGGTAATTTTTCCAATGGTTGGACGTTAAGTTCGTGCCAAATATCCATTCCGAGAAGGATATCTGGTGGACGCCAGTCCGCCTTACACAGCCTCCAGTCATGTAAAGCTTGAGGTTCCATTTTAGCCAAGTCATAGCATGGCAAAGGATTTACAATGAAATCCATTTTATTCAAGACCATGGAAAGTCTTTCTTCATTTTTACTTAGCAAATCAATTTTTACCAACTCACTTTCATATTTTTTAGGCTTGTCACTTCCAAAACTCGAAAGATAATAATCCTCTTTTCCCATTGGGGTCAATTCAAGTTTTTGGGCGATACTTTTTGAGACAAAGCTCCTATGACTGCCCGGGTCGAGAAACACGAGAGCCGGGATTTTATTTTCTTGTTTTCTGGGGTTTGAGACCATTACTTCAACGGTCATAAGCAGGGCTTTCCCTTCTCCCTCTAGCGCAACATTTGTTTGCCCATTTTGAGCATGTTTTATTCCGGGGGTCCTTATTCCTTGTCCCCTTTGATTTGGCGCCTCTATTGAGAGCATACGCCTTGAAGCTTCCTCCTGCGATTGATTGGGCCACACGGCCGATATATTATCACCCCTAAACTGAGTCTGCGTTTGTGGCCATTGGGCCTGGCGATTATTAAAATTCCCACCCCGCTGTGAGGGTTGGGTCTGGCGATTATTAAAATTCACACCCCTCTGAGGGGGTTGTGTTCCTAAGGGTTGCGCATTTCCTCCTGTAAAAAATTTCCTAGAAACCTCTACATTTTGCCTTGGGCTATTGCGATTAGAAATATTTTTCAAAAAACAAAATGCTCCGGGGTGAGCGCGTTTACAGTAAAAACAAGTGGAAGGCCTCCAACAATTTTTGGGACTATGATTTCTTCCAAGACATCGAGTACAAAGACCCTTAGCCTCTGCTATTTTTATTCGACTGCGGGGATCCGTGACGACTCGACATTCGTCACTCCAATGCGATTGATTACAAAAAATACAGGCGGGGGGACTTCTGGGAATAAAAGCCCTATTTTGATTAAACTTTGGTACATTCTTGTCTTGTACTACTAAATATGTGTAATCCGGGTTGCGGGGGGTAGGTAAGGACCGTCTAGGTGGCGGGCGAGGCACATTGCGGTTCGGAGCTCTCTCGTGATCATACTCATTTATCACTTCTTGAATAGACATCTCACGCTGAAGTGTCTCGTGCAAGACTTCTCGAAATCTCGTGGTGGACCAAGCAGCTCCTTCCTCCGATTTTTTATTCAAAATTTCCCTCAAAAAATTTTTATTCAATTTCTTCTCTAAAGCGAGATATACAACCGGCCCCTCTGTGTTTTCCCCTTCTGCCCTCAACTCTCGAATTAGCCTTTCTAACTCAAATGCGAAAACCTTTGTTTCCTTCAAAGAGGAACAAATTTTTAAATTGGCTAATTTCATATGGAGCTCCCTCACTCGCATCTGTTTATCCCCATAATAATCCTTTAATAATCTCAGAGCCTCCAAATAACCGGCAGTGTCTAATTTAAAACCGGACACAAGCTCCTTCGCCTCTCCTTCTAAGAGGGAGCGGAGCAGTGTGAACTTCTCTACATTCGTACTTACTGCTCTTTCCACTGCACAGTTAAAGGACTCAATAAATTCTGGCCACTCTCTCCTCTCACCCGAGAACCTTTTGATTTTTAAAGTGGGGAGCTGGTATAGGTTGGAACCTAACCTTGGGATTGTATTCTGGTCATTCGGGGCCTGGCCTCCGGCGGCCGCTAACTCCCGACGGTGCTCAAGCTCTTCCTCTCTCCTCTCTTTCTCGGCCTCCACCGTCACCAATTGAAGCTGGAGATTGATCTTTCTGGCTAATTTGCGCATTTCCCTAGTTTGAACTTCAAAATGTTCAATAGTATGCTCGATGTGGTGTTTATCGTTAAAGACCGCATAATCCTGATTCCCCATCTCTCTTTCATCCGAGGGAAGTTTTCTGAGCAAGTCAGTCCAAGAAGTCAGAGCAAGCTTCACTTCATTAACAATGAGCTCTTGCGTTCTGATTTCGGCAACCAGCTCCCTGCTCAGACTTTCGTATTTAATTAATTTTACTTGCGCGGTGTCCCCCTCTAAAGTGTCGTCCTTAAACTCGTCAATTGCACGAAGTGCGTTCCAACTTCTGAGGGCTGTAAGAATACTACTCTTAATGGGGTTTGACATATTTTCAAATTTGAATTCGAAAGGTATCCGGTTGGTTAACTACTATATCGCAAAACACAAAAAAACAAACTCAAACAATTCCTATTTTTATTGAAAAATTACTATCAAATTACACGACGATAACTATCGATATCTATTCTTAAAACTATCGAGCCACTCTCTTTGGAGACGATCACAATCGTCGTTTTTCTTCGACCACTCTTCTTCCAATTTTTCAGTGGCCTCTCTTATTTCTTTAAGCTCCCGCACTTGGGCACTAATTTCCGCGTCGATTTCCTCAAGTCGGTCACGAGGAGGTAGTTTTCCTCCTTCGATTATTGGGCTGTCACAGTCCACCGGTATTTTCACCTCGGGTACTTCTGATCCTTAATATTTAATTTTTTACCAATATAAAGCTAAGCGACTTATCTTCCCAAAGGACGACGCGAGTGATTCAAAGGTATTAAGACTAAACAATCCTGCCTCTAAGGGCAGCTTATTCAACTTTTCCCTAACCAAATTAAACAAATTAAGGGGGCGAACCGGGAGCTATACAGAAAAATTATATCAAAATTTACTCAAAATATTCAACCAAATAGAGCCGGGTTGGAGAAATCTTCCCTTCTCTTCTTTTTTCCCTTCGGCTCGAAGGCCTTTTCTAACTCACTTCTGACTCAGAGGCCAATAAATGAGTTTTTTTTTTTTAAATATTTTTATTTATTTATTTTCCCTTTTTTAACCCCTTTTATCTTAATTACCGGAATTTCCAATTGGAAGCATGGCAAGAGTCCAAACAAGAAATTGCTTTGAAGGTCTACTATTTGAAGAATTAAAGTTTGGAGAAGCAGAAGGAAACCGTCGATTAACTGATTATTGTTGTGGATATTTAGTAGAAGGTGTTGGAATATAAGGAGTTACAGATTTTCCTCTCAGGGGGCACCAACTGTATTGGTTTCTCAGAAATAGATTTTCAAAGTTTAAATTTTTCCTATTTTTAATCCAATAATATTTTCTTTTTTAAAATCTTTATTTTTTGGAGGAAATGAGAATGAAACAAAATGTATATTATTTTTAACTTTTTATACTTCCATTGAATTAATTGTTTTTCCTTCTCTATTTTCTGCCAATTGTTCAATTAAATTAAAATGTTGATGATAAACATGGGAATAGACACGAAAAAGTCTTTTCATTATTGTTTGAGCAATGTGCCTGAAATTGGGTGGAAATGGTTTTCCCTCTTTATTCCCATCAGCTGCCACTTTTGCGTGGGCTCTCAATTAAATCCTTATTTTACTAAAATTCTTTTTATTAAATTTATTACCCTAATTTCCCCTAATTTTTATAAATTTTATTATTTTGCACTTTTATTATTTTTATTTTCTTCTTCTTCTTCTCTTTATTTTTTTTGTATTTTTTGTGTTTTTTGTATTTTTTTTGTATCTTTTAATTAATCTTTCATCTATATTCCCCTATTTTCGGGCCGACGATCGTCGGCCCGTTACAATACCCGAAATGAAAACGCTCCGACCCGATACCCGCAACCCGTACCCGAAGATTTTTTGTACCCGCGGCAACCCTGCTGGGGAATTATTACTAGAGTAAATACGGTACGTGGATTTTATCACCTTTTTCTTTTTGTTTATACTTTGTGAAATTTTTCTATATATTAAATTTTAAAATAAAATAAATTTAATGCAAAAGATCACTTTTTTAGTTTAAAGAGAATTTTAATAAAATATTAAATAACTTAATTCAATTATTAAAATTTTTATTTATTTAGTAGAAGAGAGCGATTTGGTTTTATTTCATAATTTAAAAGTAGCTATTTAATTTTAGTTAATAATTTAAAGGGAGCGATTTGGTTTAATTTAAGTACGATTTGGTTACCTCGAAATCAGATGGGATGATTTGGCTAGGGGTAACTACTATTATGCTTTTATACTCGGTATTTTTAGAGGTATATTCTAATTTTTAAGCCTATTATTCTGATATGATTAGGGCATGTCTATTTTTTGAGGAACTAGATTAATTGATAATATTGATGTTAAGAATGGATGTTAAATTAATAAATAATTTTTAATAAAAATATTAATAACATATAAATGTATAGATATCTCCAGAATGGGACCATGTGTATTTTGTAGCAAATTTTGTGCTCTTTCTGTCGGGCCATCAAAAAAAATTTTTTTTATCACTAGAATATTTTTTGTTCTTAAAAAATAAATATTTATACTTCATCAAAAGACTTCATCTTGAAATTCTTATAAAATTCAACCTAAAATTAAAAAATTTTAAAGAGTAAGAAAATTGTGAACAAGATGAAAGCAACATATTAATTATTAATAATTATATTGAAAAAAATTTTATTTGCCATTGAGGAGTTAAATAAATACCAGGTGGAAATACTGACATTGGAAGTTTTTTCTTTTAAATTAACATTTTCTTAAAGTAAAAAACTTTGGTACAATCATTTATAAAAAAAATGTCCTTGGATATACTTGATATTTTATTTAAATTAGATTATTTTGTTTGTTTATTAATTGGTTTTCCTTTAAATATTATTCTGATTATTTTAATTATTTTTAAAACACCAAAAGAAATGAAAACACACAGTCGAATTCTGATACAAAATTGTGTTTTGGATATTTTATTATTAATTAATCAAATGCTTGTTCAACAGGTATAAAACCAATTTTATAATTTTTTCTAGTTTTATATACCATAATTAATTTAATTAAAACCAATAATTATTTAAAAACAATTTTTATATTTATTTGTAGTTTTATATACTTGATACAGAAGGGAATACAATTGTGATTTTTCCAAATGGAATTTTGCTTATTTTTGTAAATGAAAATTTTAAGCCATTAATAAGTTATGCTCTTTTTATTGTTTGGGCATTTATTTCTCATTTAAATACACATGGACTGTCTGTTCAATTCATTTACAGATATTTAGTTTTGAATAGGTATTTAATTTAAAAAATATCAAAAATTTTTTGTCTAAATGATAATTTTGTGTCGAGTATAGGTTAGGGTTCGGTACCAGGGGTGAGCGCATTGCGTTTTGCGTTATTTGCGTTAAATTTTGGCCTTGCGTTGCATTTTGCGTTTTTTTTGATGAAATTAACGCAATAAAACTCAAAAAATAACCCAATCTGAGGACAAATTTGGAGAAATCTGGCTTCTTGTCTTCCCAAATTTCTCAAAATTTTCGCCTGCGGCGCAGAAAAAGGAAGAAATCTGGCTACTTAGCCTTCCAAAATTTTTTAAATTTTCGCCTGCGGTGCTAAAAAAGTATAAAGACTGGTTAAGGGAAAGATCAGTTGACCTGAAGGGTTGTAGAAGAGTTATAGAAGGTAAGAAAAATTAATCCGAGGGTAAGAAAAATATTGGTTCAGTATCTGGAACTCAGATCTCACGTTATCTCTCCAAATCCCTTGATTCCACGGCATCAATTCATAACTACAGATAGCCCCTTATCCTTCGATATATCCCCAACTCAACCGACATCCGTCGATAATCACATGGATTTTTTCAAATCTCCTTGATCCCTCCAAATTACGTCCGTAATAACCAGCTGCTTCGTTAAACCAGTTGATCCCTTTAAATCCTCTGATATCCTTCATAATCTCTTATATCCCCTATATCACCCCAAATCATACCCATTTAACTTACATGTATCATAAAATCGAGTAGGACTCCCCGACTTAAACTAATACGTCGATTTTTTAACTGAAAAATGGCTAATACTTGATAAAAAAAAATTTTCCCCAATTTTTCGTTCTTGCGTTTTGCGTTATTTGCGTTAAATTTTGGCCTTGCGTTGCGTTTTGCGTTTTTTGAGATTGTCTCTTGCGCTCACCCCTGTTCGGTACTACCGCGATACTATCGTCAGTACACTAATATAAAGTATGGTTGTTCCCCATCCTAGTCCTCTAAAGTCAGGGAATACCCCAGTAGCGCTGACTCCCCGAAAACTATTCCTCCGGCCCCCCCCCCCCCCCCCGCTCGTTCGGAACAACTCTAGTATGTATGTATAAATTAAATATTAAAAGGAATATGAAAATTAATTTTCTTCGTTATTTATCTATGTTCTCCATTGCCTTATTTGTGACGATATTTTACACTTTTGATTTAATTTTGTTTATCATTCCGTATGCAAATGGAGGTATTAAATATTTTGATACTTTCAACAAAACTTGGCCTTTTTTTCAATGCAAAATGGAAACGGTAATTCTTAACTAAATTTATGTTTCTTAAAATTAATTTAAATATATGTAGATGAATATTTTCTCACTTTTACCATTGGCGTTAATTGAGATATCTGCATATTTAATAATAATTGTTTGTGGATTTAAAATGGTTAAATATGTCAATTTAAACACTAATTTTGATGAAGATTTAAAAAGATTGAATAAACTGTTAACAAAAGTTTTGATTATTTTGGTAGGTTTTTTGATTGGATTGAACTTCTAAATTTTTGATTACGAGAATATTTTAACAAGGTTCAAACTAAGTATAGGTAGTCATATCGTAAAAAAAGGATAATTCTCTCATTAATAATAACTTTGTTCATTTTAAGAGAGAAATTAATACTTAATCCGGCAATTTTTAGATCGTATTCTTTTTTAAGATTATTTCTATCATTAGAAGATAAATAATTTTTTAATTTAAAATGTTATATTGGCTTCTAAATCAAAATTTTAGGCTATTGTACCTTTTGTTAACCACACTGGACTTATGTTTCTCATATTCTATACAAAAACAACCAACATCACAACAAACATTATTCGAATATTAATTTACATTTCTTTTCATTTTATACCCGTATTTAACCCAATTATTTGTATATTAACAAACACACCATATCGAAATGCTTTATTTAATCGTTCACAAGTAAATCCGCAGAATTAACTAATTTCCTCCTTCGAGTTCATCTGAATACACTGTCACACTGTGTCTAATTTTTTCTTATTTATTAAAGGGTTGGTCCTCGTCCCGGAAAGTCGGGGAAATTGAGAGATTTTTTCAAAATTCCCCGTCCCCCCCCCCCCTCCGTAGGGCTGCCTCACCGAAAACCTTTCCCCGTGGCCCTCCCACCCCCCCTGTCGGGGCCCAACCCTAATTGAAAACATTAATATGATTATTCCATTTGTTATCCATTATTATCCATTATCCCATTTCCGATCATTATAATTTGTTATTCCAAAAGTAACAAATATTTAACTATTCCCGTACCATTACGGCACGAAATCCAATCACTCTAATAAGAATATTAGAAATTCTCCAGTAAAGTTTATTTCAATTCAATATTCATTTATGATCAAAGAATAATTTAACATATTTAATATAGTCCGATAACTTGAAGATATTAAACATTTAAAATTAATTTAACATTAACCTAAGAATAATAAATTTTCTTTATACAACTGTGCCGGATGGCAATTTGTTTTACTTAATCCTACCCGGTTTAAACCCCCCAAGAAATAAAAACGCAATTTAAAAGAAGAAATTTATTTAAATTAATTAAATTCCAAATATATAAGTTAGGGGCAAAATATATTAAAGGTTAGAGGGAGGGGGAACAGCAACTGGCTGGTAGATAGGTAAAAGTGACAGTTAAAAAACTGGGGGTAATCAAAACTGAGCTCTAGAAAGCTGACTTTTCACATAAAAGTCAAAAGTTAAATAGAGGAGAAGATGGGCGGTACAAAGCAAAGTTAGGTGAAAAATAGAAATAAATGGAATGAGCGGAATCGATAAATAAAATTGAAAATAAATAAAATAAATTAAATTTTGAGGCAAAATTGTACCAGTTCGGCACATTCCCCTCGGCGAGAAAAGAAGAGAAGAGGGAAGAAAATTGAGTGTCCAAAATAATCACAAAATGTTTTATTAATCATCGGCTCTTCCAATTGTCTTCTTCCTCTGATTGATTGCCATTGTTGATTTCGATTCCATCTTGCATTCCGAGGAAACTGGTTGAACATGAGGTTTTCCTCTACATCCGCTGCGGATGCAAAAATAAGGTCTAACTATTGCTATAAGGCCTGGGTCGCTTTCGACCAAAACTGGATGGTTTGGAGCTAGGGTGCACTGGGGCACGGTCTTGTAATTGGTTGAATGGGGAAGCGGCTGGCATTGCGGAGGCTTCGGACCTGGGGGTGAAGTTTCTTTACATTTAATTTCTGTGGGATTCGCTTCGGCTCTACGCCGTGTAGCTCTCTCATCTTTTTTCCAGCGCCCTCTGCGGCGCAACAATTCTAAATCTAATTTTTCTTGTATTATCTCTAAGCTCTCTTTCATATTTCCCCCCAAAGCATTATCCTTACCGGTTTCCAACCCAATATTTTGTTGTTGTGAAGGTTGTTGCATTACTTGTTGTTTACTTTTCTGATGGTCTACTTTGTTGGGCGCTTGTAGAGGATTTAAAATAGAATAAAATAATGGTTGATATTGTTCTGGTGCTTTATTAATTTCCACAATATTCTCAATTCTTGATGTATTTCCTGATGTTTGCTTTTCATTAGAGTCGAGAACACTTTCGCTAGTTGATACTACAATATTGCTGCCAGAACTAATAAGATCAAAATCCTTAATTATATCTGTTTTGCCCAACTTTCCAAAATATGCTCGTTGTTCTGAAGTAAAAACTGTTGTTGGGTAAGGAAACACGGAGGACAACCGCGATGAGTTAGGAAACAAATAAAGAGTCGGCTCTATAGCTACAACTGAGAATGGTTGAATGCTCCGAGCTACTAATCTCGGTGGTAGACTTCGCTGAGCCGGTAGGGAACAAGGAAAAAATTTCTTTAAATTTAAAATAAAAGGTACTTGAGCTGAAATAGCTGGAGGGGGATTGTTAGGGCGACTAATGATAGGTCCGTCCTCTGGCAAATTTCCGCCACCTAGCCATTTAAATGTTTTTGTCTCTGCTTTAATTAATGGAGTGCACATTCGCCCAAACTGATGGCTCTCGCTCCTTTGTAATTCAAATATTTTCTTAGGGCTCTTGCCCAATCTTTTGACATAACTTTGGAAGAGCACTAAACTCTGCTCTGAAATGAGTAATGAAATATCGTCCTCTGGCGGACTATCAACAATTAATTTGTGTAAACAAATTTTTTGAAAAATTCTGGTGGGGCATGGTGAAACTTTGTGGTTTGGGTCTCTGACCCCTTCCCCACTTCGCAAAAAATTAAATAAAATGCTGGGAATAAAAAATGCTAATGTACTCAAATTGAGTTTAAAACTAATGATTAAGGTAATTATACTGATTATGTAAATAAAATTACTGGGTAAGAAAATTTTGTTAATTAAAATCTGATTCATGGGATTAAATGCTTTTAATGTTATATTGATTGGAATTTTATTCTTTTTGATGGTCTGCTCTTTTCGACAGACTACTATTTGGTCCTTGTGGTCACAGCTAACGTTTATTTTAATTATCAGAGAAATTAAAATGAGGGCAATTCCATGTCCGGCTAGGTTTTCCTGGGTACTTTCTTTTGACTTCTTTAGCCTTTTCTTGGCTCCGTGAGCTTTCTCGTCTAATATTTGTTTAGGAAATAGTTTTTCTTGTAATACTGTATGATAAACTCTAGCTTTCTCTATTAAAGGAAGACTGGAATGGTCTTTTACTCCTTGGAACTTAGTAAATTTTCGGTCGGTTTGACGCAACCCGACCATTAAAAATGCTGATTTTAAGTCGGTGGTTGCTATGAATTTGGGAAATCGGAAACACAGTATAAGTCCTACAAACTCTGGTAGGAGTACTGGCTCCTTTACATGACAGTCACTGAAATATGGTTGCCCCTTGGTTTGAACAATTGCATCCATGACTGGTCGCTCTTTTAGAGTGCTAACCACGCTAAGGGTCAGCTGCTCCAGATCATCTGATTTATGATGTGAGGGTTCGGTAATTCTATTATCTTTTTCTATCTGAGGCTTATAATAAGGCAAATCTATTGGATCGGTAATTATATTATCCTTCTCTATAAGGAACTTGTGGTAGGCTAAATCTGGTGACAGATTCAAACTTTCACAGCTAGGAAAATCTCTATTATCTTCGAGTTGGGTAATCTGATCGTCAATTGCTGACGTGTTCTCTTTAACACAATTATTTCCTTGTATTTGCTTCTCGTCTTTCTCTTTAACTTTCTTACTCATTAATAGCTTCTCTGCTTGAGGGCAAATATTTGGCTCTGTGCCCACCTCTGGTTTAACTACTTCCTTGTTAATTGTAAATAATGTCATTATCTTGGGTCTAACTGGTAACGGCTCGGTAAATTTCACAACTTTTGGAACTGGAACACGCTCCTGAATTACAACCTTCTGAAAAGGTTGAATATTGGTCTGAACAAGTGGGGTATCCCTAACTTGCTGTATATCTCTAACTTGCTGTCGTACTGTCGAAATTTTATTTGAACTAATAACTGGACTCTGATTCTGGCCTAAAGCCATCTGAGTGATTTGCTTTTCTGGGTAATAATTGTCTTCAGCTGGGACTAGAAAATCCTGATTATTTTCAGAAATTCTCGTACATACTAGCACGTGATGGTTACACTGGCATTGGGCACAAATCTTAGATGAAGTACAGTCTCTAGCACAATGTCCTTCTCCCAGACAACGGAAACAACGTTTCTGTTCTTTTAATCTCTGAAAACGTGCCTGAGGTGTTGAATAACTAGGGCATTCACTTGGGAAATGGACTCCTCTGTTGCACAATGAACAATATCTTTTACCCTGAGGGGGCAACTGTATGCTTTGAATAGGTCGCAGCTGGACACAAAATGAATGGAATTGTTCGGTATGTCCTGTTCTAGGACGGTAATCATTTCTCTGATGGACGGGAGGTACGATGGGATCTCCTTGATGTCTCACTTTGAGTTGTGAGAATCGCCTAACCTCCTCACTGATCTCAACTAGGTTACATAATTCTTGTCTAAGTCTGGTACTGTCCCATCTGACTTGGGAATATCGTTCCTTCTCAATTAACTTGGCAACTATAGATTGGGGTAGCTTGGTTTTGATAACTGTGGAAACGAATGGGGACTGATCCATCGTTCCAAATGCCTCTAACTGACGGCATATTCTTTCCACCGAATCAACGAATGCCCTTAAGGAATGGCTGGAGTCGTTGGGTGGGGTAAGGTTCATAAGTTCAGCCTCTAAAGCCTCTGTGATGGCCCGGCTATTTCCGTAACGTGATTTGAGCAAGTCTAACGCTCTATCGTAATTCTCGTTGGTAAGGACAAAACCTGCTACTAAATCCTTTGCTGGTCCTTGTAAAAAGCTGAAAAGGTAACTCATCTTTCTGATATTATCCATGGGACGCTGGTCAATGTTGATAGAAAACATTTGCCAAAAGGTAGGCCACTTTTTGGGATCGCCGTTGAAAGGATCCATTTTAAGTTCTGGAAGTCTGGTTTCTATAAGATAGGTTGGGAACTGGGTCTCTTGTTTAATAATCTGCGGGATCTGCCGCTCTGTCTTATTCGTGACTTGCGATAAATGTTCGGCTACTTGTGATAAATGCTCTGACACTTCTGATACCCCTGCCTGACTGGATTGGCCTGAGGGTACCGATTGTTCTTTAATAAGGAAATCGAGACCGCCCAAAACTCCTTTGGCTTTCTCAACTAATTCTCTGAAATGATTATATTCTGGATCTCCCGCTGCTTGGGGAGCGAATCTCTCATAAACTTGCTCCTCCTGGGCAAGATCATCTCCCTCTAGGCTATCGAGGAAATGAGCCCATTTAACGTGTAAAGAATCGACTCGATCTAGAGTACGATTTAATTGAAAACGCGCTGCGCGTATTTGATCTAAGTTCTGATTATTCTGATAATTGGCTAATAAATGATTAGCTGTCACTAATTGATTCTTTAATGAATTGAGGGCTGGTCCTAGCTGAGACCGGATGGCCCTTGAAGATGGCATAATGATTTTAGTAACTTGAGATTTCTGATATAAGATAAGGACTGGACTGGTGGGGACTCTAACCGGCACACCAGTAAAATAGGATTCGGTTAGTCTCAACCGATAAATCTGATTTCGGCTATCTGAGCCGTGAAGAAAATCTTTAAATTTGTTCGGCCTTTGCCGTGTAGAAAAAATTTTAAAAATTAAGTTTATAAAAAATTAAAAAATTTATTTATTTTTTCCAATAAATTGTGCACAGAGAAGAAGTGCACAAAAAGATGATACACCAGATGTGTGTATTCGGCTATCTGAGCCGTGAAGAAAATTGTTTTTGTAAAAACCCTTCTTTTGGGTTGTTTCTCCCTTTTTTCTAGCTGTTAGAAAAATCGCTCTCTAGCGATGACAAAAATCTTTTATATTTAAAACTAAAGTTTTCTTTTTGTTTATTACACCAGAAGTGTGTAAAACTAGACAAAAGGGGAAAAAAGGAGAGGAAAATGGCCTAGCTTGCCAATGTAATTTTTTGAAAAGGAATGCACAAAAATGTGCAAAAATGTTTATTTTGATTTGGCCTGTACTTTGGCCAAAAAACAAAAGAAACTTTTCTATTTATAAATAGAGAGGAAAAATTGTGCAATGCTGATATGCACACAGTAAAAATGTGAAGAAAAGGGCAAAACTCTGATTGGTCGGCCAAAAGGAGTTTGAGTCTGGGAAGGGTCACTTGAGTATGGGATGTCCAAAGGGTACTTGGGACCTACAATTGAACTGTAAGCTAAATTGATTAAACGATGGGCACTCTGGGGCCGGCAATCGTTTATCCGACGGGCACTTGGGGCCGGCACTCGGAAATTAGGTTATCTAGGTAACGACGGGCACTTTAGGGCCGGCAATCGTTAAGAGAAACTACTGAAACTAAAGGATGGCACTCTTGCCAAAACTACTTGATGGTAATAAAAGGTTCGGCTCTGTGCCGGGAAGATTATCAGTGGGTCGTTCCCACTCGATAACAAAAACTTTTAAAGAACGGTGGGCACTATTGGGCCTGCTACTCGTTCTGGGACTAGGGATCAAAGGATCGGCACTGGCCGTGATGACTGAAGAAACGGGTATTCACTGACCCGTACGGGGCTCCAATTTTAATGTGCCGGATGGCAATTTGTTTTACTTAATCCTACCCGGTTTAAACCCCCCAAGAAATAAAAACGCAATTTAAAAGAAGAAATTTATTTAAATTAATTAAATTCCAAATATATAAGTTAGGGGCAAAATATATTAAAGGTTAGAGGGAGGGGGAACAGCAACTGGCTGGTAGATAGGTAAAAGTGACAGTTAAAAAACTGGGGGTAATCAAAACTGAGCTCTAGAAAGCTGACTTTTCACATAAAAGTCAAAAGTTAAATAGAGGAGAAGATGGGCGGTACAAAGCAAAGTTAGGTGAAAAATAGAAATAAATGGAATGAGCGGAATCGATAAATAAAATTGAAAATAAATAAAATAAATTAAATTTTGAGGCAAAATTGTACCAGTTCGGCACAACAACTTTTTCCACTTAGTATTTGTACATAAAAAGCTTATAAATATTTCGTTTTTATTTAATAATAAAAAGACAGCTTTTAAACTTGGAATTTATATTTCTGCTTAAACCAGAAATAATTTACATCAGGAAGGTTCCCTTTAAAATAAAACTAGGGGCCGGAACTAGACGAGATCAGTAATAAAATATCGAGCATCGAGATCAATATATTGCGAGATATCGAACTCGATTTTTGTACTCCCCCCTGTTCAGTTTCTAATTTAAATTTCTGTTAATAACTAATTCAACTCAAAATTTGCATTTAAATTCCTCGATATTTTAAGACAAACATCGAATTGGATTTTTTTCACTGTTCAGTATATTTTGAATATTTGTATAGCAATAAATATTTGGCCAAATATAGCATGTTTACAGCATACTTCAAAATATTTTGCAAATTTATTTAAATAAATATAATAAACATTTTAAAACAAAATATACAATAAAACGGACCCCTTATGACCAAGAATTTCCATAAATAGAAAATCTAAATTTTCTAAATAAAATAATAAAAAAATTAAACGATAATAATTTACATAAATAAAAAAAATATTTTTTTATTATCCAAACAAAACACAAAAAGTTTTAAAATAGAAAAATGAGGATTATTCAAAACAAACAAACAGACTTTTTGTATTTTGTTATAGAATTACGTGGAATTGTTTATAAAAAGATTTGAATATAGCCCAAGAAGGCGCGCACCATAACGGCGCAAAGCCATAACTTGCTTCAACATTTCTGAATCTTACCAAATTCAGTATTAAACGATTCATCTCATCGAACTAAAGAGATTGTTACCAAAATTGATAAGGGCCAGAAATTTTCCAGCAAGTTAAGGCTTTGCGCCGTTATAGCCGCGCGCCTACTTAGGCGTGCCCCTGAACAAATAATCTATTCTAAGTTTTATGTTTTTGATCATAAATCAACTAAAAAATTTTTAATATAAAAAGACTACAAAATTTCGATAAAGTCTCTTAAATTTGCAAAAATTATTAAAGTAATAATTTATTTTAAAATACACACTAACTCTTTTACTTTAACCAATAAAACATTTAAAAATAAAATTTTGTTTTATTTAAAAAAAGGAATTTTCGACTCCGAGCTAGAAAGAGTTATCGGGGTACCGTCCTGAAATCCCTAATTTTTAACAAAAAATTAAATTAATTTTATGGGATACCGTATTTCCTCAAATAGAACTAGAGTAGCACGAGGTCGAGGCCTCGCCGAGGCGAGGCCCCTATCGTTCTAATAGGGGGTGTCGTTCAAATAGAGGCTGTCGTTCTATTAGAGGAAATACGGTATTTTCCATTTAATTCCCTGTTTTTACTTATATAATTAGGTTATTTATGTATATTTTAATAGAAATTTTTATTAAGTTTGGAGCTTCGAAAACGAAAATTATAGGAACTTACTCACAGTTTAATTTAAATAGAGATATACCAATAGTCTAAACTTAAAAATAAAAACATTCTTTTGTCCTAGTAAAAGGTAAATTAATGATACAAAATAGGCACTCACTTTAATAATTCTTAAAATTAATTATTGCTTCTATACTAGCAGACCTACATACCTAACAAGAATTTAATTGAATTTTAGATATAAAATTAATTTTTAAAAATGAAATCTACAACTTTTCAATTTATTTTTCTTTTAATTATTGGCATTCAATTAATTTATAATCTTAATAATGTTGATGGAGCTAATGAACAGGAAATAAATGTTGACAAAATTAAAGGAAATAATAATGGTGATGGAGGTTCATTATTAAATGAAGACTATGCTGTCCCCGGGAAAAAACCACCAGATCATAATCCATAAATATGAAGTTTGGAAATATTAAAATTTATTCAAAAAATTTTGATGGAAATTTGTTTTAATGATCATTAATTTGTTAGAAAATAAAGAGATAAATATTTTTGTCAAATATTATCAAGTTTATTATTGAAATTATATGGTAGATAAACTCCGGTGTATAAAATTTGCATCCACCCCTCTTTCAAAAAAAATTTCCGATGTTAGTGATCAGATTTTTTTCAAAATCTCAATAAACGTCCTTTAATGAATAACTAACTAGATGGGTTTTGAATCATTCAAAGATCCCTAAAATTTTTACTCAATGTGTAATAGTCAAATTTTGAAAAAAAATTACAAAAAACAATGTGTAATTAAAAATTTATTAAAAAATATATTTTTTTAGTTATGCCCAGTGTTTGGAGTTTTTAAATTTGCCCGTACTCGTACTTTCGTACATGCCTTATTTTTTCTTCGCACTCGTACTTCTTACCAGAGGTCGATCGGCATTCCTATTTCCTGAATTTTGGAAAAATTTCCGATTTCTGAAAATTTAGGCTGATTTTTGACTTTTGAGCCATTTCCGATTTCCGACAATTCCGATTTCCGGCACCTTCGTCATTTCCGATCGACCTCTTCCTCGTACACAGGTACGAGAACGAATTTTGGTACGAGCTTCCAAACACTAGTTATGCTCTCATTAAAGGTATTGGTTCTCTAATAATTTCATCCTCTTCTTCCTCTCCAATTTCTTCAATTCTTCCTTTATTATTTTTCTTTTTCTTCCCTTCATCACCGCAAAAATAATTTTCTCCAAATAATTGTTTATTTATTAAATTTAATTTATCCAAATATTTGTGTAATCTCAATTCCTTTGTTGTTTTACACAAAATAGCAATTACTCCATCTCTAGCACTTAACTGACAATTTGCTCTTTCAACAAAAGCCAAATCTCCAATTTTTTCTAAATTGGGTAAAATTGAGGATTATGTGTGGAATTCAATATTTTTGCGGACAAAATTAGCGGACGAAATTTTCTGTAATTTTGTCCGCAAAGTTATTCCGTAAAAATTTGTCTGCAAAAATTTGTCCGCAAAGTTAATCCGCAAAAATTTGTCCGCAAAATATTGTCCGCAAAAATAACGAATAATTATACCTAAAAATGCCCTAGAATATAAACCAACAGAAGATGAAGATCTATCAAAAATTAAAACATTTCCATAATTGTCAACACATAAAGCTCCAGGTCTTTCACATATCCCAAGTATTCGGGCATTTACAACTGTTGAATTGTAAATGGATATTAACTGGACATAACAACGATTAGTCTCCACTAATAATAATTCTGTTACTGGACCTGAAAATTTATGTTAAATTATTCCAAAGGTTCGACTGTGGAGCTGAAAAGTGACGAAAAATAAAGGAAAATTTTCGCCTCCTGAATTAAATTTTTTAACACCCGATTCGAAGACTCAATACCCAAAACCCGATCTGAAGAAAATTTTGAAACCCCGACCCAACATTTTACTCAACCTGGCACATCCCTGGTATGCACCGGTATGCACATCTTGAATTATGACTTAAGACTGTTTGGATTCTACCCTTTTGACGTTGCAAGCGAAATTTTCGAGCATTTTGGTCGGCTAAGAACTGAGCAATTTTTGATCTTAGCTTGGTCATTCACGCAATATAGGGATAACGGAAATTCAGTTCGTTATCTGATACATACCAACACTAGCAAAGTAATTAACATCAGCAAATTGACTATTTATTCTCGTTCCTTTACATTCAATCCACTTTCCAGTTTCACAATTTAATTCAAACAAAAATCCCTGATTTGGTGTATTTGCAGCCAAATAAATAAATTTATTAAAAGAACACATTTTACAACTCCAAATAACCCTTTCCCTTAACCATTTTGGTGCTTCTATCCTATCTAACATTGAAAAATCAGAAATTGAAAATCTGCAAATATAACGACGCCATTCGGGTTTTGATTGGGGTTGTTGTTGTTCTAATGGTTTTTCATTACTTTGTCTTTCTTTTAAAATTCCTTTTATTGGAGAGGTTGGAGGTATATCAGAATTTTCTTTGTTTTCTTTATCATTATTCACATTGTATTCTAATAAAACCTGTAGAAA
Organism: Meloidogyne arenaria; assembly: GCA_036172955.1. NCBI lineage: Eukaryota > Metazoa > Nematoda > Chromadorea > Rhabditida > Meloidogynidae > Meloidogyne > Meloidogyne arenaria. The sequence continues at coordinate 2,694,658 of JARQAB010000043.1, forward strand.
ATTTTATTAAAAATATTTTTGAATAAAGAGACAATAAAAGTTTCGTCCCAACAAAGCTTAATTACGCAAAATACAGTATCGACGACTCTTTTTTGAAACAAGCCCTTAATGGGACTGACAAGTTTAGACTTCGTATTTAATGGCACTCCAATATTATTAGGGGAGTTATTAAAATTCGTATTTCCTCTAAAATAGCCCCAACTCTAAAAGAACCCACCCTCTGAAATAGATCTCCTACCCCATGGGGCTATTTCAAAGGAACTACGGTATCTACATAAATAGACATAAACAATTAGAGCAGGACATTGTATCTAAATTAGGCAATTATCTGCCGCAAAATCGACCACTTTAAAATTAAAATTTACAAAGATTGTCTGTTCTTCTCCGTTATTATTTCCTCCACTTCCCAAACAACAACATTCTGGATTTCTCCAAACATTTTGTTTTGGACTTATTTGTTTTAAAACTTGTTTAGATTCTAATGAAATTAATAAAAGACCGGCATCTGAATCAACAATTAATAAATTATTTCCAGGCAAAAGAAGGCAATCCATTGGAAATTGAAGTAATGATTGACTAACTGAAACACATTCTACATCGAGGATTGGCCTGTAAATTGAGAGAAGAAATTTATATTTTGGAAGGTATGGAGGACTATAAATGGTCCCAATCTCCAAATCTCTCATGTATTCCAGTCATAGTTACTAATATCCCAGTTTTAGTCTTACAATCTTTCAATTACTTCATTTTCAGTAATCTCAACATAACCCTTATATTAAATTTTCAGTTATCCCGTGTAGGGTGGGGTCCGGTCATCGGGCCTTTCGGCCGATCGACTCATTTCGCCAAAGACTAGCCCGAAAGACTGGCCCGAAAAAACCCTAATCCCATGAGTATATCCTCTACCAAAATTAGAATAGGATAAAGATTTATAAAAGAATATTTTCAAATAACCACCAACCCTCCTCCAATTTGAATAACAGATTCTGGTATTCTTGTATCCAATCCAACAGTCCCTCTATTACTTCCAGATAACCCATGAACTCCTGCATTTAGTGCTTCTTTTAATTCATCCTTTGAAGAATTAACTGTTCTATCCATTTCAAGATTAAATTGAGAAGGTCGAGTGATTGGAGGTTTCTTTAAATAGATATGCATAGTATTAGTTAACTCCGTTTCTAGAAACTTCCAAGATTTTTGGTCCTGGGTCTTGAGTAATGAAAATTTTTCGGTTTTGGAGTTCTATCAGTTTCCTATGACATCCTAAAAGATTGACCGACTCAACCTATTATTCAGATGTTAATGTTATTTTTAGTAGATTATATAGCTAGAAAATAACAATACAGTCATAACTCGTTATAGTATATTTAATGTATAGTCCAACTATTTTTAGTGACGATGTTTTCAACCCCACGAGCATACTCTATTACGAGATTCTTCTGTATTTATATATACCTAATTTCATAATTACCGTAAAAGATTAGATCTATTCTCAATAGGAATTGGATAAATTTTGTATATTTAGAAATCTAATAGAATATTTTCGTTATACCAAAAAATTCTTTCGTTCTGTTCATGAGGGTTCTTTCTAAAATTCCTTACCAAGTTCTCCTTCCTACTTTATAGAAACTAACTATTTTAAAATCCAAAAAATATATGTACTTTTTCTGTCTCCTGTGCCTGTAATCCACATATTTTATCAACCAATTCCAGTGCCTCCTTAGAACGTCTTCTCAATTTTAATTCATATTCGTCCAAAGAAGATATTTCATCCTTGGACTTGATTTCCCCAATCTTTTGTTGTTCTTCCTTCCTCTCCTCAACAAATCTGACATTTTTTGGTAAAATAATTGTTTCTGTTAACATTTTCTCTTCTTTATTTTCTTGAGGAATTAAATAATTAACATTAGCTGGTTTAACTTCAGTTAGTGGAAGTGTTTCGTAACCGTTTGGAGGAACTTCATAAAATTTTGTTTCTTCACTTTTGGATTCTTCTCTTTTTATTTTATCTTCTTTTTCGTCTTTTTCTTTAATACTTTCTAAAATTATTTACATTAACTCCGAGTATAACGACATCTCAAAGTGACGGAAGAATCCCTTAGAATCCCTTAGATAAACAAGGGACTAGGCCAATTTACCGCCTCTCAATATAAAATTTTTTTTTATTTTGGCCGGACGGGGAAGTGTTCCGTCAACGGCGGAAGTTGTTCCGTCAACAGGGTGTAACCGCCCCCGCTATTGGAACAACATATCCCGTCAAAATAAAAAATATTTGGCGGCGGAAAAGTGGGCGGAGGTAAAATGGAGTGTACCCACAGAATAGACCTTAGACAAACTATACTGCTCTTATTGCCAATTTGTCCATGACATTTTGTTATTATCCCCAAATTACCTTGATCTCTCTGTATCAACTTATTTTCTTCTTTATTAGAAGAATCAGCTTCTTTCGAATAAGAAAATGGCTGTATTTTAATTTCTGTAGATATTCCCTCTAAATTATCCAAATTTTTATTTTCTCCTTCATTTATTCCATTAATTCCCATTTTATTTCTTTCATACTCTTTTAACCCAATTTCCGTTATTAATCTTTCTGCTTCCTTTTCCGCAGCTTTTATTTTTTCTCCTTCTTCGTTTTGATTAATTAAATTTTCATTTTTTGGAAAATAAATTGTTGGAATTTCAAAAATATTTTCCTCCTTCCTATTTTTGTCTTCCCCATCCTTTTCCTTTTCTATCGGAAAAAAATTTGATTGAATATTAGCAGTAGGCGTTCTTAATTCTTTTTCACCTTCATTATCCTCCTTCTTTTCTCCCTCAAATATTTTTATTTTAATCTCATCTCCATTCTTATTTTCATTTTCCTTCTCTTCCTTCTCAACAGAAAATGCCACCTTCTGGGCAGCCCCAGTTAACAAATCCTTTGTTGTTGGAATTGTTAATTCTTCTGATTGTTCGTCACTTTCTACTGGACTTATACTACTTAATTCATCCGGAAGTCGTTCAGTTATTTTTTCTGTAGATTCTGACTGTACATTATTTGTTGGTATTATTGAAGTTGTGGAGGTTGTTTGAAAGGTTTCAAAGGGTTTTTGTTGTAATATTAATTCATTCTTAAAAATATTTTTTAAAAAATCCTTGATCAAACATTTTTATTTCCGAAAGGAAAAAAACTTAAAAAAATATTTGTAAAACAACCCAATTTTCCAAAAAAGTTTTATAGGTTAGCTAACATCTAGCTGCGAGTACTCAGCGAATACTTGGCCATTTTTTGGAATAAAGTTTAGCCCTCATAAAATGTTCTACAGATTATCCGAGCAAGGGAATCTGGTAATCCCCTTCTTAGAATACCTCCACCGATAGTCTCTGTTTCGGCCGCATGGTGGTAAAGTTTTAATGCAACGGTGCCACCGGAGAAGCCCGTGGACTGAGTTATAGGTTCCCGAAAATCTAAAAACCACCGGTATACTATACTATATCCGCTGTTTAAAACACATCCTCAGGGCCAAGCAACTGTTTGATTGACTAAGTTATGGGCTAAATATGAAAATCTTCTCTTTACTATGATCATGGACCAAAATTGTCATGACATAATAATGGGAATAATTTACCTGTTTTTGTAATAGCCCAACATTTTGTTCCTTTTCCTGTTCCACGCACCCCTCATCACTGTCACCTCTATCCATTCAACATCTTCATCCTCTAAAATTGTAGAACTTTCAATCTCTAGGTCAATACCCTTTGGAGGCTCAATTAAATTATTTGTTGAATTTTTTTGGGTATTTTGAGAATTATCCATTTGATTTTTAATGAAAAACAAATAAATTGAGATAATATTTATTGATCTCCCTTCAATATTTTGAAAGATGAAAAACACTTGGGATTGAATGAATCAAAAATGATTGAAAATAAAAATTTGTTTGTTTGTATCAGCTGTTGTTTTTAAAGTAATTTTTTGTAAATAAAAAATAATTTTTACACCAGTTTGGAGGATATTATAGGGCAAAAGCTGCTTAAATTCACTGTTTTTGTTATGACAACGATACTATTTTTTTAATTTTGTTACAATGCTGTCAGGAATCATAATTATTATTTCTTCTATATTTCCTCAAGTTTGGTTTTGAAGAAACCTTTCTGAGTTTAATACAGCAAGCCCAGTAAGATTAGGATTTACCGGAAATATTTATTTTTAAATTTCTCTCCAATGTCTCTTAGCATTTTTCCCATTCAAATGAACAAAGTAAATTAACTAAAACATTATAATTTCCAAAAATTCTATCCCCCCCCCCCTCACAATTAATAGTCTTTAAGTGTATAAATAATTTCATTGATATCCATTTTTTCAGCTTAACAAAATAAATTGTAAGATTAATTTAAAAATTTTTTATTGGAAAACTTGAAAATATTTACGTTACTTATCCTTAAATACAAAAAATATTTGTGAGAAATTTATTTTATATTTACATTAAAAACTTTTTACATAAACATATCATGAGATATTTATTGCTTAATTAAATTTTCAATGAGAAAATTATTATAATTTCAAAAAAAAAGTTATAAAGTACATATGGACTTTTACTAAAATATTGAAAAATTCTGTGGTTAATAGATGCCGTCTGAGATCTATGGATAGCCTTTTATGGGACATAGACAAAGAGACTCGAGTTTTTTGATTAATTTATCGCAGACCCTTTGCTCTAAAATTTATAAAAAAGAATGGCTTTCAGATTAAAATCATGATAAAAAAAGAAAGCAAAATTTTATTCAGTTATTGTGGGTGTATTTGTGAACGTTTAAAAACAGCATTTCGATATGGTGTGTTTGTTAAAATACAAATAATTGGGTTAAATACAGGTATAAAATGAAGAGAAATAAAAATTAATATTCGGATAATGTTTGTTGTGATGTTTGTCGTTTTTGAACTAATCATAAGAAATAGAAGGCCAGCTTGATTAACAAATGGTACAACGGCCTATAAGTTTAATTAAAACTATATTACATTATTCTGATTAATTATTAGAGCTAAGACCGACGGTTGAGGATTAAAATTGAGTAAAAAATATGGTATCATAAAACAAAATTGATAACAAATTATGTACTACGAGAAGCGTTGGTGGTTCCTAGGAAATCTCGGGTATCCGAAACTGGAAAGGATAACCGAACTGAAAATTTTCGAATACCCGAGGTTATTTCAGTTCCCGATACCCGACATTACCAACAATTATGAGGAGTGTTGTTTTATATTAGGGCGAAAAATTTATCTAAATGTTGAATAATTAACAATAAATCATACCAAAAGAATCAAAACTTTAGTTAAAAGTTTATTCAATCTTTTTAAATCTCCATCTAAATTAGTGTTTAAATTGACATATCTAACCATTTTGAATCCACAAACAATTATTATTAAATAAGAAGATAGTTCAGTAAGAATCATAGGTAAACCATTCATCTACATACATATTTTTTGTAAAATTTAAAAGACAAAATTACCGTTTCCATTTTATATTGAACAAACGGCAATGTTTTGTTTAAATTTTCAAAATATTTAATACCTCCAAAAGAATATTGGTTAAAAAAGAAATATAAATCCAAATTATAAGATAAATTAATAAATAAAGCTATGGACAACATAAATAAATACCGACGAAATTTAATTTTCATATTCCTAAATATGTAGTGTACGGAGAGATTTTTAATTTTTACACATTTATCTATTCAAAACCAAATATCTATAGATAAATTGAACACACAATCCATGTGTATTAGAACTACAAATATATTGCCAAAAAGCTAGGACATTATTACAAATGATTGGATTAAAATCTTCCTTCATTAAACTAAGCAAAAGTCCATTAGTAAATATCGTAATCGGATTCCCTTCTGTATCAAGTACATAAAACTAAAATTAAATGAGAAATTTAGTTTGAATATTAAATAATTTTGTCAGATATTATTCCGGAAAAGCTCAATGATCCTAATTAGTAGGGCTCGGATTTGTATTGAAATATATTTTCATTTCCTGAATATATTATGGCAAGAGAAGCTCAAATATGCCATTAGTTTTTCTATATTATGATTTTTGACAAGGTTACATTTCAATATATTTCAATATTTTGCCAATTTTCCCGTTATTTCAATATTTGTCACATTTTTCAAATTATTTCAATCATTTTTGGGGGGTTTCTAGTGAATAAACGATAATTTATTTCAATATTTCACTAATTTTTGGCATTTTTTGTCAATATTTTGCCCACTTATTTCAATATTTTATGGCCATATTTTGCGATTTTATTTCAATATAAATCCGAGCCCTACTAATTAGTATTCGAACAATGGCCTACACTGATCTGGAACTTCAAGACCATGATATCTCTGACCACGATATTTTGAAAAAAAAATTTGGGTTATATTTTTGAAACAGGTCTCCTCAATTTGGGAGAACTTTCCTAGACAGCATTATTTGGGTTAAAATTTATAAAATATTCTCAAAATATTCTCTTAATTCCACGAAAGAAATTTTATGATTTAAAATGAAACAAATTTTGTCTCGGTTAATTCCAATTTTTTAATATTCTATTGATAATTCTGATTTTTAATGTTATAAATTAATTCTAAATATTTTCTGATTTAATTACCCCTTGAAGAAACATTTGACAAGTCAACATTAAAATATCCAAAACACAATTTTGTATCAGAATTCGACTGTGTGTTTTCATTTCTTTTGGTGTTTTAAAAATAATTAAAATAATCAGAATAATATTTAAAGGAAAACCAATTAATAAACAAACAAAATAATCTAATTTAAATAAAATATCAAGTATATCCAAGGACATTTTTTTATTTTACTTACGTTTTAATTTATTTTTTATTTTTCTAATTAAATGGCAAAATTACTTTAAAAATTCTTATTAAAAAGTTCTAAAATTTTCTCATACCTTTAAATGTAAAAAATATTTTTGAGAAAATTTTGTTTAATATTTGAAAAACATGTCGTGGGATTTTAATCTCTCTCTCTTCTCTCTTCTCTTAAGTATTGAGGAAATTCCTAGCCAACCTATTCTTTTTATTCCACCAATTATCGGATATCCTAGTTTACCCAGTGCCGGAACTCTTTAGCCAATTTGTGATTATCTACCCATTATCCAAACAATTTTAGAGAATTTATTTGTATAACCGGTTCACCTGGCTAAAGTCAGAAAACTGACTTCATCTGAGATATATAGAGCCTCGGTTTTCAACTGATCGATTCCATAATGATCGATCGAAAAATCGGCCATTAATGAACGATCGACCTTACTGATATTGTATAACTCCTCTTATCGGAACAAGAGGAGTTATCTCTCTTCCAGTATTTTCAATAACAATTTTTTATTATCTCTCTTCCATTATTTCAAAAACAATATTTTAATTATTAATTTAAAATAAATTTATACATAAACATCAAACATCGCCATATAATTTTCAAATGTAAAAGACCGAAAATCCGCTTGTGAATAACATGGAAGATTGAAATCATCCAACCAAAAAAAAATTTTTTAGTTGCGCGTTTATAAACAAATAAATTTAGTTTTAACAAATTTATGTTCATTAAAAAAATATTTTTATATATCTCTCATATTTTTCTTTCCGGAAATAAAAATTTCCCTTCATGAATGTCAAATGATCTAATATAGGTATATTGGTCTTGTATCCACTACTAATTAGTGTATCCACCATATTTTGTCTCTTCCGATTCCTCATTTTTTCATCACTTTTTAAAATTCGAGCATTCTTGTTTATTTTCGTTTAAAATTTGTTTGTAAAATCCCCAAAAAAATACTTGCTTCAAAGGTATTTATCATAGAACTTAATGAATATACAGTCATATCCTACTTACATTAGTTGTTACACCCTCATAGGAAGGTCGGATCTTACTTAGTTGTTAGTAGTGACCGGCGCGGGACAGGATCCCGCGCGGGATTTTGCAGGATCCCGCGTCCGCAATCCCGCAATTTTCATGATTTGCGGAATTTTGCGGGATGCGGGATTTTGCGGGAGTTATCATGCAAAATCTTGTCCCGCAAAATTTTTGAAAAAAATCCCGCATGCGGGATCCCGCAAACACGATTTTGCCGGTCACTAGTTGTTAGACCTCGCGTTGATGAAAAAATCGTAAGCTATTCTGAATGATTATTACAATACTGTAGATATAGCATAGTTTATTCAAACGAATTTAAAAATTAAGACTATGTAGATTAAACAATTCAGTTTAGTTTTCTATCTGATCAATTTTTTAAACTTTTTAAATTAAAAAACAATTTTTATTTTAATTATAAATTAATTTCAGGTTTCTCCTTTTTCATTTCAAAATTATTTTTAACACAAATTTTGAAAAATTTTTTTTATTTTTATTGACACACTTTTTTGTCAGCGAAAAACACGCGCGGTCTTTTCCGATTTTAATTTCTGTTGCTTTTAAATAAATAAATATTTTCTCATATTAAACTGGTTTTAATTTTATATATATAATGCCGCTTTATTTTTTTAATTGTTTGGGAGGCGGGAGAGGGGGTATTTTTTCATTAAAAATTTAAAAATATTTTTTTATTAAATAGAAATATATTTAATTAAATAAAATAATTTTGCTTGGAAGAATACACGATTACAATTTTTAAACAAGTTATTAATAACCAATTTTTTGAGTCGATTAATTACTAAATCCCATATCCCACTACTCTTTCCTTTTTCCTTGTAGGACCTTTTTAAATCCTTATAATCCCCATTTATTACCTAAAATGCATTATTGGGAAAATTTTGATTTTGTCATACTCATACTTCTTAACATCTCTAATAGTATAATTCCTCGTATTCGTATCAATACGATGCATAAAGTCGATGTGCGAGTTCGATTCAAAAAATTGGATCGCCACAGGAGAGAGAATCTCGTTTATCGAGACCTTGATTCTCAACCAATCCCTATTATTTTCCACAAAAGATGCCTCCAATCTCTCCCTTTATTTTTGACAACCTTCCATGAACGTCATCTTTATTTTATTTAATATTTTTTGTGCTGAGATAAAGATTAGATGAATAGATTATACGTTCTTTCGCATCAAAATAAATTTTATATGTATTATATATGTATTTTTTATATTTTTTTTAAAAAAAGTTAGTTGGTACTAGTTGTAATATTTACGCAAATCTACGTATTATTTTTTTATTTTGTAACTCTTTTTAAAAAGAAAATTTTATATAAATTACTTAAACTTATTTGTTATATTAAATTATATTTTTATTTAAATGCATTCTAAACTTAATTCAACACAATTTGGGTAATTTTTTGTTTAATTTTAATAGTCAATTTACTAATTATTCTAAATAAGACCTTATATTTAAAATAATTGTGTACATATCAGAGCTGGGCTAAATCTAAAAATAAAAAGCGAGATGCGGAATTAGCCCAGCCCTGTTACATAAACTTTGTCGAAATAATTTCAATATATTTTAAAGTTAGGGAAGAAGTGAGTTCTAAGCTAGTTGTCACTCACTAGGCGAGAGATTGAGATAAATTAAAAGAAAAAGTAAAAAGCAGCATCTCAGTGTAGTCGGGGAGCAATTGCCTATCAATAACTGCTCATCGGTTCCAAGATTCGATTAGAAACTATTTGATTAGAAGCTAAAAACTTTTAGATTAAATTATTCCTATTTTCGTTATTTAAAATTTTTTATCAATTCAGAGAGCCTCTCAGCAAAGAGTCAATAAATTTAATTCAGCAAGTACGTCAAAAATTAACTTATCCAATAAATCCAAAAGTAAATTTTCAAAACTAAAAATTCAAAATATTAATTTCCTTTTAAAGTTTAACACAGACTTTAATATTTATCGTTTTGTGGCTAATGCAGAAAGAAATTTTAAAACAAAAATGGAAATTGTTGAAAATGCAGCTAAAGCTCTTTCGATGCATTTACGTGTTAGAAAGTGTTTTGATTTGGTGATTTATTTTTTGATTTAAATTTATTTTTGATAGAGTTTAAAGTTTAAATTAAACACAAAATACAGTTAATACAGTCAATCAAACTTTTAACAAGGAAAAATTCATTTAGCTACATTTTAACGGCATGGTATAGGTTTAAAATTCATAAGATAAAACAGTGTGAAGTAGAACTAAAGCACGGACCGAGAAGAAATTTTTGAGATATCGGTCTCGATTCTCTCACCCACATCTCCTGTCTTGAACAGCTAAATCAATCAAAAAATCTAAAAGTTAATGTACTTATTTAGTGGTTAAAAAATCCGGCAAAAAATTTTTCAAAAAAAATTTTCCAGGATGAACTACCCGATATTCCCTTTGAAAAGAATCCAATATTTATTGACCGCTTAATGCCAATGAGTCCAATTTTAGAAAATGCCACAGATTCTTTTAATAGACTACTTTGGTTTGTAGAATATAAATCCTTAAATGTTGAGGTTATTTTTTAAAAAATTTTTCAAAAAAAATATTTTTTCGAAAGGCAATAGCAAATGGAATAAGAAGTTCTGAATCTATTAAATTCCAATTTTGGCAATTTGAACATATGTTGAAGCTAGTTAATAAACAAGAAGAATTAACTGGTCGTTTAAGCTCGATACGTCATGTTATTGATATGACTGGTTATGGTACTCTTGAATTTTTATATTTTTAATATAGGAAGTTCTGAAAATGAAAAATAAGCATTTCCATAAAACTCAGAATTTAATTCTGAAAACAGGAAACGTAACTATGAAAAATCAGAATTTAAGGAAATCAGAATTTTCGTCAGAATTTTTACAAAAATCAAGATTTAAGAAAAATCTCAATTTCCAAAGGAATTTTTAAAAAATCAGAATTTCCAATCAGAATTTTCAAAAATCAGAATTTCCAAATCAGAATCTAAAAAAATCAGAATTTCGAATCAGAATTCTCAAAAATCAGAATTTCCAAATCAGAATCTAAAAAATCAGAATTTTCAAAAATCAGAATTTCCAAATCAGAATCTAAAAAAATCAGAATTTCCAATCAGAATTTTCAAAAAATCAGAATTTCCAAATCAGAATTTTCAAAAAATCAGAATTTCCAAAATAAAATCAGAATTTCCAAAGAAACAGAATTCCCAATAAAACTAAAAACTATTTTCAGAAATTAATCCATTCACAATGCTTTTTGTCAGTTCTGGTACTCTCTCCTATTATTCCCAACTTCTCCACTATGATAATTATCCCGATTTAGTTTATCCAATTGAAATGGTTTGAATTAAAAAAATTTTATTTAAAAAATAATTTAAAAAAGGTAAATATTGCCAAATGGATATATATTCCCTATCGTTTAATTAAATCTATGATGCCTGTTGGTTTTGTTGATCGGTTTAGATTACACGATGCTAATTTTTTGGAAAATCTTTGTATGGAAATTAATTTGGATTATATTCCACATTCACTTGGAGGGCAAAATCAGGCGAGAAAATTTTTGTCTTTAATGTTTTAGGCCGAAATCTTTAACTTATCCCACCCTTTGGGAATGACCCAAGGCGGGATATCTGTGGGATTTGAATAGGAAAGATGAGGAATATTTAAATATGGTAACTACGTGGGTTTAGCTGTGTGGAGTAAGCAGGAGTTTGTGATAAATAAACAACAAATCTCTGTTATCACACCCCATAGTGAATAAATAAAATTTAAGGTCACGGCCCGTGCAATAAATTCAAGGATTAGGTTACTCGGGTAGCTGCAGCGACGACTTGACCCTAAGCAACTCTCTCTTCTTTTTGATTTATGGGGGATTGGCGTAGATAGGGGGATAAATAAACTTTTAATCCGAAGAGTACGGTATAAATTTTTATATATCCTCCCACCTTCAATTTATTGTACTGGCCCTGTAGGACACCTAAAATATTTTTATAAATTTCCAGTCAATATATTGTGTACCAATGCAACACTCTACTCAAAGTTGGCAACCTATAGAACCAAGAGTGCTCAATCATTTGGAGCATTTATCTATTGGACCGAGGAAATATAAATTTTTAAAAATCCAAATAGACCCGAATACCGCAAAAAAACATTTTTTAAGTTGGTATTTCCGAACAGATGGAATAATTCAATTTGGGGTGTTTTTCGAGCCATTGAGGAATGAAAGGAAAGAGAATAAGCAAAATGGTGAGGAAATAATTTTTTAGAGTTTTAGAAATATCGTAAATGACCTAATAAAAACGCATCTCTAATAGTAGCTCTGATATAAGCACACCCTACGAGATGATTGAAAAATTGAAGCAGTCTCCAATAGAAGCACAGTCTCTAATTGAAGCACACCCTTCGGGGGGAAGCTCACCCCACATGTGCTTGTATTAGAGCATTTACAGTATATCTTAAGTAGTACTTGACATTTTATTATATTTTAAATTAGGAAAATATATCTCGGAAAAAATTGTTTTATTTCGATATGTCAGAAATTTTTTAAATTTTATGACCCAAAATCCCTTAAAAATCTTTAAAATTATTTTGATTAATCAGGAAAGTATCTAAATGGTAATCACAATGGAATAATTACACCTACACCGGGTACCCGTCCTTCTATCGAATATTTTGAAAAGAATATGGAATGGGTCTATATGTGGTTTAAATTAACTGCTAAAATACACCATGAGGTACCTACTATGTATTATTTTATTTTAAATTTTGAGTGAAGATTTCAATAGATAATTTTCGATGTTTTCGAGTCCCTCTATATCTTCTCAATTCTCTCTTAATCCTCAGATACTTCCATTATTTCCAGATATTCCACATAATCCCTCATTCTTCTTACTTTTCCTCCACTTGTTAATTCTCGTTCACTTTCTTGTGAATTAGTCGAAATAAATAATTTTTGTATAGGTAATTGGTTTTCAAACTCTTTAGCCGATATTTTTTGTAAAATAAAATAATTCTCTAAATCGAAGTATACGTTTCAAATTCGATTTTTAAATTTATTTCGATCTCTAAAACACTTGTATTTGAAAATTAATCTTGAAATGAGGGTCTTTTAAATAGAAAGCGCAATTTAGGCAGCTCTCTTCCCGACGGGGGTCGGTCGGAAATGACGAAGTTGTCGGAAATCGGAACTGTCGGAAATCGGAAATAGCTCAAAAGTAGGAAATCGGAATTCCGACCGACTCTGCTTCATAGAAATTCAAAGTCTATTAAATATATCTATGAAATTAATTTAGTGGGATAGTGTAGAATGTACTCAACCAGGAATTTATTGGATAATATTTTCAAATTGTCATAGTTGGATACATAAACGTTATGTTGAGGTCATAATACAATTAACTAGTGAAGATAATGAACAAACAAACATTAAAAGAATATGGCATGACAAAAGGGAAGAGGAAAATAATAATTTGGAAAATTATGAAGATTTGAGGAAAATTTTTCAAATGAAAATTAAAACTTGATAATTTTTATACGTAGTAGTGTATATTATGTTTGAAAATAATTGAGTGGTTCTGAAAAAAACTTAACCTTATTAATATATTTTTTGTTGATAATTATAAGGATGCTTCACCTAGCAGTATTTAAAACGCTTAGACAGGGGTCAAACGATCTAAAAAGAGAACGCATTAGTCGAAAATGCTTTCATCCTACCTGGGCATCCTGCCCAGGTAGTTCCAAATCAAGGTATCTGTAGGATTAAGGACGATATCAGAAGATCTGGACGGATATCGGGGATTTGAGAGGACGCAAGCTATCGGGTTACCGATCGGGTTACCCGAGGCATCCTTGCCTGGTGACCATTTTATTATAGGAAATACAATATATAAGAAGATTATTCGGTTATTGTGGATGAATTTGTGCACGATTAAAAACAGCATTTCGATATGGTGTGTTTGTTAAAATACAAATAATTGGGTTAAATACGGGTGTAAAATGAAAGTAAATATAAATTAAAATTCGAATTATGTTTGCTGAATCATTGTTTGTTGACAAAAAACTTATAAGAATTATAAGTCCTGCTTGGCTAACAAATGGCACAACAGCCTAAAAATTGAATTATTAAAAAGCTGCCCTTAAAAATCTTACCAAAATAATCAAAACTTTTGTTAAAAGTTTATTCAATCTTTTTAAATTTCCATCCAAATTAGTGTTTAGATTGACATATCTGACCATTTTGAATCCACAGACAAATATAATTAAATAAGGAACTGTTTGAAATATAGCTAGAAATAACTGTGACCAAACACTTATCTAAAAATGTTCTAGTTTACATACAAATATTTTATAATACTTTAGAATACTGTAAAGTAGAGAGAGATCCAACTGGCTATCATATAAAACGCTCACTATGCGAGGGTTTAAGATCTATTAAAAGAGAAGGTGAATAAATGCCAGGAGGTCGCAGGATCGGAACTTTTAACTAGCTCTTACTATACAAATTAAGATTTAAAAATTACATTCTCCATTTTGCCTTGAGTAAACGGCCATGTTTTGTTAAAATTATCAAAATGTTTTACACCTCCAAAAGAATATGGATTAACTAAAAAAGCTAAATCCAAAGTATAAATAATTGAGACCAATAGAGCAATTGATAACATATATAAATACCGACGAAAATTAATTTTCATATTCCTAATAATATTTATTTGAGGAGATTTTTATATTCATTTACCTATTCAAAATTAAATATCTATAAATAAATTGAACACACAACCCAAAATAATTCAAGGAAGCAATGCAATTCATAAACATTAAATAAATAAAGGATATAAACGGATTAAAATTTTCCTTCATTAAACTAAGCAAAATTCCATAGGGTAAAATATTAATTGTATTCCCTTCTGTATCAGATATATAAAACTAGAAATAATTAAAAAATTATGTTAAATAGAGTTACCGTATATACTCTATTAATTACCCTCCCTCGAATAATTACCCCATCTCTATTAGTTTCCCCCTCCAGCGAAAGGTTGAAACATTAATTACCCCCTTAAAACTAGTTATACCGTATTGTCTCTAATACAAACCCTGGGCTTGTATTTTTCAATACCCCTCATCGGGTGGGCTTATAATAGGGCATGGGCTTCTATTGGAGATGGGCTTCTATTAGAGACAATACGGTAATTAGCCTTCCTAATTAACCTCTATCAATTACCCTGCCTCTATCAATTACCCTCTCCAGAGAGAGGTCGAAACAATAACTACCCAGAGTAATTAATAGAGTCTATACTGTAAGTGATCTCGGAAATTATAAATAGTTCGAGATTTAGAGAAGTTGAAATTTTGTTTAAATTCTTTTACCACTTGAACAAACATTTGATTAATCAACATTAAAATATCCAAAACACAATTTTGTATCAGAATTCGACTGTGTGTTTTCATTTCTTTTGGTGTTTTAAAAATAATTAAAATAATCAGAAGAATATTTAAAGGAAAACCAATTAATAAACAAACAAAATAATCTAATTTAAATAAAATATCAAGTATATCCAAGGACATTTTCTTTTATTTTCGTTTTAATTATTCTTTATTTTATTTTCTAATTAAATGGTAAAATTACTTTAAAAATTTCTTATTAAAAAGTTTCTAAAATGTTCTCATACCCTTTAAATGTAAAAAATATTTTTAAGAAAATTTTGTTTACTTTCATTAAACAATCAGACAAAAATAAATCATGTAATTTTTTGTTGCTAGGTTAATTTTCTCAAAGTGACGGGAATCTTAACCTAATGGCAAAACAGTGAGTTTTTTTAGGTAAAGTTAATTTTTTAATTAATTAATTTTTTAAGGGGAAATGGGGGGAGGGGGGATGGGAGGGTGAACCAAACTATTGCCTTTTACCTGAATTGTAGTAAATTTTCTTGAAACTTCTTTAACTTTTTTGATGTTTGGAGAATATAAAATTTATTTTTATTGAATAAAATATATTTGAAAGAGTTTTAACTAATTAAATTTTTATCAAAATTCAAAATCCAAACCAGTGAGACCCTTTCCAAATCACCTAGAGGGAAAATTTTCGCCTAGGCGAAAATTTTCAGAATTTTGAACGGCAAGAAGCCAGATTTTTTCCTTTTTAAGAAAAATTCAAAAAAGTGGCAAAAAGATGCATGAGAAGATGGAAAAAAAGGTACCCAATTTTATTCTCAATTTTTAATTAAATTTTCTACCAAATTTTTCCTCAAAAACATCATTTTCTTCTAACAAGCGAAAGGCAAAATCTTTGTTGTTAATTTTAAATTTATTCCATTCCTTGCTGGATATAAATGTTTTTCTATTACTAGAAAAATAATTGAAGCAAGCCTTAAATGTAGGTAAATAATTAATAAAATTTGAAAACAAATTCCGATCTCTTAGCTGATTGGACATTCACTGTTAACCCTCCCACCTTTCTCCTCTCCCAATTTTTTTTCATTGTGACTAGGGTAAACTTGGTCTTCCGAGCCCGGATCCGGCGGATTTTTCCGGATTAGATCAGTACGGGGTAAAACAAAACATAATAAAACAAAGATTTTAAAAATTCATTTTAAACCTTTTCGAGTTTCGGAAGACAATAAAGTTCAGCATATTTACATCGATCACTAAAGTTTGCAGCATCTTTTTTCACAAAGAAAAATTATTTAAAACTTTTGTATACATATTTCTAGTAGAGTTAAGCGGTACTGGTATTTCAAGAAGAATAGGGGGAGCAGGTACCGCCGAGCTATAACTTTCTTCAAAATTGTCGAATTCGGGACGTCCTGGTATGGTTCGATTCAGTTTGTCAAGATGCAACGAACCATACCAGGGCATTCCGGATTCAACAATTTTGAACAAAGTTATAGCTCGGCGATACCTTGGCCTTGTGGTACCTTGGGGTGTACCCAAGAATAGGTGTTTTGGAATGATTCGGCTCGGGACCGGTATCTATCTTTCAGCATCGCCATCAGCAAAATTGTTAGCGGGATTCAAAGAGACCGGTATACCACCTGATACCGCTTATCCCTAATTTTCTACCAATATTTGCAGCCATAAATTTTTCACAAACTTCCATTAATTGTTTTACTTCGTATTTATGTGCAATAGCAAATAAATCTTCCGAATATTTTTCAATTGTTTCTTTAAAAATTTAATTTAAAAAAATATTTTTAAAAATTACTTTTATCAATTTCTCCACTATAAAAATATTCCAGCATACCTCTAAAACATTCTGGAGAATAGTGATGTTCGGGAGTGAAAAAAAGCCGAGAGTCGAGAGCCGAGACCGAGACCGGGAATCGACCCCGAGACCGAGTCTCGGGTCGAGACCGAGAGTCGAGACCGAGAGTCGAGACGAGAGATTAGGTGGGTTATCACTTGATATACCTCCTAATCCCCAAAAATCCATATATATCCTTCATAATCCTCCAAATCCCTTGAATCACCAAATCCTCATATAACTTTACTCCTTCTAAATTACCGATATCCACCTTAATCCACTGATATTCACATTAATCGCTTATAATTTCCTTATATCCCTCGATATCCCACCAACCCGAACGATTTTCTTTATCCCCCGATGCCAAGCACAAGTCCCTTTATGTTTATTTTAATCCTTAAAATTTCCAAATATCCCTCTTAACTTGAATCCACCTCTATATCCTTTCATATCCCCATAAGCCTCCGATATTCGACAACACCATTGATGCGATAATTCTTGCATTTTGGAAGGGTTTGGAGCCATAAATCCTCCAACCATTTTCTGCGCCGCAGGCGAAAATTTTGAGAAGTTTGGAGGCCAAGAGCCAGATTTCTTTCATTTTCTGCGCGGAAGCTGAGATTTTGAGCTTATAGGGTGGATTTAAGCGCCGCAGGCGAAAATTTTTGAAAATTCATGACTACATTTAAATTTTTAACGTTTTTTCAAGTTTAAAAAAATAAAAAATATGTTTACATATTTAAAATCAACGATTAAAAGCATTCATTTTAGAAGAGAAGTATTTTTCAGATTATTTCCATGCTTAGAGTCGAACCCCCTCCTATCAAAATATCTAAGTGTGCAAAGTCAGTCACCCTAACCACTCAACCATCGACCAACAAAAGGAAAATGGAAAAAATATAAATATTTCTTTCCCTTTTCCTTAAAAAAATAAATGTCAAAGTACGCAAGGTACGAGTAAAATTCAAAAAATTTCCGTCATTAGGGGTGTAAATTTAGTCTCGTTTTCCGAGACTAAAACACCGAGACCGAGACCGAGACCGAGAGGTCAAAAAACCCGGGAAATTTCCCGACTCGGGAACCGAGACCGAGAGTCTCGAACATCACTACTGGAGAAGTATCAATAATTTTAATTTTACCCTTAAAATTAATCTAATTAAAAATTAAATTAATTTTGTGTATTTACACTTTTAGCTTCTTTCATATTTTTTTGTTCAAACATTTTTTGAAATACAATACTGTAGTTTGCCAAAATACATTTATGGGCATTTATTTTTTCATCTCCAATTTAGAAAAATATTTTTTTTTAAATAACTAATTTTGCTTTAGTCAAATTAATTGTTATTTTGGGGTATCGGAATTTCTAAGGATCGGAGTTTCGAAAATTTCTGTCTCTATAATGATTCGGGAGCAGTCTAAAAACTCGGCCTTGTCATATGGATTGACTGGAACAAGTTGTCTGAAAGGGAATTGTGTCGACATTTTTCCGACCGTTTCCTTATCCCCGTTTCAGCAGGTTCCCCATCTTAAGTTTTAACAAAATTTCGACGGTCCCACAGTTCTAGTTCAATGAATTAGTTTCGGAACTGCAAACTTATCTTTTTGTCTATAGAAGAGAATTTAATGGTTTGAGTTTTACTAGGGTTTTGTTTCTGGTCCGAGTTCGACAATCGACATGCCCTTCGAAAGGCTCTGAAAATTGTTTTTAGTCCCAAAAATCGGCTTGGCCCCTCTATGTTTCGATTCCCATGTCTGTAATTGTATTGTGCAAAATTAATTTTAAAAAGTTAGATCCCTAGCGATAAATTAAGATAATCAAATCAAATATTCTGTAGAAAAACTTATCTCAAAAACGCAATCAGTAAGTATTCCCTGTTTAAAAATTTCCATAAATGAACTTTTTGGTGTTGAATAATCAACAAATTCATTTTCCAATTTTATTTTATAGGGCACAAATTCAACTTCACAAAAAACTATCAAAGGACCTAAATAAATTTCTGAAAATTTAAATCCGAAAATAAGTAGTGTTACGCATTGTTCGTCTGCGAAGTTCATATTTTTCTGATTCTATTTGATTTTTAAAACTGAATGTATTGCCACTAAAATTTTAGATAATATTAATATCGAGTGACTTTAACAAATACATTAACAATTACAACGATAGTAAACACGATAAAGTTTTTTGTCATTGGCCCTGGATTGATAATACTTTGGCTCTCCCTCCCCCACCCTTCCCTTCCCTTTTTTCCTGCATCCCTGACCATTTTGAACTTTTTTGATATTAGGTATATGTATATCAATCCAAAGAGCTCTTCAATCTGGGTCTAATGATAACTAGGGCTCGGATTTTTAGGTTATAACCTATTTTTTCTGCAAAATAGTTATGATGAATTGAGCTCAAATCCGTTGTTATTTTTTGAAAATCTTTTGTTTACGCGGACTTTTTATCACCTATTGGAACCTATTTTGGCGTTTTGAAACCTAAAATAGGTTGTAACCTATTCTGAACCTTTTGTGATTTTTGTCACCTTTTTTGGGTGTTTTTCGTAAAAATTCGATTTTTTTACCAAAAATTTTCAAGATTTTTCGAAAAAATTTAAATTTTTTTTAAATTTTGTCAATTTTTCTATCACTCAAAAATTTTTTTCAATTTTTAAAAAATATTTTTTTCAAAAATTTAAAAAATTTTTCTTAGTAATTAATATTTTACTGTGGAAATTTTGAAAAATGGGAATTTTTTACCATTTTTATTATGACAATAAAATTTCTGAATGGCAAAAAGAAAAATTCAATATTTTTGCTTTTTTTACCCCATATGTCGACCTTTTTTTGCAACCTATTTTCCATTTTTGTCACCTATTTTCGAGTTTTTGTCACCTATTTTGGCACTTTTTACAACCTATTTAGGTACCTATTTTAAGGTTTTTACAACCTAAAAATCCGGGCCCTAATGATAACTAATATCGGCTAGATTTGATGATTCCGAACAAAAGTAAGAAGCTAAATCCTCGATCGAAAAGTTTAGGTGCAGTCATAGCCTTTTTGTTAATTTTATCCAGTCAAGTCAGATTTCGATGAGTTTAGCGCCATTCGACTTAAATCAAAGAGCTGAGTCGAATGATATTTAATTTTCCATGAAGAGATGAAAAAATAGAAAAGAGACCCTTCATTCTGAATCAAGTTTTTTTCTACTAGTCTAAGAATAAATTATCAACTTATTCCTTTTCTCAATCTTTAAGCTTTATATTTAAAAATTAACTCACAAGCTACAAAATACTTTTTGTCCTTTATTATCCAATGTATAAATATAAAATTGAGCTTTCAGGGAATTATCAGAATTTTCGAGTCCAACTTGAACTAGTGAAATTAAACTGCGTGGGTCCTCTAAAAAATTTTAAATTTTCTTTTATCATGAATATCGGCTTCGGTTATAAAAACACTTTAAGGGCTTGGTTAATATGGCCATGATAATACCTTGATATCGTTAAATGTCCAGCTCGGCTGCCTATATGTCTTTAAAAGGTCGGTATCAGTCCTTTGTGCCGCGCATAACCGCCGCAACTTTGGAGGGCTTAAATTGAATCGAATTATTAAGAGAGGAGGTTTGATATACCGATGACTATGTGGGAGGAGGAATTATGGGGGATATCAAGGATTAAGAGAGATATCGAAGGATTTATAGGGATTAAGTATGGAGGTTTGTAATTTTCAGTGGCTGTTTATCACTCTTTATACAGAAATACGATAAACACAGGAATGCCTTTTGCAGAATGCCTGTTGCGGCAATCTAGCTGGACATTTACCATCGATGTCTCCTAGTATTTTATGTGAAATCTCCTTTTAAACAGCTAGAGCTTATCTAAAACGCCCTTTAAAGCGCTGTCTTTATAACCGAAATCGGCCAAGTACAAAAATATACCAGGATTATTATTCGGGTAAATACGTAATTCCCATTTAATAGAAGGGCATTTTGGATTGTAAAATTGCTTGCCTGAATTTGGATTAAATTTTTTGTTTGAAATGTTTAAAAATTACAAACTCGATAAAAATTGACCATTTTCCATAAATGTTTCATGTTTATAAAAATCATATAATTTCCATTTTATTTCACATTTAAGTGTCTCAACCTAAAATAATTTAGTTAAAATAAATTTAGGCTAAAGTGCACTTTAACAACCCGAAGCAGATTTTTATAAATATTTTTGACCTCAAAAATGTGCTTACTCCCCTCCTATGGTTTTTAACCTTTAAGGATATGTAGCAGGGATGGAACGGGTTACCCAACCCCCAGACCTGATCCGAAAAATTTTTCAAAGCACAGCCCGACTTTTTCTCTTTTAATCCCCTAAGTGATCCGCCCTAATCCAGGCAATGCCGGACTTTTCCCTGCCCAAACCATATCCGAAGAAAGTTTTGAATACCCGACCCGACGATTTTCCTCAACCCATCCCCTTGATATGTAGAAAAGCTAATGTTGTTCAGCTCATCTTTACAAGGATCTCTCAGACAAATAATAAAACTATTCGGGTTAGTAAAGTGCAGTTAAGCTTCAAATATTTACTTCTGTTACATCCGTAAACATATGTAAATTTGGATGAATATTTTAATTTTAATTGACAAAAATATTTTATAAGAATACACTGAGGTAATAAATAAGAATACACTGACAAATGAGGCACTTTTTTAAATTGAAAAAAATTTGTCAATTTATCAATGCTATTGACAAAAATTTGTATTCATTAGAAAGAGCATATCCTAAACTATCATCTCAAAAAGAAATTAGACTTCTAACTTAGACTTCTTAAGTTATACTGTATCGAAAAAAATTTTTTTCAAGTGTGCTTAAAATCTTGCACCACAGTTGTAGGTGCAAAAATAAATATATATGGATTATTAAAAAGCGAAGGAATAGTCCAGTTTTATCTAAGTATATGTCTCTTCATGTCCAATTGTTAAAAGCTCTCTCTCTAACCTTCAACGAAGAAAATACAACATTAGGGGGCCACCCAACATTTGTTAACATAGCAAGCCCATTTTTCATTTTTCTAGGTCAAAGCCTTTAATGTCCAACATCAACCCCCGATAAAACCCAGCAAACTTCCCAAATAGGGAATTTTGGACCCTGATATGCATCGAAAACCCCTAAAAGACGCACCAAATATTCAAACAAAATTGAATAAATTTTATAAAAAAAAAAGTTTGAATTTAAGCTACCGCATTTCCTCAAATAGTACGGCTCCCTCAAATAATACGGCCCTTTAGATGAGGGTTGAAAAATAGTACGGCCCCCTCAAATAGTAGGGCCGGCCGTACTATAATATTTGAGGAAATGTCTCTCATGTCCAATTTTTAAGATATGGGGGAAATTAGAAGGATGATCGAAAACTTAAATTTTTAATTTCTTTTAGAATCCGGAACTTTTGAATTTCAGGAACTTTTGGAAGAAAGTCTCAGAAAATTGTTTTTAACCTGATTGTTTACATATATTTTATTAAATTAAAAAACAGAAAAACAAACTTTCTCTCTAAAAAAATAAAAATTTTAAACAATTTTTCTTCTTTTAATTTTTAATTCGTCTTCATTTTTTATTCCATTTTCTTCAAAATTTTCTTCTTCTATTTCTTTTCCCATTTCTTTATTTTTATCAAAAATATATTTACACGGGAGAATTATCCTTGCACAATACATGTTTTTTCTTGTAGAAACTTTTCGATTGAAGAATAATTCCTAATTTAAAAAATTTGATAAAATTATAGGTTGTATTTCAACTATTTTTTTACACAAAAATTCCTCAGATACTAAGAGATATGGGGGAAATTAGAAGGATGATCGAAAAACTGAAATTTTTTCGCTTACGACCTTCCAAATTCAAAAAAATTTCGCCTGCGGCGCTGTAAAAATAAAAGTATAGATTCAGAATTTGCGTCCGGAATAAACGCAAAATTTCCAAGTAAACGCAAAATTTTGGTGCACATCCAAAATTCAGGAAATTTGACTTAATAAATTAAACCCCCCCCCCAAATCGCCCAAAAATAGTGGTCCTAAACCTCTAAGGATGTCAGGGAACGCAACAGCAAATTAATTATTTATTTGATGCACAAAAGCCGATACGATTTTTTGCAGAGGAATATCAACAGAGGAAAATTCCATCAAAAAAATTTTTTCTATTTTTTTAATTTAAAAAGAAAACCTTAATTTCTACATCTTCCATCCCCATCTTTTCACAAACAATCCTTTTTGCTTCTTTATCATACCAACTCATTGGAACGTCATCGTGCCCTTTCACAAAGAAATGGCAATGAACCAAAATTGAAAAAGAATTATTTTCGAAGAGAGGTCTATAAAAATTTTAAAAATGTAGGGGAATTTAAAAAATTAAAAAAAAAACCTAATTTCCTCAAATTTTGAAAGAAAACCACAAAAATAGGGCAAATGTTCAGCAGAATATCCAGGTAAATTCATCACAACATGAAATACAAGGTTTGTCAGTTTTTCTTTTTCCAATTCTTTACAATGAAAATAAATTTTTTCTGGAATTATTTTTTGAATAAATTCAGCTCCATTTAAAACAAATCCTTCAATTTTGTCTTCAGAAATCTTTAAAAGAGAAAAAAAGAATTTTAAATAAACTAAATTCAATTGGAAAAAAATTTTCTGGAATAATTATAAGACAGACATTTTCCGAGAAAATAACAACTTCAGAAATTAATTTTCAGAAAAAATGAGGAAAGAAAAAAATAAAAAGGGAGAAATTCTTAAAAATTAATTTTCAGGAACCCTTCAGGAAAATAATTCTGAAATTACGGAAAAATAAATTTATTAAATAACAACCAAAAACCAGAAACCGGACTAGATGTGTTATACGAGAATCGTACATGATATCTCGAAAAATATCGTCTCTATAACGAGTTTCTTCGAGATCTCGTCTTTTGTCCGATCTTTAATAACAAATGAATGTTCCCGGAATAATTTACAACCATAAAACCGAGAATATACTTTCCAGGAGGGCGTTATGCCCACAAACTACGCCTCTAAAAAACACGAGATTTCACGAGATACGAGACGAGAGCCACCCCTGATATTTTACCCCTTCTAAACGGTTAGAGAAAAATCAACCCAAAAATATTTTAATAATAAAAATTAAAAAACCTTATTCAATTTAGCATTTTGCTTTAGAAAATCAATTGCAGAAGGGTTTAAATCATTTCCATAAGCTTTGATAACATTTTTAATCTTTACAGCAGGCAAAATGAAAGGGCCAATTCCACAAAAAACATCAAAAACAACAGAATTTTGATCAAATTGTTCAACTGTTTTTGAATGAACTGTGATTAGTCTACTATTCCAAAATACCTTTAGAAATTAAAAAATTAGTGGGAAATTAAAAGTTTTTCTTAATGAGAAATTTTTAAAATAAGAGAAAGCAAACGTTAGAAACGAGCAGGAATTGAACTGCTACAATACCTTGTTATGTATTTCTAGGGGCATAGCTCATCGTGTGAGTTTTCCGAATTTACTTATTAACATAGATCCACCACTGACTTTCTATACATAAATCTTATACTCCATTTATGGCCAGCCGAAAATATATTAGCCAGCCAAATCTCCCATTCATAACTAGAATTTATTTTTAAAAACCTCCAAAAACCTTAGAATAATCAAGCTTGTAACGGATTCCATTTTCTGTCACTTCAGTTGCATAATCAGCATCACCAGCCAATAATTCAACATCCATTATTCGATAATCATGAGTTAGAGAGTCTAATTTGTTTATTACTGTTCTGAAAATATTTAATAGATCCTGGTCAAAATATTTTTTCAAATTCAGCTTCTGATTTAGCAAAAGAACCTGATCGAATTTGGTGGGAAACCCCCGGCTCCGTATGAAGCAGTTCAGTCGATTTCGGCCCTATAATCATGAAAGGATGGTCATTTCTTAATGTTCTTGGTATCAAGTTATAGGAATTGGGACTCAACTTAGGTACACCAGGTTCAGAAAAAATCTGGGGATGATAAAAACCTCGATATCCCTCGAATATCAAAATCAAAAGAATGGTGAAAAAATTTATTTTTTTAAATAAATTTAAAAAACGCCCACTCATTCATTTTCAATACCCCTTATCCTCCAAAAAACCTTAGAATAACCCCAAAAAACTAAAAAACCTCGTCCTTTGAATCTTATCCAACAGAATCTTTCCAATAACAAAACGAAAAGGTAACAATTTTTCCCTCAAATTTAAATGTATAATATGCCCACACTGTTCAAATCCACTAAATTCAACATTTTCAGGCAAAATAGCTTTTAGACAATTTTTAGTAGTCCAATCTTCATATTCCATTAAATAACAAAACTTTTCAAATTCAACTTTTGAATTAATTTGTTTCTCAATTTGGCCAATTATTTCTTCTTTTTCTTCTTCTCCAACTTCGACCAATTTATCTGGGTCAAATAAAAGCCTTTTAAAATTTTCACTTTCAGTATTTCTAAAAGTCTAAAAAAATTTTAAAAAATTTTGAGGAAAAAACCTTTAATCGAGGCAAACATTCAAGTCTGTATTTATTGAAAAGTGGAAGGCCAGCAATTCGATTGACTAATTTTGTTGGAATTTTAATTGAAGGAAACTCGATTAATTTACTTTGAAAAAATTTTAAAAAGAATATTTTTTAAAAATTTTTAAAAACCTGAATTTGTCTTTTTCTAGTTCCATCATTTCTTTAACAGAAGTTGGAGGGCAGAGAATTTTATTAACAGAAGTAGCCATTTGAGAATAATATTTGAATGTAGGTTGAATTAAACGACAAGTTGTAGAAGGCAAAATCATAAAATTTCTAAAAAATAAATTTTTAAAAATTAAAAAAAATTAATTTTGTTCGAAAGGATAGCCCGATAAAATTTTTGATAAAAAGGAAGGTAGGAAAATATAAGATGAAAAGACCGCTCTCTCAATTACCCTTACTAATTCTACATTTTCAAAAATGAAATTTTGGAAACAATCCCACGAACTAATTAAATTAGAGAGAAGTTGGGACAGCCAAAAACGGCACCAGCCAAACGCCAGAATTCGGAAATATTAAATTTTCAGGAAACAGAAACCTCCAAAGTCAGGATCAGACTCACCTCCAAAAACAAAACTAATGAAAAAATCAAACCTTTCATAAAAGAAAAAAACCAACATTTGTTAGAATAAAGTAATTATAAACATTATAAAGGGAAGATATTCCCGTATAAAAAAAAATAAATTTCATCAAATCAAAAATATATTCTGCGAATATCAAATCATCCAAAAACAAAAATATTAAAAGAAAATAAAATGTGTTATGCAATAAACAAAAAAATAATTATCAAATATAACCGTTATATTCCTCTTATATTTTTCCCCCTTCTATTCAATTCCCAACAAAATGATCTTTTTGAGCCGGATCATCAAAAACTCTATCCGCTGCGAGTGCCAACACCAAACGCTTAACAACAGTTGAATTTCCAATCAAGTTTCCCTTAAAAATAAAATTTATTTTAAAATGTATTAAACACTCCTCGCAAATAAAAAATTTATCAACAAAATTCCTTACTATAATCAAATTCCACAAAAACCTTTAAATTATGGCAATGGGAAAAATCGGTGAAAAGGTTTCCCAAAAAAAGCTGTTCCGAGCAGAGCCAGCCCATGCAAGGGTTAAAAAGTTAAAAAAAATCAACAATAATATCTCATTTCCATCATTAGAAAGAGGATTAGAACGATCAAGTCCTTACAAATCAAGACCCCCCTCCCCCCAAAATAAATTAACAACCTTTTCATACGGCGGCAAAATCGTAATACAATCAACACCACTACCGACAATTATTGTTCCTTTTCTTCTTTTTGCTTTTGAATTTTTTGTTAACCAATTTTCGTCTCCATTTTTGTCCCCTTTTTCTGTCATTTCTTCTTCTCCTCCTTCCTCTCTGAATTCGATTCCATTCCTCTTCAATGCATCGATCAACAGCTTCTTTTTGCCCTGAACGAAGTCTTCGAATATTTTTATTTTCTTGGAGATTGTCCTACAAAAGGGAAATAAATGGTGAGGAGAGATTGGAGTTTTTGTGTCTGGAGGGGGCAGCAAGGACGTAGCCAAAAAAACTTTTTAAAGCTTATATAATAATAGTAATAATTTATTCACTAAAATGGGCGTAGCAAGTACGTCACTTAAATTTAGTTCTTTCTACATATCAAGGGCGTAGCCAGAGGGGGGCTTCTGGGGCTATAGCTCCCTCTGAAATGGGAAAAATTAAAAAATTTTAAGAGGGAAATAAACAGAAAAGTGAATTTTTTACGCCAACAACCACCAAAATTCTAAATATTATCGCCTGCGGCGCTGAAAATGTAATTTTGGAGCACATCCCACTTTAGCCCCTCCCCCTGAAATCGACCTCCTGGCTACGCCCTTGCATATATTCCTTGTTAAACTCTGAAAAAAATTTCCAACCCCTTGCTACGACCTTGACTTTCATCCAAAAAATATTCCAAAAAACTTAAGAAGGAACCGCTCATTTTCCCATTTCTCCTCATCATTCATAGCCAACTCGCCAATATTCATTTGTTCCGAACACTTATCCATTCCTGCAGCAATCTTTGTAGGAAAAAATAAATTATCCATTTTTGCTTTCATTTCTTCAGTATTTCTTAATCCCATTGTTTTTGTTTCTTCATTATTTGTTGTTGTTATTTGATTATTTTGTTCGCTTTCATCTTCTAAAACCTCAAAATTTTGAACAGAAGTACCGGGAATAAATATTATATCTGATGGTTCTTTTTGATCTGAAAAACGGCGTTTTATAGTTGAAAAATTTTTCTAGGCAAAATTCTAAGGAACATTGGAAAATTATAGGATTTTGGAACAGGGCTGCACGCAGTTGCGACCTTTTTTTAAATTGCGTGCAGCCGTTTTGGACAATTTTTGAATGGACATAACGAAGATTCCAAAAAACCATATTACCCGCCTTTTCGAGCACAGAAAATTAAACGAAAACCTTCAATTTAAAAAACCTTTAGTCTCAAATCTCGCAATAACCAAAGAATGGCTCTCAGGATCCCAAGTATACAAATTTCCAAAAGCAGGCGGGCACTTTGCTTCTTTCACAAAATCAACACGAACTTTAGCGCCGAGCATATCAATTAATATTTTGCTATCAACCATGAAAAACACTAAAATGATCACAAAAAAATTTATTTTAAGAATCAAAATAAATTGATATAGCAACAATAAAAAAAATGAAAGAATTTTAAAATTATTTTTATTGACAATAAATAAAATTATTAAAAAATAAAAACTGTGATAATTTAAAAATGAGTTATGTATAAGTTAAAATCATGGTTAAACTTTTAGTTCTGGAACATTGAAGAGAGTCGAAAAATTTATATTTGCTTAATAAATTGGCATAATTGCGTAAACTTCGGTCAAATTTTACTAAAAACCAACGCAATGGTGAAACCGTAACGCTATTTATTTATAAAATGTCAACAACCCCTTCTTTTTTGTTTGAGTAAAATGCTCAAAATATCTGAATTTTTGAACAATATTTGGATGTTTTACCTATAATATAGCCAAATCTTAAAATAAATGTTAAACTGTTCAAAGACATTTCTAGCACCCATTTTGATCATTTTATTGTAATGATCAAAATTTTATTGTATGTCGTTATTGAGTTTGCAATAGCAACTAAATTTTTCAGAAAATTTTTAATTATTAAAAATTCAAATCAAACGTCCTTTCTATACTCTTTAGGAAGATGGGGCTTTTCTGGCCTATTTCTCTCACTAACAAAAAAGCCATTGAAAGCAAAATCTTCTATTGTTAACAATTTTTGCCCTACTCTTTGAAAGTTCATAAGTCTTTAAAAATCCGAAATTTACATAATTTAATGCCAGACCACTCCCAGTTTTGTTTAAGTTGATTGCTGTACTAATAGTATCTCTAGCTTTCTGGAGGAAAATATTTCTTCGTTTCTTATTGTTAGGTTGATTTAAGGCTTGCAAAATTGTACTTTAGCTAATTCATAAGAAAGCTCACTCATTTGAGCTGATGATTGTTGGATTCTTTCAATTAGGAAGGTTGTAAACAAAACCACTTCCAGTTTTGTTTAATTGGATGGCTGTACTAATCTTTGAAGATTGAAAGAAATGATAAGGCACATGTGTGTTACAACAAAATGTGCAAAATGGAGGTTAAAAATGTCTTCGAGCAGGTTAACATTTGGTTTAAGAGGGAGTAAAATAAATGTAAAGTGTTGAAATATTTTTAATAATTTACTTGACTACAAAATTTGAGGAAAATTCAATATTTTTTTTCTCGTGCTCTGGGGTAAGGTTGTAGATTTTTACCTTTACTTTTTTCAGGCATTATTGGATGAATTGGAGGCTATAGACGAGAACAATGATGAAATCCCTTTGATCAAAGGAATGCTCTATTATTCAGCATGTTCGGCACCTACAGGAGTTAAAATGGCTGCGAGCTGGTTTTGTAGTACTTCAATAAAGACGTTAATGGATGGTGCAACGTATGCAACAACTAAGATAATGCCTTCTCATACGTTGCACCATCCATTAACGTCTTTATTGAAGTACTACAAAACCAGCTCGCAGCCATTTTAACTCCTGTAGGTGCCGAACATGCTGAATAATAGAGCATTCCTTTGATCAAAGGGATTTCATCATTGTTCTCGTCTATAGCCTCCAATTCATCCAATAATGCCTGAAAAAAGTAAAGGTAAAAATCTACAACCTTACCCCAGAGCACGAGAAAAAAAATATTGAATTTTCCTCAAATTTTGTAGTCAAGTAAATTATTAAAAATATTTCAACACTTTACATTTATTTTACTCCCTCTTAAACCAAATGTTAACCTGCTCGAAGACATTTTTAACCTCCATTTTGCACATTTTGTTGTAACACACATGTGCCTTATCATTTCTTTCAATCTTCAAAGATTAGTACAGCCATCCAATTAAACAAAACTGGAAGTGGTTTTGTTTACAACCTTCCTAATTGAAAGAATCCAACAATCATCAGCTCAAATGAGTGAGCTTTCTTATGAATTAGCTAAAGTACAATTTTGCAAGCCTTAAATCAACCTAACAATAAGAAACGAAGAAATATTTTCCTCCAGAAAGCTAGAGATACTATTAGTACAGCAATCAACTTAAACAAAACTGGGAGTGGTCTGGCATTAAATTATGTAAATTTCGGATTTTTAAAGACTTATGAACTTTCAAAGAGTAGGGCAAAAATTGTTAACAATAGAAGATTTTGCTTTCAATGGCTTTTTTGTTAGTGAGAGAAATAGGCCAGAAAAGCCCCATCTTCCTAAAGAGTATAGAAAGGACGTTTGATTTGAATTTTTAATAATTAAAAATTTTCTGAAAAATTTAGTTGCTATTGGGAAGTAAATAATGACAAACGAGCTTTAAATTTCGGACTTGCATTGGTTTTTAATTTTTTTTTTTTTTTACGTTGATATAACCGAAATTGACGTTTTGCATTAATTTGACGAAATTTACGCAAAAATCACATCATAAATGATTCCTCCCCTTCCACCCACCCAAAAATTTTTTTCCGTCAAAACGATGTCCCAAAATACCCAAAATAAAAAAAAACTTGAGAGTAAAAACTTTGTATCAATCCAGTTTTAATCCAACATCATTTTTTGCATCCATTTCTTCTTGTAATCTTTTTATAAGTTGTAAATCTTCAGAAGAAGGTTTATATATTCTTCCAATAACCACTCTATCTTTAAACATTTTTGCCAAAAGTAAATAATTTGCAAACATTAGTAACACCAAAGTAACAATTTGTTGCCAATCACTAGTCAATAATAAAAGCCAAAATTCAAAAGCAACCATTGAACTTTGAGAAATACATAAATAGGTAACCAATTTGACTGGATCTTTTGCAATTTTCTATAGAAAATAAAATTTGAAGAAAAATTTTAATTTAAAAATTTACATAAAATCTCCTTTGTTCTTCATTATTTGGTTCAGCAGTGACTGTTCTAAAATGTGGATGACTTCTTGCAATATAAGAATTGTTGTTATGGACAACTCTGGTACCGTCTTCATAAGGTGGATTGTCTCTAAAATTTGAGAAAATTTTATATTTTGTCAATTTTCGGATTTTGGAAATGAAACAGTAAAAGTTGATAAATACTGGAGTTAATAAGGAAACATCTCAAACTGTAACCAAAAATTTAGTATTTTTTCAACCACAGTGTAGCGTCAATAACTTATGCCAATTGTAAGCTTTTTTGGCCCTGACCGCAAATTGAAAAGTTATAGGGCTCAAAATTTCGATTTTTAGAGTTTTGCTTAACAGACATGGACCCAAGAGATGTATCTGCTACAAGGGCGTATCCAGGGGGTCGGTTTCGGGGGGGGGGCTAACACTGGGTGGGCGCAAAAATTTTTGGCGTTTACCTTGGCGTTCCGGACGCAAATTTTTTTGTACATAAATTTTTATCTTTTCTCCGCCGCAGGCGAAAATTTTTTGGAATTTGAAGCCCAAGAAGCCAGATTTCTTCCTTTTTTTAGCGCCGCAGGCGAAAATTTTTTGAATTTGGAGGGCCGTAGGCAAAAAAATTCACTTATTCAGCGCCGCAGGCGAAAATTTTTTGGAATTTGGAGGGCCGTAGGCCAAAAAAGTTCACTTTTTAGCGCCGCAGGCGAAAATTTTTTGGAATTTGGAGGGCCGTAGGCCAAAAAAGTTCACTTTTTAGCGCCGCAGGCGAAAATTTTGAGGATTTTGGAGCTCAAGAAGCCAGATTTCTTTCATTTTTTGCGCCGCAGGCGAAAATTTTTTAAAATTTGAGGGTTGTAGGCGAAAAAATTTCACTTTTTCGACAATCCTTCTCCTAATTTTTTCCCCCTTTCCCCCATTTCGGGGGGGGGCTCTAGCCCCCCCCCCCCCAGCCCCCCCCCCCTGGATACGCCCTTGATCTGCTAGAATAATCTCCAGTAAATTAAAGAAACTAACGGATTAAAATCTTCAAAAACTTCATGGAAATTAGGTGTTGTCTTTGAGTTTCGTCCAAAACCTGAATTACTCGAAATATGCTGTTGTTGTTGAATTGGTGGCTGAATTTGCTCCCAAAAACCCAAATGAACAACACAACGATATAATAAATCAAAATAACTAATTGGGAATAAATATGTGACGTAAAGAGAAAATCCAGTAAATCCAATAATTGAAAAAAGTTGTAAAGTCCAGATATCATCAATCAGCATATATTGAGTAAATCCTGAAGCAGTTCTAGTCTAAAAAGAAAAAAATTTGGACTTTATCTCAAAGAATTAATTAAACCGGTAAAAGAGCTCTCGGCATAAAAATCGAAAAATAGGCTGTTAAAATGCCCGTATAAACACAATATTTACATCGGTTCTCAAAATCTTTGAATAAAATAGATGCCTCTTCTCTTGTTCGAGCTGGAAATTAAGAAAAATTTTTTTAAAGAAAATTAAAAAAAATAAAATTTTTTAAGTAAGGAAAGCCAAAAATGTTAGAGCACAAATAATGCCATTTAAATTATCTTTTTATAAAAACTAAAGGATAAAAATTTTCCCGGCGTCAGAGAAACAAAAATGGCGAAAAAATTTTTTATCAAACCAGTCCCCAAAATCCCCTAGAAAATAAGCAAGTCTGAAGGAGACAAGGAACCAAAAACTTTTAAAAAACCTGAGATTTCAGAGCATAAATGAGTTGTCGTTTCCAAATTTAATAACGGTTGAGGTCCAGTAAATAATTTTTTGATAAAAATAGAAAATTCTTCCAAAAGTTTAGAAAAATTGTCAGACTGTAATTTAACCAAAATTGAGTTAAAAGAAGCAACAAATTCGTTCAAAGTTAAATTGTGGAAAAGTAGAATATAAACCATCAAACTTTAATTTTTCGTTTTTAAAAATTAAAAAAATAAACTAACGGCAAGAAGAAATATATAGGCGCTTTCAATCCAAATTCCAAATAAATTTTAGTAAAACTGAACAAAAAACTGGTGCAAACAATTGTTGTTAGAGGAGTTTTGACAATTGCATATTCAAATATTTTCCAATAAGTAAGTTGCCATCCATTTTGACCATCACATAAGTAATCGACCCTTTCACTTAACTAAAATAAAAACTGAGGAAATTGAAGAAAATTAGAAAAGATTATAAAGCAAAAATAGCTCGTCTTTAATCTGGATTAATAATAATGTTTTGAATTAGTCATGAATCCGCGGCTTAATTCGAGAAAATATTCATATTTTCTTTGTTAGCCCATAGAAAAGATACTTCAGAATAGCTAACAAGAAGCCTAGTCCAGTTCAATCAGTTTCGAATTTAAATCTCAAAAGAAAGCAAAAACAAACCGCATCCCAAAAACATTTTGTAACACGCACACCCAAAAGAAGACCAATGCAAGACAACAAATAAGGATTTATAAGATGGTATTTCTGAAAATATTTTTATAGATAAAGCAGATTTGAAGAAAAAGGAAGGAAGGAGATCAACTTTATATATTTGATTGCAAATTATGGATTCCCAGCCTCTGAACATGTCAAAACTTAATAAATTTAATAAGAAGTAGGTCCTTTTCCGGAGGTTCTGGAGAGAAATGCCCCCACCCTTTTATCCATTGAATACCTACTTTCTGTCAAGAACACCTCCAAAAACGTGAATTCTTGCTTAGCGAAACCAAAAGATTAAATCCCAAATAAAGATTAAGACAAAAAAATACCAAAGAATAATGCCAATAACTCTTGGGAAGCCACCATAAAGTCTTGTAGAGATTCAAGTATTGCAAAAACAAGGCAAGAACAGAATAAAGAAAAAGTGTACATTCAAAGAACAATTTGCTTTGGTTTAATTGAAGATCTGGCCAAGGTTTGTGCACAGAAATAACATAACCATTTGAGAATTCAGATTTTTCCTTGGCATTTAATTGAAACGATGATTGGCTTGACAATCTAGAATTTAATGAATTAGTAATTAAATTAGGTTATGAGGGTAATGGTGTCCCCTATTGTTACATGGGTTTCAATGCTTTTAGAGGTTTTAGTCTTTAGTGAGTTTAAATGGGATTTTACAACATTGTTTTAGTCGTTTTAAAGAAATTATTTTACTTATTTTTGTGTGGAACAAATTGTCTAAGTTGCACTTTGCCTTGTTGTGTCTTTGAAAGCCTGAACTTTTGAGCTTTCTTGCTTGACATTATCACTACATTTTGTCGTAATGGCCAAGTGAAAATTCTAGAATGGAAGAGACAATGAAAACTGATGAGAGTGGCTAGAGAAAAATAAAATGAATAACGCCACAAATTACGCCAAAAGTTATATTTTTAAAACCCTGTTTATTGTTTTCTTTTTTCATGTTAGGCAAAAAATAAACTGCGAGTAAGGTTGGCGGTTGCGGGTATTCGGAACCGAAAATCTGGGGATCTTCGGTTCGGATATCCGGAGAATTCCCAGGAACCGCCATCCTTAGCTGCGAGTTACCTTACAGATTATTAAATGTATTTAATTTTAGCAACTTACCTAAATATAAAATGAGCAATCCATAAAATGAATAATCAACTAAATTATTTTACGCCTTCCAACTTTACAAGACCGAATACTGAAGGTTGTTTTGAATTCATTAAATATTAACAAAAGAATTTTCTAGTCAATTGGGCTCAACTTGCACAAAGATGGATTTATTCACATCAGATGCAACAACAGCAACAGGCCTTCATTCCTCCACCACCTGGACCTTTTCCACAACAACCGCCTCCACCACTTATTCCACCAGCTCATCCGCCTCATGGTTCCGATTTTTATCCTTTTATCGATACTTATTCAAAATTAAGGTCATCCAGCTGGTCCTCATATGCCATATCATCAATTTGAACGTCCTCCGCAATATCATCAGCAACACTTTTCTCATCCGCCTCCTCCGCTTAATCATTGGAGGCAGCCATGGATGCCACCTCCTCCAAACTTGGGATATCCTCCGCCACGTTATCCACTCAATGCGCTTACATCATCTTCGGAATCTTACCCAACTAATTTGCAAAATCAATCGAATGACGATGAAGAGGTTTTTATTTGATTTTCTAAAAAAATTCTAGGGTAAATTTGGAGTTTACTTGTCCCCAGAAAAAATGAGGAAAAGTTCTTTTTGATATTTTCCTCTTTGCCATGAGGTAATCGAGTGCTGAGTCCGAATCTGAACTTAGAATTTTGATTCTGAATCCTGGACCCGAATTTGACAAATTGAATTCCTGGTAAAAAATCGAACCTCATTTTCTAGAGACCAGTAAACTCCACATTTACCATTTCTTATTTAAGTATCAAGCCCATTACGACCCTTCACTTGATCAAGATGAGTCTACGGAATGTTCTCAACGTCAACCCCAGACTGAAACTGACTCGAGTAATTTACCAGAAGGCGCAATGAGTCATTGGATGGTTGATCAGCCTTGGGCTTCGGGCGTCTATAATTCCAATTATATGCCTGTTATTGGTATTTTAAGGTTTTCTTTTTTGTTTTCAAATTCATTTAAGATATGCAAATGCGTAAGAAACTTCCTTATTGGATTCTGGAAGGCTTGGAAAAAGCTGAAAAAGAAAAGAAGAAAAAACAGGAAAAGGAAGAATTGGAAAAACGCAAAAAGGAAGAGGAAGAAGAAAAACGCAAAAAGAGGGAAGAGAAAGGGCTTGGAAAATTTGTATTCTTTTAATGTCATTTTTAATTTATTTTTGTATTTTTTAGGATTCTGATAGCGAAGAAGAAGAGGATGGTTCTTCCAATGGTGAAGTGAAAAAGCAAAATGGGAAGAACTCTCCAGTCATTCCTGAGAAGCGCCAATTTCGAGAATTTGTTCAAGAAGAGATTGAGGATACTCGAACAGAGGAGGAGCTGAAAGAGGAAGCGGTATATTTCTTTAATTGATGATCGAGCTTATTTTGGGAGTCTAGAAAAATTTCATTCAGAGAAAAATTTCAGAGATTCACGTGCATTAGCCATTTCTCCCCATTCTTCTAGTGTTGAGAGATTCGAACCCCACCATTCAATCAAAAATGATTGGAAAAAAGCCAATATGGTTAATTAGATTTAGATATTCTTAGGGAGGGAGGGGGTCAATATCTTGGTTAATTGTAAGGTTTTTTTACTTGTTATTATTTATGATAGAGCTAGATTATCTTATTCTTTCAGATTGCATTGATGAGAAGTCTAATAACTAGCGTACTTTTGAGTGTTACAAATCTAGAAATTGAACGTATTGCTGAAGAACAACTTACAAAAGAGAAGAATAAAGGTTGGGAAAATTGGGACTTTCTGGCGATTATTATTTATTCTTGGTGTTGTTGTGTTTATTCATCAAAACACCACCCTCTCTAACTATTAGGAATTTTTTCAAGTATTTCAATTTTGTTTAGCACAACCAAAATTACTTGCAAAAAGCTCGGCACTTGCCGCTTTGACTTCTTTATTCGGTAAGCTCTCGTTTTTCTAGTTGTGTAAATTATATGTCACATTTAAGTCCAAAATTGCATTTAACCGCACAAATTACATTTGGATATTCTAAATTATTTAATATACGAGAATTTGTGGAATTTGATTTAAAAATACCAAAGAAACACTTTCTAAAAAGGATGAACTCTCGTGTATTAAATATTAATAGAAGAATAATTTAGAATTCGCAGTTCAAATGTAATTTGAGCGGCCAGAAAAACTAAAAATTGTGTCATATATTTTATTCAGGCAATCCTGTGGAATTATGGCCCTTTTCTATTTTTTAATTATGGGGTTTTTATTTTTTGTATTTTTTTCGGGTCTCTTATTTTTCGGGTCATAATTCTGCGGCTTGCTTATTTCTTTCCTTTCAAGCTTTAACATTGTTTCCCGGGGGCCTCGAAATTGTTTCAATTTTTGGGAAAATTTTTTTAAATTTTTTCTGATTTTTTGGCTTCTTTTTATAAATGTTTCTGAATACTTTTTCGATGCCCCTTGGGCCCTTTGAATTAAAAAAAATTTTTTCGCTCGCAAAATTGTCTTTCATTTTTAAACTGAAATAAAAATTTTATTTTAAAAAATTTTGCAAAAAATTTTTTGTCAAAAAATTTTATTTTTTAAATATCTAAAAAAAATAATTTTTTTAAATCGCACAGATGATGAAGGTGATGATGAATCAAGCACGGATGGAGAAGATTCTTCTCCAAACAAAAATACTTGTAAAGATTTGGAACAAATTGGACAGCCTAAAATAGAGGAAGGATTGAATAAAGCAGAAGAAAATTCTGTGGTTTTTAAGGTACCATTGGCCCCGCAACCGAGGAGGTTGTTCATTGTATTAAAATTATTTTAAATAACAAACACAAAAGACCTCATTTTTGACTTGAAAAAAATTTTTTTAGAAAAAAAATAATTTAATAAAATTTAAATTTTAGTGTTACAAAGTTGGAACTGTCGCAAGATGAAAAATTGGAAAAGCTAAAAAAGTTTATAGAAAATAAAAATGAGGAATCCAAAGATGAGAGAAGGAAGGAAATTAAAAAGGAGCCGAATTCAACATCCAAGGTTTTTAGCATTTTTTAAAGATGATTTTTTGGTTAAAGGAGGGTGGGGATGGTGATTTTTAAGTTAAAGTTTTTAAATTAAATGCAATTTCTGAATAAGATGCCACAAAAAAGTTTGCAAAAATTTATGAATTCTATTTTATTTTCGGACTTGATGTTTTAAATCTAGTGAAGGCTTACAATTAGTAAATAAAGTATAATAGGAAATAGGATGCCCATTTTTAATGTCAAAGCCTATTTTCCAATAACCTTTAATAAAACATCCTTAAAATGGAAAAGTTCATCAAGCCGTAATAGCTTAAAACATCTAGCCTTAAAAATTACATCAGTCCAGGATTTTGAACATTTTGTTGTTCCAGACCCGGGCTTTTCTTTTCTTAGCTCCAGTTCTGGAGTTAGCTCCCAGAGGCATACAATTTCCCTTGTCAGTTACCAACCCTTTAAAATAATAAAAAATTTTTTTAGGAAGATGTCGTCAGTTTGCCTTCCCGCCATTCTCCAAATAAAGAAAAGGAGCGAGGTAAGGAATCAGATCGTGATTATCGTAGAAGGGGTGGCGGGGAAAGAGAATCTTCTTCTTCTGGAAGGCGTGATCGAAGCAAGGAACGCAAAAGGGAAAGAAGTCGAGAACGGGGTGATGAAAGGTATATTAGTAATAAAAATAAAGAAAGAGGTGGAAGGAAGGAATATGAAAGGGATAGAAATAGGGAGAGTACAAGAAGACGTTCAAAGAGTCGAAGTCCTAGAGAAAAAAGATACAAAAGTTCGCATCACAATCGTTCTCCAAGACGTTGAATTTTTTTTGTTTGGTAATTTAATAAATTTAATTTTATTGTAGTACATAAATATTTTTGAAATTTTGTTGGAAATGTTGAGTATTTTTTAATTAAAGGGCCAGAATTCATCTCTGTGTTACTAAAGCGCTTTTAGTGCCTTTCCTTTTTTTCGAAAGGATTTTAGGACCTTTTGATAAAAAAAGGATCCTGAATATAACCCCTTCAAGATTGCCCTCGAATGTCGGCTCAACTCTAAAGTAGATAAGGAAGGTTTCACTTAGGGTTGCGTCCGGATATGTTGTATTTAAAGATAGGAAAATGCTAAAAAATTCAAGTATTTGTTTAGTATTCTTTAATAAAAGGGCCAGACTTCATCTTATTGTTACGATGTTTTTAAGACCTTTCCTATTAGGGTATTAGAAGATTTGCTCGAAATTACTCGACTCTTTCTCTCTAGTATGTTGGATCGGGAATGGGGACGGGGTACAACTTTAATTTTAAGAATTAAAGAAAAGGCAAACATTAAATTAATATTTTTTTCAAAAATTATTCGTTTATTTTTTTCTAAAATAACAAGTTAAAATGTTTATTAGGCAAGAACTATTACATATTAATTTTAAGCTTCTTTTTTTCTAAACAAAAATATTTTAAATGGTTGGGAATTTTGCATTATATAAATATATATTTTCGTTTTTAAAGCGTTGTAACTGGAGTTTCTCCAGGAGATAAAGTTTTTGTTGGTGAATGAATATTTGCCTGAAAATATTGAAAGGGATTTAAGGAAAAGGGAAATCGAGCTGGTTTGGCATTTAAAACGCTTAGTTAGGCGGTGAATTAATTCAAGAGGAGAAGGTGAAAGCATTGGTAGCTCAGTCGGTAGAGCAAACCTTTACGAGGTGAGCGAAATTGTTTGGCAATAACTGTCAGAAGCTTCCATCCACCTTCTCTTTTCAATAGAACGCTGGTTTGGCCTACCACCTGCCTAAATAAGTTTTAAATGCTAGCCAGCTCAATTTCCCCTCCTTAAAATAATTTTAAAATTTAATATCAAAATCGGTCCTAAAAATAAATTTGGGAATTACATATTTGGTCCGTAGAGGACTTAAACAAAAGGACCTTTTCGAATAAAATTTTTTAAATGCCTATGAATGTCTCGTCTCTACTCGAAAATATGGTACTTTATGGATATGTCACCCCCCCCCCCTATTTTGAGTCTCAGAGTTTTCCTTAAACGTAGAAAATGGTCAGAGATTATTTTCTTCTCCATGTCAATCATTTTTTTTCTTCTTAAGTATTTTGCTTGTTTATTTTGCCTTTTCACATATTTTGTACTTACATTTACCACATTTCACTTATTT
The DNA here is from genome assembly GCA_036172955.1 of Meloidogyne arenaria. Lineage (NCBI taxonomy): Eukaryota > Metazoa > Nematoda > Chromadorea > Rhabditida > Meloidogynidae > Meloidogyne > Meloidogyne arenaria. Next base: position 2,734,483 of record JARQAB010000043.1, read on the forward strand.
TGCTTGAAGAATGAAAAATGATTGACATGGAGAAGAAAATAATCTCTGACCATTTTCTACGTTTAAGGAAAACTCTGAAACTCAAAATAGGGGGGGTGACATATCCATAAAGTACCGAAAATATTTTAAAAAATTAGCAAGAAATCCCCCTTATTTAATTTATTCTACCTTAGATTTGTATCGCTCAAAAAGTGAAGTAATGATCTCTCCGACAAGAAGATCTCCGCCGTTTGTCTGAAAAATTATTTTTAATTATTTCTCCAGACCGTTTATTCTCCTTTCTATTCCCCAATCCTTTTTAGACAATCTCTAGTCCCTTTTATTTATTTTTTTAAAAATTTGCCTGAATCATTCTCAACAGAAAAACACCATCAGTACGTAGAAAATCTATAAAATTATTCACTAAATGTATCTCAAAGGCATTGCTAGTCTGTTCAATAACCCCCATACAACGCAAATATTTTGTTATAAAAGCACGTTTACAGCCTGGGAGAATAGTGGCTGTAGACCAGTAAAATAAGCCTAGTAAAGAGAGAACTCCAACAAAGAGAAACCAGAACCAGAAAAATACAAAAACTTTTTCATTAAACCTGGAAAATTAAAAGAAACAAGTTTAATTCTGATTTCAAGTTTATTTATGGAAATAACGCTGATGATTAAAAAACCAGAATTTCTAGAAAATAAACTTAAAAGCAGAATTTTTAAAATAAACTCAAAACCAGAATTTTAAAAATAAAGTTGAAACCAGAATCTTAAATAAAACCAGAATCTTTAAAGTAAACATAAAATCAGAATTTTTTAAAATAAACTTAAGATAAGAATTTTTAAAATAAAATCAGAATCTATAAATCATCATAAAACCAGAATAAACTTAAAACCAGAATTTATTTAAATAAACCTAAAATTTAAATCAGAATTTTTTTAAATTTAAATCAGAATTTTTCAAATTAAACTTGAAGCACCTACATATTAATCATCAAAACACACTGTACAGTCTATAAATAAATGAAAGAAATAAATGAATGACGTAAATTATTACCCATCTGTGTATATTCCCCAAAACTCGAACATTAAAATCACACATTGTTACCCTAGGGAAATGTCCAGATTCACTCCATTCCCTCCCATTCCAAATATCTTTTAATATTCCAAACCCCCAATAAGTATATTGAGGGCCTAAAAAGGCATTTAAAATTAAAAATTGCAACAAAATATTAGCCACGTAGAGGAATTTAGTGAAAAGATATAAAACTGTTAAGAAGACTCCTGCACGCTTTCCAAGGCTTGAAAGTAACTGAGAAAAGAATTGATGAGAAAATTAAGTTTTATAAAACATACCGTTGTTGCTGCAAGTGTTGGAAGAGAGAAAAAGGAAAAATAAAGTTTATTTAAAAACCAGAATTTAAAAAATCAGAATTTTAAATAAACTTGGAATCAGAAAATTTATTTCAAGTTTATTTTTAAGTTTATTTAATAAATTTAGAATCAGAATTTTTAAAAACCAGAATTTTTACAGAAACTTAAGTTTAGTTAACAAACCAGAATTCAAGTTTATTTACTAAACCTCAAACCAGAAATCGTAGAATAAACTTAAAACCAGAATTATTAAAAACCAGAATTTTCAAGAATGTTTATTTCAAGTTTATTTTTTAAAATTCCTTACAAGTTTTAAGCTCCCTTTGCATTTCCAATGCTTCCAGTATATGTGTAGCAGCTTTATCAACCTTTAAATCAAGTTTATTTTCATAAATACAATTACAAACTTGAGCATTTCTTGTATTTTTATCAAACTTTTTTTTAACTAAAGCAGCACTATTTAATACACTTTTGACGTTTATGCCTGTATTGAAATTAAATGCCTTCCAGAGGAATGAAGGCAAATAGAAAAATAATGCTTGGGCAGCCAGAACTAGGGGGACCTTTTGAAATTTTATTTAATTTTTAATTTTATTTAATTTCCAGTACCCATTGGTAATATCCAATAAATATATTTTCTCTAGCAGCATAAGAATCGTCAATGTGTAAATCATCCATAGGCAAAAAATATGTTCCCTTCACAAAACAATAAGTTTCTGCATATCTGAAGGGAAATTTTTGGGTTATTAAAACCTGAAAAGTTTATTTAAAATAAACTTTTATTAAAGTTTATTTAAAATCAGAATTTTAATATTAAAATAAGCTTGAACTTAATAAACTTGAAACCAGAATTTTTAAAATAAAATAAACCTGAACAAGAATAAAACTTTAAAAAAAGTTGTATTTATTTAATTTTTAATTAGAACTTGAACAACTTAACTTCCGGAAAACCTATTCGGAAATAAAGTTGTTAGACATAAAATTGCTTCCAAGTTTATTTTTCTGATTCGTCAGGTTGCTCAAGTTCTAATTAAAAATTAATTAAATATTATCTCTTTCCTCCGTAAATTTTTTGCGGACGTCCGCAAATTATTAAAATTAAATTTTAAAAAATCCACCAACTTTTCCCAAGCCCCAGTAAATTCTGGAGGTACCCAACACTGTATAGGCTTCCCAACATATTGGGTAGCCGCTAATGTAATGGCTGCAAATGAGAGCATAATTGCTGTATATTGATAATTGAGACGGTCAATTATGTCATTTGATTGGTAACTTGGAAATAATAAATTTTTAAATAAAATACAATTGAACCCTCACTTATAAATACACCCTTGGGGACAGCTAAAAATGTACCTTATAATGATTGTATATGGTGTCTTATAATGAGGTGTCCTTAAATAGAGAGTATATTAAATAGAGGGTATGTTAAATAGAGGGTATATTAAAAAGAGTATATTAAATGGAGAGCATCTGGTATTGGACGTATCTTATAATGAGATCTGATTATAAAATAATAAAACTACCTCCTTCTAATTTTACTCAAATATGGAGTTAATGCTCCAATCATTGTTTAAATAAATAAAACTTTTTAAGAATTATTAAAGCAAATAAAATTTAAAAATTAATTAAAATTTAAATTATTTCTCTTAAAAATTTTTTAAAATTAAATTAAATTGAGACTGTTTTTTTCTTTTAAAGAAAAGAGGTTTTCAATTAACTGGATGTTTAATTAAGGAAAGAAGCTTTTTGTTTAGACGAATTTAAGCACAAATTTCGAGCAAAGATGATTTTATTATACAGCCGGATCTCGCTTGTGCACGTAAACCCAAATATGTGGATACTTCCTAATTTTTTCAAGAATTAACCACTGGGTATGGAAATCTGCCAAGGCATTACCTCAACCTTCAGATAAACCTCAGTTTTACACATATACACCCTAAGGGTGTGTGTACAGTCGAGATTTAACTGTATTTTAAAGGACAAATGTACAACAATTTGTTTTGTATACAACAACCTGAACAAAACTAAAATAAAATTTATTCCCTCTACTCTCCTCCCTCTACATATTCACTCTTCTCTTCCACTTCATTCAACGTCCTCCAAAATACATATATAATTCAATGCCCGCGCAACCAAAAATAATAAAAAAAAATTTTTTATTTTTGGGGGTAATCAATAAATTGCGATTTTGTGTTATAGACAGGCGGCGTTAACGTTTTTATGGAAAAGATGGAAAAATAAAATTGAATAGAAAAAAATAAATATTTTTTCTTTTTGAGGGAAAAAATGTAGAATAGTGATGGAGGGAATATTTTGGGGATATCATTTGAGAGGAGAGAAACAACGGGGATTTGGTAGGGTTTTAGTTAAGCTTAGGTACCCAATCAACTTTAAAAAGGGTTGTGCGTACAATAGAGAGTTTAGGCGTATTAGAGGTATGTACAGACGGGATTTGATTGTATTACTGTGAAAAGTAGCGGGTAATGAGGGAAGGATACCGAGAAGCATGAGACTTCCTTCGTTTCTCTTCTTACTTCTCCCACAGGCAGGGAAGTGACGAGTCTTTTGAGACTTCCCTATAACTTCATAATCCGTGTTCGACTGCTAAAGTCAGACCTCAGTCTTATCCTGTCGCAAACTTATTTTCTTTATTTTACCTACATGTTCCCCCCTCCACAACCTACAAAATTTTTTACAGCATAAAAGTGCATTTGTCGGTAAGAAAAAAATTAGTCGGTGCCCTTCTCTAAAAAGAGGAAAAAATAAAAAAAATAAATAAAAATCGAATGTCCAAATAAAAATAAAATTCTCGATCGATTCACTCTATACAAGCATTAAAAATAAAAAAATATAAAATAAATTTTAGACATTCCTCTTTTATGGTTTTACATTTTTTGAAGAAAAATGGGGAGAGAAGAATAACAACAACAATCTCCCCCTCTAAAATTGAAACTAATTTTATTCTAAACCTCCCCCCAAAAATAATTTTTTTGTTAATTTAAACAATAATTTAAATATCTACACACCTCTTTACTGTTCAAATCAATTTAAAATTCCACGAGAAAAAAATTTTTTTTATCGACCTCCTAAATATTCTTTTATTAGGTTATAATTAACGCCTATTATACCCTTCTTTACTAGCCTTCATTTTACCTTCCTGTGTTAATTGCCCTTCATTCTCAAATTAACTTGGGGGTTTATAGAATGAAAGGCATTCTCAAACTAACTTTAAAATCCCTTGATTATCCAAGCCATTGAGTTTATTACTTAAAATCAGGACCTTCCTAAATCAACACTCTAAAGCACCGTTAGTATTTTTGATAAAAGATATACCTACCAGTGGTGGCCACAAAATACGAGATACGAGACGAGCGCCATCCCTGATACCTACCGTTTTTCCTATGACTCCCTCCATTTGAATGCCCCCTTCTAACAGAATGCCATTGGAAAGGAATTGAAAAATAGAATGCCATGGCATCTATTGGAGGAAAACCGTTATATTGAAAATCCTTCTAAAGCCACCTTCTTTTTGGCCCACAATGTCTTCCTTTATATTATTCATTAATTCTATTTATTAATTCCATAAGCAAGCTTTAACAATCCTCATTATTTCCTTTACTTACAATACTACATAATAACCCTCATGACTTTTCTCGATCCCAGTTCGCCTTGTCCCTTTTCAATACTACGATATATCAAAACCCTTCCAGATTAGAGAGTACCTCTCTAATAATAAGGCAAACAGTTACATTTAAATTAAATTATATGATGTAATATTCTATTTAATATTTTACTTTAAAATTAAAAATCCTCTTCCTCGTTTAAATGTTCAAAAAAATTTATTTAAAAAGTACAATGCCCTTTTACATTATCGGCACTTTCAGTCAATTATTAATTTAAATATCACCTTCCCAAAGTATTTTCCTCTTTTTTCTGATTAGTCACGTGTTCTTCTGTGGGGGGAATTTTCTTTTAATAATAATAATAAAGACTAAAGGGGTGATTCATTCACATCCGAGAAAAACTAAAAAATGATTGGCGCGCCATTCTTTTTATTTAAATGACCTTTCTCACAAAAATTTGCACTTTTCGAATATTTTTTTATTCAATCAGTCTTTATTTAAAAGGACTTTTTAATTATTTTAAATGCACTTTTTAAAAATTAAAAAAATTTTTTAGACCCTCGAACATTCCTTCCCTCGGTATCGCCGAATCAGCCTCGAGGCCATATTTTGGGCCATAACTTTTTTGATCCCTAACCGATTTAAATAATTTTTATATCATTCGAAAGCTCTGAATGTGAGGATTATTTTAGCTAACAGGACTGATTTGGTCAGATCATTCTACAAAAAGTTACAGCCAAATAAGTGCGCGCAATCGTGATTTTTTAGCTGTTTTGATTAATTTAAAAATTAATTTATTTTACTCCTTTGGCATTCTGTTATTTTTATTCCGTTTTGTTTCTCTCTCCAAAATCTCTCTTATTTTCGTACTATCCTACTGGCTGGCACCAAGCAAACTTTACTTTTTTTGTGGATTTAATTTCGAAATCGTTGACTGAACTCTTTTTTCTTTCTTCTTTTCTTTGTTCTTTAACATAATCTTTTATTTTTTTATTTTATTTTTCTCTAAACTTAGAGGGCAAAGATAAAAGAAAATAATGGTGGATTGCCGAGAGATGGACAAAACACCGTCCAGACAAAATGCCGACTGGACATTAGAGTATAAATCATCGTCATTTTTTACCGAGAATAAATTCGATTTATGTCGCTAGATATCTTTAGACCCTCCGGCCATTAAGTCTTGGTTAGTACTACAACTGCGATGCATATAAATTTTCTTTTGAACTTTTTCGCTTTAAACTACTGGACGGTAATTTTACTCTAATATGAGGACGGTATTTTGTTCTGACGGTGATTTGCCCTGTCACGGAAGCCGACATTATTTCTCTCTCTCTCTTCTTGTCTTTAGTCTTTGCTTGAAGTCCTCCCTAAACTTTTCTCTCTTTTTCGGTGACAAAGACCACATAGACAAAGAAGGTTTGTTGTTTTTTGTTGATGATTCATTCATAAGTTCTATGGTTTGTGGACACTTTTTTTGACTACACGTATAGTCATTTCCTTTTATAGTCCACGTAATTGAAGTTACCCTCCCTTCGAGAATTTTTTTCCCTATTTTTTATGCCACTCTTCTTTATCAATTTCCCGCTTTTTGTAGTTTATTCCCTCTAAATAATCATCATTTTTAACAAAATACTTTGCTTTACCTTCAATTTTTAGTTAAATAAACAAAATCTCACATGTCACATTCTTTTTCTAATCATCAAAGAATGGCTACAATACCTCCAAATAATTTGACAATTTGCAATATTGATGGAACTCCAATCCAAAATGCTGGAAATTTTCTAACAAATAATAGTGGAGCACATTCTTGGCAGACAGAACAGACAATTAATCTCGAAACTATTAATCTCGATGAATTTGATAATGAACACTTTAATTTGGTAAGGGTTTTTAAATTCAGGAATGGAGTTGTGGTAGAGATCGGTCTGGGTCTGGACCAAGGTTTGGGTTTTTCCTGTACAGAGAAAAAAAGTCCCTGGCATTTTTTGACATTCATAGGTTTTTACTGGACTACAGGCCCAGGTCAATAAATCAAACCCAGGAACAAGCCCAAGCTTTTCAAAAATTCCGATCTCTAGTTTGTGGGGGCACAGGGATTCTGAGCTTTTGTAGTTCACCCCCTCGGCTGTACTTTAGTACGTGGGTGCAGGCTTTAAATTACAAATGTTATATCATTTGAAAGAGCTAGTCGAGCTGAGTCGAATGCCATCAAAATTAGCTCTAGGAAAAATTTTTGAACCGAGATACAGGCGATTGAAAATCGAAAAACCATAGGGGGGACCAAGCACTTTTTTGGGATGAAAAATTCGAAAATGCAAATGATACCTCATTCGAAAGAGCTCCTCGAGCTGAGTCGAATAACACCAAAATCAACGAAATCCGACTTGATTGGACAAAGTTATGATCTTTTATTTTAGCTCCTTACCTATGGCATCTGTGGAGATTTTTGCTGCTACGGAGGCCCCAAATACGTCCAGAGCAAGGGAGATAGGAATAGGTTTATGTTACGAACCCAGACCCATCGCCCGTAGACTCCCCGCGAGGCGCGTGCCGCAAAACCCCGCGCGAAGCGCGGGGTTTTGCACAAGCGCCTCGCCGACGACCCATAGGTTTAGGTTTTTTGTTTTTTGTGTCATAACTTTGTCTAATCTTGTCCAATCACGGTGATTTTGGTGTCATTCGACTCAGCTCGTCGAGCTCTTTCGAATGAGGTATTATTTGTATAAAAAATTTTTTATTCCAAAAATCGCCCTTTTGGACCTTCGATTTTTAGGAGTCTATATCTCGGTTCATTCAAGTCGGATTCCGTTGATTTTGGTTTTATTCGACTCAGCTCGACGAGCTCTTTCGAATGAGGTATAATTTGCATTTTCGAATTTTTCACCCCAAAAAAGTGCTTGGTCCCCCCTATGGTTTTTCAATTTTCAATCGCCTGTATCTCGGTTCAAAAATTTTTCCTAGAGCTAATTTTGGTGGCATTCGACTCAGCTCGACTAGCTCTTTCAAATGATATAACATTTGTAATTTAAAGCCTGCACCCACGTACTAAAGTGACCCCACCCCCTCGGTTACTCGAGACCGAAGGTTCTTCTAGATTTGGTATAATAGTTGGGGTTTTTAGGAGCTGATTGATGGGCTTTTTGGGACTTTTTTGGTTAACATGACACTTCTTGGAGTTTCTCCTTGCTTCTCTGATTTCTTTCTAGGGAAAAGGTCTCAGCTTTAGACAGGCTTGTATCCAGCCCCCCCCCCCCAAAATCCTGGCTCGGGCCTGTCTTTGGGAAATGACCTCTTTTCTATTTTTATGAAAATTTGTCCCAAAAATGGTCTTTTCTAACTCTAAAATTCAATCTATTTTACAGCTAAACTTTATCAATGACGGATCTTCCCCTCTAGAAGAATCTGGCCCGAGATTAGAAGACGACGAAATTCAAAAACAGAAAGCTGAAGCTCTATATGCGCAATATCAGTATGATCAAATGATGTTTGCAAATCAACATTTACAACAAAGAAATGGTTTGGGGCTTTTATTAGATAGCCCTGATGATTTAATTGATATTTATCTTTCTTCAGATTTCGGGCCCAATGAATTTGTGACTGCTCCCGTACCTTCTTCTTGCTTTGGAGAAGTTGGTGTTGGCCCGAGATTGGAAGCGGGCGGTCCTGTTCGAGATGAGGAAGAAGAGGAAGTGAGGAGGAGACTTTTGGAACCTCCAAACACGTCTAGTTTGGTTCCGTCTACTTCAAATGCTTCAATGCAAAAGCTCCTTCGCGTGCCGGTTGTGAAAGAGGAGCCTTTCAAGGATGAGCCGTTGGAACAAGTAAATTTTTATTTCTAATTTTTGATTTAAGATCGATTTTTGGGTTTTCTAGGCTTAATAGCCTTGTCCACTAATACACGGTGCATTTTTTATTTTTTTATTTTTCAACTATCTTAGGCACCTTTTTGGGAGTATAAATTCATTTTTCTTTATATTTGACGTTTTCTGGACTAACGAATTTAGCCATTAAACAGATTAATGAATGGCTTCGATTATTATCCGGTACTAAATTTTGTCCGCAAGATAGGTCCGCATTTTTCTGAAAATTTTACAAATTAACAAATAGGAAGATTTAAAAAAATTCTTTTGATTGGACGTTTTATGTAAATCTTCCAAATCGATCTTAAATAAATTTTTACACGAAAATATTTTTTAATTTAATTTTCAGGATAATGTAAACGTTTCTCAAGTTTTTGGTTCTTCTTCCTCACGTGCTTCCAGCGTTGCCAGTAGCGTTTTTACTTCAGTACTTTCAGCATCACATTCCGGAACTCCACGAAAATATCGGATTAAATCAGATAAAGAAAAGTCTAATCCAATGTATAGACTTAAACGTTTAAAGGTTTTTTTTTAATTTTTGAATATTTTTTAAATAAATTCTTTTTTTTAGAATAATGATGCTGTCCGTCGCAGTAGAGACAAGGCAAGACAACAACAAATGGCAAAAGAGCACAGGCTTCTATTCCTGGAACATGAGGTTTGTTTTATTGAATAGATGGGATAGATGGTGGCGGAAAGGGGATATATTTTGTTGGGAATGGGGTCTGGTGAAAATTATTTTTTGATTGGTGTAGGCTTAATGAGGTTGTTTCTGAATGATTTTTTGTTGGGGATTTTTCTTGTCTTCTATTTTCCTAAGGCTAGTAAACCTGAATTCTTATTCTTGCATCATAGGCCAAAAATTTTCATTTTCGATCATTCTCTTTTTTTTTGTCTCCGTTTCAGTAGAGGGGGGGGGGGGTATAATTTTAGTGAAGTGCATAAAATTTAATTCTCGAATATTGTCATTTTTGATCACAAAATTTTTCAAAAAATTTTTCTGATTTTATTTTTCAGACACGCGAACAAGCAGTTTTGATACAAGAATTGAAAGGCCAGAATGCCGAGCTTAAGGACGAATTTCAAAAAATTAGACAAAATTGTAGATGTGGGGCTATAAATTTAAGTGAACAACAAAGGCATTAAATAATGGACAGATTCTTCAGCGAGAGAAATTCTAAATAAATGTGTGTTGAAAGTTAATAATTTAGTCAAAGAAACAAATAAATATATATTTTTAGTTTTTATATAATCCTTCCTTTATTTATCCAATTTTTATATTTATATTTTTGCCTAATTTTTGGCTTTTCCTGGCAGACTTTTTGGAAAATTTTCAAAAATTTAGGCAGACATGGGAAGGAATTTTATTTAAAAATTTCATGAAAAATTAAGAAATTCTTTTGATCCAGAATAACCCTAAAAGTTGGGTAAACAACTGAAAAAAAACAACAAACAAGCCTCCTTTTAAAAGTTGGAATTAACCTAACAATAAGACAGGATGAATGCTATTAGTATTTGTTTAAAACTTTTTTAAATTTTTTTTCAATAAAAAGTCTGCCAGGAATTTATTTTTTATATAATTTAGTATATTTTTCAAAAAAAATATATATTATTTTGCATTCAAAATAAACTATAATCCCCATATATTTTTTAACAAACTTTTTTTGAGAAACATTTAAAAAATAATTTCTTTCATTTTTTCGTTTTATAATTTAATAATAATTGGAAGGAAAATAATAAAGTTTAATAAATCTCTCTTTTTTTGTTTAAATTTAATTTTTAAAATACCCTTGGGGAGTTGGTTGTATGTAATTTAGGAGGGTTCGAATGAGTTCAATATCCTTTGTTGAGCTGATTTTAATTGCCCTTTTCTTGTTGACGATGGTAGGAGTTTATCGGCTTACCGTGTAGGAGTTGAGCCTGCATTCTTCTTTGACTGTACTTGGTGTTATACTCGCTCACCACATCCATCTAGGACGAATTCATTTAAGTTCTTGAGTTGATTTTAATTGACATTTTCTGATTCTTGATAATGGTAGGAGTTTATTATCTACCAGGCAGGAGTGTATTCTTCTTAGACAATACTTAATGTTATACTTGTACACCACATTCACCTGGTCGAACAGGCGATGGCTTTTGCTTTTCTTTATTTTAAAATCAAGCGTGTTAATGCTAGTCGGCTGGACCTTCCCTTACATGATTTTATAGGATATTCAAAAGTTTCAGAACTAGGATTGACTCACATTTGTGTTCGGAACTTTCCGGTTTGAATATTGGATCTAGATGTCCTGAAAGTTCCGCAGGATCCATTCACCTTCCATGTTTTCTAGCTTTGCTACTTTTATTTTTTCTTAATTTTATTTTTCTTTCTACGAACATTAATGGCTTTTTTATAAGCGTTCTTTTGGCCAAAGTTTGTTTATTTTTTCATTAAATTCTTGGATAAAATTTGTAAACTTAATCAAATTTTAACTAGAAAATTTAAAAAACAATAAACAAAATTAATTTTTTTTCTCCTTTTTTCAATTTCCCTTAAAAAATTTTTTTTCTGGAAAAATTTTCTTAGAAAAAATTTTCAAAAAAATTCTTTTAGGTTAATGACTAATACACACATAATTTACTTACATATTCCTCATCATCATTTACTCCCTTAAATTTATGCCCTAGTTACCCCAACCTTCTCCAATCCTTCCCTTCTCTCCCTCCCCCAAAAATTAGGGCGACCACCCAATGTTAAAAATATAAAACGGACTGCAAATGAGGGCCAATTTTGTGGTCTTTCCCCCAAAAAAAGAAAGAAAGGAAAATGGCATTTCTAAAAGGCCAATCAATGTTAGCGCCCGGAGGCGTTGCAACTCCGCAAAAACAAATGCTTTTCTTTCTTTTGTTTGTTCTCAGTTTCTTTTATTCTTTTTTTGTTTGAGATTTTTGTTTTTAATAAATAATGAGGAAAAGTTGTCCACAAAAGAGTTTTGAGTAGGCTTGTCATTAAATCTGACAAATGACTAAATTTATTTGGCTTTGAAAATTATTTTGGGGTATTTTGATGTTATTGTCTCTATTATTTATTATTAAGGTAGGAGGGATTCTGACGTCCTGACTTAGCGGAAATGTGAATTCTCGATGTTTTTTGGGTCGGGAATTGGATTACCGAGAAGAGGAAATTTATTTTCTATGTCGACAGATCCCTCTTACATAGATACTTTAATTTGTTAATCAAGAAAATATTTAAAAAAATTTTAATTGTCATATTATAGAGAGTTGTTTATAATATCAATTAAAATTTTGAAAGTTATACATGAACAACTTATAGTTCCTGATAAGAAATATTCTCAATTCCTTGAGTGCTTCGCTTGAATAATTACCTTGGGTATTACCATTTTATTTCTCCACTATTTTTAACGTCTCAACGAAAGAAGTAATTAATCGAGGGGGAGTGATGAGGTTTTAGAGTTTTGAAATAAGATTTGTTATAGGGTAATTGAGGGAGGGCGATTATTTAAGGGAGTATCCATTTGATTTCTTATAATAATTTTTATTCTTTTCTTTTAAACTGTTTGACAAAACAAATTTTTTTGTCTAAAATGTCTTTTCACTTCACTCATCCATATGACTATCCATCAGTCAAAATTGCTCATTCCAACCATTTTTTTGGCCATCAAAAAATTCCTCAATAAGCACACACATTGCCCTCTTAAAGAAAGTTTCAAATTTCACAAAAACAAAATCCACACATTTTTTACTTCTTTAAAAATCTAAGGAGAAACGAACCGAAACATTACATACTCTCTCAAAAATGTCTCAAACCATCCAAACAAAAAATGCCATAACCAAACAACAAATTTATTTATTTAATCCCTTTGAAAACCAGTCATTCGTTCATCCATTTTTTTCTTTTTTATTTTTTTAATTAAATTTTCTAAAAGGAAATTTAATTAAAAAATATAATATATCCCCCTTGGCGCACATTTTCTTGCTTGAAAATTTTTTATTTTTAACACATTTTGGTGTCTGTAATTTATTACCGTTACGAACACTTTTTACGATTTTAAATTTATATTTAAATTTTTTATGGGATTTTTAAATTAAATTAGTTCCCTATTTTTAGACATTTTTTAGCGTTTTACTTATTCACTCTAAATACGAGCTTTTTTAAACAACCAGAACAACGCTTTGTTTACTAAGCTGTAAAAAATTTATTTAAAAAAAGTTTATTTTTATTTTCAAGTTTATTTTCACACTAAATCAAGTTTATTAAATAAATCAGAATAAGTTTGTATTTATACAACTTGGAATCGTTAAGAAAGTCGTATATTCTGATTTTCTGAAAAAGTTTATTTTAATTGTTCTGTAAAATAAGCTTTTTAAAACTTCCAGAACAGCAATGTGTTTAAAGAGCTACTTTGAACGATTACTTTGAATTTAAGAAATTCTTTTCATTATTATTTTTTTCTGAATTTCTTATTTTTTGGATGTAGCCGTTTGTTCGAATTTCAATAGTTTTTAAATTTTTCCGCAAATATCGTTAAAGTTTAAATTCATTCTTTTAACGTTGATCTCTTCCCTCTACCCTTTATTGTTGATCAAACTTTACTAAATTTATAAAGAAAAAATTTGCACAGGTGTTGTAATTATTATAGTAAATCAGCTTTGCAGAAAAGATTAAAATATTTTAAGAGATTTATGATGATTAATTAATTATAATGCTTGACTAGTAGAATTATTAACTTTATTATAAATAAAATAAAAGAAAAAATATTTCTGACAGAATTATATCGGGAATTCGAATTTTAATTTCCTTAAATCTTCCCATTATGTTCGTTCTCCGATTTTTTAAAGTTATTTCCAATTACTGATACTCATGTCAGTTCCTTTCCACAAGAAATTATTCTGAAGACTCTACTTTGATGATTTTCTTTAACCTCTATGAACCAAAAAACTATTAAAAATCTATGGGACATTGTGGAAATCTCATGGAAAAATTAATTTAAAATTTTCTCTTTTATTTCCTTTTTAATTTCAGAACCCCCCCCCCCCCACCTCCACAATATATTGGAATGTTTTTATAAATTTTCTAAATACAGCTGTTCATTTTTAAAGAAACCTATTTATTATTTCAAACAATTGCCCTAAACACAGATGCAATTAAAATAAATACTTTTATAAAAATATTTTTTTTCTTCCAAACTTTAAATAAAAATATTGTATGTCTGTCAAATTAATCACACCAATTTCTTTAAATAAAATATTCCGATTTATTTTTAGAAATTCTGATTTTTAAAATTTTTATTGAAATTCTGATTTTAAGATTCTGCTTTCTTAATTCTGATCTTAAGATTCTAATTTTTATTCTGGGTTTTATTCTGATTTTTTAAATTCTTATTTTTTAATTCTGATTCTTTATTCTGATTTTTAATTCTGATTTTGCAATTTTGATTTGTTTAATTCTGATTTTTAAAATTCTGGTTTATTTAATTTTAGTCTTGATAATTTTTAATAGTCTTGATAATTTGCTATAAATTGTAAACCCCTTTTTTGCAACAGAATGTATTTTATTTCCAACTATATATGCCTACCAGTGCTTCGAAATTTCAAATTTGCTCGTACTCGTACTCGTACTTCGTACCACCTCTTTTTTTGGCCTCGTACTCGTACTCGTACCTCGTACCACCCTTATTTTAGGCGTCGTACTCGTACTCGTACCTCGTACCACCCCTATTTTTGGCCTCGTACCTCGTACTCGTACCTCGTACTTACTCGTACTTGAGAAAAAAGCAAAAAATCTAAAATTTTTATGATTTTTTGGAGTCAAGGATATCTAGTTTTAAATTTTAAGCATTATATGCAATAATTTTTGAATCTTGGAAGGCTTTGAAGCCGTAAATCCGTCAATATTATCCATTTTCTGCGCCGCAGGCAAAAATTTTGAGCATTTAGGAGTGCAAGGTGAAATATTGTCTTCAAGATGGGTCGGGCTACCCGAAATTTGACATTTTTTCATCCATTTTCCGTCTTCTTATATCTCCTGATATCCCTCTTAAACTCAAATTCCTTTCAAAAATTTTGAGAATTTTTTATGTCCTTAAGTTAGATTTCTTCTATTTTTTTGCGCCGCAGGCGAAAATTTTGAAGACCATGAAGCCAGATTTCTTCCATTTCTGACCGCTGGAGGCAAAAATTTTAGAATTTAAAAGCCAATATTTCAACTTTTTTATTTTTTCAGCGCCGCAGGCGAAAATTTTGAAAATTTCGGAAGGCCGTAGGCGAAAAAAACTCACTTTTTAGTGGTATAATAAAAAATTTTAAAATTTTAGAGGGCCAAAAACCCATAATTTCTCCATGTAAGAATAAAAAAAATTTTTAAAACAAAATTAAACTTATAAAATAAGTTATTTATGGAAAGAAAAATATGAAAAATCCTTGTCCTCTGACTAGGCATCGAACCCACCTCTAAGTCATTAACGTCTTTGGTGAAGCCTAACACATTAACCACTCGGCCACTCGCCCACATAATGACAATATAAAAAATTAAACATATCTTTTTCGATTTTCCTATTAATACCAAGTACGAGAAGTACGAGCTCGTACTTAGGCCTCGTACCTCGTACTTTTCACTTTTTTTGGCCTCGTACTCGTACTCGTACTTCGTACCTGCCCAAAATTTTTGCTCGTACTCGTACTCGTACTTCGTACCAGGTACGAGTACGAGTACGAGGTACGAGTACGAATTTTGGTACGAGCTTCGAAGCACTGATGCCTACAATCTTTTACAAATCTCTAGAGAGATTTTCCTCAAAAAATATATAAATAAATATATTATTTGTAGCATCTTTTATTCATTTTTTCCAAATTCAGACGACCATTTTTTATTTTTATTTACAATTTTTTTGTTTTTTATAAATGACCAAAATATATTTAATTTAAAAATTCAAAAATTTCCTCAGAAAAAATTTTTGGTAATTAACCCTTTTATTAAAAAGAAAGCTTAGAATATGCCTTGTACTTGTTGGAGTGTTTTGATGCCTTGAGGCTGAAACTGAATTTTTATGGAGTACAATCAAATGGAGTATAATCAAGCGTCTCTTTCCTTGTTAGTAGGGTCGGGGGCCAGATTCGGTTCGGTTCGAAAGATTGAACCGGGCTTCGAATTTTGGCCCGAAAATGACTCGAACGTCGGCCCGGTTCGAAAAATCCAATCCTACTTGTTAGGCCGGACCAATTCGGTTCCGACTGATGTATTTTAGCGCGACTAGACTCTCGATATCTCGTTTCTTCAAGGGACTTGTTTGTGGAGTACATGGATAGATGAGGGTCATTCTTTAAATGGCAACTAACAGGTCCCTTAACACCCCCCTCCCTCTTTCAATATTTATGTGTTCTAATTAATTAAACCATCCCAAGCTTCAATTAACTATTTAATAATCTCTTCAAATCCACTTTTTTTTTGCCCTCAAAAACTTGACATATCTTCTATAAGGTTAATTGCCTCCAATAAGAAATGACCTTATTTTTTTCTTCATTATTTTTTGCCTATTTGCTTTTTCTTACTTATTTTTTGTTATCTTCATTTCCCTTCAATTCCCATCTTTCTATAAATATATTTGACCTTTTTATTCATTCGATCATCATTCAATGTGTGTCTTTATAAACTAGCATTTTATTGCCCTTTCTTTAAGTAATATTTTTTCTAGTATTTTTTCTGTTAAAAGAAGACTATATCCATTAATTAAGAATTCTCTGATTTTTAGAGGAATATGGGGAGTAGAGGTGCTTTCATGCTTTCATTTACTTCCTATAAAGGATAAGACGCGCTGAGAAAAAGTCTGGCCGGAGGTTGGATAGGAATTTCACAATTTTCTTCGAAGTTGTTTTGGATTTCGGGTCGAAAAAATGACAGAGTTTCGGCTCTCGGTTATTGAGTTTCGAATAACACGTCCCATCACTGCTTCCTATAACATCAATAATTTGATAGATAATTAAGGGTAACCCAATACTAGACTAGATACACAACAATTTTTTTAATTTTATTGGCCACCTAGCTAGGTGGGAGGAAGCTGTTTAAACGATACCCTCTATTTAAAATACCCCTCGTTATAGGATACGATTTTTTACACATTAAAGATGTAGCTATAAATAAGGTCCGACTCTATTTATTTTTAAAAAATAGTCACTAGCTAGCAGAACCTATTAAAATCCTCTAATAATTATTATCCTTTAAATCCGCAAAATTTATCTGCAAAATTTCCATGTACTTATTTTTCTATCCGCAAGTTATTTTTCTTGTTATTTTTATTTTCTATTTTGCCTACCCCATTCATTTAACAAATTCCCAATATATCCTTTCCCTTTTTATCCTTTTTTCTGCAAAATTTTAAAATCCTTTTGTTTTCTGTCCGCAACTTTTGTCCGCAAAATTAGCTTGTTAAAAGAAGAAGCCGTTTACTAACCACAAAAAGCTCTTTTTGTGTGTATGTTTTAGTTTTAGTATTGGCCTCTTGACTTTCGTTTTCTTTCCTTTAACCAACACCTATCTGTACGTATTTTTGCTAGTATATTCCCTCTATCCCCCCTCCTTCTAGTTGCGGCGGTCGAGAGAGGTAGTCAATGAAAGCTAAAAAAGTAGTAGAGGTTTTTTTTCCATTTTTCTTTTCTCTATTGGCACATTGACTGCTTTAAAAAGAAGCTTTTTTCTAATCTTGCGCATTGCAAAATTTATTTTAAATAATTTATTTGTAGCTTTAATTAGGCTTGGATCGGCGTGCAACTCTGCCTCCCCATGCTTCTTTTATGGCCTGTAACTTTTTTAAACCTCAACCTTTTTGGAATAGATTTTGTTTCATTCGAAAGCTTAGAGTATGCTGGTTCTTTTTGCCAAAAGAATCAATTTTGTCTGGGTATTCCCTAAAAAGTTGTTAATTGAGAGTAATCGTGATTTTTATTGCTAATTTATTTTTTTCGCTTTCTTTGCTTATCATGCCTATCATTTCTAGGGGATTTTTGCTTCAGTTTAGTACGATCAAGTAAAATAATCCTAATATCTAGAACTTTCGAAAGCTAAAAAAATATACGAAAGTAATGAAAATTTAGAAGGTTATGCTTGACAAATATTTGTTGACGCCAAAACTTCTGCGCCTAAATAGACTAGTTTTTTTTATAATTTTTTCAAACCTTTTTAAAAAAAGGAAAGGATTGAATGTGGCACTAATTATTTACTATGTTTATTTTGCTTTTTTGTCTCTGTGTTATTTACACGTTCGCTTAAAAATATATAGAAAAGCCTTTAATTATTTAAAAAAAATACATAATTTTAATTTATTATTATTGGAGATTTATTCAAAATTTAGCTAGAAAAAATTTAAAAGTTGGTTTATATGTATGTAAAAATTGGGTATTTAATTTTTATTTTTTGTAAAATTTCATCAAAAATTTTTTAATTTTCTCTATTTAAATTTAGAATTTATTTTAAGACTTTGTATCATTTTATTCCAAAAATTTAATTAGATTTTAATATCTTTGGAAAGCCTCTATAGCTTTTAAATATGTTCTTTGGTCGCTTCCTTATTTTTATTAAAAATTTTATTTTGTGTTTGTTTGCATTTTCTTTTTAAAGAATATTTTTTTCGTTTTGGATAAAATTAATAAAAATTTGTAAGTGGAATCTCTAAATTAACGACATTCCTCGGTTCGAATCCGATCGACGTAAGAAAGAAAGTAATGTGTGAGATGCCGTCGTTATAGAGAAGAATGTAAGAGAGCAGGGGAATGAGCTCCTCTCCAGTTTTGACTTTATCCTCCTTCAAAATCCTTAGTTCGGTTCAAACATGTTTAAAATAGTTTTTAAAATCTTAAAACACGCCAAACGCAAAACGCCAAAATCGGCTAAAAATGGACGCCAAAACATGGCGCACAGCCATGCCTCTAAGGAGGGCATAATTTAAAATTAACTTATCCCAACGAGATATTTTGAGTTTTTTTTTGTAAATCGTTTCGATTGTTGCCTTCCCTCAATTAAATAACCGAGACTTTATCACAACCAAATTTTATATTTTTTCCTGATTTATGGCTAAGAAGTGCCTATTTATTATCTTGTCGTTTTATTTAAAAAATTTTCTTCCTTCAACCGCCCTCAAATGCAACATTTTAAAAAACTTTTTTTCTTTTTCTAGATGCCTTTAACAATTTAAAAATACTAATAGAAATTATTAACTGTAAAAAAGGCGCCTTTAAAGTGGCCATATAAAATTCTTTTTTATTTTCTAAATGTCTTCAATAATGTCTATTTCAAATCCATTCTTTGACTATTCAACAACTACATCAACAACAACAAATTCTTCCCAAATTCCCCCTTTCCTTACCCCTCCACTTAGACGTGCAGCTGCTTTAAATGATGAAAATAAATTTAAAAAAGAAAATTTAAATTGTAGCAATACAACTTTAAAACAAGAAAATGAAGCCTTTGAAGGCCCCTGTTGTGTTGAAAATCCGTTTAGTCAAGATGATGGGGGAGGAAATGGAGGACTTTTTGATAGGTGAGAGGAAGTAATTTTTTCTACTAAAAGAATCTCTTATCCTGCTCATTCTGGAAATGCTTCAGGATGGATAACTAAGAGATTCGAGGTTGAGATAACTAAAAGAGTTTAATTAGTGATCGGACAGTACAGTAATACGATCGTATTTTTCGGTATTTATCGGTATTCCATACGGAATACCGACCGATACGAAATTCCGATCACTAGTTTTAATTAGAGACCGGACTTTAGTGGTCGTTCGATAATATCGGTGTCGATAATATCGACATCGATATTTTCTATCGATATATCGTATCGATCTTGTCTCTAGCTTTAATGCCTTGGAAGTTGGGATGACTGAGGGATTATTATCTGTTCGGAGGTTGGGATAACTGAGAATATGTGAATCTATGATGCGTACAATTAAAATAGATTTCTAATCAGAAACGTAAGGGATAGCTTTGGCTTATTAAAAGTTTGTCACGTTTTGATTTTTAAATTTAGGTATGTATTTGTCTTTTTGGCATTATATATTTATAATTTTTTAAAAATGACATTTGATCCCTTTTAATTAAAAATTAATCTTAAATTTTTCAAAAAAAATTTTTTCTGTGGATTTTTTTGAACAAAAATTTTTCAGAATTTTTAAATATTTTTTTTCATTTTCCATTTAATTATTAACGTTTTAGATTACAAAAAATTTTTTTTCTAAATAATTAATTAAAATGCCTTTTTTGACAAATAAAAGTGAAGAAAGCAAAGCTGTGGGATCACCCAAAATTTTATTAATTGACAAACCTATAATAAATAGAAGCCCTTTATTGGGAGCAAAAAGTAGTCGAAGGAGTTCAGCACCGTTTTCCCAAATTCCATTCAAAGAATCTGATAATATGTAACGTCAATTGGGGATATTTCACCGTCTTTAACAATTAACCGACAATAAGAAAACGGGCCTTTTTTCGGCCTATGATCATTCATAGAAAGGTCTTGGCTGGAAGAATAACTAGTTTCCGACACTTTTTCACAAGAGAAAAAATTACTGGCATAATGTCCCTCTTTGTTTTTCCTTTTTTGATTCGAAAATTGATTTGTCGGTGAATTGTCCAGACCGTGAAATGCCCTCTTTTTGCAATTAAATTCTAATTTCCCCATATTTTCAGCCGTATAAGCCAATCTTCGTCTGCCGTCGTTGATTCAATGATTTCTGAAGGTTTTATAGTCTCATCATCTTCAACAACTGTTCCAGGCATTTCTACAACAAAAATGCTTCAAGATTCAGGATATCGTTCAACAATATCAAATTCCAATTTTGAAGAGGAAATGTTGGTTATTGCTGAAAAAGAAAGGAAAGAAAGGAGAAGACAACGACGAAAAACAGGGTTTTTATTTTATTAAAAGGGTAAAAAAGGGGAAGAAGGAGGATGTTTTTTGGAAACAAATTTGTGTTTATAACCGTTTAATGACCAAAAAATTGACCTCAAAATGGCGCAAATCTATTAAAAGAGCAGAAAAAACGGAAAAATAAAAATACATGATTTATTTGTCGGAGTTTGTGGAGAAACTAAAATTTAATTTTTAGAATAATATTCCGATAGGCGTGAGAAAAAAAGTCGAATCGGATTTTTAAAATTTTCTTTGGATCATATTTGTGGGTAGGGTAGAACTTTTATTCGATTAAACTGATCCGACCCTACTCACTTTTCTCTCACATGAAATCATTGATAGGGTTGGGGTTTTCAAGTCGGGCCGACGTTCGCGTCATTTTTTCGGGCCGGCTCGCCCGAGTCAATTTCGGGCCAAAATTTGATGCCCGACTCGATCTTTCGGACCGGACCGGCCCCCACCTCTAATCTCTGGTCTTCATAGACTATTTTTTAATTTTTGGATCTATTATGGAATATTTTTAAAATTAAATTTAATTTTTTCCTTTAAAGACTCAGCAATCAACAAAAATCAAAAGAAGAAGGAATAATGACTGTAAAAAATACCAATAATTCTTCCTCCGTCCCAGCATTTTTGAGAAGAACTTGTAGTAATGCAGCAAATGGAATAAATGCTATAAAGCCTTCAGGTTGGATTGGAGCAGCAATAATGAGGGCTTCTACTTCTGATGATAATGGTTTGTTGATTAAATTTTTTGAGAGGAAATTTTTGGGGTTTTTTGGAAAAAAACTTTGACTTGATAAGGTGGATAACGGAAGTTTTTGATTTCTTCCGATATCTGGAACCGAGCCAAAAAAATTTTTTGAACATTCAATTCGGTTCTGAAATTTATACTTCGACTCAGTTCGTTCCTGAGCGTGCATTAGCGAGATTCCCCTAAACTATTTTAATTTTTTCAAATAATTTTGACTTTTATTTATCCCAAAATTTCCCCCCCCCCCCTCCTCTCTCTTCAACCTCTCAAAGAAAATTTCTAATACAAATTGGGTACTTATTTTTATTCCCTTTTTTTGATAAGAAAATAGGCATAGAATTTTTTTATCAAAGAAAAAATTTCTTTGATAATTTTTTGAATGGTGAGAGGGTCGTTAAATTAGAAGAAAATGGGAAGATATTCTTTTAGTGTGATTTTTAGTTTAAAAAAATTCGAGAAATTTTGAGAAACAAAAACAGTTGGTATTAAATAATTTTTTAGTCAACAAAAATAATTTTAGAAAAAAAAATTAAAATAAAACCGAAAAAAACTATAATTTTCAACAAAAAAATTTTCAAGAATTTTTAAAAATTTTCAAAAAAATTTTTTTCAAGTAAAAACCAAATCAACTCCTCGAAGAACCCAAAGTATTGGAAGCTCAACAACCACACAAATATTAAATTTGCCCCCAACATTTTTATATTCTACCGGTTGGATGGTTGAAGCAGACCTTTCTAGTGATGATTCTAATAATGAAAAAGTGCAAATTTTTGGTGGAAATAATTGTGGAAATGTTGAAGGTTTTTTCTTTTTAATTTAATTTTTTTGGGATCAAAAAAAAAAAGATTTTTTTATTTTGGGGAATTTTAAGGGAAATTTTAATTTTTTCTCGTTTAAGATAAAAACAAAGAAATTTTTTCTAAGGGACATCCCCTAGTGTTTATCAATTCTCTTAAGAAATTTTCAGAAAATTTCTTTTAAAAATTTTTTAGAGGAATTTCAGGAAATGATACTTTTTGTTTTTAATTTCTCTTAAATTCCATTCCCTCAAATTTTCTTTAAAAATTTTTTTGAGGAATTTCAGGAATACCTTTGTCTTTAAATTTCTCTTGAATTTTTATTCTTCTCTTAATTTTCTTTAAAAATTTGAGGGGAGAATAAACAAATCATTGGTAGTCTGCTTTGTCTAAACATTCTTGTCTAATTCTAAAAAAACTTTGTCTAAGCATTTTTTCTTTAATTTCTTTCTTTTAAATTAAAAAAAAAATTTTTTTTTGTTTTCATTTTTAAAGCCTAAAAATATTTCTCAAAAAATTTCTTAATTAATTTTAGGATGGGGATATTTTTTTTTTAATTTTTTTATTTAATGTTTCCCTGACTACCTACACCTTATTTTTCTTTTTTCCTTTAATTTATTTTCATTCTCGCAACAATATTTTTATTCTTCCTTTTTTCAATTTATTGGTCATCATTATTTTTATTTTTAATGTCCTTCTCTATTTTCTCTCTAATTTTTTTTTTAAATAATATTTTTGGTTTATCTAACCTTTTCCTAACAAAACAAGGTTTTTGGGGGTGGTCAAAAAGAAGGAAAACGAAAGGGTTTTTGTTTGTACAGATTTTTATTTTGGCCATACCCTTTCCCTCTCCCCCCTCCCCCTCCCCTCCAAAGCCAAGCCAAACAGACAAAAAAATTTTTATTTACAATTTTAGGGATGGGGTTTCCCATACCTTTTTTTAAATATTTTTTCCGTTTATTTTATTATTTTTAAATGACAGATGCGCGCTATGGCCTTTTTATTTTATTAATTTAGGAAGAAGAAAGTGTCCGCAAGTTTTGTCCGCAAAAATTTAAATATTTTAACTTTTCTTTTGTTCTATTTTTTCTGAGTTAGATTTCTTAATAAATTAAAAAAAAAGTTTTTTGATATTTATTTTGGAGGAATTATTAAATTTTTTTAAATATTTGCGGACTAAATTTGCGGTTTTTTGCATTTTCTTTTTTATTTAATTTCTCTTAATTTTTTCTCTTTAATTTTTTCTTTTTTTAGCCCCATAAATTTTTAAGATTATCAAAAATTAAAGGAAAATCTTTTAAAAATTTATCTTTAAAAATATATTTAACGCTATTTTTGAAGTATAAATAGATAATAATGGGGCTAATTAAAGGACCACCTTTCTTAACAAAATATTATATCCAAAAGGAGTTAATTTTTATTACAAATGTGTAAATATATAATTATTATTTGTATCTAGGGAAAAATTATTATTATTATTTACTTACCTACTTATAGCAAATTACTTTTTATAGTGTATGTAGTACAACTTGTTTATTTTTTTTCAAGTCATGTATTTTTCTGCAACATTTTTAAGTAGCAAATTGTAATTATTTTTTTACTTCTCTAAAAACCTGGAATTGTTCCTTATAAAATTCCCACATTTTTTTTATTTTTTTCTAAATTTTTTTTAAATTAACAATTAAGCGGCAGTCATTTTCCCAGATCATATATACCTTTTTTTTGTAAACCTCGTAATTTACCCGCCTTTTTAAATTAGGTATTTTAGTATAGCGGTCCTATTATTTTGATCTGACTTGAACATATCCTTTTTGCTTCTTTTCTATTTTTCTGTTTTTTTTTGAAATATTTTTTTTTTAAATGTTAGTAACAAATGATAAAACTTCTCTCTTTCGAGGCGTTTCCAATAAATCTTTTCCCATATTTTTTTCCTTTTAAGATCGGACCGAGACAAATTCTTGAACAAAAATCTCGATTTTCGAGGATATCTTTCGAGATATCTATCTTGATTCTCGTACGACCATTCTAGTCTTTTCTTGATTTTTTATATTTTAACGCCAATCTTTGTTAAGACAATCATTCCTCCTCTCAATCATTCAATCTCTCACTCATTTCATTTTTGCAATCAATGTTCTCACAATTATTTTCTCAATTTCTGTAAATATATTACCAATTTCTTTTATTATATTTTTAAGAGGGAGAGAATACCGACCACTTAAAATCGAATAAAAAAATTCGGAGAATTATAAGTGATAGAAGAAAAAGGAGAAAGAAGAAGCTTGGGCTTTTTTATTGTTTAATTTTTAAGTAGGGGATGGACAGTGGTTATCGGAGAAGGAAAAAATGAGAGGGGAGAGATTCTCCTTTCGGTAAAATTAAAGTAGGTGCGAATCTTCTTGAGAGAAAAATGGACACTGCTAGTTAAGTTATAAACATGATCATTATTATTATTATTATTGGACAGTTCTGTTTCTAGTGGGATTCCCCTTTAGATTTTTTAGCTGATTTTTTAGCTTCACCTTTGAATTTCTTTCTCCCTCATCAATGGAATCTCATTTAAAATTTTCCCTTTATTCTAGTTACCGCGGGTGAATTGACACGCGGGAACTTTATCACGTTTTCCTTAGGTCTGAGGACTACAAGAGCAACCCTGTTACTATGAGGATAACTTTAAGATTTTGCCACACACCCCGCATCAGGGCTGGACGCAACTGTGGATTGCTTTTTTCAGTTGCGTCCAGCTCCGCCCGCATCCATCCTTATGTCAATCAAATTTAAAAATTGTTCGATTAATTAATTTAATGATCGTACTGGGAATGTTGTACGAGAATCAAGATCGATATCTCGAAAAAATATCACTCGATAACCGATATTTTTGTTCGTGATCTCGTCTCGGTCCGATCTTTAATTTAACTCTATTCCTTTTTAATTTTTAAAGTCTTCTGTCTTTTTGAAATAAATCTGTACTTAATTTTGCGCTCTTTTGCTAGGAGAGAAGGGCATTGACCTGTAAAACTTACCTAGAAATCCACACGTTTTTCACAAAAAAAATTTTTTTCAAGCGATATATGTCCGTTTAGTGTCCATTGTTATTTGTTCTTTTTACAGAAAAAATATTGACCGCACGCAGTAAAAAAAATTTTTTTTGTATTTTCCCACATTAGTTTTTAAAGAAAATTTAACGTGATTTTTCTTTAAAAATGTCTTTTCCACAATTACTAATTTAATAAAATTAAAAAAAAAGTTTTTTTTTCTTCTGTCGGAATTTTTTTTCTTTAATATTTTCTTATCTATTATTTATTATCTATTACTTTATTATTATTTTTGTATTTTGTGTGAGATAATATTTTTCTTGCTATTTCCCATTGTTGTAGCTTATGGAAATTTTTTAAATTTTATTTAATAATTTTAAAATTGTTTTCCTTCCGTTTATGGAGAACAGAAAAAGGACAAATCCTTGTTATTTTAGCATTGGGTTTTAAGTATAGCTTTAAGGTATACGTGAAAATAAAGTTTAAATTCCAATGCTTTTTTTAATAAAAATTCTTTAAGTTTCAGTTAAATTTCCAATTTATTATTTTAATTTCCAATTTTTTACTTCTCAAAAAAGGTATATGAACCGGGGATGCTCGAAGTTTCTTTTTTTTCCTTTTCCATTTCGTTTCGGAACGAAATAAAAAATTTTCATTTCGAGCAGCTCTGATATGGACTTTGAATAAACTACAAAATTTCATCAAAACAAAGCAAAAATGTTTTAGACTTTAATAGTAGTGTGGTTTTTAACTTTAATTTAAGGTTACCTTTTAGACCTTTGTTTGGTCTATTCAATAAACAAGCCTATTGTTTGGCCTCACACTTTTAGACTTAACAGCAGAATTTTGTTGTTTTGTTTTGTATTTTTTTTAATTTTATTCAAAGTCCATATCTCTCCCTTTTAATGATTTAATATAGCCGCACTCTACATAAACAGCAACATCATTGACCTCGTTTTTTTTAAATTTATATTTTTCTTTTTTTTTATCTTTTTAAAATTTATATCTTTTAATTATTTATGTACATCTGTGCTAATTTTTAACACATTTTTAAATACAAAAATAAAAAAATATTTATTTTTATTGTTAATCACCTCCTCCATTTTTCTCTTCTTTTAATGCATTACTAAATTAAAAATAATGTAAAATACCCTCGCCTTTCCAAACCACAAAAATAAAAATTATTTTTATTTTTGTGGTTTGTTTGGCCTACAGATTTAAAGAAATTACCCCAAAATTTATCGGCGCTCTATGGCCTTTTATTGTTGACATTAATTTTTTTAAATATTTTTTGGGGGTGGTATGTATTTATCATCCTTGAAAGGGAATGAGGCCTTCCCTGCTTAACCTTCTCGTCTTTGACACTCCTTATTTTAAGCTTTAACACACTCACACTCCCGACATTTCACAATTCATTATATACTAAATTAATTTTTGAAATATATTTTTCTATAACCGATAACCTGATATGTATGATTATTTGGCCAGGTTTTAGATCATGTTTAAAATGAATTTTTCCTTTCAAATTTTGAACTGAAAACTAGTAGAGGAAATTTTTCGGATATCGCATAGATTCTAGCGGTGAAATTCTCGATTGAGAAGGTCTCGGTTCTTCTATTCAATTCTAAAAACGGCAATCCATTCTTGTGGCAATTTATAAAGAAAAGGGAAAAATAAAATACTAGCTGATAAGTTGATAAGTAAAAATTTTTTTTACAAAATTGGTACTTGCACTAGCTGTCCTTTTCAGAATTTTCATAAATATTTTTTTGTATTTTTTTATCTATTTTTTAATTTACTATTTTTGATTAAAAAAAGTTTTTTTTATATTAAAAATGGATTGGTCTTTCAATAATGACAATTATAATTCTAATTCTTTAAATAATTCTATTATTTCTGATTTACCTTCAACTCGCCTTTTAAAATACCGGTGGCCTGAAAAAATTGATGATGGGGGTAATTATATTTTGGGAAAATAAAATTACTTTAAATTTTCCAAATTTTTACTGTTTTTATAGATTGTATTATTGAACTTGATGGCCAACGCAAGTTGGGAATTCAACGACTGCACGAATTACTTATTAGTAGATTTTGCTTTATTTCGGGTAGGGAATTTTTGTTTTTTAAAAATTAAATTATTTTTAATTGAGAATTTTCTTTGAAATATTTGTTAATTAAATTTGAATAGGTAGGACTCTTAATTAGATTCAGTTAATTTGGATCCGAATAAAGTTTGAATATCCGAAATATTTGGTTTGGATAGCTGATAGAGTTCCCAGGACCATTAGCCCAATTCTACTCATACACAAAACTTTTGGAAAAGACAAGCTCCTAAACAGGGTTGCCTAAAATTATCCGTCTCAATACGAATTATCAAGTCAGACATCACAAGTTTTTCTCTTAAAGTGAATCGCGAACACTGAGGTAAAATATAACCCTGAAGAAATTATTTTAACATCTGTTTGACTCAGAACGGTAAACTTAAAAATTGATGGCCAATGAAAGTGAAAATTTTGGAAACCCAAACCAAAGTTGGAAAACCAACGAAAAAATTTTTTCTCTAAAAAATAAATTTT
Source organism: Meloidogyne arenaria (assembly GCA_036172955.1). Classification (NCBI taxonomy): domain Eukaryota; kingdom Metazoa; phylum Nematoda; class Chromadorea; order Rhabditida; family Meloidogynidae; genus Meloidogyne; species Meloidogyne arenaria. The sequence goes on from JARQAB010000043.1 coordinate 2,762,372, forward strand.
TAAGGAATGAAAACACTTAAAGGCCATCCTCTTGTAACCTTCCCAGATTCAAGATGTTGTTTAAGTTTTGAAAATTATCAACTTTTATTGGATTATTTATTTCAAATAAATCGGGAAGAGTCAGATCTGTCAACAGAGGATAATAATTTAATTAAATCAGAATGGATTGTTATTGTTGATCGACGTCAAGATAGATGGTCTTCTGTTAAAACAATACTTTCTTTTTTGGTGGTAAGGAAAATTTTTTTTTATTTTTTAGAAATTAGATAATAAAGTCTAAATTTTATTTTTAAATATATCCTTGGAAATGAAAAAAAGTGTATATTTTGAATATCTCATTTAGGCATTTTTCTCCCAATTCAATGGGCAACCAAATTTAAAAATACCTAGTCTATCTTTATCTCATGAGTATTCATTTTTGGAAGTATTTTTTAGTAGTAAGGTCTAACTTGATGTTATAGAGTTAATTACAATAGTAATACGTCTCTCTCTCACCTTAATACGTCGATTTAGTTAGGAAATAAAATTTTCTAAAAAAAAAATTTTTTTTTAATTCTAAAATTTCTCGACTAAATAAAATTCTATTTTTTTGGATTTAAAATATTAAAAAAAAGTTTTTCGAGATAAAGTTTTCGAGATAATCTCCTTTAAAAAACGTTATCTTGATACCTTATTTTAATTTTAATTGTCTACTTTTTCTATTTCTAATTTTTCCAAAAAAAATTTTTTTGCTGATATCTCTGGATATTTTTTAATTTAATTTGTTTTTAACCTGTCCGGGTCCTTCCTTCACAAACCTCTCATCCTTTTATTTTTCTCTTTAATCTTTTCAATTATTTTTTTCCTCTTTTTATTAGCCTGGTTATCCATCCGCATGACCGGACTAATCCTTTTGGTTTTTTTTAAATTCAGGACCTTCAAAAAAATTTTTTTGAATGTTTCGTTTTATTCGATTTGTGCTACTTTTTATTTAATAAAAAAATATTTTTGCGTGGCTGTTTCTCCAACAGAGAATTGAAGGGAAAATACTCGTTCACATGATTAGGAGGGGAGGGGGAAGGGTTATTTGAAAGGGATATTTGGTCACTCATTTATTTTTTTTACTTTTAATTTTGTGGGAAGAAGCTACTCATTCATTTGTTTTTTCTATTTATTTTTAATTCTCTTTTTTAAATCACCTATAGAAATGTGTAAATATTTTGAGTGTTAGAGTGTTAGAAGACAAAGTTTGATTAATGATTCATAATTTAAATAAATAAAAAAATATTTTTAGAATTTCCCTTTTTGTTATTTCCTTAATTTTTCATTTTATATTTTTTTAAATTTAAGTTTTTGAATTTTTTCTAGGTAAATAAATATTGGTAAGGCCTCATATCAGAGGTGGGTTGGAATTCGTTTTGATTTCCGAGTTCGGACTTTTGAGCCTCGGACTATTACGCTCACCTCTGCCTCATATTATACCTCAATACCCTCAATTTTAATTAGAATACCCTCAATTTAATTAGGAGTTTTTAATTTGGTTGACCATGAATTTAGGGTCTGCTTAAATTTAAGTTGCATAAAAAAGGGGTATTCGACTGTATTTTTTAAAATAACTTTAAAAATTTTTTTTCTTAATTATTAACATTTTTAATTGTTTCCTTAACAATTAAAAATTTATTTATATTTTTCTTTCGCCTTTCCCTCAAGTTTGTTAACTAAAAAAAGTTGTATGTATAAGAGAAAAATTATTTTTGCACATTTAAAGACTTGCAAAAATAAGAAAAAATTTTTGGCAACTTTTTCCAAACTTTTGGTGAAAATACCAAAAATAAAAAGAGAAAAAATGCTTTTCCTTTTTATTTTCTCTTAAAAGGCTTTCTTGTTATTTTTTAAACAATTCTTGAAAAATAAACATTTTTTTCAAAGCTTCGCCTTTCTATTTCCCTTTTATTTTCTCCCCAATTGACCTAAATAAAATAAATTTCTTCCTATTTTCAGAATTACTTTCCCGAACCAATTTATCTCGTTATTCTGCTCAAACCAGAAGGTGTTCTTCAACGTGCAATAGAATACGGGTACAAAAGTGTGTTGGAGGGATGTGAAAAGTTTAGGGTAAAAAAATTTTTTTGGAAGATTTTGGAATGATTTTTGGAATTAGGGTAAAGAGATTTTGGAGTTAGGCTCTTCATAAATTTATTTATCTCAACATAAAAAATTTTTGTCGAGAGATTTTTGAATGTTTTTTGGACCTTTTCTCACGTATTTCCTTTGGAAAATATTTTTCTGCAAAAATCCACAAATTTTTTTTCCAACTTTTTTGGGAAATATTTTGTACATAAAAACGACTTTTCTTAACACGTTTTTTAAAAAGAAATTTAAATTTTGATGTGTCCCTAAGGGGAAGATTTCTGTTAAAATGAAAAAGGGGAAAGGGGTTAAACAATCTGACATGTTTTTTGGTTTTATTCTTGAATATTTTTTTTGGAAAAATTTTGCAAAAAAAATTTTTTGTAATTTTACATTATTCAAAAAATTCTTTTTAGCTTCACATTTGTCAAAGTTTATCATCTCTTCATGAATTTATTGAACCAGATTTTTTGACAATGGACTTGGGTGGTTCAGTGCATCATAATCATGATGATTGGACAAATTATCGAATTGTAAGTTTAAGAAATTTTTAATTGGTTTTTGGTCCCTAATTTTCCGAGAAGGTTTTTATGGTTATTCGGAGTTTTTAAGCTTGATTTCAGTCTATTCATTGAGTGCTTGAATGGAATGAGAAAAGGCCAACGAAATGTTTTTTCAACCATCCTTTTGGAGTAAGTTTGTCTGATCCGGATCCGAAAAAAGATTATGTCCGAAAATTTTCGGTTCGAATATTGGATCCGAAGATTTCCAACTATCCGACAACCTTATTTTCTATTGAATCCTTTCTACTCCAGTTTTATTAGTAAATGAAAATTGAATCTAGTCCATTTTGGTGTTTTCCATCATATTTTGTTGAAATACTATGGGAAAAACTGTAAAAAACTAAAAAACTCTGTACCAAAATCGACTTTCTCTTTTTTTTTGATGATTTTTCTCTAGCTGTCCATCAGGAATCCTGCCGACAAAAAAATAGATTCTGTCTTTTTGGTAATCAGGACGGCCTTGATGTGCACGCCATACTGATTGGATTTGCTTCCAAAATCTACTTAAAATTCTTTTGGAACATTTTGATGTTTTCCCTATACAAATGCTTAAAAAATAAGCTTTATTTCATATACCTTCAAGTCTATGAACGATTTAAAATGTTGAGAAAAGAATGTGTCCGTGTCTCCTCCATGCGTGAATAAGCTCTCCCATTTATTCATCCGTTCTTTCCCAAAAATTATTTTTTTTGTATTGAAAATCCCTTTTTTCAAGAGCTTTTCTCTCTATTTGGTTTTTAACGTTTTGATCAGCAAAAAAATTTGTTTTTAAACTTGTTGTCTATTTATATACTTGAAACACACTTACAAAATCAAGTGGATGGACAACAACTAACTATGCGCAACTTTTCTTTTCTCTCTTTAAACGATTTTCTCCACTTAATATTCGAATAATTTTTTTATTAAAATATCTCTCTATTTGAATAAAAAAATCCCAAAAAAATTTCCAAAAAATCCCTTCGAAAAATTCCAAAAAAAATTTTTTTCCCTCGAAAAAATGTCTCGTAATTGGTTCGGCTTTTCCCACTTTCCTTCTCTACAAAATTCCTCTATTCGATACCACTCATCAAGTGGTGGATATGTCAGTTTTACTTGTAAAGGCACAGAAGGAGATTTGTTCGATTGGATAAGACGACCCAAAATTATTTGTGAAGATAATGATAAAAATTATTTTATCAGGCGAAGAGTAGATTATGGAATTGAAAAAGTTTGCAATTTTTTGGTGAAGAAAAATTTTGTGTTCCTATCTCGGGGATCATTTTTAGTTACTTGATCCTCTCTCCTCCTCCCCCCTCCCGCTCCCCTCCCAACTAGATATTCCTTAATTAAAGTTACTCTTCTGTATTTGGTTGGCTGCTAGGTGAGAGCAGCTAATTAAGGTCAAAGTTGTATCTACAGATAGGGTCCGCTGGTATTTTAAATGGCAGTTAAACAGATTATTTAATAAAAATTGTATGGAAAAAGCATCGAATAATTTTAATGAAAAAATGAAAATATAATGAAAAAATATGTCTAATGGGTTTTAAAATAAAATTTTATTTTTAGGAGATTGAGCGTATGAAAAGTTCCGCGCGTGTCATAGCCGAATCTTTGGGAGACTTTGGAAAGTGCCTTCGTGAAACGGAATTGCCCAATGATGTTCAAACAACAGAAAAAGCGTTGGAAATGCAACAACACGAAAGGGATGCAATAAAAGAAGATTTTCGAATTTCTATTCGAAAAGGATTGCAATTGTTGAGACAAGTTAGGCAGACAGAAGAAAGGTGAAAATTGTTTTTTGATAGATTAGTAAAATCAGTCAGCTATTCCTTAAGGAATGATTTGGTAACATTGGACCCTCTTATAGGATGCACTGAAAATTGGATCTCTATTTAATATACGCTTTTTTTAATCTTGCGGTCACCGGATTGGAGAGGGCTATCTAAGCGATACTCTCTATTTAAAATAACTCCTATTATAAATAAATCTCATTTACATAGGTATATTTGAAATACATCTTATATTTGGTATACATCTTTTTATCTGATTAAAACTCAAAAATTAAGGAAAAAATAATTTTTAGAAATTTAATTCTCTTTTTGAAGTTGAGGCAGATCGCTAACCTCTACTACGTTTATATTAAATAATTGATCCAACCTCTTTTATGATCTACTCATTTGACCACTAGGAATGGAGCGAAGCTATCTATTCAGTACCCTCTATTTAAGCTACACCTACTTATAAAATATGCAATTTTCTCAATAGTGTATCTTTAGTGAGGTCCGACTGTTTTCTGAATCCTATATCATTCTAACTAATTTTCCCGCAATTTTTTAGTTCAAATATTGACCACCATCAACACCCTTCACCTTGCAGTCTTCAAAATATTGCAGCTATCGAAAGAATGATTGCACAATTACAAGATACTGAAAAAAGTTTTGATACTTTTTGGCAAAAACATCGTTTAAGGCTAATGAGCTGTCTAGAGTTGAGGCGATTTGAGGATGAATTTAGAAAGGTAATAAATGAGAGAATTTTTAGACGACTTTCCCGCTGTGATTAATGAGACAAGTAAATCTCATTGCGAAAATTGGGGGAGTTTAAAATGAGTTTACTGAGAAAAAAAAGGGATTTTTAAGTTTACTAGTTAGAAAAAGAGAGGAGGATGTAAAGATTCCAGTGGAAATTTTCGTTATTTGGAGACATTCTTTTTTTTTAAGTTCTTAACCTTGCGGCATTATCTGACTTCCCCTCCCATATAGTCTTTAAAAATATTGAACATTATTGTTGTACACAAACGTTACTATAAATAAACCACCGTTAACTAAATTTACCTCATGCTTAAGGACCACTTCCCATTAGAGACCAGACTGGGAGTGTCGTACTCGATCTCAATAAACGAGATTTTCGATCGACCCCTAAGGAGTTATTTTATAATGTAGTACATTTTTGTAGTATTTTTAAAACAACCATTTTTTCAGTTGCAAAATTCCTTCGCCAAGCATATGCATCGTTTAGAAGAACAAAAAATTGAGCTAGGCAATAGTGAATCTAGTGCTGCCCGTTTAGCTCTTGAACACCGTGATTATCGTGCAGATGCAATGACTGATGTTTTTGCTGCTCGAACGCTTAAAGAACGGGGTTTAATGCTTGCAGAAAAAGAATTGACAGAATCGTTGAATACACAAGGAAGTGATAGGTGAGGAGGATAAAATTGTTTTTGCCGGTGAATTTTTGCTTGTGGCGACTCGAATTTTCTCTTATTATTATTCTCCATTAGAGCCACCACAGGCAAGAATTAACTAGGGTGCAACTTTTCGGGAGATGGGGGAAAATTTTACGGGGAACGGGGGTTGCGGGGAATTTGGGTTAGGGGAACGGAGGTCGAACCCTAGAATTAACTGGTCGTCATTGACCCTAAATTTAAGCATAATTTGATATCTCAAATAAAAAGGTGCCAAAGTTACTTTGGACATTTGTCCGTTTAAGTGTGATTCTGTGTCTTGTCCCTCATTTTTTAAGGATATTTGATGCCTGCCTTCAAATAGGACTTTTGGGTGGTATTCCCAAAAGAGATAGCATGTTTTCCAACTATTTCTTTTAAAAAATGTGTTGATATATTTAAAAAATATAAAGATTTTTTGCACATTTTTTAAAGTTTTTTATTCTTTTCTCTCTTAGTGTTGGCCCAAAATGTGAGGAATTGACAAGAATGGCCGATGCTTTAGAAATTGCTTTAGAACAGAGAACTAAATCACTTGAAATTAGCCGTCAAATGCATTCACAAATTGGAAAAGTGAGTGTTTTTTTTCTTAAAAATTAGTTAGGATTTTGTGTAAAAATTTCAAAAAAATGTTTTTATGTTTAAATGACATTATTTTTGCCTTCCTGAAAAATATCTATAATTAATTGCTTGGTTGGAGACCAACTATGTATTTGGTTCGTGACCATTCAAGGCTTACACAAACCAAAAAAGTGATGGAATCTCTTCCGCTTTTCCTGTCTTCTTCACCTTCCACATTTAGTTTATTCCGTTTTTTTCAGCCCTCCGTCTATTGTTTTTAAAGCTGTGGGAGAGCTCGGTGCAGCTCATTTAAACGGGGGTGGATACTTGTCATAAATATTTTTTTGACAATTTTTTTTTGGCGTTAATCCAATCAACATACTATATTTTTTAATTTAAAACACGCTTTTTTCAATACATATTTGCACTTTCAATTAATTGAAAAATAACTTCATTTAATAATGATTTTTTTTATTATTTTCTTCTCTTTTTTAAATAACCCGAAGAAAAAATTCAGACATTCTCTCATTTAATCAATCACATCCATCATCTTTTTCTTTTTAATATTAAAGTACTATAACCCAATAAAATCAAAAACTTTTACATATTCTTTTCTCAATTCGCAATGAAAAGAATTTCTTTTTTTTCATTAATTAATTAAGTGTATTCAATTCTTATTTCTTTAAATATTTGTCTCAACTTAAGAAACAAAATTAAGAGGGCACGGCACATACATATGTTCAAGCGGTCATGACTTTAAACGGTTGTCGGCTTGGAACCGAACTGAAGAACCGATGATTTTTGGGTTCCAGATATAGATTCTTCAAGTACCGACAACCCTACTCGTCATATTCCAATAAATTTACCTCATTTTTAGTTAACTTTTGGGAATGAAAAAATCCTACTTTATAATCAGAGGTACCTTAAACTGGAAGAGTAACTCCTCCCAATGACCAAATTAATTTTAAAAAACTATAAAACTTGAGAATTTAAAACGAAGTTAAACTAATAAGAATTTTAGGGATTCCTTTTTTGTTTAAAACTAAAAATTATACCACACACAACAATGAAAAAAACATTTTTTTTTTAATATTTTTTTTAATTTTCTTATAACCTTGATATGGATGTTTTTTGTAAAACATATTTTTTTAAATTTTTTTTGTAAAAAAACGAAAAGTTTTGTGTGGTAAATTTTTATGCCTGGATGATTTTATTATTATTATTATTTTTAGCCATAACATGAAATCCTTCCTAAAAAATATTTTTTTCCTTTTTTCTATTTAGTTAAAGTTAAGTTCTCCTGCTCCACACATCTGTGCTGCTTTTCATATTTTTTAGTTATGTTTATCTCTAAAAATAATTTTTTTACAAAAAAACTTGTGTATTTTCTTTAAAATAAGATTTACTTGCTAATTTTTATTTTTAAAAATTAAAAAAATATTTGGCTTTGGTCGTAGTCCAATGAGAGTTTATTAGTTCATTCAATTGTTTATGAGTCCAATGAGCCAAATATTTTTTTTCAATTTTTAGACCATTTTTATAGGATATTCTAAAGCTAGTTATTTAATTCCTAAACCTATGTAGGAGGCGGCGTAGGCTAATTGATAACAGGTGTTTGACGCTTGTGCCAAAACTCATACTCGTTACGAAGTACCAAGTACAAAATTTCCCAGCAATCTGAATTTTCCCAGCACTGTTGATCAACAGAAGATGATGTTTCGCTCCCAGACGGTTAAATAACCTTCTTGGATTAGCTGAAGGGGTAGCTTGTCTAAAATTTTTTCTTAAAGATTTCCATGTTTTTAGGAAGATTTTCTTTTAAAACGCGCTCCTAAAAATTTTTTCCCTCTTTTCACTTTTATAATTTCTTTTTTACTTTTAAGTAGTAATCTTTTATAATTATTTTTTAATGATTTTTCCTTTTCCTTATTAAAATTTCTTTCTACAAAAAATTTTTATTTCGTTCCAAACTCAAAAAGCTAAAAAAAAGAGCCGCCCGCCGTCGGCGTTTTTTTTATTTTTTCTATCATCTTTTCATGTTTGCCCTTCTCTAAAATTTTTTCAAGCACGAAAAGAAGGTTCGGAAACGAACAGAGAGTTTAGTTAGAGGGGGATGTAAATTTTGAGAAGAAAATTTTGGAAAGAAAATTTTTGAGGGGAAATGAATTAAAAACAGCAACCAACTACATAAATGCTGCTATGTTCCTTTCTAAACCCTCCACTTTTTTAGTGCTTAAAAAAGGAACCTTTTTTGTTTCTGAACTAAAAATGTTCCTTTCCTTTTTTAATAAAAATATATTTTTAAGAAAAAAATTTTTTCTTAAACTTTGTTGCGAAGAAACAAAAGTACTTGTTTTATTTTATTTTATTGCTTTTTGAAATTGAATTTTGAAAAAAAAATTAATTTATTCAAAAAATATTTTTTTATTTATTAAAGGAATATGTTTAAACTAGGTTAGCACCCCGAGCCTTCTGGGGCGGAAGTGACGGGTTTCGGGGTTTGCCGGGGTAGAGCCTTCAGATTCGTGTCAGGGTTTTTGCCAAAAAATAGTCAGTGTTTTGGTGGACGTGGTGCTACACTAGTTTAAGCCTTTAGAAGGCTTTGTTACGCTTTTAGGTGTCTTTAGAAAAAACTTTTTTTTGTATTTCTAAATGTCATGAAATCAACATTTGATCAATTATATAATTTTTGAATTTTATTTTCTATATTTTTTGGACAAAAATTAATTTAAAAACTTTTTTCTCATCTTATTTTAAATATTTTTATTTTTCCCTATCTAGGTTCTACTATTTTATTATTATTTATTTTATTTTTCTAATCAATCTCGTTTTAATAATTTTTTAAAAATAATTTATTTAAATTCTCTCCTCTCCAATTTTATTTTTTTTTATTATTTTTGCAAAATTTATTTATCAAAAAAAAATTATTTTCCCCCCTTTATTTAATATTTCTAATTTTTCTAGGCCAATGATTGGTGTCGCCGTGGTGTTGAATTATTATCATCACCTTTAGATTTATTTTCTTCTTCTTCCTCCTCAAATTCTTTTGCCTTTTTTGAAGAAGCCTTAAATAATTTAAATTTATTTATTAAAGAAGGAGATAATTTAAAAATGGATACTTTAATTAAACAAAAAAATTCTGTTGGGGGAGATTCTAATAATCAATTATTTGTGTTAACTAATTGTGATACTTCTTCACTTATTGCGCAGGTAAAAAAATATTTTTGTTGGTATTTTTCTCTTCTCATGTAGAAACCTGGCAAGGGAAAACTTTATTTGTACAAGAATTAAGGTGGCAAGATTCATGTTTTCTGTCTAAATCCAAAGAGCTATAACTTCTTCAAAGTGATCGAATCCGAGACGCCCTGGCATGGTTCGATGCACATCAACGAGCTGAGTCTATCTATACCAGGCCGTCTTGGGATCGACAATTTTGAACGAAGTTATAGCTCTGCGGTACCTTAGGCTTGCAGTATCTTGGCCTGCTCCCCGAACCAATCAAATATTCGATCTTTTGATTACTTTGAATTTTAACATTGACCTAATTTTTTGATGCAGTTCGATTCTACTTTTTTTCTAGAACCAAACCCTTCAGACACTTATTTTGACTAAAAAAATTTTTTGTACTTTTAAGGATCTATTTTTAACTTCATTTTTCTCTCTAAATTTTACTTTCCATGAAAAAATTTTTGGGAAAAAAATTATTTTTTTTTTTGAAAAAAATTTAATTTTTAACAGGTAAATGAACGTATTGACGATATTCGTCGTTTAAGCTATTCCCGTCGTGATGCTTTACAAAAAATGTGTGTTGATAAAATGGCTATAGTTAACCATAACAATAGTCAACAACAACAACAAAAACCTGTCCAAATAGTTTCTCCTGAAAAAAATAAAAAAGAAACAAAACAACAACAACAAAATAATAATGGAAAGTTGGTTAAAGGTGGAGGAATGGGGGTGGGTTTTTAATTAAATTTAATTATTAAAAAAATTTTTTTTTTGGAAAAATTAATTAAAATATTTGGGTTGAACTATTTTTTGAATATTTTTATTATTTTTTTTTATATTTTTTTGTTAAGGGGTTTTAAAGATTATTTTTGTCTTTAATTTTTTTTAAATTATTTTTTTTTGTTATAATTCCCACACAAAGGCTTTTTTAAATTAAAATCATATTTTTCTAAGCTCTTGGCCAGATTACGCGTCTAATCAACCTTTACGTTTCCAATTAAACAAATTTTTATGTGTTCAATTTTATAGCGATAAATACCCGCTTCTGTGTGTCTACTCACCCAAAGTTATGGCACCGAATTAGAGGTTCTAACACAGAAAATTGGGTACTTATTGCCATAAATTGAACACATAGGAGATGTGATGGACGCATAAAAATTTTGGTTTGACGCGTAATCTGGATTTTTTCTATCTTGATATTTGAGATTTTGGATTTAATTTTAATTTATTTTTTGGTATTAAAAAAGATTTATATTATTAAATAGTCTTTTTCCCCGTTTTTTTTCATTTAATTTTACACTATAATATATCCAAAGTCCGCTTATTAACAGATTTTTTTCTTTTAAATTTTTAATAATATTTTTAATAATTTCTACAGCATTTTTATTTTTATTTTTACACATTTTTTTGTACAATTTTTTATTTATCTTTGATCAGAAAATAAAATCAATCCTCCTTTTCCTTGTTATTTAGCTACAAATATATTATTACTTTATTTTTCGCACATTCTTTCATTAAACTAGAATGGTGGGGGAAGGGATTGACGATTAATTGTGCCTATAAAAAAATTTTTTTTATCCTCATTTTATTGCAAATAAAAAAATTACTTTTGAAAATATTTTTTGAGGCTATTAATATATTTTAGGAGAATGTTGCTCTCAAGATTCTTTCAAGTTACTTCTTCCAAAAGGGATATTTTTTACTACTGCCCTTTTTTCTTTTGTTTTTGTCTTTTTTATTGTCTTTTTTTCTCTGGCCATCCTTCTTTCTGGCCACCCTCTTGCTTTTTAAAAATTGTTTTCAACATCTTTAATCCTGTTGACATAACAAATAAAGTGCCAAATTCCGGACCCAGTGTAACGCCTGGAAAGAAATCGTTTCTATTCCCAAGTTTCGGGAATCAGGGGCCTATTTTAATTGTCCACAGATTCTGCGTTCTGCATTCTGTGCACAGACCACAGAACCACAGTTTTAATTATTCCACAGATTCTGCGGAAAAAGGAGTCCGCTATTCTGTGGACACACAATTTAATTAAAACAGAATTTCCACAGAATCTATGTTCTGTGCACAGAATGCAGAATCTGTGGACAATTAAAATAGGCCCCAGAATAGCAGAATCCCTGCTATATTTAGGTTATTTTATTTTCCTAATTCAAAAATTCTCCCTTCCTTTTTATTTTTAAAAATGTTCAAGTACTTGTAATATATTATATTGTTGTTGTTGTCCTCCAAACTGTCTCTTATATTTTTCCCCTCCTTATTTTTACCCTTGAAAAGCATTTTCTCTTTCTAACGTTTTATATCTTCAAGCACACACACACACGTTCCCAAGCCAATTAAGATTTTCTTTCTTTCTTTTTTTCTTTAAATAAGCGGATAAGTAACAGTCAAATAAATGTGCGCGAGAATTGGTATATATTTACTACAACAAGAAAAATTGGCCCTAAACACTAATCTGCTTATTTGAACGGTGGGAAAGTTAGGAAAAGGGGAAAGGAAAGGCTCTTTAAAATTACTTTTTTTTATTCTTTTCTTCTCTCTAAAATTATAATTACTCTCTATTTACCCTCTAATTTAATAAATTTTGTCTGAAGGTTTGGGAAGTCAACTTTTTTTTCATTTTGCCTACCCCTCAATTTATAGCCTCAGGCTATTTGATTAAATACTCGATAGAATGATGACCTATTTATTAACTACAAAATATGTCCAAACATTTCTAGTTTTCTTTGACTAGTCAATTAATTACCCAGAGATTTTCCTCTACCAAATATCCTTCCTTTACTTTCTAACCTTTTCCAATCTTTTTTAAATTCTATTATACCTTTTAATTACTAAATTTAACAATTAAAAAAATTTGGATTTGAAAATTAAAAATTTAAAAAAAAAGTCTTTTTAAAAGAGTGAAAATTTCTTCTTTTCCTCTTCACTCTTCTTTCACAACAGAATTTCTTCTTCACTCTTTTGGAAGAAATAAAAGAGTAAATTTCTTCCAAAATATACATATCTTTTCTTCTTTTATAAAATCCTATATCCACATTTCTTTTATAAATTGTTTGCCGCATTTTCTTCTTCCTCCTTTTTTTTCTACAAAATTTTCCCATCAAAAAATGCCGCTTTCGCGCGCCTTCATTTAATAATATACGTATCTTATTATTTTCTTCCATTTATTCTTCTCTTTTTTTTATCGACACCCCTTCCTTTAATCTTTTTAGAGTATTTTCTCTCTTATTTTGTCGCCAAATTTAATCTAATAAAAATTTTTTTTCTCATGCAAATCCGCCAAAAATTTTATTTTTTTTTTGATGTCTCCGAATTTTTGATTTATTTTTAGAAAAAAAAGTTTTTGTTGTTGATCTATTTTTACGTCCTTGATTTAGTTTGGTATTTATTTACATACAAATAATTTTCACTAGAAAACACGCTTCAATGCTTCTTCCTTTTCTTTTAAACCCGGAAATTTCTATTTAAATTGCTTCAAAAACTTTTTAAAATTTTATTGTTGTGTGAAATGAAGGGGAGATCCAGCTTTTAAAACGCTTGCTGGGCTTGGGTTGAGAGAATAGATACATTAGAAAAGAAGGTGAAAAGCAAATCACTGGTAGCTCAATAAATTACCATATCCCAGATAGACCATGTTATTTGACATCCAATGCCGAATTTTTTTCGACCTTTCCCAACCCTAATCTGTACGTGGTGAGCGACAAATCCAAAGCAATAATTACCAAGCAGAGGTCGATCAGAAATACGAAGGTGCTGGAAATTGGAACATTCGGAATTCGGAAATGGCTCAAAAGTCGGAAATCGGAAGGAAAAAACGTCGGAATTCCAATCGACCCCGTGCTACCAAAATAAATTTATATTAAATTTATTCAAAACTTTTTTTTTGCGTTTTTTCCACTCCTTTTTAAAGCTTGTATTTTAAAGTTACAAAATACATATATAGAGCTTTCAATGTTGTAACAAACTTTTTTTTATTATTTTTATATTAGCAAAACAAGGGAGAGATTGTCTCGATATATTCTGTGATAATAAATTTATTCTTACATAAATATTTACAAAAGAAGTGAGTAGGAAGAGTCGAGAATGGAACTCTAGCTCTCAAATGTTGATTAAAAAACAAAGGTGAAAAAACCTCGGAAGGCCGATCCCGCAATTATTACTAGGCATTTCCGCTCACTAATTAAAGTTGTTCTATCTACAGCTTTCCCCCTCTTTTTAATGGCGATTCTAAGAAAGTCGGATATTCGAAACGCCGATCTTGAAAACTTTTTTTTTACTTCCTTTATTTTTTTATTTTTTAAAAAAATTTATTAACAAGCAATTGATTTTTAAAAAAATTTAAAAAAATTGTCTGTTATAAAATGCCACGTTTATTCTCTCTCTTTTACTCATTGACTTTCTCTTTCTCTTCTTAAAAATTTTTTTTAATTTTTTTCTCGTCTTTCCCCCTCTCAATATTTATCAATTCTTGTTTTATTTATTTAAATTTATATTTATTTATTACCACCAATTTTTGCATTCCTTCAATTTCCTAAATTCTTTTTTTAAAAATTCTTCTTAAAGAATTTCATTTTCTCCTTCTTTTCCCCGTTTATTTAATTATTTTTAATCATTTAACTATCTTCTCCCCTTAAAATTGAGAGAGAGTAGAATTGTTGGTTAAAGTCAATTGAGCACTTCGGCCATTAATTTTTAGTTTTTTTTTTAAAAATTAAAAATTCCTTGTGGAATTTTTAAATTATAGCTAATATTTTTTCTATTTATTTTTCTGAACTTCTTTTTTGGCCTTTCTTTGAAAAATGTCGATTTTTGTTTTTATTTCTTTGTCTTCTTTTTCTTTTTAATTTAGAGAATCGTTGCCATTTTTGGCAAAAACATTCTTTTGTTTTGTTTTTTACAAAGTTTTTTTACTTATAATTTTCTATCTTTGACTTTTAATCAATTTTTGGTTTTTTCATTGGATTTTTAAGGAAAATTTTCAAGAAAAAAGTTCTGTGAAGAGCAGTGCTGTGTTTTGGGCATTTGTTGGCTCCGGCTTCGGCTTGGATCTTTTTCAAACCTTAGCCCCGGCTCCAGGGTTTTCAAATTCTTAGCTTCGGCTCGTAGCTAGCTCCCGGAGCCATACACAGCACTGGTGAAGAACCTTTTAAACGTTTAGAACTTTTACTTTAACTTCACAAATTTGCCTACTATTTTTTATTGTTTTAGAAATTCTCTGTTTTTTTATTAATTTTATCGCGTTCATTTTATTGAAGTCAATTGGATTATAATTTTATTTGCATATTTTTTTGAAATTTTTTTTATTAAAAAAGTGCGGAAGGCCTTTCTTCTGTTCCCCAGACATTTTCCAACACTTTTGTTGCCCTAAACTTTATTATTATTTTTCGATAGAATTTCTTCACAAAAAATGGATCCTTTTAAATTGATCCCTTGCGGTAGAATAAGAACTCGGTTGCTCGGTTAGGTAACCATCAACTTGCAGTTTTTACCGGTACCATAAAACGGTCGTAAGGTTAACCATGACCTTGTGGTTAGGTGACAATGGTCTCCTCCTTCCCAAGTCTCCTCCCCCGTCACCTAACCAACTTCTTATTCTACGGCCCCAGATGTCAGAATTTTACTAGGGGGATGTTGTATAAGTGAGATGCGACTTGTATTTAAATTTACCTGTTTTTAAATTAATAGACTTGGAGCATTATGTTAACTATTTATTTAATTAATTAGTCTAGTCTTTCAAAGACTTGTAAAAAAATATTTTTTTTCCTTCAACAAAAATAATCAAAAAAAATATGAAACGTCAACTACCAAAAATTTTATTTAATTCTTTCCGTTCAACAAAAAAGAGACAAAAAGCCCCAGCTTTAGAAATTGAAAATTTTGAATTGGAGGATGATGATAGTCAACCAAAATTGTTATCTTCAAGTCAATTTTATACAGATTTTATGGATTGGGAAGGAGGGGGAGAAGGGAGTTGTTGTAGTTGTGGAGATGAGGATGATGTAAATAAATATTAAAAATGAATTCAATTTTGATAAAAATATTTTTTGGAGAATTTTTGCGAAATTTTAAAATATTTTTCTTAAAT
This sequence comes from Meloidogyne arenaria, assembly GCA_036172955.1. Classification (NCBI taxonomy): domain Eukaryota; kingdom Metazoa; phylum Nematoda; class Chromadorea; order Rhabditida; family Meloidogynidae; genus Meloidogyne; species Meloidogyne arenaria. The sequence continues at coordinate 2,778,121 of JARQAB010000043.1, forward strand.
TTGTTAAGCAAAAAAAATTAAAAAAAATATTTTTTTAATTTTTTAATTCCCTATATGTAAAATTAAATTAGAGACGTGGAAAAAGACTATGTAAAAAGAGGAGAGCGCTCTTTCTGTTTCTTCTAAAATATTTTTTTTAATTTTCTTTTTATTTTTTAAAATTTTTTTTTCATTTTTTAATTTTAACTGAGGTTTTATTCTTTAACAAAAATTAATGTTTAAATTTTTTATTTTTTTGGGACTTAAAAATATTTTTTTTATTTTATTTTTCCCGTTAAAAGTTCAAAAAAAATTTTTCTTCTTTCTTTTTAATTTATTTTTTTAAAGAATCAAACTTCATCTTCTTCATCACAACGGAGCAAACACGACAAAAAAGAAAAGAACAACAAAAATATTATTTCTCCCATCGATAGCCCCCCAAATTCCTCCTCTTGTGTTTCACTGCCACGTGCCAAATTTCCTCTAAAATCATCATGTTCACCTTTATCCTCTCCAATTACTGCTGGTCCAATGGAGAAATGTTTGGGTGGAGGAGGAAAAGTGAATTATGTTTTAGATGAATTGGTTAGTTGAAAAAAAATAAAAAATTTTTTTGAAAAATTTTTAAAAATTCTAAACACTATTTTCTACCTTCTCCCTAAGAAAAGTTTTACTCGGTCCTCTTGTTAAACTGAATTCTTTTAGACTGAATTCTAATTCTTTTAGGCATTTAACATACCCCTAACTTATAACGAGGGTTATTTAGATTACTGGCAATGACCATGTGATGGGTCGATTTTTTCAAAACCCTAACCTTTTTTTCTACCCAAAACCCGATCCGACATTTCACCTCCCGGTTATCAACGTACTTTTAAAAAACTTAAATAAAAAAATTGACATTGAAAAATTTATTCACAATTTTCTAATTTTATTTTTTATTTATTTTTAGTTAAGTACAGAGCGCACTTATGTCCGCGAATTGGCTGAAATCATTCATCATTATATTCAACCCTTAGAGGCTCTTGAGTTTACTAGCAACAATGGAACAGCTAATTCACATAATAATAATATTTTACCCGGACAGTCTAATATACTTTTTGGAAATATTCGAGAATTGGTGAATTTTTTTGTAAAAAGAGAGAGGGGGGGACCTTTCTTGGGGATTCTCGGGCTTAATTTTTGAGTCAACGTTTGGGTCTCAAATTTTCTCTTTGATTCTTATATAATTTAAAAATTACAAGAGTAAATTTACCCCTACTTCTCGATATAATACTCCAAAAAATTATCGCCTGCGGCGATGAACAATCAAATTGGTGCCTAATGTTTAAATAATTCCTCATAGTAAAAATTATGGTTATCCAAGCTTAAAAATAAAAAAATTTCCCTATAGGACCAGAATATTAGTCTTAAGTTTGGTCTTGGGTTTGGGGTCAACTTTTTTGGTCTTTTGATACTGTCGTGGTAAATTTTCAGTCTTAAACCTCTTTACCACTTATTTTTAATCTTTTTATTTAAGTTTTAATTAAATTTAAAAAATTTCAAATTCCACAGCACGATTTTCATCATTCAACACTTCTCCCTTCCCTTCACCAAAATTCAAATTCTGTAGAAGGCGTTTCAACAGTTTTATCATCTCAACGACATCGACTTTTATCCCTTTATCGTCTTTATTGCCGAAATAAACCAATTAGTGAAGAATTAAGAAGAGAACATTTAATTGATCAAAATAAATTTATTTTGGATTGCCAAAGGAGGGCTGGTCATTTACTTCCCCTTTCTGCCTATTTGTTAAAGCCTATACAACGAATTACTGTGAGATTTTTTTTATTTACTAGAGTAGAACCTCATTATAAGATGCCCTCTTAGGGATGAAACATTTTGTACTAGAGACCGGACTGGGAATGTCGTACTACGAGAATCGAGATTTCGAAAAATTCAGGATCTCGATAACCGAGATTTTCGATCGAGATCTCGTCTTGGTCCTGTCTCTAATTTGTACCTTATAATGAGTGACTTAAATAGAGGGTATTGCTTAGGTAGCTCACTCTCCTAATGACCGCGGTATAATTTCGCTACGCATTGGGTGGTGGAGCTGCTTAAGCAACGCATACAGTCCGATCAACTGAAGATTCTGGTTTCGTTCCCAGCCGCCTAACCTTTGCCATTAGCCGAAGGATTCTATTATCAATTTTATTAAAAAAATTTTTTTCCTAGAAATATCAGCTTATATTAAAAGAACTGGTTAGACATTGCCCAACTGCTGGACAATCATTACAACAAGTTCAAACAGCCTTAACTTCAATGTTGGAATTATTAGCTCAAATAAATGCTGATATGGAACAATTACATATACTTGGATATCCTGTAGGGAAAAAATTATTTTTTTTATTGGAAAAAAAATTTTCTGAAATTTTTTAAGGGTGATCTACGCCTTTTAGGCTCTCTCCGCCTTCGAACAGAATGCGATGTTTCTATTTATAAAAGATCAAAGAGTGCAAGTGCTGGAGGTGTAAATGGGGGGAGAAGGAATGGAATTAAAGGGAAACAACAGAGAAGGCATTTGTGAGTGTTTTTTTTGATACAAGAAAAAAATTTTTTAATAAAAATATTTTAAATATTTAAAATTTGGATTGATTAAAAAATAAATTTTCTCTGTTAAGTTTCTGTTAAATTCAATTAGGTGAATTTAACCACCATTTCCCGAAAATGTGTTTTTTAGGAAGTTAGTGGTGTCCTGACTAGAGGTCGGCAAAATCGCACTTCCGGGATCCCGAGTCGGGATTTTTTTCTTAACCGATGCCGGGACTGGATCCCGAGGGATAAATCCCGAAAAAATTCCAGATCCCGAATGATCCCAGTAATTAAAAAAACCCGGGATATCGGGATCCCGGAAAATCCTGTCGGCATCCCGTCCCGCGCCGACCTCTAGTCCTAACCTGTTTTGTTGTGGTTTTTTTTGAGAGGGCAGGGTCCCTTTTGATCCTTTTTGGGGTGGAAAGAAAGGAAAAAGATTCTTCAAAAGAATCCCCGTCTGTCCCCCTCAGTAACAATTATTTTTATTTGATTGTAGCGCTTAGTTTTTTTTGGAAGGTTCTTGCCGGTCCATTAAAATTATTTAAAATTAAATACCGCGATTAAAAAAAAATTTTTTTTCCTTTAATTAAGATTACTTTTCGATGGCGGCATTCTTTTCTGTAAAAAACGTTTACAAACTACAACAACTACTCAACCAGACTGTGAATATTTTGAACATAAATTTTGTATTCCAATAAATTCTCTCGGTTTTGCTGAATGTTCCCGTTTTTCTGATGAAAAATTTGAGATTTGGGATATTAATGAAAGTGGAAATTCTGCGAGTTGTTTTGCTATACATCCATTAGATGAAAAAGTTAGGCCAAAATGGATACATAAACTTTCTAAATTAACTGTCTTAAATCAACAACAACAACAATTAGTTGAAGCTGCAGCTTTGGGAATGCCTGATTCTTCTTTTTATTTACAACAAAGGGAGGAATATATGAATAATAGGTAGTTAGTTATATGGAATCATCTCAGTGTAAATGGTTGATTGGGGGATGAACTGGGGAGACAAATTGAACAAAAATTTCTGTTAGCGAGATAGATTTTTTTAAGAGTATCACGTATGATTCCCGTACGACCCTCTAAGTCCGGTTTCGTATGTACACCGCCTTGGAGTCTGAAAAAATTGTACATTAAAATGAGTTGTGTGAAACTAAAATAAGTGTATCGCTTAGGCATTTTCTCCCAACGGTGACCAACCAACTTTAAAAAAACCACCAACAACCTTTAAAAACATTAAACTGGCTAACGAGAGTTGACTTGTATTAAATAGTTGATTGGGGAATGAGATGGGAGGAGGATGAAATGGGGAAGCAGTCCATGTTGTGGAACCATGATTCCATCCAACATCCCTCGATGAGTTAAGTCAGGATCCGAGTTTCTTAAGTCTAGTTCTGCAGTAAATTCGGGTTATTGTAGTTAGGAGTGTACTTGTTGATAGTAGTAAAAATTCAACTTTTAATTATAGAACAAGGCCTCAATCTTGGACAACTACCAGCTCTTCTGAAGATGGTATAACAACAATAAATCCACAACAAATTTGTAATAAAAGGAATAAAGGGAATAATAATAGTGCAGCACAATCAAGTCGTTCCTCTACTTCTTCCTCTTCTGGTTAATATTTTTTCAAAAAAATATTTCAAAAAAAAATTTTTTTTCTTAAGCAGTTGTCTTTGGGGATACAAGCCCAACAGGAGAAGATTTGAATGAGACTGAAATAACTTTTAGAAGGCATTCAGACTCTTCATCGTCTAGTAATTCTTCTAGAAAGAATGAGCTTTTACCCAGAAGTCAATCACAACCACCAGAATTTTTACAACTTGAAGAAATTAATAATACTAACGGTGGGGGGATGCAAAGAATTGATAGATTATAAATTAAATAAAGAAATATTTAGATATACGTGCTAACTACCTATTTATTTTTCTCTATTTTCTTTGCGTTGTTTTAGATTATATATTACAACTTTCCGGAAGGCATACACAATCTTTCCGGAATTTATATTTTTGTTGGTGATTTTTATATTTAATTTCCGGAAAGTTTTTCCGGAAAATAAAATAAAATTATTTTCCGGATTTTATTTACTTTTTCGGAAAGTTTCCCCATAAAAGTTAGAGAAAACAATTTCCGGAAACTTCTGCAAATTCCGGAAAGTTACATGGGATCAGGAATTATTTTCCGGAAATTTTCCGAAAAATATTAAATAATTTCCGGAAACAAATAAAATCCGGAAAATATTATATTTATCAGAGAAGGAAGATTAAAATCTCCCATAAATTAATTTGCCTATTGTATATTTAACACATATTTTAATTACACAATTTTATAAGTATCGAACTCACAAACTAAAAATTATTATATATTTTTTGTCGTTGTATTTTATTGCTAAATAATTTTATTTAACTAAAATAAAAATAAAGAGATCGATTTTGAATATTTTTTGAAATTTTCCGGATCAAACGGAAATTTACCTCACAAAAAAAATACTATAAAAGCCCAACAAATGAATACCTTTCCCATTCTCCAACTCCAAAAAATCCAAAAACCCCAACAAAAACAATCTTCAAACTTCTACAACAACAACAATGAGTGCTCCACCTCCTGAACCGCCAAAGAAGGACGCTGCACCGCCACCACCTGCTGCTGCTCCGCCGCCGCCAGCTGCTGCTCCACCTGCTGCACCGCCTGCTCCGCCGCCGTCAGATCCGGCTCCACCGCCGCCTCGTGCACCGAGTGAAGTGTCTTCCAAGAAGAAAGGAGGGAAAGGAAAGGCTTCTGCTGCTTCTGGAGGAGGAGGGGGAGGAGGTTCTCTGTCTCAGCCGCCATCGTCTTCTCCAAGTGGTGCTTCCAAGTGGGCAGCTCTTCGGCAAGTTGAAGTTCAAACCTTCAGCGACATTCGTCCAGCGTTGTTGAAATGGCTTGAGGGTCAGGATAAGCTGTTCGGGGCTGCTGAGAAGAATTCGGGACTTGAGCGGGAAAAGGTGAGAGAGAATTTTTTGATTAAGAGCTTTTAATGACCTAATCTTTCCTTTAAATTTTGCAGATTTTCTATGGTATTTGTGGCATTCTCACGCTCTGGTTGATTGCTGGTCCAGGTGCTGGTTTCATCTGCAACTTGATTGGCGTCGCTTATCCTGTCTATGCTTCAATTCTGGCTTTGCGTTCGGGAGGAAAAGGTTTTTGAGAGAAAAACCGTTCAAAACCACCCCAAAACATTTTTCATTTTTTCAGATGATGACACTCAGTGGCTCGTCTATTGGACCACCTACGGGACGCTGTCAATGTTGGATTTCTTCGCCGACCGCATCTGCGCCTACTTTCCTCTGTTTTGGCCTCTTAAAGCAATCTTCCTTCTCTACTTGGCGCTGCCTCAAACGCTTGGAGCCCACAATATCTACGTTAAGTATTTGGATCCGGCGTTTGACAAGCTGGCGAAGTGAGTTTTAGAAAAAAAATTTTTAAATGACATTTGATCCCAAAAATTTTTTTTCCAAAATTTTTTCAATTTTTAGGCGTGCGGCAGCCTTGTAGGAGCGTGGTGGACGTTGAAAGAAATTAGAGAAGAGGGAAGATAAATAAAAGAAAATATATATTTTGTTTTGTAGGTGTATAAATATAAAATTATTGTCCCCTCATTTATTTGTAAAATGTAATAGTCCTCTTATCTATCGAGTGTATGTTAATTGAATGTATATATGTTGTATTGTTGTAAATAAAATGTTTTGAAAAATTGTTCTTGATTTTTTATCTGACATAAGCTTTAGGGTTTCTGAGTTTTAGAAAAAATTTTTTAAATGACATTTGATCCCAAGACTCTTACACTTGGCGGTGAACTGTCCTTTCCGGTCCTTAAAATTCCAAGAATGACATTAGAGTCTAACAGTGTTAGAGAAGCTTAGTTATTAAGGGCAGGGTTTAATAAGCCCTCTAACAAAGTCAAATCTTAATACCATGGGGTCAGGGAAATAGTAGAAAGAGTACGGCGAACCGAGTGGTTGTGCTATCGAGATTCTAGTTTGGCTGTTTTTTTTTAATTTTCTGTTTAGCTTGAGTAAAAAAATTTTCAAAATTTTTCTTCATTTAAAAATCCAACAGATCAAAAACCGAGAGAAATAAAGAAATTTGAGAGGAAAATTCTTGCTTCTCTCGAGGAGTCCCCCTTTTTAGTACTCTGTAAGAGCAAACGGAAGAGAAAAAGGTTATAGTCTCCCAATCAATAAATAAACACATATGTACACATTTTGTCAGTTAAATGTAAAAAGGAGTATTGTCGACCCCTCAAAGCAACAGAAAAATAAAAATAAAAAGACCCCCCCCCCCCCCCCTTCTTTTTGCACACAAATAAATGTTACTAAATCTGTCGCCTTTAAAAAAATTTTTTTCCATTGCTTTAACCAACACGCACACAAAATAATTAGTGCATTGTTTAAAATGAGAATTTACGTGGAGAGAAGAAATTTTATTCTCTCAACAATTTTACTCTTTTTTTGTTTACAATTTTTACCAAAATCGCGCAGCTTTAAAGCTTTTTGGTTAAAAGCCTTTTCCAACTTTTCTTCTCTTCATTTTATTTTTCATTTTTTTCCTCAAAAATTTTCTATTTTTCCCTTCATAAAAGTTAAGACTCAAATGGCACTGACGAAAAATTCTTATTTTTAAGGCCGTTTTGTCGCCAAAAGTTTATCGCATATTTTGGATACTTGAAGGGTTTCGAAAGCCAATTCCGAACCAGTTTTTGCGGGCATACATATTTATGTGGGCTCATAATGGTCAGATATAAAAAAGGAGTGGAAACTATCCTCAATAAAACCAATATTTCCTCCAAGCAATCAGCTTGTTTTAATCACTCGCGACAAAACGACCGTTACCAAAAAACAAATAAAATTTCCTTTACTTTTAATTTAAAATTTAATTTCAATTTTTAATTGTCACAACCCAAAAAAGCCCATTTTATTGTCTCGATTTATATTTTCCTTTTATTTTAAAAGCAAAAGAAGGGAGAAGAAAGGAAAGAAAAGCTTGTCTTTAAAACCAAAATTTTTTTATTGAGGATAGTTTTCACTATTTTTATAAATGGAAGCATTCCGGCAATAAAGAGAAAACACATTTATTTTGCTTCTTTTCTCTTGTGCAACAGAAAAGAGAGTAGAAAACGGACAAAACAAAAATATTTTTAAAAGGGGAGAGCCCTTCTTCTTCCATTTTTCTCTTTCATCTTCTGTTCTGTCATTCATTTATAAAATATCTCAGTCCAGTCGGAAGGACGGACATTTTGTCTCGCCCAGAGGGCAATAGTAAAAAGGAAAAGCTTTTTGTGTAAAAGGCTTCTGAAAGGCAAATGACGGCACAGCTGGACAATCCTTCCCCTCTTTCTAAAACATTCTTTTTTGGCCATTATAATCGATTCCCTATTTAAGAGAGAATCTCTATATTTTTTCTGTTCCGGCTTCTTATTTATTGCAAAAATATTTTTTTCCTTCTTCCAATAAAAAGCTTTAACTAAAACAACGAGAATATTTCTTGCAATTGGGACATTTTTTGTGACCAAATATGGGTAGGTTAATTAGGGTAAATAAAAACAATTAATGAAAAAATATTTAAAAAATATTGAAAATTAGAAAATAAATTTAAATGATTGAAACACATCCAAGAAACAAATTTTTGAGAATTTATTTAAGTTAGATCCTTCAGTCGCTAATTGCTTAGGAGGGTAGAAGCATAATTTTATTGTATTTAGTTAATTTTTAATTAGTTATTAATTAACAGTAGTTGTGGCTCAGTGGTTGTGTGTTAGTCTCGAAGGAGAGATAGGTCTGGGGTTCGAATCCTCCTATTTTTAAATAATTTAATAAAGCTTCATATTAGTTCATTTTTATTTCAAATAATTTTTTCTAGGCAAAAAATGTCAAATTTGCAAAAAGAAATGCTCTGGAGACATTGTTCGTGCTGACGGAGAGAAATATTTTCATATAAATTGTTTCGCGTGCAAAAGTTTGCTTTTTAAATTTTTTAACAGTAAAGTTTCAAAAAATTCTTTTTAAGCTTGTGGTCGTTCTCTTTCTGAGGCGGGGTTTTATGTTAACCCGGATGGCTCTTATGTATGTCCAGAGCATGTCCAACAACCGCAAAGGCCACCATCCGCCGACAACGCCCAGCAAACACCAAAAAAGTCAAAGAAAGGTTTGGGGCTATTCAAAAGAGGGTCTTCTAGAGATTCAAAAGACTATTCTCGGCCACTCAGCGTAGATTCTAATATAGCAACACTTTCAAGAAATTCAATGATTGCTACATCACAAGGATCTCCTGTTGCTGCTGCAAGTTTGTTTTTTCTTTAATTTTGACTCTGGGAAGTTTCCTGGAGTTTGGGATTTTTCTTACAATTAATAATTCCAATAGGTGAAATTCTAAGGAGAGGGCCTGTAGGACAGCTTTTTAGCTTTATTTTTAACTACAAACGTGTTTTGACTTATTGAGAGAATACCTATTTTCTATTTGCAGGATTTTTTTACGGATATGAGTGTAAATTAAAATTTCCGAATACTTTTTCCAACCCCTTTTCAACAACTTTTTCCATTGTGACATGATTATTCTTGAGAATGGAGGGAACGGCTTTCCATTTTTAGAAATTTTTTTCATTTCCTTTGGGATTTACTGATTATCTATTTTTGTTTCTTTTTCAAGCCTGTGCCGGTTGTGGAGACCACCTTCAATCGGGCCAAATACTTTTGGCAATGGGGCATAGTTGGCATGTTTGGTGTTTTAAATGTGCAGAATGCGCGGCTGTGCTCCAAGGGGAATATATGGCTTATGGTGGAAGGCCTTTGTGTTTGAGGGATTATGACAGAATAGCGTTTGTTTTTTCTTATACTTTTTTAGTTGGGATTTTATTGAGGATTTAAAATAAATTTTTTTGCTTGACGGTTGAGACTAGTACCGAAAATTTTTGTTTGATAGGCTCCAACTAGGGTTAGGACATTCAGACTTTTTTTGGCCCCGGATATCCGTAACTGTGTCACCCTAGTTCTGACGTTGTTTTCATGTTTTTTCTTTTACTTGGAACTCTATTGGAATGAAGGCTAATATCCAAAACAGATTTTGAGAGGTATAAGATAACCCAAAAAATTCAACTCAGAACCAAACGGCAGAAATTTTATGAAATTAGTGACAAAAATTTTTTGAGCGAGTTCAAATGTCATGATTTTTAATAATTTTAATTTCTTAAATTTTTCTAGAGGTGTAAAATGCTGTGAATGTGATCGTTTTATTGCTGGAAAAGTTTTGGAGGTTTTTTTCTTTAAAAATTATTTTAAAAAATGCTTTTTAATATAAAGGCCGGTGGTTATAAATTTCACCCGACCTGTGCTAGATGTTCACGTTGTCAGCTTCCATTTGAAGAAGGTGCAGAAATATATATGCAAGGAAATGAAATTTGGCATCCAAATTGTGAACATTACTTAACTACTGAAAATATTGCGGTAAATATTTTTTGAAATTTTCTGAGAAAAATTTCTGAAATTTTTGACAATTTTGAAAAATTTTATGAAAAAAATTTTTTTTTCGTAATTTTTAATGTTTTTTTACAAAATTTTTAGGTCTCAAAATCGCCATCAAAGGGTACTAAATTCCAACCACATTTTGGTCAGCATTTGACTTATATGTAAGAAATTAATAAAAATCTCGTAAAATTTTTTGTTAAATATATGTGTCGGATCTTTTGTCAACTCTATTCCTTTAAAATTTTTTACAAAACTAAATTGACGAATTACTAAATTCATTATCTATTCTATTTTCCAAATTAAAAAAAAATCAGATTTTTTGATTTCAAGAATGTCCGTAATTTAACATTCTATGATTTGCGGACAAAATTTGCGGACTTTTTAGAAATTAAAAAAAATTTTTAATTTTTGAAGTAAGGAGAACAATCAAAAATGATTAAATATTTTTAGGTATATGTTACCAGAAGCTGAGCAAACTTATTTAAAACATCCCATAGCTCCAAATCCTCCACAACCAACACAATTCCACACTCCACATGGACCGGTAATAAAAATAAGAAAATCGCGTTATTCGATGCTCAAAACTGGAATGCAAAGACTAAGTTGGTTTTTTAAGAAAATTTTTAAAAATTTCAAAAAAATTTTTTAAAGCTGAGGATTTGGAAAGAACACGTCCCCGTTCACGTTCCTCTTCTGTAGATAATGAAGAACCTATAGAATTGGCACATTATCCAGGAGCTAAAGTGCCCGATCCTGATCATGTACCGCCTATAGATGTTTGTTTTTATTTTGAATTTTAAAAGAATTTTTTGGGAGTCTCATACCTTTTTTGGGGTTTCCCCTTTTGGTCCATCTCCACAATTTTGACATAAGATTTTAAAAGATTTGAAACTCTGAGAAATCATAGAATTATAAATTTTTCTTTTTCATGGAATTTTTTCAAGCTGTGAATGGCCATAATTCGGCACTAATTCATTTTTCAAGAAAAAATTCCCAATGTCATTTTGGCTTATATTGACTGGGAAATGGTTTTGTTTTAGGAATTAAGACAGTTGGGTTCGAGTCCTATCTAGGAAAATTAATGTGTGATGCTGGTCTAATATCATTTACATTTTTGGGTTCGAAAGGTTTCAAAAATTTCAAAAAAATTTTTTTACCATTTTGAAATTCTTATAAAATTTTTTCCAACAATTTAAAGAGAGAAGATTTCCCAGCACCTCCCTACCCTTATGCTGTAGAAGAATTAAAGAGGCGTTTGTCCTCCTCTTCAATAGAAAATGATGAAGACGAAGAAGAAGAATTGTTAAATGCTGAAGGAAAAATTTTAAGACAAGAAGAAAGAGTACAAAAACACGTTAAAGCTTTAGACACAATAGACAAAGACTCTTCTATAGCTTACGTAATTAAACAAAATTTGGTTGAACAAACAGAAAGAAAACAGAGAGGAGGAATTGAACAACAAAGATTACATTGGGACCCGAGAAATGCGAGTAGAACACCTTCAGCGAAGAAAATGCCCCATTTAAAATTTAGATATGATACGCCTATTAATGCTTGTAAGGATTTTTTTGATGAGAAAATCAGAATTTTTATTAAAAATAAGAATTCTGATAAATAGAAAATCAGAATTAAAATAGAAAATCAGAATTTCTGATAGGTAATTGAGAAATCAGAATTTCTGATTAATTATAAAATCAGAATTTTGGTCTATTCAAAAGGAGTAAGAATAAAAAAAACCAGAAATTTTAATAGATAATAATTCTGATTTGTAATTGGAAAATCAGAATTTTAGTATCTGAGGCAGAATTCCAGCCTATTAAAAAATCAGAATTTTTACAAAATCAGAATTCTTGTATAACAAAAAAAAATCAGAAAATTAAATACTAAATTCTGATTAATTTAGAAAAATCAGAATTTTCGTTTAATAAATCAGAACTTCAATTCCTTTTTCAGCCCCATCAAGGCATTTAAATCGTCCAAAGCCTTGGATTTTTTGGAAAAATGGTAGCGGGGAGGAACGTGCTGCAACAACAGCAATTCCAAGCTTTCATTTACCACAAAGCAGGATGTGTACAATGGATGGAAGTGGTAGGGCTGTAACAATGCCTGACGGCTATGGATATTATGCTGGTGGTGGAGGAGGAGCTGATACAACAATTAGCACACATTATTCTGACCGTGAGAAGAAATTTTCTAAAGATATTAAAACTAGAGATAAGACTCTTTAGAGATCAATTCAGATCGAATTCCTAATTCTTTCGAGAAATTTTTAGTATGATCTCCTCTTTGGGTCGTTCTCTAATTGAAACGTTGATTATGATAATGGGACGTACTAATATCAACCTTATATCGACAATCATTGGGTAGCCCTCTTAAGAGATGTCTTCTTAAAAATAACATCGGTTATATCATCTTGGCAGATCCTGGGAAATCCTCGGATATCCTAACCGAAAATTTTCGGTCCATACTTTTATCTCCAATCAATCTTGAGCATCCCATTTAGTTGCTTCGTTTATTACTTACTAAACAAAATTTTTAAAATTCGCCTTTCATAGATTCTCTCGATATGTCAGCTGCAGTAGGTGGTGCTACGGCCAGTCCCGCTTATCTACGCAGTTCATTGCCGGATATGTCAAAGCCAGTAAAAATTTACCCATTAGAGCATTTACAAACTACAAATAAACAATTGCCTGAAGACGTGAGGAAAAATATTTTTTTCGAATTTTTCTGAAAGCTTTTTAGGTGGATCGCCAACATTTGGAACGCCATTTGGGTAGGGATGAATTTGATAAATGTTTTGGTATGACACCAATAGAGTTTTACAAATTACCAGAATGGAAACGTATAAACCTTAAAAGAAAGCACAAGCTTTTTTGAAAAGAAAGAAAAATTATGATTTTCTAAAAGTTCTGATTTTTTCGGCGCATTTTTCTGGTCTTTTTCCTGAGCCAAAATTTTTAATAGAAATCCAAAAAATATTTAACAATATATTTGAGTCTCTATCTCTTTCCAAATTTTTTTAATTTTTAAAACCCCTCCCCCCCCCTCCCCCCCCCCCCCCCCACCTTATCACGACATATTTAATTTATTCTTCACTCTAATTTATTAAGTTTTCCCAGGCGTGTTCTTCTCCCTGGTTTTCATCCTAGACGTATCCCCCCACACTTTCTGATTTATCCTCTGCTAATATCCCATCATAGCAATCCCATGGATAGAGATTCCAAATGTATTTTAATCTAAACTAATAATTAAAATTAATTTTTTAATATTTTCCCCGTTCATTTTTCTTTTTTCCAAACGGGGAGTCTAACAAAATCACCGTCCAATCATATTTTTATATAGCTTTGTTTGCCCAAAATCAAAAATATAGTGGAACTTTTATCGAGATAATTTTCGGTCCCTCATAGGAAGGAGGGCGCTGCCCAAATCGTTAAAAAACCAATCGAAATCCGCAAAATTTTTTGCGGAATCCGCATTTTTAAATTTGGCCCTTTTTAACTCTTTTAGCCCTTTTTAGCTTTAAGAAAATTTTAAAGTTGAGAGGTTCCACTATTTAAGAAATTTATTTTTGCTTGAGGGTTTTTAATTTGCAATTTTTCCTTATTTTGATTATTTTGTTTTTTGCTTTTTTCCAATAAAAAGACTGCGACAACTAATTTTTATTTGCAAGTTAAAAAGTTGATATATTTAAAAAGGTAACTAAAGAACTAAAAAATACTGACAAAAAAAAGAAATTGGTTATAATATCCTGAATTGGGGCAATTAAAAGTTTATCTAAGAATTATTTAAAAAAGAACTTTTCAATTCTGTTAATTTTATCAGAAAAAGATTTATTTGAAAATAACAAAAATTGAGTTCTATAGGGATGACCCTGCCATATTTTAAAAAGTATCCCCTCAATTCTATAACCTTAAAATCACAAAAATTTGTTAGAGAACAAAGAAGTTTTTTATATCAAGGTTAGACAGAATTGAAAAGTTGAAAAAAAATTTTTTTATCACAAAATTCACCTAATTTTCTAATCAAAATCATATATTTTTAAGTAATTATTAACTAAACTATATCTAAATGAAAATTTTATGTGGCAAGAGAAGGAGGTAATTAAAAGGGTTGCGTGAAGAAATTCTTTGTGGTTATTTATTCAATTTTTGAATTTAATTTTTTTCTGGGCTACTAAAAAAATTTCTTTTAAAATTCGTTTCAATCCAAAGCAACCCTCTCAATCAATTAAGAGACTTTGACTAAATATATTTATTATTGCTATAAACTAATTTTAAACTAAAAAAAATAAATTTTTTAGAACCGAGCTGATTATTATAATAAAAATGTCTTTTATTTCCTATTCTAAAAATAAACCCAATTTTTAATTTGAAGAAAGTGAAAAAAGAAGCAAAACAGGCTGAAAAGTTAAAAAAAATTAATAATTTTTTAAAAAGAATTTCCCCTTCCCTTACTTTATGATCTCCAATACAATCATCCATTGCAAATGAACGATAAAATTTGTTGCAATTTAAAGAATCCTTGTTTAAATGATTTAAAAGATTACAAGCATTATTATTAAATAATATTCTGTCACACCAGGCGGGGGCTCTGAAAATTTTTTTTTTAATTTTGGAGAGGATTTTGAAAATAAATTTTTGTTGAGACCTTTTTTTAAAAAAAAAGAAAATGTCTTATAAGGCTCAAAAAACTCAAACACAAGACAGACCTCTTCCTTTTCTTAACAAAAATGCTTGGGTTTATTTTTGTCTTGTGATTCAAGGATGCCACAGGTTGAATAAAAATCGTGAAAGATTTCGGATCAGATTTTTTTAAATTTTCCTTCCGATCAGGTTTCGTTTTGAAAAAATTTGTGGTTCAAGTAATCCTCCTTTAAAACCCTTTTAGTGTCTAATTTTCACTAGTATAATAAGAGAAAAAAAATTTTCCAAAACAAAATTTTAACCTAGTTTTCATTAAAGTATTATGATTTCCCGGCTCCTCACTCCATGGATATGTCGGTGGAAATTGTAAAAATAATTCTTTTAATGGAAATTCATTTAATTCACAATCATCCTTTTTTAAAAATAAAAAATAGAAATTATTTTAAAAAATAAAAAAGAAAACCTCTCTATAAACTTTCCATTCACTCAAAAGCCATTTTTCATCAAAATATTCAAAGCGTTTTCTACCAACACGTAATACCCAACTTAAAATATTAAGAAATTAAAATTAAAAACTTGGGTCCATAATTAGCAAATTTTAAAAATTGTCCGCAAATTTCGAAAAATTGTCCGCAAGTTATAGAAAAATTCCTGGGAATCGAAAATTGAATAAAACAGAAGACACAATCATTTTGTGAGAAGGACCAGTCGAAAGAACAAATAATAATTTTAATTAATTAATAATGACTCCCAAAAAATCAAAGCCTTTGTCTCCGTAAAAAATTTCCTGAAGTCAGGTTAACAGAAAGAAACTTAAAAATACTCTTACTTATTTTTTGGAACAATTCTGTTTTATTCCTGAATAAGTTCTAAATTAAAATCTCGTCCGCAAAATTCTAATCGAAAACCTAAATCCGCAAGTTCGTGTCCGCAAATTTTAAAAATCCGGAGCAACCACTTCTGCATATTCTAAGCCTCTTTCCCCATAAAAATAAACACAAAAACAAACCTAACATTTCCTCTTTGCCCATCAAAAGGACTTAAATACGACCTCATTAAAGGTTTGTAATATTCTATAATTGAATTTCTTCTTCTCGTAGACGTGTTTAAACAGAAATTTGTTTCATTCAATTCCTCATCCATATCATCACAAGAAGTTCTCAATTCATCAGTTTCTGAACTACTGGCTGAAGGATCTGTTGAGGAGGACAAAAATTGATTTTTTGAATTTGTTGATTGTTCTAATAAAGAAATTTCTTCTTCGTCTAAAGTTGATAAATCTGAAGTGGAAGTTGTTGAACTTCTTGAATTTGTTTGTTGTTCAACAATTGGTGGACAGAGCAAAATTTGGCGGTCGTTTGTTTGTCTTGTTAATTTCTAAAATTTGAAAGTTTTGATTTTTAAAGAAAATCCGCAAGTTTTGTCCGCAAATAGGTTGCGGACAAACTTGCGGATTTAAGCATTTATAAATTCCTGTCCAGCCTTTTTAAAGTAAAATAAAATTTCTAAAAAACCTTCACAAACGAAGCAAAATCCAATCTAAAATTAAAATCGCCAAAAACAAATAAATTGCTAGCTCCTTCAATTGTACCTCCATTAAATTTTTCAAATTTTTGGAGAACATAATTAAAAGCATTTTTTCTGTTATTGCTGTAGAGGGTTGGATTCTAAAATAAAAATTAGAATTATTAAAGAATAGGATAGAAAATAATTCTAAAGAGAATTAGTTATATTCATTGATTATTTTCGAGATGTTTAAAAAAGAAAAAATAGATAAAAAAAAAAAGCTCTAAAGGTTAACCAAAATATAGGAAATAATTTGTTAAACAAAAAGTTTTTGTCCGCAAAATTTTTGCGGACAATACCAAGGGCGTAGCCAGGGGGCTCCAAAATTCAAAAAATATTCGTCTGCGGCGCTGAAATAATAAAAATGTGGTTCACAAAATTTACGTTAGGAATACCAAAGTAAAAGCCACAATTTTGGCGCATACCGCATTTTGCCCCCCGAAATCGACCCCCTGGCTACGCCATTGCACAAAACTAATTCTAATATAGGCTGGGCCGCACGAAAAATTTTTTTGATTACCTTTAGGAAAGAAAAGAAAGTCTTTCTTATTACACTATCCTTAGAGCTAGGAAATAAGGAAATGTTTCTGCAGCTCTGCTAAGAGCTCCAAAACTCAAAAAATTTCCTATAAAAATTACCCCAAAAAAATAAAAAAAACCTCCAAAAGATTCAAATTTGATTCATCATGAAATAAATGAATATTAATCAAATCAAAAATTTTTTCATCAAATTTCCATCTAGTATGTAAAAATCCTTTTCTGCCAAACCGAAAAGACGGCCAAAAATCTCTAGAAAATTTTTCTTTTCTGACAAATCCAGAACGATTTAATCCAGAAGTTAAAATTAATTGAGAATATTTTGAGTCCGAAATTGGAATAAATTTGCGCTGTTTGAAATTGAATTGTTGGACAAGTTTAACAGCAGATTCGTGAATGAAGAAAAGAGAAGAGAGAGCCTGAAAATTAAAAAAATGGGTTAGGATAAAGGAAGTTGAGGTTTTGAGGAATTGTAGCAATGCTTTGCAGACAATACTGAATTTTTTGCGGACTTAAGGTAATCTGCGGACAATTCAGATTTTGCGGAGAAAAATACCCTTTTGTGGGCAAATAATTGCCTGCGGCGCTGAAAGGATAAAAATATAGGTTCAGAAAAATTAGTCTTGAACGCCGCCCTTAATTAAAGGCAAAATTCAACTATGTAAATAATTTGTCCACGAACAACCAGTCCGCAAAAAGCAGAAAAAGGGAAAAAGTTAACTCTGAAATTTAATTTAACTAGCGAAAAGAATCATGCCTAATAACATCTAGATTTCTCAAGCCTGTCCTTAAAAATTCACAGGGACGGGAAAGATTCAAAGTCCACACCTCCCTAGTGATTTAAAGAGTTTTTAAGTAAAATTGTCGATAATTTGACACCTTTCCCATCTCTAACATAATTTCACTCTGATTGTCGCCGGCATAAAATTGACCAAAAAGGATCTATGGCGACCCAGTTATGCCTCTTTTAGAACTATTTTACAATTTTTAAAAAGCAAACCGTAAATTCCTCAATAAGTTCACATTGAATATCAAGAAAACACCTCGAAATAACATAACCTTCAGAAGCCAATCGTTTTTGTAATTCATCAACAAGTACCGGCATTTCTTTAGCATTCAATTTGTAATTCTTCCCCCCACTCTCTTGAAGGTGTAAAGCAACAAAGGAAGGACAATTCAAAATTATTTCTTTTGTTATTTGACTTAGCCAATATTTGCGGCATCCTCCTTTCTAAAAAAGAATTTTTTCTAAATTAATTTTAAAAAAGACTCTTACATTTTCAAAAAGTGAACCAACATTTGAAGTAAGAAATAAAATTCTGTGTTGAATCATTTAAACAATTTGTTAAATTTTAGAAGGATGCCGAAAGGCTTTTTTAATTAAGGGAAATTTTGGCAAGTATCATGTGACTCTAATTGGTTGGGATTAAATGTCATTTTTAATTTTTTGGCATTCTGTATTTTAGAAAAAATTTAAATTTAAGGGGTTTAAGAAACTGGGGCTGCACTCGGATTCGTCCCAAGCGGATTCGGCCCACTCGGATTCGGCCCACTCGGATTCGTCCCCCTGAACAAAAAGCGCGGATTCGTCCCATTGTACAAAAAGCGCGGATTCGTCCCACTCGGTTTCGTCCCCCTGAACAAAAAGTGCGGATTTGTCCCAATATGTTAATAATCAATCTTTTGTGCTTTTTCCCGCTATGTTTATCTTTTTCTTTATATCTTTAGAGATTAAATGATTAAAGCTAATTTAAAATTTATCAAGAATTTAAATCGACCTATTTTTTGCTTGGCTTATCTTTCTAGGTTTTATTTATTTTTTCGTTTTTATTTTTTTTTCATCCAAAGGAAACATGTTTGGCAATTCAATATGGCGAACACCTGCTGAGGTTCTTGAATTGGCAGCACTATCGACAGCAAGAAAACTTGAATAACCCTAAGGTTTTTAAATTTTTTATTTTTAAAATTTGTCTGTTAGTTCGACTTTTAGTGGCGGAACGCTTTCTTACGTCTTTTTGATTCATCGAAGCTGTTGTTGTTTTCAACTACAAAAACCAAACCCAAACGGCCCTCATTAGGACCATAATTATAATAAGTGAAACGAGACTATGACATTTTAAAACTTGATAAAAATTTTTTGTTTAAGAAATTTTTTTGTTTTGTAAATTTTTAAATTTCTATGGATGTTTCGATAAGATATTTTTAATATCTGAAGAACTTAGGTATGTGCAGGTATGATTTCCACATTTTTAATTTTTAGTTCGACAAAGTGAGTATTTTTACTCTGTTGGACATTTTGAGATGGGACAAATCCGAGTGGGACGAATCCGCGCTTTCTGTACATTGGGACGAATCCGCGCTTTTTGTACATTGGGACGAATCCGCACTTTTTGTTCAAGGGGACGAATCCGAGTGGGACGAATCCGAAGTGCGCCGAAACTGGATTTTCTGACGTACTGTAGCTACCGAATTGAGGTTTTTTAAGGTCGAAATATGTTGTGTTTGAAGTAACGTATCGACTTAAATAATTCATATGTTTGTTCAGATAATGGTCTTCAGATCATAGTTCAATCATTTAATTTTTTCTAACCTATTTAAATTATTCTAGAAGTAACTTTAAATGAAATTTAGGACAAATGGAGATTAAAGATGTATTCTCGGCGTTGCTCCCTAATATGATTCATACAACTTGTTTATGTCTTGGGCTTAACCGTGTAGGAGAGAGGAAGATTTAGAGGAAATAAAATGGATATTGATAATTTGGGGATTAGGAGGATATCAAGGAATTTTGAAAGGAAAGAGAGATTTGACCAACATAGAAATATAATTTTTGTGATTCTTAGTTCAAGGCATATCCGAATACAAAACAATTATTTACATGTTTTGTGTGTCCCTGTGTATAACCTTAAAATCCAATCCTTAGTGAAATTAAAATAAATTTTTTAAATTATTTCCTTTAATTGTTGATTTTTGTCAAAAATTTTTTCTATTTAAATTTTTCTGTTTACTTTTTTAAAAGTTCTTCACGGTATTATGTTTTTTTACAAAAGAATTTTAAATCTTTAAAGTTTTATCGAAATAAAGCTTCTCGAAGGTGTAAGTGAATATTTTTACAAAATATGTAGAATGCAAAAAAAAATAGAACAAAAAAGAAGTTGAATTTATTTCATTGAAATGCTCCAAACTGGATGTGTTGTGCTGTTCCAAACAATTGGTTGCCGGCGGATTGTTGTGTTGATAAGTTGCAGCTATATGCAGGTTTAGCATGACCAAAAAGGCGATTGTCTGATATATTCCTACGATGTTCACAATTCGGGCACTCATAAGGATTAACGACTTTCTTCTTTTCAGTTTGTTTTTCTTCGTTTAAAGCTAAAGACTCGAGTAATTGAATAGTAAGATCATTATTAAGAGATTTAAATTCTTTCCATTCTTTACTGACCAGGAAGCTTTGTTTATTAGCAAAAAGGAAATTAACACATGCCTGTTGAAATTAGTTTAAATATTTAAAATGTTTATACTAAACTTAGGCTATCTTTAGCTTCCGCAGAATTCCGCTTTTTTGGACCGCCTCCGCTTTTAAAATTTTTGATATCTTATAAGGTCAGTGTAGTATATAAAGTTGGCGGTTCATAGGAAATCTCAGGATTTTATCCGGAACCGATATCCGGACTGAAGATTTCAGATGTCCTGACTTTTCTCGAACTGGATATCCGAAACCGACAATCCTAATAGTGACTATCAACTTAGTAAACTTATTAATAAAAATCTAAAATCTTTCTATTTTTTTAAAAAATTGCTTTAATCAAAAGATAAAAAATCATGAAAGTTGTGATGGATTTAAACATTACAAATTTATAACTTAATTTATAGGTTTTAGTGTTTAAGCTTTTTCAGAAAAATTATTGGAAATGGAAACGATAAGAGTAGCAAATATATTTACTTCTTTCAATGGAAATGAAGGCTGGCTCATAGGTTAGAAAAGTAGTATGAACAACTATCAAGATTGAAGTACAATATAAAGATATTAAAAGGCTGATACATAAATTTGAATATGAATTGAGTGGTGTTCGGAAAATAGATTTTTTCGGTATCGATGAGTACCGAAATTCCAAAACCCCGCTGATGCGGTTCCAAAAGGTAGTACCGGTCCGGTACTAGAGTCAGTACCGCGGTAATACCCAATCGTTCCGAACACACACACAAACATGGTAGTTAGAGTCATTTTCCTTTATCTTGTTTTATCTTTAGGCATTTGTTTTCCTCATTCATTTTCTTCGTTTGGAAAAAGAAAAGGAAACCGACTTTAACTACCATGTTTTGCGAAGCACTAATATTGATAAGGTGAATTAGGTAGGTGAATAACTAGGAGAAGCTTGATTATAAGAAGGTGAAAGAGGTGTATAACTAGGAGAAGGTTGATTCCAAGAAGGTGAACGAAGATAAGAAAAACGAGGAGAAGGATGATGATAATAAGGTGAATAACGCGATGAATTCCTACGTTGTTCACAATTCGAGCATATCTTTTCCTCTTCAATTTGTTTTTCTTCGTTTAAAGCTGATTCGAGTAGACGAAAAGCAAAATTTTTATTACTAGATTTAAATCTTCTCCATTCTTTACTGACCAGGACGCTTTGTTTATTAGCAGAAAGGAAATTGACGCAGGCCTGTTGAAATTGGTTTAAATATTTAAAATGTTTATATCCACCAAGATTTTCATGATTTTTAACTCTTTTTAAAGTAATTGTACATAGTAATTCGCAAACTTGTCCGTAAATTTTAAAGTATCCGCAACTGTACATATTTTAAAAATAAATCAAATAATCTACCTTTTTGAGTTTTGAAAGATGATATAACTCAGCAAAAAGGCAACGATTTCTAAAGTTTTCAGCAGCTAAAATTAAAAGAAAATTATGATGAAAGACATATTAGAAAGTTACATATCTCGGTACTTTATGTATATCCCCCCGCCATCTATTTGAGTCTAACACCCAACTGAAACTTTGACTGGCCATAATCCGGCCCAAAGTCGTTTTGAAAAAAATCTGATATTACTTCGCAATAGGAAGTTGATGATACTCTATCGAATGGTACCAAAAAATACATCGAATTCGCACTCACAGTAAACGATGTTCCCTTGTCAGATCAATTTTCCGTTTATTTCCCATCATTTATTTTCCTCAGCATAGTAGATTGATTTTTGCAACGAAAAAGATCAACATTTATATATAAAAAAGGAAATTTGACCATTCCGAGGCAGAAAAGAATAAAGAAAAAAATTATGACTCAAATAGGGAGGGGGATATTAATAAAGAACCATTATTTTTACCAATATTTGCAGACATATAATTTTCACAAACATCCATTAATCGTTTTACTTGGTATTTATGTGCAATGGCAAATAAATCTTCGGAATGTTTTTTAATTGTTTCTTTAAAAAATTTTTTAGTCATTAAAAATTATTTTTTAAAAATACTTTCGTCAATTTCTCCACTATAAAAATATTCCAGCATTGCTTTAAAACATTCTGGAGAAGTATCAACAATTTTGACTTTACCCTTAAAATTTTTAACTTTTAAAAAATATATGAGACATATCAAAGATCGATATTTTTGAAAAGCCTGGAACTGTTCCCAGGTTTGATTTATTGACCTGGGTCGGATCCTGGGTCTGTAGGCCAGGAAAAACCCAGGCCAAGGAAAAACCCATGAAGGTCAAAAAATGCCTGGATCTGGACTCTGGGTACAGGAAAAATCCAGGCCTTGGTCCAGGCCCAGCTCGATCTCTACAAGACATATCAGAGATGGACACAGTTCGAGCAGCCCTTTCGAATAAGCTATTATTTGTATATTCAAAATTTTGACTCTCCTAAAATGAGCTTGGCCCTCTCTGTGGTTTTTTAGATTTTCATGGATTATATAACGTATTTCCCCTGCGGGCTGTTTTTCAATCATCCTTCAAGGGGAGATATCATTAAAGAGGTGGCTCTACTCGGTTCGAAGAGTGGAATCGGTTGGTATATATTTCTAATCCTGCTTCTTGCTCCCACGTACAGCCAAATTCCCCATTATTTAAAAATCAAGTCATAATTAAGATTACATTTTGTGCTTCAGTCATTCCCATTTGTTCAAACATTCTTCGAAATACAACACTGCTTTTTGCCAAAATAAATTTATGAGTATTTATTGTCTCGTCTCCAATCTAAAATTTTATTTTGTAGAATTTTAGAAATTAATTTGTAGTCGGAAATCGATTGGATTTTTGGCAAAAATTAATGGAAAAATTAGAATGGGGACTTGTGTAAAGGATAAGTAGGTAGAGGTGGGAGAGCAAAGAAGAAGAAATTATTGAACGAGATAATAAACAATGTGAAGGTCAATTTGAAGTAATGAACTAGTGTTAGGCACGTACTAACGTCAGTACCGGACCGGTACTTTTTCGGTACTAACGGTACCGTACCGGTCAGATTTTGGGATTTTCGGTACTCGTCCGGTACCGGAAAAATCCATTTGCCTAACACTATAATGAACTTCCAAAAAATAAGTACGGATCGGAGCCTTACATTATACAAACATTCAAAAATTAACTTACCTCAACAACACAATCAGTAAGTATTCCCTCTTTAAACATATTTAAAGATTGTTGTGAAGAACTTTCAGGTGAACTATCAACAACCTCATTTTCGCATTTCATACCATAAGGAACAAATTCAACTTCACAATAAAGCAACAAAAAATCTAAAAATAAAATAAAAAATTTGACGAAAAAAAAAATTTGAATCTAAAAATAACCTAAATTTAAATTAACTTCCGTTGAGTCATTCCCCAAAACAGAATCTTTTCCATCCTTATCATTAGACTTGCCAGTCGTTTCTGGTTTGAAAACTTGATATTTATCTGATTCTGTTCCGAATTTAAAAATAGATGTAGTGCTTCTAAAATCCAAATTTTTTAAATAAAAAAATTTTTTGGACATACGGACAAAAATAAATTTTATTTCCATCAGAATCCAATGTATAAATATTAAATTGAGCTTTCAAAACTCTACTGTCTTGTAGTCCTAATTGAGTTAGAGAAACATAGAAGCCGGCTGAAATTTCATTTCGATACGATTAAAAGTATTAAAAATTCACGAAAACTAGGTTGACAAGTATTTGGGTAAACACGCAATTGCCATATGACAGAAGGATATTTTGGATGGAAGAATTGCTTGCCTAAAATTTTATTAAAAAATTGTGGCGCAAAATTTGCGAACTCGAATTTTGCGGAAAAAAGTTGCGGATCAGAAATTTAATTCAAGCGTCTGTCCGCAAAATTCAAATCCGCAAAATTTGAGTCCGCAAGTTCGGAGCGCCTTAAAAATTATTAATTAAATTAAAACAAACTCGACAAAAAATGATTAGCTAGCAAAAAATGTCCGTGTTTATCTAAATCACATAATTTCCATTTAACTTTACAAGTAATTGATTCAAACTAAAAGTAATTATTTATTTAATATCAAAATCAATTTAGAAACCGTTAATACATCAGAAATCATTTTTATAAATTATCTAAAATAAAAAACTTTTTTATTACCGATGTCTTTTATTTAAATTGAAGGTCTTTAGAGCTTTTTTTAAAGATTAATCATTTTTACTAAAACTCCATAACCCTGCATAATTCATCCAGAGTTACATAATTTACATTAGACAAATTAAGAAAATAAACATTCAGTATAGCCGATTCAGTCTACGGCCAAAAGGGTACGTTTCAGAATAAAAAAATATTTTTATCAAAATAGCAAACGAAAGAAATAGAGCGAAAAAAAAAGTTTTAATTATTTCATTGCCACTGGAAACCTTTTTGTTGAGGTAAGTGGGTGTGCTTGTGTTCGGTTTTGCTGCAAGGATGAGGATGTGCTTGTTGTTGGGTTCGGCTGTGCGGTAGAGGACAAGCAATACCCCAAGAAGGGTGATAAGGATGATTCCTACGTCGTTCACAATCAGAGCAAACATAAGTATTAACAACTTTTTCCTCTTCAATTTGTTTTTCTTCGTTTAAAGCTGACGATTCGAGTAAATGAATAGCAAAATCTTTATTAAGAGATTTAAATTCTTTCCATTCTTTACTGACTAAGAAGCTTTGTTTATTAGTAGAAAGAAAATTGACACATGCCTGAAAAATTAGTTGAAATAATTATAGTAGTTGAAAAAATGTTTTATATTAGGCATAGGTTAAAGAAATTTGAAAAAATTTAAAAAAATGTTAAAGAAATTTGAGAAAAATTTTATAAATTTAGGTCTCGCCTAAGTGCCACTTTTTTGTTCTCGCGCCAAAACGGCCCCAACCCCTTTTTAAATCTCTTGATTTTTTATAAAGTCAGTGACATATATAAAGTTGGTGGTTCATAGGAAATCTCCGCATATCACAAATCGATAACCCCAATAAAAAAAGAAACATTGTTTATAAGCAGAAAGGAAATTAACAAAAATGGCTTCCGCAGAATTCAGTTTTTTGGATCCTTCAGCTTTTTAAAATCGGGAGGGCCCATCTCCGGTTTATACCCATCAAAATTTTCATTTTTTAAAATAAAACGCCTTTTGAACGTTCAATGCGGATGACTTAATGTATGTATATTACACAATCCGCAAATCTTGTCCGCAAATTTTAAATTATCCGCAATTGTCAAAAAATATAAAATAATTTAATTTACCCTTTCAAGTTTTGAAAGACGATATAGCTCAGCAAAAAGAAAGAATTGGCCAAAGTTTTCAGCAGCTAAATAAAAAAAATTAAAATGAAACTCATTGAAAATAAATTTTACCAATAGTTGAGATCATATATTCTTCACAAACATCCATTAATCGTTTTACTTGGTATTTATGTGCAATGGCAAATAAATCTTGTGAATAGGTTTCGAGTGTTTCTTTAAAGAATTTTTTAGTAATTCAAAATTATTTTTTAAAAATACTTTTATCAATTTCTCCACTATAAAAATATTCCAGCATTGCTTTAAAACATTCTGGAGAAGTATCAACAATTTTGATTTTACCCTTTAAATTTTTTGAAGTAAATAAAATCAACTATAATCACAGCAGATCAAAATAGTCAGGCTGTTACTAGTCTTTCAGTGCGGGAAGTCAAAGGCGCGTGGAAAAATCCAAGGCAAATGACTTTAAGTAACAGGTTGATCTGCTGTGACATAAAATTAAAATTACATTTTGTGCTTCAGTCATTCCCATTTGTTCAAACATTCTTTGAAATACAACACTGTTTTTCGCCAAAATAAATTTATGCGTGTTTATTGATTCGTTTTCAATCTAAAATTTTTATTTTGTAGAATTTTAGAAATTAATTTGTGGGTGGAAATTGATTAAATTTTTGTCAAAAACTTGGTTTTGAAAACCCATTTTCTAGTGAATGAGAAAATAAATAATGCCAGAACCCTCGAAAATATCATTAAAAATAAAACCTACCTCAACAACACAATCCGTAAGTATTCCCTCTTTAAACATCTTTAAAGATCGTTGTGAAGAACTTGCAGAAGAACTATCCGGAACCTCATTTTCGTCTTTTATATTATAAGTAGAGTCCCTCATTTTAGGCCCTAAAAATTAAGAAATAAGTTCTTATTTTTATGTTTGGGTGAAAACTTTTCCAAGTAGCTATTGAAATTACTTTATTACTCTGCCATTCACTATTTCTTATTACATTATGCCAATTTTGATTTTTTCAAAAAAATCTAAAATAGGTTCAAAAGAGGCCAAAGTACGTCCTTTATAGGTCACTCATAAAGGCCGGAATTCGATTTCTTAGGCTCAAATAGGTCCAACGTAGGAACAAGATATCGTGCCAAATGTGTTTTGGGCTTTTTTCAAGGTTACAAGCAAAAAACTCTAATTATAAGGAACAAATTCAACCTTACAAAAAAGCAACAAAGGTACTCTTGTGTTATATGCCCGCATTATCCTTTTCTTCTCCTTTTTCCGAATTTGATCGGCCATAACTTTTTTATGCTTGATTTTTCTAAATTAATTTAAAGGAAAACTTTTTAAAAAGTGAACCAACATTTGAAAAAACGAAAAATGCATGTCCCAATATTTTTTTTCGAAATTTTCTACGTCTCGATTCTTGAAAAACACTAATGTCGGGCACACCTTCCCTACTATTTATACGTAATTAAGAGTTGAAGAATCAATTATTTATTCAAAATTAACAATTCAAGGCAGTTGTGATATTACAAAAACGAGAAAAAAATGATTAAAACAACACTTTTCTTGATCTGTCCAAGACAGAAATTATTCAAAAATGAGTTTGTTTAAATTAAGTGAGATTAAATTAAAATATTAGAATGCATTTTAGCTGTATTTTTAACTTGAAAATCTTTTTGTTAATTATTAATTCCTGAATTTCTTGAACTTTCTTCTCTTGCCTTCGCTCTTCTATTTTTAAACCATTCTCCAATTACTCCTGCTCGGAGTCCAAGATTCTTAGCAAGTTCGTTCTTTGTACGAACGTTGGGATAACAGTCGGCTTCAAATGCTTGCTTCAGTACTGTATACTTTAAAAAATATTAATTAAAAACATTAATATGTAGTAATTCTTGGTCATTTAAAAGTTTTTGTGGAGATACCCAATACACTGTCAGAAAATTATAAACACCCCCTAATTTTTAAATAAAAAATAAGCTTAAAATATCATCATAATTTTAAATATTTTTTTTCGAGTTTCTTATTCATATTAAGGAAAAAACAATCAGGTTTAAATAAATATGGGCAATTTCGTTTATTTTGTATTTTCAATTGACATAACTAGATAAGCTTACAAGAATTTTTGTAGATTTTTCAAACCGCCCCTAATGTCGAAGCTTTAAGGGGTACTTATAATTAAGGAGGTTGGCAGTTCCGGTTTGATTGTTTTTTATTTGAATATTAATTAGAAAGTCGTAAATATTTAAAACTATATTTTAAATTTAAATGTTTTCATTCAAAAAACTAGGGGGCGCTTATAATTTTCTGACAGTATCTTTACGACTCTCGTAATTACTATACAATTTCAGGTTTCTTGAACAGGAACTGATTATATCAACAGTTAATTTTCTTCTTCTCCGATCCATTTTATAAGGAAAATAACCTAACTTGTTTGATTTGCTATCAAAAAAATTAAAAATCCAAATTTTATTTTTACCTGCATTTCATTAATTACGGTACGAATTCTAGAAGGTTCTTCCTCGTTGTCTGAAGAATCTGAAATTTATTTGCTTCAAATAATTTTTTCCGAAAATGGTTTAATGCCAAAATTAAAAGAAATGCACTCCCAAATTATTATGAGTCCACAATATAGAATGGGAATTCTTAACTATTTTATTCAACGTTTTCAGAGCTGTCCAAGACTAAAAATTTTTTATGCCTAGTTCGGGTAAATTTATTCAGGAATCACTAGTATTTTATTCCATTGATCAGCATACAAAATATGCATTTGCATGTTTGCCAAGCCCTAGTCATATAGGTCAAGTTTTAGCCCGTTGGACACCCATGAAAAGTCAAAGTCTCATGACAGTATATCAAAGACAAGACATTTAAAAACTCTAACAAATCTTGAATGAATCTCGGACTAATTTAATTGAAATTCGTAATAGATATTTTACCTTTTCTATCAAAAATAATTTCTTCCATTAAACGAAAAGCCAAATCTTTATTAAAAGATTTAAATTCGTCCCATTCTTTGCTGATAAGAAAAACTTTACTAGCAGACAGGAAATTAACACATGCCTGAGAAAAATATTAGATATAGTCCCAAAAAGATGGAAATGGTAATTTTATAAATCTCATTTAATAACCTTAAGTCCTTTTAAAAAAATTTTAAATTCGTTTAAAAAAATCATGAAAATTTTGATGGATTTTTAAACAACACGAATTTGAAATGGAAGCTGGTGGATATGCTTGAAAAGTAAGATGAACAACTAAAGAGAGTTCAAATAATAATTTCTTTTCAACTTGTTTCTCAACAATTTCCTTTTCACTAATTAAAGCTAAAAAATTCTATCGTCAAACTTAAATTCAAACCATTCTTTATTAATAAGAAAGTTTTAACGATCAAAAGAAAGGGAACTTGATTCCGAAAATAAGGTGTTTTTAGCATGTTACTAGTCGCTGTTAAATAGTCTTATTCCGCCAGTCGCAGCTATTATTCTACTCCAGCACAAAGTTTCGTTTATTCTATTGTTATTCTCGTATTGTACATTCCCCTTACGTAGAGGAAGACAACAGATACTTTATCAGACGAAGAAAATACAATGAAGGTTGTGGTAGGTAGAAAACTAGCAGAAGGAGGAGGGAAAACTATTGGCTGGCTTCTATACTAAACTGCTTAAGAGCTGTCGCCCATAAACAACAGAAATGAAGTATTGAAGTACGAAACGCATATTTATACATACAAAATTCCATAAAGTGAACCACTCCCACGTGTTTCACAATCCGGGCAATTAACAACTTGCTTCTCTTCAATTTGTTTTTCTTCCTTTAAAGCTGATGATTCGAGTAGACGAAAAGCAAAATCTTTATTAAGAGATTTAAATTCTTTCCATTCTTTGCTGACGAGGAAGATTTGTTTATTAGCAGAAAGAAAATTGACACAAGCCTATTGAAATTAGTTGATATATTTAATGTTTATATGTAATAGTGATAGGTTTCGTGCCGTACGGTATTCCGTACAGTACCACGATACTGAATATCGATAAATACAAAAATAATGTCGGTAGTACGTTACAACCCGAGCTCTAGTTTATACTAGAGATCGGACCGAGACGATATCTCGATCAAAAATTTCGGTTATCGGTATCTAGATCGCGCCACCTTAGCAAGACCATGAAAAGTTTTGATAGACATAAACAAGATAACATAATAGCAATTACTACTATCACGTTTTTACATTGTGGCAAGGCATATTATTTAAAATCTATCGAAAAAAAATCTATCGGAAAATGTCAAGCTACAAATGTTTTGAATAATTTCTTTCATTTTTGACTAATTTCTTTGCATTATTCACCAAGAAGAAAATATTTATAGGAAGATTATTTGAGGTTAAAACTGAAAATAAATAAGAGCCTTCAGCAATGAGTACCATCTAGTTGCATATTTATTTATAAGAAATAAAGGTGAATATGCATTATAAATAGTGTTCGGCAAATAGATTTCTTCGATGCCGGTATCTACATATAGTACCGAAAAGTACTTGTCCGGTATTCTGTCAGTACCTCGGTAGTACCGAACCGTGCCGAACTCTAATTATAAGATATACGAGGTGAATAAGCTTGTTGATAATAAGGTGAATAACGTGATGAATTCCTTCGTTGTTCACATTTCGGACAAACTTGCTTCTCTTCAATTTGCTTTTCTTCCTTTAAAGCTGATAACTCAAGTAGACGAAAAGCAAGATCTTTATTGAGAGATTTAAATTCTTTCCATTCTTTACTGACCAAGAAGCTCTGTTTATTAGCAGAAAGGAAATTAATGCAGGCCTGTCGAAATTAGTTGAAATATTTAAAATGTTTATATCCACCAAAATTTTCATGATTTTTAACTCTTTTTAAACGTTCCATACGGATAGGATAAGCAATTGACTGTGATCCGAAAACTCTGTCCGCAAATTTTAAATTTCCGCAATTGCCACAAAACAGATTAAACAATCTACCTTTCTAAGTTTTGAAAGATGATATAACTCAGCAAAAAAACAAAGCTTGCTAAAGTTTCCAGCAACTAAAATTTAAGATGAAACAAAGTTGAAAATTATTTTTACCAATAGTTGAGATCATATAATCTTCACAAATATCCATTAATTGTTTTACTTGGTATTTATGTGCAATAGCAAATAAATCTTTTGAATAGGTTTCAAGTGTTTCTTTAAAAATTTAATTTTTTTGGTCATTCAAAATTATTTTTTAAAAATACTTTCATCAATTTCTCCACTATAAAAATATTCCAGCATTGCTTTAAAACATTCTGGAGAAGTATCGACAACTTTGATTTTACCCTTTAAATTTACTATTTGATTAAATATAAATGAGAAAACTATTCAAAAAATATAAGAGAGATAACAGACTTCGAAACCCTATGGTTTTTTTATTTTCTGAATTAGACATCTATTACAGAGGGGGCTCAAATACTTATATAAAAATGTGGTGTTTGAATTCGGTTCGATGAGAAAAATCGGATGGTTCCCATTAAAACCTTAAATAAAATTACATTTTGCGCTTCAGTCATCCCCATTTGTTCAAACATTTTTTGAAATACAACACTGTTTTTAGCCAAAATAAATTTATGTGTGTTTATTAATTCGTTCTCAACCTAAAAATATTTATTCGAATAATTTAAAGATTTTTTGTAGATTTTAGTAGGGGGTGGAGAATTAACAAACCTCAATTCTGAACTCTTTCGACAGCGAAGGGTCCATGTCCACCCATGGATCTTGGTAGAGGTTTTGTCAACTGAGGTTTTGTCAATAACTTCGTGTTCGCATTGTTAAAAATTGGATTAAGTGACGGATGGAATGGAAACCTGGCATAGGGTGGTCATATAGTCGGGAGAGCATAGAACTATTATTTTTGAACGAGATAATAAATAATGCCAAAACCCCCTGTTGGCTATTATTTCACTTTACAGTTGTGTCACAAGTCAAGAAAAAAGTAGGGTCAGGCTTTGGATTATTTCGGTTCGGGTTAAAGAAAATCCGTATTTCAGGTAACCCCTTACATCACTGTACATTATACAAACAAACATTTAAAAAATAATAAAATACCTCAACAACACAATCGGTAAGTATTCCCTCTTTAAACATATTTAAAGATCGTTGTGAAGAACTTTCAGGTGAACTATCAACAACTTCATTTTCGCATTTCATACCATAAGGAACAAATTCAACTTCACAATAAAGGTGCATAGCATCTAAAAATAAAATTTTAGACTTAAAAAAATTTGAATCCGGCTACACTTACAAGGAGCATCGTTAACTGCGAATTTGATATATTTTTTGGTACCATTCGATACCATATTTTTGGTACCCTCCCCGTCCCCAACTTCCTATTGCAAAGTGAAAATGACTGAGCCGAGTTATGGTCAAAGTTTCAGTCATAGGAAGTGGTTGAGTATAGGGAGAAGCAATGTTCAACACCCACAAAAATTTAAAAGATAACCTAAATTTAAGGTATCCGATGAGTCATTCACCAAAACGTAATCTCCTCCATTCTCTAAATTGTCGTTAGACTTGTCAGTCGTTTGTGTTTTGAAAACTTGATATTTATCCGATTCTGTCCCGTGTTTAAAAACTGATGTAGTGCTTCTATAAATAATTCAAATTTTTAAATTAAAATACTTTACGACATACGGACAAAAATAAATTTTATTTCCATCATCCGTATAAATATTAAATTGAGCTTTCAAAGGTTTTGAATCTTTTAATCCTACTTGAACAAGAGAAACATAAATGCCGGCTAAAATTTTATAGTAATACAAAAAAGTATTAGAAAAATCACCAGAACTAAGCTGCCAAATATTTGGGTAAACACGCAATTGCCATTTGACAGAAGGATATTTTGGATTATAAAATTCCTTGCCTAAAATTATGATTTAGAACGGGATCTACCCGGGAGGTCAACATCCAGGTCTACACCAAAAGAACGCTCACATTGATCAAATAAGTCTATAGATCAGCTCCCAAAGTATCAAATTACTTAGAAGATTAACGCCAAATATCTGCGAAGATAAAAGGGCTTAAGATCAAGCATACGTCTACCTGCTCCCTTTTACCTTATCCAAACAAGAGAATTTCCATCTTATGTCACTTAATCCCACTTAATCTCAACAAATCCATATTGATCCGCTCAAATCCATCGAATCCCTCTTAATACCCACAAAACGTTCCTAATCCAAACAAATACTTCTTTACCCGCTGAAATATTTGGAGTTGATCCCCTGAGTAATTTGACATTTTGGGAGTTAACCTTTATGGTGATTTGATCACTAGTGAGTAGACCTTCTGAGGTGGACCAAATTAATAATTAAATTAAAACAAACTTGTCAAGAATTGATCATTTTGCATTAAATGTCCGTGTTTATCTAAACCATATAATTTCCATTCGATTTTACATGTAATTGATTCTAACTAAAAAATAATTATTTATTTAATATCAAAATTTATTGAGAAACCGTTAATACATCAGAAATCATTTTTATAAAATATCTAAAATAAAAAATTTTAAAGTCTTTAAACTTTTTAGTTCCAATTTTAAAGATTAATCATTTTTACTAAATTTCATAAACAGTATAATTCGGCTGCACGGCGGGTTAAACGGGAAATCTGGGTGGCGTTGCGTATTTTTATTCTTTAAATACGCCAAATAGCGTTAACACTATTTCTCATTTTTCTGCTTTCTTTTTCGCAAAACGCACTTTATTCGCAGTTGTTTCAGTGCTAAAAATAATAGCCGTTTGAGTGCCAACTTTATCGCAGAGTTTGAGTGTCAATGAGGGGATCTCTCTCTCATTAGTTAAATCCTTATATCTTTTAACCCTCCCACCCGATTTTTTTCAAATTTTGCATTTATGTAGGCCAAAGATAGATAACAGCTCATGCAAATTTTTTTACACCAGAAAACCTTAAATCTATCCTTAACCCGGATTTTAGGGTCATCAAGATTTATTGATTTCAATTGGTGACATTTTGTCCCACTTTGTAAATATTTTTTTTTATTTTTTAGTTCTCAAAAAATTTTTTAATTTATGG
The DNA here is from genome assembly GCA_036172955.1 of Meloidogyne arenaria. Taxonomy (NCBI): domain Eukaryota; kingdom Metazoa; phylum Nematoda; class Chromadorea; order Rhabditida; family Meloidogynidae; genus Meloidogyne; species Meloidogyne arenaria. The sequence continues at coordinate 2,811,679 of JARQAB010000043.1, forward strand.
CAACACTTTTATTTATTTTTTTCCGTTCACCATTATGTCGATTTCATCCTCTACCAATTTTTCACCGCAATTTTCACACAGGAGAATTACCTTTTAAAATACCTGCTCCAATAAAGGTTTTTTAAATTTAATTTTTTTAAATTAAAAAAAAATTTTAAGCGTTCTTCAACCGATATTCTTCAAGCAATGGCTGATACAGTCAAAACGGATGAAAATGCCCCTCATTTTGCTTATATAGATGATACGGCGACTATACCAACAACTCTTTTACAAAGGAAGAATTATTTACTTGCTAAGGTTTTTATTTTTATGGTCCCCAAATTTTTTCCTTTTCCCATTTCGGGGAGGGGCAGGGGGTCCTTTATACCCCCACTGGCTACGGCCTGTTAGGATTTTAGGTTTAGACTTATTTTCGATATTTCTCCGTTAGTCTTACTAAATTTTGAATAACATTATTTTACGTCTTTCCTCTCCCTTTTTTTCCCTTTTTAAATTTTCTGAATAGGACTGATATTTTTTAAGAAAAAATTTTTAAAATATTGATGATTAAGGTTTTGATTCTTTAAAATCCGCAAGTTTTGTCCGCAAATTATTTTTTAACCTTCTCCAATTTTCTCCTCCCAACGGTTCATTTCTGACTCAATCTCAATTTTTACGAGACTTGCACGAGTTTATTATTATAATTTTAGGAATTTGGTCGTCGTACAGCTCTTCGTTTGGTCGAAGAATGGCCAACACTTTTTATGTTAGACAGAGACCAACCAAGATTAGCAGCATTTCGCCCTCAAAAACCTTTAAATCCTGAACTTGTTGAACCAACAGAACAAAATTTATTGCATATGATTACTACTAGACAAGTTGTAGATGCTATAAAATTGTATGAACGAATGGGGGAAAATGCAGAAAATATTGAAATTAGTACAAAGGTTTGTTTTTTGGTTTCAATTGACTTCTGTTTTAAGAAAAGAGGGTTATAATTTCTGTAAATCGGCAAAATTTCTGCAAATCCGCAAAATTTCTGTAAATCCGCAAAATTTCTGCAAATCCGCAAAATTTCTGCAAATCCGCAAAATTTCTTCAAAATTAGGCTAAACAGGCATATTACCAAAAATATTTTTCTGTGGAGTGGAGGAGGAATAATCTTTAAAAATGGATCCGAATTTTTGCGCTTGAGGCGCTAAAATGTTCCCCCCTTCTCCCCTGCTTACGTTTTCAACTTGTTTTTTTATAAACTAGTTGAAAAATTTTTTATCCTTGGCATTCCTAAAAAATTTTTATAGCACCGACCCTGTGAGTTTTAAACTTTATAAATTTTTAAGATGGAATTATTTAAACTACTATGTTATTATAATGAAGAAAATATGCCTCTTGATGAAATTGAATGGGCTGCTACAAGAATTTATTTTGCAGAAGAGGAAGTGAGAAATAATGAATGGGAAGGGTTAAAGGTTTTTTTTTTTTGAATATTTTTTAAAATTAAAAAATAAAATATTTAAAGGGAGACATTCCTTGTTTGGCTGAACAACTCTTCAATAAATTACCAAAAACAGAAGAAACTTATTCCTATTTAATTTGTGGTCTATGCAAATTTCCGACTATTTACTCTCTTACACAAGCTAAAATTCTTTACAAGGTTTTTTAATTTTATTTAAAAGGATTTGTTTAAAGGATTTAAAATTTTTTAAATCTTTTTTATAATTTAAATTTCTATGATGTTTATAATAAATGGAAAGGGTTAAAGGTTTTACCAAAAACGGAAAAAGAAAAGGTTTTGTCCCAACCTTTTTTCTTAAATTTTTTTGTTAACCTTAATCTGGAAATTGCTAAAAGGTATAATGTTATAATTAGGGCTGTCAATTATATGGACGAAAAAATCGAAAATATGCACATAAAATATGGATGAAAATTTTCAAAATATGGATGAAAATATGGGAAAAATCCCAAAATATGGATCAAATATGGGCCGAAAACTGAAAATTTTTACGGAAAATTTTCATTTTTAAGCAGAAAAATGTTAATTAAGTTAATTTTGATTTCAAATAAAATAATTTATAATAATAATTTAGTTTTTAAAAATACTTTGGATAATTTTGAGTTGAAATTTACTTGAAAAGTTTTTGTCGAAAAATTTTTTAAAAAATTTTTACAAAAAATTTTTATAAAAAATTTTTTGAACAAAAAAATTTCATAAATTTTTAAAATTTTGACCAATTTTTGGCAAAATTTCCCAAAAAATGACGAAATATGGACAAAATATGGAAAATATGGACGAAATGCCAAAATATGGAAAAATATGGAAAATATGGAAATGAAAGTCCACATTTTTGAAAGCAAACAAAGCGGAAAGTGTGTTTTTCGTGCGTTTCAGACCCTAAGCAATCCAGGAAAAAAATATGGATTTCCATATAATTGACAGCCCTAGTTATAATACCAAAGCGCCGAGATATCAAATGGGCATAGATAATTCAAACCCAAAGAAGTACAAAACCATCGACGCTTTCCAAATCCAAACTTTTTCGTATTTTTGGGGCAAATTTTAATCCTTTGAAAAAAAATTTGAAAAAATTATCAGAAAAAAATCATCAGAAATAAAAAAATAATTTGTCAACTCTTTAAGGAAATGATTTCTGCTGGTTTCACCCCTTTTGAAGATGTTTTCAATCTAATGATTAAAAATGAAATAACATTGGATGAAAATACAAAATTTGATTTAAAATTTTGGCTACAAGAAATGTCAAAATTTAATGTTCGTCCATCCGTAACAACTTTTAATTATATTTTTCAAAATTTGGCAAAGGTTTTTTTTTAATTTTTAAAATTTTTTTGGATTAATTTGGTAATTTTTGGGTATTTGGGGGTTTTTTACTCAAACCAAAATAGGTAATTTGGGTAAAAAATGGGTCTGTTTTCTAACAAAAAACTCACACTCTCAAGACGTTTTTATCATTTTTTCCAGAACTATTTTTTAGCTTTTATTTTTTCAATTACTTTTATTGGATATCTCTTGATTTTAAGCCTTATTTCTTTTTAACAATAAGATTAGTTCAATTTTTAAAGTTTTTAATTTTGCGGACAAAACTTGCGGATTTTTTGAAAAAGATTTTTATTTTTTTTAATAATTTAATTTTTAGAATACAAATTTGGAAGAAAATTTAGAAAAAGATTTAACAAATATGGCTTCATCAGATACTCATTTTATTGATTCCAAAAAAGATCCTTTAAAAGATGAAGCATTAAATTTATGGAAATCTGCAAAAATGTTTATTAATGAAATGAAGGCTTTAAATATAGAACCTAGTTTATTTATTTATGCAAAAATTTTGGAACTTTCTCCTGATGATATAGTAAGGTTTTTTTAATTTATTGGGAGGGGTTAGTTTGTAATTGCCTCCTTATCATCTTTATCAGTGACTGATGATAAGGAGATTTTTATCAGTAGCCTATATTGGCAATAATGCTAATATTTCATCGTGACTTTAATGTAGATTAAGAGGTATTCGGAGGATATCAAGTGAAGACGGTGACGATATCGATTTTTATACAATACAAATTAGAGACCGGACGGGACATGATCTTGATTCTCGTACGATAAGATTTTTCGATATTTCTATCGAGATAATCTCGATTATCGAGATATCGATTCTCGTGCAACACACCCAGTCCGGTCTCTAATACAAAAAAATTTTTTTTCAATTTTAGAGTTATCGAATAGCTTTGTTGAACGAAATTTTAACAAATTTGGAAGAAAAATTATTTAACGGAAAAGAAATTAAAAACACAAATTTTGATGATCAAACATTTTTTCTCAATTCAATGTCAATTGCCTCAATTGCGCAAAGTGAAAGTTTGTTGGATAGAACTTTGGAAATTTATAATGATAGAAATAATCGAGTTAAAATTGTTAATGCTAGGGATGAAATTAGGTTTTTTTTGAAAGTTTTTTTTCTAACAATTGGGAAAAATTTTCCAAAATAATAGGGAGACAGAGAAAATAAAAATCCTCAACCAAAATATTTTTTTTATTTTTTCAACTTTTATCCCAAACATGAAATTGCTCCTCAAGCACGGCATTATTTTTTTCTTGTAATTTTGCTTAGGCTTGGTTGCATCAGACAAACGTTGAACCAAAAAAAATTTTAAACATTTTGGTTTCCCTGATTTTTTAGAGGGGTTTTTTTAGCTCAATTTCCTGGTCCTGGAATGATTTACTAACATAAATTTATCTAAAAAATTTTTTTGACGTAATGACTAGGGTTGTCGTTTCTTGGAAAATCTTCGGATATCCGGAACTGAACCGAAAAATCCTCGGTTCTTTGTTTCGGTTCGGTCCAGAACCGACAACCCTAGTAATAACACATTACCCGGAAGTCTGTTTTAATTTCTTGTCAAAAAATATTAATTTAATTTAAAAAATTATTTTTTTTCCAGATTTTTTGAAAATTATTTGTTAGCAAAATTGCGTTGCCTTTCTTTAAACAATTTCTTTTTGGTCTACAAAAAATTTGTCCCAAATATAATACCACTTACAACAACTATTTTTGGGACTATAAATAATCAAATTAATAAAGTTATTTTTTTAATTTTAAAGAAATTTTTTTTTAATTTTTTAAAGAGAAAACCTGGTGAATTTTGTTGGCCTTTACTTAAAAGATTAACGGAAACTTTTGTCAATTCTCGTTGTGCTTATTTGGATAAACTTGGTTTTTCTATGATTGAACAGTTACGTGAAGTGAGGCCAAATGTAAGAGAGGAAGGGTTTTTTTTAATTAAACGAATTTTAATTTGGAAGGGTTGAGTTTGGGATATTGTTTGGAGGTTTTTTTGAAAACTACAGAAAGTTTCTCATTTGTAGAAGATATCTTTATAGAAGATACCACAATATTTTTCCCTTAATTTTGGTGGACTTGTTTAATGATAAATCATCTTTATCAAAAAAATTTTTTGGGGGGTCTTTGAGTTAGGGGGTTCATGGTTGAGATTTTTATAGTTTCCCTACTTTTTTATTGCGAGTTTAAGGACAACTTTTATTATTAAATACAAACCTTCCAGTTAACTAGCAATAAGCTTTTTTCATCCTAAAAATTTTATACACTCTGTTACGGTCTCATTTGGGTCAAAAAATTTTTTTAATGTCTTTTTGTTTTTTGAACTTTTTATGAATTTTTTCTCAATCAAATTCTTTCATTTTGTCCCCTATAATTAATAAGAAAAAAGTCCAATTCAGCAAATAATCTTTACTTTTTATTTCCAGCAACATTTATCAATTGAAGAGGCAAAAGAATATTTTAAATTATGTGAAGGATTAATTAATGTGATTGAAGAAATCGATGCTCGACGTGAATATTTGGAACAAAAAAGAAAGAAAGAAGAAGGAATTTTAGTAGAAGAGGAAGAATTAAATTTAGCTGCTGTAAAAGAAGAAAAAATTAAAAACGAATTGGTTGACGAAAATGTTTTGAGTAATGAATTTTATGTTGAAGATAGAAGATTATTTTAGATGGAAGATGATATTTTTTTTAGTTTAGTCAGACCTTACTTTAAGATATACTTCAATAATAGATATATGTACATACCCTCCTCAATTTAGGATACTTATATTTTTTTAAAGTTTGGTGGTTGGATAGTCGAAAAGAGAAATAGAGAGCATGAAGGATGGGCCGAGGGTTGAGAAAGGGTTGGGTTTTTCTCAACCCTTTGTAATCGCCCAGGCTAGCCAGTGGAGTCGGAGTTCGGATCGGGTTTTAGATTTTTTCGGATCGGATTGAAAAGAGGGTTTCGGGTAACCCTACCTATTCCTGATATAGAGGAGAGAAGAAGGGAACATTTTTTCGATTCCAAGGGTGTATCTTATAAGTGAGGGCTGAATATTATTTTTTGTTTATTTTTTTAATTGTTTTTAGAAAAAAAGAAATACTTTTTTGGATTAAAGAACACCTATATTATTTTTCAGATATTTAATACCTTTTTAAAATTTTTTTAATATTAAAAAATTTTTTTTTGAAAATTTAGATTCTTCAGAATATGGCTGAACAACCAGCAAGAATCAGAACAATGGGGTTTTGTAACCGCCCAGGCTCGCCGGTGCTTAAATCTGTCCATAATCGATTACAAGAAATGCATACAGAGAATGGAAAGGTTTGAAATAAAATTTTAAAGATATCCCTAGGGAATGAAGAAATCTTACCTTAGTTAGAGTAAGGAGTTCTTGGATAGAGGGTATCGCTTAATTATCCCCCCTCCAAGTGACCAACAAATTTTAAAATTATTTTAAATTGGGAGTCTTCTAATTTTGGAAACTGTTCTGAATGGGAACTGTTCTGAATAATCAGAACAAATCGAAATACTGATTCAACAGACCAGAAAAATTCTAACTCAAACCAGAACAGAATTTCTTTTTCTGAAGATTTCAGAACTTATTTTTATTCTTGTCCGCAAATCTAGTCCGCAAAAATTTTTAAATTTCCAAAAATTTTTTATTTTCTCTTCAGATTCACCGAATAATTCCAAAAAGTCAAGCAATATGTTTACTCGCCCACATCGACTCTCCAAATTGTATTTGGTTCAAAATGGTCAACAATATAACAGAACAAATGCAGTTACACAAATCTGCTTATTTGGAACCTTTAAATAATTTAAATGAAGTAAAAAGTTATATTTATGTAATGGCACCTATAGAAGAGGGAGTATATTCTAGAGCTAGAATTCTACATGTACAACCTGTTAAGTATAAAGAAACAAGATTTTCTTTTGTTTTTGCGCATTTTATTGATGAGGGATATGGGGCTTGGATGTTGGAGGTTTGTTGGAACAGTTGATTCTGATTTTCTGAAATTTTTTTTGAAATTCTGATTTTATTTAAAAATCAAATCAGAATTTCCTATATATCAGAACAGCGAACTTTTTTGAAAAATCAGAATAAATCAGAACAATTCTGATTTAATAACCAGAAATTCTGATTCAGACCAGAACAGAATTTTATGTCTTGAAAAATCAGAATTTTTATTTTTTTGCAAACCAGAACAAGCTATATTCTGTCTTGTAATTCTGTTTTATATCCTCGAAAATCAGAATTTTAATTTCAGAGTAAACCAGAATTTCTGATATATATCAGAGCCGGGGTTGGTTTTTTGCAAATTCGTTCTGGAAAAATCAGAATTTGATTTGATAAATCATTAAAATTTAGAATTATGATTTCAGAATAAATCAGGATTTTTTTGTGCTCGTTCTGAAAAATCAGAATTCTGATTTAATCAAAAAGTCAGAATTCTGGTTATTAATCCGACAGAAAATCAGAATTTAATTTCAGAACAATCAGAATTTTCATTTAATTTCTTTAGGATTGTTTAGCAAAAATGGATCCACAATTGCAATGGCATCCTTGGCAAGCATTTCCCGTGTCTCTATTTAAATTTGATTTACCAAAGAATTTGGAATCCTTTCAACGTTTAAATTATTGGCCAGAAGAAATTAATGATGAATTAATTAAAATAATGGGGGAATATGAAAAATTTAAAATTGTACCTGTTCAAGGAAAAATGACTAATGATTATTGTGAATATACGAGGGTATTTTTATTTTTAACTAAAAAATTTTTTTAATTTTGCGGACAAAAATTTAACGGATTAACATTTGCGGACAAAAATTTTTGCCGACATAATTTGCGGATAAAAATTTTTGCGGACAAAATTTGCGGATAAAAATTTTTGCGGACATAATTTGCGGATAAATATTTTGCGGACAGAATTTGCGGATGACAAATACAATGCATTCGAACTTCTTTATAATCTACACTAAATATTAGATATACCCCAGTTTAAGAGTTGTATTTTCAAATTAGGTTGGCCACTGTTTTGGGGGAGCTTTCTAAACGATACCCTCTATTTAAGTTACATCTCATTATAAGATATGATTTTTTCAATTCCAAGGGGGTGTCCAAAAATGAGGTCAGACTGTATTAAATTTTCAAATAAAAATTTTTTAAGGCAGAAATTTATGGATTGAATTCTGAAAGAGACAATGAAAGAGGACAAGGAACAGCAGAATCTATAGGGCATCGTTTGGCCATCGAATTTCAACCTTTAGAATTGCTTGATAGAAATATGTTTCATGTAAATCAACAAATAATATCTAAAAGGGATGGAATTAAACCTTTAACGGTTTGTTTTTGTTTTGGATTTTTGGGAAAAAAATTTTTTGAAGCAGGAGTTTGATTCTGTTTAGAGTCTTTTCCTTTATGCTCCCATTAATCCCAAGTTTTATATTATTATTCTATTGAAGGAAAGGAGGTGGAGCTGGTTAGTATTTTATAAATGCTTATTAGGCCGGGGTTTAAGATATTTTTAAAAGAGAAACGTCCCAGTAAAGAGACGTCTTCCGTTGGGTAAAGAGAACTTGAACCAACTAAAGCTCAGCCATAATCTTAGGAAGTCGCAGGTTCGGTGACTGCACATTTACCTTCTCTCTTACTCTATCATAAAAAATTCCGCGTCCCATAGTATTTTGAGTTACCATACTTGCGGATTTTTGATAGCATAAAGTAAAAATCATTAAAATGCTTCTATGGTCCCTAAAATTTTTTTTAAATTTCAAAAAAAAATTTTTTTTCTAAAGGTGGGCGATGCAATTTTATTACTCCAACAAATGCCAAAATGGAGAAGGACTTTTCCTAATGATTTTTCAACTATAAGAGAAGAAATGATTCAAGAAGGTGAAGGAGAGAGGGAGGGACAACTTCCTCCCCACTGGCAATTAATTGCGGGGCAACTACCTTTAGTGGAGGATTTTACTTTTAATTTATTAAGAACGCATTATTCTACAAATGAAGGAAAGCAAGTTGTTTGTATTGAATGGGATTCTTTGGTACTTTTAAATTTAATTTTTTGGAAATTTACAATCATAGTCTCTCTTTGCAGGCCCGTAATCAGGATTTTTTCGGGGGGGGGGGGGGGGGGGGGCCTACCCCTCTGGTTACGGACCTAACTCTTTGGGCTGAAAATATGGCACCTTATAATGGGGTGTATATTAAATAGAGGGTATCTCCTTTAGAGAATTCCTTCGAACAATGGCCATTTAAAGTGTAGTATATAATTTTGGGGGTCTTTAAAAATGAGGCTTGACTGTATAGAGGGCTGAAATACACTATAGTCTGTCTTTTCTTTATTCACACCAGGGTTGCCGCCCGAAACCCGTACCCGAAGATTTTTTGTACCCGCGGCAACACTGATGCACACTCTTCGTACTTGACCCTCAACCCTATATTTTTCTGTATTTCCACTTGTGAGATATCCCACATCTTTAGATATCACATTCTTTTAAGATATCCCATCCAATGACATTTAAGATGGATCAGACTCTAGTGTCAAAAATTTTCAAAAAATTTTTAAAATAAAAAAATTTTTTTTTTCAGAAATCCCCTTATGAATTTTATGCTTTCCCATTAAAACAAACATTACCAGAAGAAATTAAAAATAAAAATAAAGAAGTAATAATAGAGAAAAATCCAATAAGACGTCTCTACAATTTACAATCAGAATTAGCTTTTGAATTAAATAAATTTTATGGAGACCCAATAAATAGAAGAAAAGTTGATCCAGAAGAAGTTTTTGCAAATTTAGCTGTGGGGCCGTATTTTGGAATTTATGAGACAAATGATGAAATTAGAGATAGAAATTTTAGAAGAATTCAAATCCTTGCAATGAGAAGTAGGAGAGGGCAAGAATGGACTAGTGAATTTTGTAGAATACGTTATTTGGATGTTGGGGGGACTGAAATTGTGCCTATTTGTTGTATTTTGCGGATACATACGTAGTGAGGAGTTTTCTTTGAGTTTTTTGTGAAGGGATTGGACATTGGAGTATTTGTCTTTTTGGGGTATATTAGAGACTGGGAAGTTCAATCTGGACAGTTCAAGATTCAGAGCTGGTCTCTTCCACTTATCGATGCCTATGAATTTCCCTACTCCTATCTCGGCTTTTTTATCACCTTTTTTCTTTACAACCTATTTAGTTACCTATTTTAAGGTTTTTACAACCTAAAAATCCGGCCCCCCTTCAGCTTTGACCTGTTTTGCTTTATACACAGTATATCATACATTACTGTTTATGGGGGGGGGGTCTTAGTTATTCTATACATTAGAAATCGGCATTAAAAATCTTTTTTCTTATAGTCATTGTAACAAACCCCCTCTATGTATTCAACTTTCTCTACAAACTATTCAACCAGCACAAACTAAAAATTGGCATTTGGTAGAGTTATTAGATTATTAAAATTAAAAATTCCTTTTGTTTTTTTCAAGGATGAAATACGTTTCTTTAAAAGTCAGATTCGTGTGGACATTCCAGCAATATGCAAATTGCGTTTACTCAAGTAAAGTTATACATTGACTGACCTCATTTTAAACCCCCCCTCTCTTTAGGCATAAAAAATCATAGCTTATAAAGAGGTGTTTCTTAAATAGAGGATATTGTTTAAGTGGCTCCCCTAGCCTGGCCAATCAAATTAAGAAACAAAGATTTATCCAATAGAGACCGGCACGAGACGAAATCTCTCGAACAAAAATTCCGGTTATCGAGAATATAGATTTTTCGAGATCTCGATTCTCGTACCTAGTATTGGGGTTATTTAAAAACAAGGTCCAATTATTTTGTTAAAACTGAAAGAGAAAGATTTCCAAATTTAAAAATTTCTTTTACTCAGTCCTCACAATGCGGTCACCGACTACAATTCATTACCCCAATCCTGGCCTGGCGTTTATGGTGCTTACGAACTTAATATGGGTAATGTTCAATTGGAGGCTAAAATGGTAGAGAGTGGAAATGCTGTCTATACAGAAGCAGTTAATCGTAATGGAAATTGATTTTTATAAAAGAAAATTTTGGATTAGTTTTTTAAAAAATAATTTTTTAAGTTGTGGAAAGTGCCTTTACTCTTAAATATATCTTATAATAATAATATGGTCAGACCTCGCTATAAGATAAACCTAATATTAGAGATCCTTCTATTTAAAATAAACTTGAAATTTGGTTAGTGGGATGGAGTGCAGGGGTGGGCGTAAGAAACAATCTCGAAAAACGCAACAAGGTCAAAATTTAACGAAAAATACAATGCTTCCACCGCCGATGGCGAGCGCTTAAGTGATACCCTCTATTTCAGAGACCTCTTGTTTAAGACACCCCAATTTAAGATACTCTATATAAGCATACCTTCTATTTAGGATACCTTCTATTTAGGATACCCTCCATATAAAATTCCCTCTATTTAAGATACCTCTCATTATAAGAGACAATTTATTCCTAAAGGTATATCTTATAGTGAGACCCGATTAATTTTAAAATTTATTCTTTTTTCCACCATGAAGACTTTCTTTTTTTAAACCACTTAAGATATACATTTACTTAATTTATAATTCCATTTTTTTATATTTTATATACGATAAAAAGATTATACAGTCGGATCTCGCTTATACTACACCTCATTGTGAGAAAAATTTGATATTAAATGATAAGTGAGGGTTAAATTTCGTTTTTGTTCATGCAAAATTTTTTTTTCAGAAATTTGACGTCAATGTAGAAGTGTTGTGCAAGTGAGATCCGTTTTAATATTAAATTTTATTATTTTTAAATTAAATACGTATTTTAATAAGAATCTTTACTTATTTTAGAAAATAAACTAAAATAAAAACAAAAATTAATAGACTCTAAGAATTTTTAAATAAAAATCCTCACAGAAATTTTTTCTTTTAAATTTTATCACATTTTTAACATCCCAAACATTTGTTCTAAATCCTCACTTAACGAAACAGAATAATTTCGTTGTCGGTTATCAATAATATTTAAATGTCCTTGTTGTGGTTGTTGTTGACTATTTTTAATTAAAAAAATTTTTATTTAAAGGCTACTAGACTTTAAAAATATTTTAAATTTCTCTCTGAACATTCTTTTATTTTCTAAATTAAATTCTTTCAATTAAAAAATGAAATTCCGCCAACGGGTTCAAACCCACGACCCCTTACCACACAGAACTGCGCCCTTACCCACTCGACCAATGACCTGAAGATTCTAAACAATGAACTCTCCTCATCCTCCTCTCCTTCAGGAATTAAAATTTATTATACAAGGTGTTCTCAATACCTTTCAATGTTCTCTATTGTTAATATAATCTCCAAGGGGTTTCAAAAATCTTTTATAAAACCCTATTTTTATTAAAAATCATTTTAAAATCCACCTATCATTTTCTCCACGATCTCTTCCAATTTCTATCCCTCCTCCTGCTAAATTCTCTTCATTTTCGTAAGACTGATTAGAATGACCAGAAGAGTCTGAAGTTCCCTCTCTATCTTCCTCCTCTTCAGGAATTAAAATTTGAGGAATATTAATTTGTTCTTCTTCCAACACATTTAATTCTTCATTATTCAAAGTCATTGGAAATACTTTGGCTTTGGGTATTTCTTTTTTATTATTTAATCTTTCCTCTTTTTTATTTAACTTTTTTTCATTATTTTCTTTCGTTTGTCGTTCTTGTGGGCATTTTTTATTTTGACGTTCCACAAATTTCTCAAATAATTTCTCATGTTTTTGTTCAAGTTTGTCGATTTTAGACTGCATTTTTTGAAGTTGTACAAGTAATTCGCGATTACAAGAGGAGGAAAAATCAGAAAAGCAGTGACGATCAGAATTTCGACGTCTTAAAAGTTTTTTTCTTAGGTTTAAAATATACGAAAAAATTTGGACTCGAAGGGATTCGAACCCACGACCTTGAAACCAACCAAACTGCGCTGTTAACCACCAAACCATACTTACATTCAACCAAATTAATTTTTCTTCGATCTAATATTGAACGAACAAAAGAGAAAAATTATCATCCACAAACGGGTTCGAACTAGAGTTGCGCGAGATCGAGATTTTAGAAAAAATCCGAGACCGAGATTGACCGAGACTCGCATGACCGAGACCGAGACCGAGATGCAAAATTTGACCCGAGACCGATATCGAGATCCGAGATAAACCGAGATTCTTCAAAACTTTTTTTAACCACCAAAACCCTGCCAAATTAATTAAATATCATCTAAATCATCATCAAAATCATCTGTGTCATCATCAAAATCACCCAATGAGTCTTGGAAAATATTGTTTCATCATAAGAAAAGCGTGGAATTGAAGGAATTTTATTATCTTTTTTTAGAAAGTCCCTTATTCGCCTAAATTAGGCAAAATTGTAGATGCTGTCGACTCCTCTCTAGGGCGCTGAAAAAGGAAGAAATCTGGCTTCTTGGCCTTCCAAAATTCTGAAAACTCTTGCCTGAGCGCTAAAAAATTGAGTCTTAATTGTCCATTTTTTACGGGTCCCAGTGCTGTACCGGATGCCCCTCTAAATTCTCTGATATCCATAATTTAGCGGTTAAGAAAGATATCGAAGGATTTGGAATATCTGATCAAAGCTTTGAGTTAGGTATTTAACCTAAGCTTTGATTCAACTGATCTCTAAAGATTTCCACTCACTAAATGTATTTCGCCTTTTCGTCTTTCGCCTTTTTTCCGCCTTTTTTGGTGTTTAATCTTTCGCCTTTCATGTTTCGCTTTTTAAATTGGTTTTCGGCACATCCCTGGTGTATGCATAATACATCGCTACAGATGGCCGTGCTTCGCTGCGGTCGTGCTCGCTTCGATCTCGGCGACCTCCGCAGCGGCAAAAACTTTTTTCCGCGAAGGTTAATGTGTATTCGGCCGCGCCTATTTGTCCTGCTCCGCTCTCTAGACAACTAAATTAAAATGAGTCACAACAATATGTCAATAGCAAAATTTTAAATATTTTGTCAAAATAAAAATAAATCTCAAGAAGGTCAATCTTTAGGGGTGTATACTGATCTCGGATCTCGGCGAGATTAAGTGCCGAGAATCTCGTCTCGGTTAGGAGGTCTCGTCTCGGCAAAACCGAGACCGAGATTGGAAAATGACCGAGATTCTCGTCTCGGTCTCGGTCGAGATATCGATCTCGCGCAACTCTAGTTCGAACCCACAACCCTTGATGGCACCGAACTGCGCCTTTATCCACTAGGCTAATAGCACGCTTGGGCCCATTTAAAATAATTCCCAAATATAAATCACCTTTCCGGACAATTATTGTCTTTTAACCGAAACTTCCTTCTTGCCAAATCGTCCATACAATCTTCTTCAAAGTCTTGCAAGTCTCTAAGTTCATCCGTTCTTAGTTGGAATTCTTTTAAATTTATTTGAAAAATATTTAAACAAAAAATCACCGTTCAAATTGGTTGATTTGTGTTGTTGTTCATCATAGTGAAATGGACATAACATTCTGGACTTGAAAAAAAATTTTTGCAGGCGAGCCTCATATTTAGATAACCCCAAATGATACCCTCATTATAGGTTTGTTTGGCCTAGAGTTGCGCGAGATCGATATCTCGACCGAGACCGAGACGAGAATCTCGGTCATTTTCCAATCTCGGTCTCGGTTTTGCCGAGACGAGACCTCCTAACCGAGACGAGATTCTCGGCACTTAATCTCGCCGAGATCCGAGATCAGTATACACCCCTAAAGATTGACCTTCTTGAGATTTATTTTTATTTTGACAAAATATTTAAAATTTTGCTATTGACATATTGTTGTGACCAGTGCTTCGAAATTTCAAATTTGCTCGTACTCGTACTCGTACTTCGTACCACCTCTTTTTTTGGCCTCGTACTCGTACTCGTACCTCGTACCACCTTTATTTTTTTGCTCGTACTCGTACTCGTACCTCGTACCACCCCTATTTTTGGCCTCGTACCTCGTACTCGTACCTCGTACTTACTCGTACTTGAGGAAAAAGCAAAAAATCGAAAATTTTTATGATTTTTTGGAGCCCAGGGCATCTAGTTTTAAATTTTAAGCGTTGTATGTGATAATATTTGAATCTAGGAAGGCCTTGAAGTTATAAATCCTTCAATTTCATCCATTTGCTGCGCCGCAGGCGAAATTTTTGAGCATTTTAGTGTGCAAGGAGAAATATTTCCTCCAAGATGGGTCGTGCTACCCGAGATCCTAATTTTTTCATCCGATTTTCATCTTCTTACATGGAACTTTTTATCTTTTCCACTGAAATTTTCACATTATAATCTCCTTATATTTCTCTTAATCTCAAATCCTTTTTTTCAAAAATTTTGAGAATTTTGGATGTCCTTAAGTCATATTTCTTCTATTTTTAGCGCCGCAGGCGAAAATTTTGAAAAATTTTGAAGGCCATGAAGCCAGATTTCTTTCATTTTTCACCGCCGAAGGCGAAAATTTTAGAATTTGGAAGCCAATAAGCCACCTTTCTTATTTTTTCAGCGCCGCAGGCGAAAATTTTGAAAATTTCCGAAGGCCGTAGGCGAAAAAAATTCACTTTTAGTGTGCAAAGAAAAAAATATTAAGAATTTTAGATGGTCAAAATCTCATAATTAATCCAAGTAAAAATACAATAATTTTAAAAAAAAATTAAAATTATAAATAAGTTATTTATGAAGAGAAAAATATTAAAAATCCTTGTCCAGTGAATAGGAAACGAACCCAATATTAAATCATTATAAACTTTGGTGCAGCCTAGCACCTTCACCACTCGGCCACTCGCCCATATAATGGTGAATGAAAGGAATTAAATCTATTTCTTTCAATTTTCCTATTAACACCAAGTACGAGAAGTACGAGCTCGTACTTAGGCCTCGTACTCGTACTTTTCACTTTTTTTTGGCCTCGTACTCGTACTCGTACTTCGTACCTGCCCAATTTTTTTGCTCGTACTCGTACTCGTACTTCGTACCAGGTACGAGTACGAGTACGAGGTACGAGTACGAATTTTGGTACGAGCTTCGAAGCACTGGTTGTGACTCATTTTAATTTAGTTGTCTAGAGAGCGGAGCAGGACAAATAGGCGCGGCCGAATACACATTAACCTTCGCGGAAAAAAGTTTTTGCCGCTGCGGAGGTCGCCGAGATCGAAGCGAGCACGACCGCAGCGAAGCACGGCCATCTGTAGCGATGTATTATGCATACACCAGGGATGTGCCGAAAACCAATTTAAAAAGCGAAACATGAAAGGCGAAAGATTAAACACCAAAAAAGGCGGAAAAAAGGCGAAAGACGAAAAGGCGAAATACATTTAGTGAGTGGAAATCTTTAGAGATCAGTTGAATCAAAGCTTAGGTTAAATACCTAACTCAAAGCTTTGATCAGATATTCCAAATCCTTCGATATCTTTCTTAACCGCTAAATTATGGATATCAGAGAATTTAGAGGGGCATCCGGTACAGCACTGGGACCCGTAAAAAATGGACAATTAAGACTCAATTTTTTAGCGCTCAGGCAAGAGTTTTCAGAATTTTGGAAGGCCAAGAAGCCAGATTTCTTCCTTTTTCAGCGCCCTAGAGAGGAGTCGACAGCATCTACAATTTTGCCTAATTTAGGCGAATAAGGGACTTTCTAAAAAAAGATAATAAAATTCCTTCAATTCCACGCTTTTCTTATGATGAAACAATATTTTCCAAGACTCATTGGGTGATTTTGATGATGACACAGATGATTTTGATGATGATTTAGATGATATTTAATTAATTTGGCAGGGTTTTGGTGGTTAAAAAAAGTTTTGAAGAATCTCGGTTTATCTCGGATCTCGATATCGGTCTCGGGTCAAATTTTGCATCTCGGTCTCGGTCTCGGTCATGCGAGTCTCGGTCAATCTCGGTCTCGGATTTTTTCTAAAATCTCGATCTCGCGCAACTCTAGTTTGGCCATGGATGCCCGAAAAAATTTCAGTCCGCAAAATTTTTGCGGATAAAAATATATGTCCGCGAATTTTTGCGAATAGGAATTTCTGTCCGCAAAAATTTTTTTCTAAACGATATCCCCAAAAATTAAACGATACCGCCAATTTAACGTAACCTCGTTATAAGATACAATTTTTTTCAACCCCGACAAGTGTATCAATAATAAGGACCATCAGGCTGTGCGCTATGGCGTTGCGTTTTTGCGGCTATTTTTGGCTGATTTTGGCGTTATGCCGTTTGGCGTGTTTTAAGAATTTGAAAAATTTGGCGTGCCACGCGAAAATTTTGGCGCACAGCCCTGAGGCCCCACTACATTTTTCCAATTACCTTACAAATCCTTCTAAATAACATAAAAATATGAGCTATTGGAGTAAATGGAGGAGGTAAAACTGGTGTTGATTTATATTCCAAAACTTGTCCATATCTTTGGAACATCCAAACTTGTCTAGACATAGCATTTGTTACGTTAAATATATTACTGTATTTAATGAAGGATTTTTTAAATTAATTTAAAATTATACTTAAATATAGCAATAAGCATATTTATAAGCAAAATATTTGCAATTAGAAGAAATACAGTCATTAAAATGGGAGGTATCCAATGACCGGGAACACAATTTGTACCTGAAGAAATTTTTTTGTCCGCAAATATTTGCGGATTGTCCGCATAAAAGTTGCGGATTTTTTTAGTCCGCAAATTTATACGCAAAATTTTTGTCCGCAAATATAGGTATCTTTACCTTCATCTCCACAAGTATCAATCTCTCCAGCATATACCTCTCCATAAAGCATAAAATAGGGCTAAAAATAGATGTTTTTAAGCTTATTTTTAAAACTGTTTCAAACTTTATAAAAAATATTTCGTACAAGTATCCAGGACCATTTTTCATGTGGAAAAGTTATTGACTGGCGGGCTTAAAAAATATATTAGTGGTTTTCCGGAAGGTTTCAATAAATACTTTAAATTTGGAATTTTTACTATTTGAGTCCCAATAATTTAATCAGACTCAAGTGTCCTATCATACAAGTTGAGACTAGGGTAGCAATCCGACCCAGAAAACCCAGACGGATTTTTTTGGCAAAAATCCCGACCTGAACCCCGAAGGGTCGGGTTGCTACCCTAGTTTAGACTTAAATGACCAATCAACCTATAAGAACAATCCAGACTCAAACTGCTTAAAACACCTAGACTCAAAACACACTCAGACTCTAATTGCACTAAAAACGTTCCAAATAAAAAGACACTACCTACACCAAAAGCCATTAGAGTAACCATTAATAAAGCAATAATATAAGACATTGCTAGAACCATTTTACCAGCCATAGTAATATAAGGCCCGATTCGGGGATGTACAGACATGTAATCAAAACTTGAAGAAAGAGTTCAGCAAAATAATTTATTCTCAACAAACGTTTTCATATGCCATAGAACCGAATTAACAGCCAAGATCACTCTGCTGTGACTGTGTACTCTAACAGGGTCAAAACGAAAAGCAAAACCAACAAAATAAGATAAAATGGCTACTGTAGTTAACATATTCCAATATTTACTGTAGAAAATTTTAATTTTCTCTAATATGGAAGAAGCTTCGAGTATGAGAAGCTAAAAAATGAATTTTTCGGGTGATTTTGTAATAAAAATAAGAGAGGGTTAATTGAGTATGGACATATCTTTATCAAGTGTTGAGCTAGAGCAGTGAGATTATTCTCAGATATCCTAAAGGGTGTTATCTTTCTTCTCTAAAATCTTTGGAATTTTTGATTGGGAATTTAAAAGGTTATGGCTAAAAATGTCAAGAAGCATACAAGATAGTACATATTTTCTCGATTAATTATCCTAAGTAACTATTCTTTTGTATGAATTGAGGGAGGCAACTATACGGTAATTGCGGTGAGGTAGCTATCTAAACGTCATCCTCTATTTAGGGTACATATAATTATAAGGTACGATTTCTCGGCCCGAGAAGTGTACATATTAGTGAGGTTCGACTATGTACTTTTAAAATTCCGGAAATTCCAGTATTATGTAGTTTACGTCCCATAAGCTCCGCCTTCTTTACTTATCTCTTCCCTTTCTTATAAGGAGAGGAAAAACGGCTGAAATAAAAATATTAACCCAACTGTCACTTTATAAGAAAAAAAGAGCAGAAAGGGGTGTGTCTTATGGGACGTAAACTACACATGTACCAACATTCTTCCTCCCACCTTCCTAAAATGTTCCATTCCCAAAGCCAAAACATAAGCAAAAATAAGCCATTCCATATAAGTAACTTGGGCTGGAAATTCAATTAAAAGAACATAAATAAGAAGAAACATAAAGAACAGAAAAGAGATTGCCCAGACCCAGAAAGAGGTTATTGGTGCTGAATAGAACATTCCAAATTTTGATGAACACAAACACAGGGGATTCTGATTTTTCTTTAAAAATGAAAAATAAATCATAAAATTAAACTGCAATTTATCTAGAGGTTGGTCCCCGACGGGGAGGGGGGGGGGCAAAGGGATAACTTTTCGGGGAGGCAGCGCCACGGAGGGAGGGGGACGGGATTTACAAAAAACACAAGTTCCGCGACTTAAGGGACGGGGACCAACCCTACAATTTGCTAGAGATCGTCCTGGACCTAGCGGGAGGCCCTTTATCGGGAAAAACAACTTCCCAAAAACCAGACTCTATTGGGCGGGTTAATCTGGCATGTTAAGCAAAAGGGTGTAAATAGAGTCTGATTTTCTTAACGATTTAATTTGAGAATCTAATGGCATTCCCCTTTTACCTTCTCAAGAGAAGCGTCTTCAGTCATTTCCTTCAAATTATCATCGCCAAAACAATCATTTCCCAAAAGAGGCCTTTCAGGCTCTAATGGACCAATAAATGTTGTATGGTTGTTTCTTTCGGTATTTGAAGTATACAAGGGTGTTTTGAAATCAAGAAGAAGAATGCTTGGTGGCAATAAAAGGCCAAGAATTACCTTGATGTTTGATTGGCTTAAATTTTGGGAAAACACATTTCAATGGCGTTATGTATTTCTTTGGCGTTATGAATTTTTTCATTTTTATTACTTGAGTCTTGAGAATAGATTAATCCTTTCAGTCATTAGAGTCTCGAAAGTGTATGCAAGACTTAACATCGATTCCCAGACTCAACTGAACAAGTTAAGACGGAATCCCAGACGACCCTTTTCCTAAAAACTACTTTCTAAGGCGAAGACCACCATGCCACAATTCAGCGAGCAAAATTTGACAACACGGATGGGCAAGAAATCTTTTATTGTTAGCAATAACAGCCAATGAAAGACAAGATTGTTGCCCCCAATTTGGCAATTCTGCACCTAATAATCTCATAGTCATTCTTTGGTCTTGTTCATGACAATGATTTAATAATTCCAACGAGTAATCACGAAATTCCTGAAAATAATCTAGTCAAAAATCAACAACCCCATTAGAGTCTTGAAGACCGAGCAATTTTTAGTCGTTTCAGACTCTAATGGTCTCTTCAAATACTAGACTCTAATTGACGTTTATTGATTAATCTTCTAGTTGGTCTCATATATAGGTCGGTATAATCGCATTCCCGGGATCCCGCAACGGGATTTTTCTCAAAATTTTGTACTGGACGGGATCCCGCGGGATTAATCCCGATAATCCCGTTTTTCGCCGAAAACCCGGGATTTCGGGACGGGATCACGTAAAATCCCGTGCGGGGTCCCGTTCCGTGCCAACCCGAAGTCTCGTAATAAAAAGTGACACTAGCGTCTAGCGATTAGTAATTGACTTAAGAATTTTACTGTCCAGACTCTAATATCCCTAAGCAGAATAAACACCTGCGCGCACTCCCTCAACTGGTTGCTAACTTCCATTTCGGCATAATCATGGGCTACTTCCCTACTCATACATTTATATAATCTAATAGCAGCTAGAGCTTTAGCCAAAGGTTCTTCTCCATGTTGCCAAAACAATTTGGCCATTTCGTGTCTTTTTGTTAAAACAGCCCAAAGCATTAATTCATTAAACGGAAAAGAAAATTCTGGGTGTTTTTGATGCTTATGAGTATTGCCAGAATTTGTATCTCCTTCTTCTTCCCAGCCAAGTGGAGGTATTGTTAGAGCACTTTTGCGCTTCAAAAAATCTTTTTTTTTCTGGCTTTTAGAGCCTAAGCCAGTAAGTTAGGCAAAAATTCTCTCTCCTTTCCCACCTTAGGCTGTTTGAGTCCCGCCTCGTCATAGTCATTACTCCCAGATAAACACATTTGCAAAGAAGAAAGTTGTTTTGATTGACTCATTTTAAAAAATTGTTTTTGTCCAGACAACGATTTTGCGCGTTCATACCGTAATTTAAACGTTCTGGTTGTGTAGGTGGAGCGAAAGGCATTTCCCATTAAGCGTTCTATAGCTGCCCCTATTTCCGGTAGAGAGAAGGCCGACTTTCCGCCTTGGATTGATCCGCCTTTAGGCTGTTGATTGCTGCTGGACATTAAGGGTATTAACAATGAAGGAACCTAAAATTTAAGAGAATAATGAAGAAGGGACATTAGAGTATGAGGGTTATTTGAGTAAAAGTCTTTATAAAATAGCCTATGACTATATAGACCAATGAAATTTTGTGTGGTGATGCCTGATAGTGTTAACTAGCCCTTCCGGAAAAATCAGAATTTTTTCAGAACAAAAACCAGAATTTTGTTCTGAGAATCAGGCAAAATTCAGAATTTGTTCTGACCAAAAATCAGAATTTAGTTCTGAAAATGAGTCAAAAATCAGAATTTCTCACTCAAATGGTTTGTTGCACTATTCTAATTTCCCCCCTTTTCTTAGATTTAAAAAAATTGGAATTTTCTGGTCTGTTATCAGAATAAAAATCAGAATTTTCGCAAGGTTCTGATTTAAAAATATTCAAAAAATTCCTAGTAAAAAACTCACAGCATTATATAAATATTCAAGTCGTTGGAAAGTTAAAAAGCGTCTAGGGGACAGACCTTGCTCTAAAATTAAACGAACAAATTCAACTTTAGAAGACAATAGAGCCTCCATCATTGGCTAAAATTTTTCTTTAAATTTTTGGCATTCTGTCAATTTAAAATTAATTTACTTGAATTAACCAATCAGGGTCTGAAGGGTACAAACTAGATTTATTAAATATTTCACTTTTGGCAATATCCTCACGTCCCCAAGCCAAAGTCAACAATAATTGGTCTACGGGGGTTAAGTCTTGTCCATGCAATAGAGCACGAAGTATAACTCTATCCATTTTGTGTTCGTCTGGTTGGAAATGCTGTAAATGGTTCTCTGGGACGCGGAAGACTGTTAACTTAAAAATTGAATGTTTTAAGAGTCTAAGACGTGAAAAATAAGACCCAAATAGGTTGGGAGAATTATGAGACTCAAGTGTCAATAAATAAAAAAGGTTGTTAAGACTCATGTGAACACCAAAACAAAGTACCTAATTTGGTATGAGACTCATTTGGTTAAAAGTTGAGGTAGGACAGTCGAGTATGAGAGTTGAATATAAATGGACATTTGAGTATGGGAGTTTCAGCAAAAACATTTCGGTCATAAGAGTCTAGTCACATATTAAAAACCTACCAAATTATTCCTTTTCTCTACACACTGAGAGATACGGTAAAGTAATGCTTCTGGCGAGTTACACGGATTCTTATTATTAACAGTAAGCTTTCTTGCCAAGGCTAACAAATGAGCACGCATTTTTGGAGGTAATTTACTGTTAAGGAGTTGAAATTATTTTATTTTAATTAAATACCCATTATCACCAAAATGGCGAACACCTAATGCAAGTAGATCACAAACGCGACCACTTCCTTCACAGACAATTACCTTTAAAAATAATTTAGAGGAACATGGAGGAATGACGACTAAGTTAAAGTGCCCCTTATGCTACGGTTAAATAGAATCGCGCACGTCTTGCGACAGACGCTCGACGACAAGACACATCCGAGACGCTGGTATTGTAATTACAAAAATCAGCGTTAGTTGCTTTGCGATTTTCATCTTAGCGGAAGACGTCGATTTTATTGTTACCACATCACTAGCGTCTTTCGCTCGCATCTTACGATTTTTATGTAAGCAAAGTATTACGGAGGGGAGGGAAGGGAGGAGGATGTTTATGGACTAAATAACGAGACTTAGAAGGGCACGTGTTATTTTCCGAATAAAGAGAGGGCTATCTGAATGGAAGATAGATGAAAATATCCCTCCAACAATCCCCGCTCCCTGGGACAGAATTAAAAAAAATCATCCATACAGGAATAGGCGGTTGTCCAAGCAGGCATCTATAAATAGCATTTAATGTACATATTCCCCCTTCTAAAGCAACACAAATTGTGGGTATTCTTCTTCTATTTTCTCCAACATTTTTAGCTAAAAATTCCTCCAATCTTCTCCTCAAAACAATTTCTGCTCCATAACGATTAGAAGTTCCATTATCGGCGAGCAAAAAATAGGAGCCTCTATCATTTAAAGGAACTCCCTCAAAAGTTGTTTTTGGCGATTCTCCTCTTTCGTTAGAAGGGGAAATTATTGGAGTATTTGTAGAATTTTGGCGGTCATAAACAACGTGGGTGTCATGCCCAATTAATTGTTCTCGACGTTGTAGCATTCCCCATGGAGCGATTCCGACTGTGACTATACGTGAACGCATTCTAAAAAGAGAAATAAAATGTTGGGGGAATGGCTCAGATTAGAGATAAGGCCAAGATGAGATCTTGAACAGAAATCTCGGTTATCGAGATAAATATTTTACGAGATATGTATCTAGATTTTTGTACGTCCCTCAGTCAGGTCTCTAATTTAGACCATCAATATTACTGAAAATTTTAAAACTTCATCCGAATGGTCTCGATGCCGCAGAATCTTCATAATCGGACTCATTCAGTTATCTGTTGATCGGCCCAGTTATGAAATAGAATCCACATAACTAGGACCACAGGGTAAGAATTATTCGAATCTGTCGAAAGTCGGGAAAGGCATGGTCCTTCTCTGAATCACCCTTTGATTTGGGTATGCGTGAGTCTCACAAAGAAAACTCCAATAAACTACCTAGCAGAAATTCCAGCTTCATCCAATGCCTTAGCAACATGCTTAACTACACCAGAATCCAATCCAGAGGTTAATACCCAAGCGCCAGTTGTTTCTGCTGCTTTCAAAAGACCTTCTCGAAAAACTCTTCCCAACTTTTCTGGTACGCTTTAAAGGAATACATGAGAGAAATAGAGACATTTTAAAATTACTTAAAATCAGAAGTGCCTCCATGTACAGAAATAACCAGTCGAGGCCTTTCCAATCCCCACAATCTTTCCATAAGGTTCATAATGTCGGCAGGGTCTGAATCGAAGGATAGACGCAAATAACGAGCTTTGTGAACGTGTGTTCCGCCCTTTAAAAATTTTTTAGATTGAAATACAGTAGGGGATCTAGGTTATTAAGGTCAGTCTCACACTCCCTCCTACTTGAAATTCCACAGTTCCATAAGCATCTGTAGGAGTACAGGCAGTGCAAGTTCCAATTGTCCAATTGCCTGAACTTTGACCAGCAGAGGACAAATGGAAACGCGCTCCTCGAGTAACCACAGAACTTGTAAAACGGGAAAGAGCAAGTTGGGAATGTTCGGCGCTAACTCTCCCACAACAACAACTAGAAAGAATGTTGTATTTAAACTTAAATTTTTCAATTTTTTTACCGATCAGAGTGATCATCGGCAGGTATAAATTTAATACATTCTCGGCGTTGAAATACCCGTTCTAGCCAAGTACTAGAAATATGTGCTCTTTTGTGGTGGTGAGAGTCTTGCTAAAGAATATTTTTAAAAATCCCTGCTTGTTTCTGGATAGAAATTGAACTTACCCTAGACATTCGCCTACCAACTGCACTAATTCCACTATCATTAAGATGTCTAGAAAAATTAAGATAAGGAATCTATTGGCTTTATTTAATTTCTAAATTAATCCAATCAAAGTATCCGACCGGATACTAGTTTTAGTCACGGCATCGGGGACTTTGGGGGAAGATTAGGGTGGACAGACGCGTTTAGGGGGACAGACTAATCCCCAATCTCAAAAAATGGAAAGAAGGCCCTGCCAAATCCAAATCTCGCCAAAAAAGATAGGATTGTTACAATATAACCTAGCAACCGTTGACTCCAGCGAGACAATAGACAATAGTCCGGGCTCCAACTATTGCCGAATTTTCCAAACTATTGAGAGTCTCCAATTATTGTCTATTCCCGAATATTGGTTTTAGCCCTTTTTTCAAAATCTGGATTTGGGGGAGGGAGTGAGGGAGGGAGCTTTTATGAGGGAGCCAAAAAAATACGAATGCCTTTCACCCATCCCTCACCGCCATATAATAAATGTGTCTCCCAAAATTACCTGCTCGACTGTAACTGCTCACATTCCCCAACTTCTTCAGACCCCATAAGAGCCGATGAGGGCGAAGTAAATAAATAAAAATCCAATGAAGGAATTGCCGTTAATCTACTAATATTTTGTTGTTGACTTTGTCCCCCAGCAATATCGCTAGTTGAAGATGCTGTAGAGAAAAGAAGGCCAGAACATAGGGAACGACTTCGGGGCGGGGATGTTAAATTATTAATTTCTTCATTTTCCATTATTTAAAATTTTGGAAGAATTTTATTTAAAAAGGGTGATTAATTAAGAAAACTAATTTTTTGAAAAAAATTTTTTTGGTTAAAATTTGGAAATTTTTTTAATGTCTAAAATTTATTATTAAATCTCATATATTTTAGCCTGAAAAGTTTTCCAAAATTAAAATAGTTATTGATAAAAATTAAAAAAAATTAGTTAATCAAAACACTTAATATTTTCAACACTGATAATTAAATAATTATTTTACTGATTAAATTTGTTAAATTTTATATTCTTATAAAAGGAGAGAGGGGGATTGTTATTTTCCCTTGTCCTTAAAATTAACGAAAGAATTTTTTGTTGTTTTTCGAAAAAATAGCAAAATATTGATAGACAGATCAATATTTTCTACATCGATCTAATATCAACAATAATATCAATATAGAACCCAGAACAGGGTTGCCGCCCGAAACCCGGCCTTTTTTTGTATCCGAAACCCGAAAAGAAAATTTTCCAACCCGAAACCCGTGAACTGAAATGAAAACGCACTAACCCGATACCTAAAACCCGTACCCGAAGATTTTTTGTACCCGCGGCAACACTGATCCAGAACAACCCCATTTGCCCAACAAGTATGCAAATTCTCCTGTAAAGGGGAATGATCAAGTTAGGTGTCGTTATTTTAGGAGTAACTATGGATAGGTACCATTATAATAAGATAGCTCTAATATAACAGGCGATCGTCGTAATAATGTTGATTATTATTTTATCATTTCTATTACATAACAATTTTAATCAAAAAATTTTTTTAATGCGAGAAGGCAAGAGAAACTGAGGAAAGACCAACCGCAGTTTAACACAATAATCCCCCTCTCAAATATTGTCAAAAAAAAATTTCGCAAACCGATCGATCCTTTCAATAATTATATAAATATTCTATCAATAAATACCCCTCCCATCTTTTTCTTTTTCTAAATAAAAAGCCAAGAAAAAAATTTATATATTTCTGATCGGAAGTGATTGACAGTTGAAAAATAAAATTAATTATCTTCACATGTTTTTATTACTTTTCCCTCAAGTTCTACCTTGAAGAATTTTTATTAATTGGAGCTTCTATCCAAATCGGCATAACCGATAAAACTTGGTTTGTATTAACATATTCTTCAATTATGGATCCAGGAGTATTTATTTTATTGTTTCACATTATCTACATTATTGGATCGGCCTCAAATGCACCAATACTTTCTATTAATAGGTGGTAGATTTTAAGTTAAAATAATTTTAAAATTAAATTAACAGTACTGACTACAGAGAGGCTTACTTAAAAGAATTTAAATTAATCAAATCTTTTTTCAAACGTATATTCAATAATTCAGTGACTCCAACAAATGTTGCACCGATAGTTAATATTCAAAAATAATCAAGAAAATTTTCTATCTTTTCCAATTTCTGGGTATTTCTTCCTCATAATTATTTACCCCTTTTTTGTAAATCAATTCCCTATTTTCTGAAATCCAAACTATCCCTTCAAATCAACTTTAAGGGATTAATAGTATATCGGAGGATCTTGAGTGATTAAGAAGATCCTCAGTTATATGAAGGGATATCAGAGGATTTGGAGGAATATCTGTGGATATAAGTAGATATGGTCTGGCGCCCAGATCCCCTGGCCTGGAGCCCAAATCGATACCCAGGTCTGGATCCCAGATCCCCTGGTCTGGAGCCCCACTGTTCTGGAGCCCAAATTGATCCCCTGGTCTGGAGCCCAGATCCCCCAGCATCCCTCCAGATCTCCTGATATCCTCGGTATTACTTAAAATTAAGGCGTTACCTTTCGGGGCGGGTCAATTTTCGGGAAATCCATCGGTTACTTTGTCCAGATTCTTTATAGGCCAGAATCTCCCCTTTCTCAATATCAGTTAACTTTGGTCCAGTTGGCATTTTAATTTAAAATTTATACATATTCTTCTGAAAAAAACATTAATTCATCTTAATAAAAATCTGAAAATGTTCTCATGCCCTCTACATAGAAAATATTTTTGAGTAAATTTTGTTTACATAATATTTGAAAAATATGTCGTGAGACTTTTAATTTTATGTTTAAATTTTGATTTATTGTGAGAATACAGTAAATAAGCACAAATAAGAGCATATTATTTGGCGCTCCCGAGGAGCTGTCCCATCAAAAATGGGGAGAGTTGGTTTACAAATTTATTTTTTTATTATTTTGCCTCAACTAACCCTTGTTGAACCTACTTCATTTATTTTTAACAAAATTAATCTGACGACCAACAAATTTTGAAAAGTTACTCCGTGGTGGAAACGTTTTCAGTTTAGAAAGAAAAGGTTTTTGGAAGAAAACTTAATTCGATTTTCCCTCTGTGGTTTGGATCAAAATCATTTTTAATGGGATCAAAATCACTATTAATAGTCTAATTAAATTTGAAGAAACTTTCCGCTATGGCTATGGCCTTCTACATTTATTTTTGGTTTGCTTTCTTCTGCCTTTCAGGGCAAACCCCTAAAATTAGATTTTTCTTTCAAATTTTGGCAATGTTTTAAGCCTATTTTTAGCATTTGAAAACTTGGCGTTAGGTGTGCCACTCAAAATTTTTTAAATAATTTCTGCGTGGGACAGTAACAAAGGGTGTATGTATGAGACAACAAAAATGTGTTCTCACAAATTTTATTAATGAAAATAAAAAATTTTCTCAATAATATTTTTTGTATCTGGAAATTATTAGTGTGAAACATTTTAATAAGAATTTATTCAAATTATTTTTTATTATTTCCTTTTAACTTTTAAAAGAAAATTATTTAAAATAAAATATAAGAAAAATGTCGTTTGATTTACCCGATATTTTATTTAAATTTGATTTTTGGGGGTGTTTATTACTTGGTTATCCTCTAAACATTATTCTGATTGTTTTAATTATTTTTAAAACACCAAAAGAAATGGAAACACACAGCAGAATTCTGATACAAAATTGTGTTTTGGATATTTTAATGTTGACTAATCAAATGTTTCTTCAAGGGGTAACTTAAGTTCTTTGATAAGGTGAACTTGGCTAGGAACTAGGCTAGATATTTTTAACGCCTATTAACTTTCTTAATTAGGAAGGGGCCAAGAAAGGGTATTTTCTCTAAAATAACTCCATGGGGCTATTTTTTCTGATCACCTCTAGAGAGGGGTTATTTTAGAAAAGATACAGTAATTCTTATTTAAAATTTTTTTGGTAAAGGCTAGAGTTGTTGTCTTGTTCGTACATAATAAAAATTCCGCTAATTACTCATATATCAGGGTAGAGTTCAACGTGACGGGATCCCGGTCGGTAATTAGGGGGATTATCCCGGGTTTATTGAATCCCGATCCCGGTTCTGAATGATCCCGAGCATCATATTCCGTGCAAATCCCGATGACTTGAATCAAAATGAGCGAAAGAAAGGAGGTGTTAGAGGGAAGGAAGGGCTGAAAATTGAGATTTGAATTATAATTTACCAACGCCCCTTTCCAAAATTATAATTTAAAACCAATTTTATACTCAATTTAAGTTTAAAATACTTGATGCAGAAGGGAATGCGATTGAGGTATACCCTAATGGAATTTTGTTTATTTTTACTGACAAAAATTTTAATCCAATCATATGTTATATTGCCGGAATTGTATGGGTATATTTTGGCAATTCAAACTTACATGGATTGTGTGTTCAATTTATTTATAGATATTTGGTTTTGAATAGGTAGAGGAATAAAAATTAGTAGTGATCGGACAGTACCGTACTACAGCCGTATTTTTTGGTATTTATCGGTATTCCGTATCGGTTTTATGTAGGGTTACGGGGGGGGGGGGTTGCACGGGGAAAGCTTTTCGTGGAGGCAGCACCATGTGGGGGACGGGGACGGGGACGGGGAAAATTTATTTCATTTTTCACGGGGGCGGGGACGGGGAAATTCAAAAAATCTCTCAAATTCTCCGACTTTCGTGGAGTACGGAAAATTTTTTAAAAAATACGGTACGGATACGGTACCGAGGAAATTCCGATCACTAATAAAAAATAATATTAAAAATCCTTTCTTTAAATATAAGGAATATGAAAATTAATATTCGTCGTTATTTATCTATGTTGTCAATTGCTTTAATTGTTCAACTATTTTATATTTTGGTTGTGGCGTTCTTCATTAACCCCTATTCTTTTGGAGGCATTAAATATTTTGATAATTTTAACAAAACAATGCCATTTATTCAATATGGTCAAGCGGATAAGGCAATTTTCAGTTTAACTTTCATTTAAAAATTTTGCTTTGCGTATCGACTAGAGCCCTCCGGCCAGGCTCTAGTATCGAGATACGATGTGTCCGATACGGATAGACTACCTAGATTAACAAACAAGGCTTTAACATGATGACAATAAAACAATCGAATAAGCGAGACCGTGTTCTGGGGCCTATTTTAATTGTCCACAGATTCTGCATTCTGTGCACAGAACACAGATTCTGTGGAAATTCTGTTTTAATTAAATTCTGTGTGCACAGAATCTGTGGTGCCCGCAGATACTGTGGAAACACCCACTGATTCTGTGGAAAGATTCCGCAGATTCTGTGGACGAAAATTTCTGTGGAAAATCAAAAAATCTGTGGATTTTTTCCACTAATCCACAGAATTCCTGTTTTAATTATTTTTCTGTGGTTCTGTGTATTTTTTCTTCTAAATTCAAATTTTTTATTTCCGCGTTTTCCAAAATAACAGTTTTATTGAAACGAAAAATGGTTTGGACGGTTCGGTACTACCGCATTATTACAGGTACCTGAATTTTTGAAGAAAAACTTTAGAATATTTTTAAAATTTAACTGAAAAATTGTAAAAATTTAGAAATTTTCCCTCCAAATTACATAACATCACTTTAAATCTCTTTGTTATACTTTAAATTCGCTGATTTCTTGATCATCCAATATCCTTCAAATCCCCGATTAGATTAATGTAGGGTTAGGATCGAAAAATCCAGAGATGTGGATCCGACATTTGGTGAGGCTATATCAATCTATTTATATCAAACAAATCAACATATCCCACGTTCTAATCCACATATATTTCCTTAATCATCGAAAGATTTTCGGGTCGGTTAGCCGAAAAAACCCACAACCATAGTACTGAGTAATTAGTGAGATATTGGTGATTAATTGAGATATTGGTGGATTAAGTGACACGGAGAGATATTAAAGGATAAATACTGTATTCTCTTTTTACTCATATTTATCTATACTTAAATCACTCCAAATATATCGATATTTTCCAAATCCACCAATATCCCCTTAATCCCTCCAATTTTTATAACAATAGATAGAGGAGAGTGTTTTACATACTATAAGTAAAAATCAGAATTTTAGCTTAACTTTCAAAAGACTTATAAAATTTAAAAGATGTTTGATTGAAATAATCAAAAAATAACAAATAAAAAATGCCTATTGGAGAGAATGAGTCCCTTTTTCTCCCAAAAATGGGGTACTTTACGCGAGAGCTTATAGCAAATTTATTTTTCAACGAAAATTAAAAAAAATTATGTCAAAAAATAGAGAATGATTCAAACTATAATAATCTTTGAAAATTTTAAAATTTGGTTAAGCCTAGGCCTAGAAAAAAATTTTTAAAGTTTTTTCACAGAAAATTCACAGAAAAAATATTAAGGTGGATTTTTGAATGAATTCTGTGTATTTTCCGCAGACCACAGAAACAATTAAAACAGAAATCCACAGAATCGTCGAAAAAGGCCACAGATCTGTGGATTTTTTTCTGTGCACAGAAAAATAATTAAAACAGAATTCTGTGGTTTTTACATGTTTTTGTATGTTTTGCAGAATCTGTGCATGTTTCCACAGAATCTGTGGATGTTTCCACAGAATCTGCGGACTCCTTTTTCCGCAGAATCTGTGGAATAATTAAAACAGGATTTCTGTGGTTCTGTGGTCTGTGCACAGACCGCAGACCGCAGAATCTGTGGACAATTAAAATAGGCCCCTGGAGTAGACTAATAGCTTGATTGCCAATAATAAAAGGCTGCGATTTTTATACTAAACTCGAATTGGGCGGGTGAGATTATCGGGCGAGATTATCCCGGTTTTTTTGAATCCATCCCGATTTTGCTAATCCCGTGACCGAACGATAAATCCCGGTTTCGGCCAATCCCGATAACCGCTATCGGGATCGGTATAAGGATTGGTCAATATCCCTAAATCCCGATCCTTATTTTATGTCAAAATCCCGATACCACCCAACTCTATACTAAACACTCTCCCCTAACAATATTTAGATGGGCAGTTTCTTAATGTTACCTATAATTCTAATTGAATTATCCACATATTTAATAATAATTGTTTGTGGGTTCAAAATGGTCAGATATGTCAATTTGAACACTAATCTTGATGGAAATTTAAAAAGATTGAATAAACTTTTAACAAAAGTTTTGATTATTTTGGTAAGTAAAAATTATAATAATTTTTGTGAACCAGGTTGCTTTAAGTTACAAAACTTGTTAATATTTTTAATATTCCTCCTTACCTTATTTTTCAAAAATTACCTAGTTTAATAATTATTTGGATACGGATAATATCTGGATACCCGTGGATATATCCGGTTATAATGCTCCAATTCCGCGGCTCCAATTCCGCGGATATCCTTTCCCTATTTTCGGTGATTAAACATCACTAATTAAAGTTTAAGGGTACAGCCCGACTTGCCGCGGGCCGACTTGCCGCGGCCGACTTGTCGCGACCGACTTGCCGCCGGCCGACTTGTCGCGAGGCCGACTTGTCGCCGGCCGACTTGCCGCCAAGCTTTTTAATTAAATATTCTGATTTATAATCAATTAGAATGGTCCCAACGACCATCAAATGGGACCATGCTGAATTATAAAACAAAAATTTTACGAAAAAATTTTCCAAAATTTTAAAAAACCCCTAACTATAGTTTCCGTACCAGACTCAAAATTGGACAATTTATATGTCATTCGAAAGAGCTCGTCGAGCTGAGCTGAATGACACCAAAATCAGCTCGATTGGATGTTCTGAACAAAGTTATGATCAGCGGAATCTTCGCTGGAAAAACTGTTTTTGTGCTGCTACGGAGGGTAGGCCGGGCATGGTCTTCGCTACACGATGGCCGTGCTTCGCTGCGGTCGTGCTCGCTTCGCTCGCGGCGACCGTCGTTTCGCTCGACATGCCTGGCTTCCTCCGCAGCGGCAAAAACTTTCCGCGTAAGACCTTGTGGAAGGGGGGTGTTAATTAAAAAGCTTGGCGGCAAGTCGGCCGGCGACAAGTCGGCCTCGCGACAAGTCGGCCGGCGGCAAGTCGGTCGCGACAAGTCGGCCGCGGCAAGTCGGCCCGCGGCAAGTCGGGCGTGTCCCAAAGTTTAAAAATACATGTTACGAAGAATAATTTTCGCAACGCGAGCAGACATTGAGTTCCGCCTTTGAATGACTCCAAGGGCTCCAAGGGCCAATCATACCCCAGGAGAGAGCCTTTCAAATAGAGAGGGGCATTCTATTCTTCAATCATACTCCAAGAGTTTTCAATCATATTCCATCCAAGGGGGGTTCCATTCTATTAGAGAGAATAATATTTATTTTAAACTTTTAGGCTGTCGTGCCATTTGTTAATCAAGCTGGCCTTATATATAGCATGATAAATTCAAAAACAAACAACAATACAGCAAACATTATTCGAATATTAATTTACAGTTCCTTTCATTTAATACCTGTATTTAACCCAATTATTTGTATTTTAACAAACACCCCATATCGAAATGCTGTTTTTAATCGCTCACAAGTACATCCACAATAAATGAATAAAATTTATTAAAAAGGCTCGTATTTATATTGAAGTAGGGTACAAAACAGGGTTGCCGCGGGTACAAAAAATTTTCGGGTACGGGTTTCGGGTATCGGGTTGGAGCGTTTTCATTTCGGGTCACGGGTTTCGGGTTGGCAAAAATATCGGGTACGGGTTTCGGGTTTCGGGTTATAAAATTTTCATTTCGGGTATCGGGTTTCGGGTTGGCAAAAATTTCGGGTACGGGTTTCGGGTTTGGCGAAAAATTCGGGTTATTTTTGGGTGTTAGGGTATTGGTGAACTAAATTGTAAGGAGACAAGCTATGTCGCATAATAGGATTTTGGGTGATATAGAGAGAAGCAAATTTGAAGAGATTAAAAAGACATTGTGGGATTTGGGGATTAAGAGGGATATCTTGGTAAAATCCCTTGATAAAATCCCACTATGTGCTAATATCCCTCCGCCTTATCTCCATAAAAGCCTCCAAATTTCTCCCGTTTTTAGCGCCGCAGGCGAAAATTTTGAGAATTTTGGAGGTCCTTAAGCCAGATTTCTTCCATTTTTTGCGCCGCAGGCGAAAATTTTGAGAATTTTGATGATCCTTAAGCTAGATTTCTAGCTTTTTCACCGCCTGAGGCGAAATTTTGAGAATTTTGATGATCCTTAAGCTAGATTTCTAGCTTTTTCACCGCCGGAGGCGAAATTTTGAGAATTTTGATGATCCTTAAGCTAAATTTCTAGCTTTTTCACCGCCGGAGGCGAAATTTTGAGAATTTTTTAAGGTCTTAGGTGAAAGAATTCAATTGTCAGAACCGCTGGCAAAAATTTTGGAAAAATTCCGTCATATCACCCGGAAACCGATTCGGACAAGTGATATGTCATTCGAAAGCTCTCGCCGAGCTGAGTCGAATGACACCAAAATCAGCTTCGGGACTCAACTGGGGGCCGAGATATAGGTCCCCGAAAATCGAAAAACCATAGGGGGGAGTAAGCACATTTTTGGGGTGAAAAATTCGATTTTTTGAGTGATAGCTCATTCGAAAGAGCTCCTCGAGCTGAGTCAAATAACACCAGAATCAGCTCGAGATCTTGATTCTGAGCCGAGATAATAAGCTCAAAATGGTCAACGTAAACCTATGGGGCGTCGGCGAGGCGCTTGTGCAAAACTCCGCGCTTCGCGCGGAGTTTTGCGGCACGCGCCTCGCGGGGAGTCTACGGTCGCTGGGCTCTGGGCTCGTAACATAATCCTATCCCTATTATCAATGAGGTGGGCATGCCTGGCTTCCTCCGCAGGAGCAAAAATTTCAACGGATGGCATAGGTAAGGAGCTAAAACAAACGGCCATAACTTTGTCAAATCAAGTCGGATTTCGTTGATTTTGGTGTCATTCGACTCAGCTCGAGGAGCTCTTTCAAATGAGCTATTATTTGCATATTCAAATTTTTCACCCCAAAATTGAGCTTACTCCCCCCTATGGTTTTTCGATTTTCGAGTGTCTATATCTCGGCCCATAGGTGAGTCCCGAAGCTAATTTTGGTGTCATTCGACTCAGCTCGGCGAGAGCTTTCGAATGACATATCATTTGTCCGAATCGGTTTCCGGGTGATATGACGGAATTTTACCAAAATTTTTATTTAAGTTTAATTGATCATGAACGTAGAACTCTTAATTTTATGCGCCGCAGGCGAAAATTTTGCAAAATTCATGACTAAATTAAAATTTTTAATGCTCTTTCAATTCTTAAAATATTAAAAAAATAAATTTAAAAATCTAAAATGAAAATCAAAGTTTAAAGGCATTTATTTTTGAAAAGAAAAATTTTTTAGGCCTTATTTCCAGACCTGGACTCGAACCCATCCCCAGAAAATATCGAGCCAGTCGCCTTACACACTCAACTACCGATCAACATAATGAAAAATTAAAGAAATTATAAATATTTCTTTCCCTTTTCCTTCTTTCTCTTTCTATAAATTTATTTTAAAAAATCGGGTAAGGCTAAGTTTTCGGGTATAAATTTCGGGTTTTAACCAATTTCGGGTCACGGGTTTCGGGTTGGAAAAAATATCGGGTACGGGTTTCGGGTTTCGGGTTGGAAGATTTTCAATTCGGGTATCGGGTTTCGGGTACAAAAAAAGGCCGGGTTTCGGGTTTCGGGTATCGGGTTTCGGGTTTCGGGCGGCAACTCTGGTACAAAAACGACCTTGGTCATGAAAAAGTCTTGGATGACCATCGAGTTCAGATAGAAGACACGGGCAGGGTCGCTTTGCGGGCAGGGCGCTTTGAGGGCAGGATCGCTTCAGTGATTTATTTAAATATAAATCCGAGACCTATTTATTAAAACCCGTATTAAATACGGCACACAAATTCTATTGATGAACTACATACCGTAAATCCTCTAATAGAAGCAAATAGAAGCACCCCCTATAAGGGAAGAAAAGCACCCCCTATAAGGGAATTAAAGCATACCCTACGAGAGGATCGAAAATTAGAAGCACTGTGCTTCTATTAGAGGATTTACGGTAGCTTTGCCATATTTTATTGAATTTAAGTGTTCAATAAAAAGGATAAACCTATTTACATTTTATTCGCTAAATATTTTTTGCATAAATGTCTTTTAAATTCAGGGTGATAAGAGCGTTCGGAGTGACCAGACTTGGTAATGGATAAGGATAATATGCGGGTACCTGCGGATATATCTGGATTCGGACGGATATGGATAGTGTTTTTTAAGTCGGCGGATTGCTTCAATTCCGCGGATATCCGTCCCTTATTTCTGCGATTAAACATCACTACTAAAATTTTAAAAATATAAAAAATAAAATTATAGCTCTGCGGTACCTTTGGCATGTGGTACCTTGGCCAGCTCCCCTTTTTATGATTTCCAACCCCATTTCTTTATTATCAAGACATATCATTTTTTGGCCCTATTCAAAATAACCTAGCAACAAAAAATCTTATGATTTATTTTGTCTGATAGTTTAAGGAAAATAAAAAAATTTTCTCAATAATATTTTTTTGTATTTGGAAATATTGTTAGTGTGAGACTTTTTAATAAAATTATTTAGTAAATTAATTTTTTGTTGTAGCAGAAAGAATTGGTTGAAATAAAAAAAAATAAAATTAACTAATTTTTAAAATAAAAATATTTGAAAAAAAGTCAAGAATTCCTCTCCAGTTGGACAATTTAATGCTGACATTGAAAGATTTGTCCCATTCTAGCTTTATACGATAAAAATAAGTCATTGGTTGAATCCATAGAAGAGTCAAATTAATCGCAAATCTTGGTCCATTCAGAGAAGATAAAATATACTACACAGTAGCGATCGAGATTTTTGAAAAGCCTGGACTTGTTCCTGGACTCTGGAGTTTGATTCTTGACCTGGACTGGATCCTGGGCCTGTAGTCCAGGAAAAACCCAGGTCCAGGAAAAACCCAGGAAGGGTAAAAAATGCCTGGACCTGGACTCTGGGTACAGGAAAAACCCAGGCCTTGGTCCAGGTCCAGCTCGATCTCTACTACACAGCTGACTCGTTATTTAGATTCACGATTTCGGGTATCCAGAATGCCTGGTCTAAAAAACGTTGGGAATTCCATATTTTCTGGAATCGGGAATTTTGTCGGTGCAATCCTCCCTAGTACATACAATGAAGGCGAAGGTGGAAAGAGCTGGAACAGACACGAGTACTTATGATCCAACTAGACTGACGCCTTCACTGGCTTTATACTATAGCACCACTACAGAACAGGGTTGGACTCTGTCCCCCAAATTCGGGGTATTTGAATAACTAAAATTGTCAGTTCTCAAAAATTTTAGTAGATTCGAGCTTTTAATTTAACAAATTTTTATTTCAAAAACAACAAAATAATTGTATTTTTATTCAATTATTGTGGATGTACTTGTGAACGATTAAAAATAGCATTTCGATAAGGGGTGTTTGTTAAAATACAAATAATTGGGTTAAATACAGGTACTAAATGATATAAAATGTTAATTAATATTTGAACAATATTTAATACATCCTTGTTTGGAATTCTAAAAAACATAAGAGAGAAGTCTCCTGCTATGACAATAAATGGTACAACGGCCTAAAAATTTAATTTTTAAATTTTATTCTGCAAAACTTTGATAGAAATATTATCGTTTCTCCCCACACATCTCTCAATAAATCCTTCTTACTCCTAATAATCGTCCTTAATCCCTAATAAGCACCTAAATTCTTAAATAGCATTTCTAACTCCCTTGACATTCCCTTTAATCATTCGTTATCTCATTAAATTATTAGAGCTCAACTGAGGTACTAATCATAGGTAATCATAGCCCTGTTCCTTTCCAAAGAAAATTATTTTATTCAAAATACCGTAAATCCTCTAAAATAAGCCCCGGGGCTTATTTTAGGGGGGGGGGCTTATTTTGGAAGGGGGACCTATTTTAGAGGATTTACGGTAGTAGTTTTATTCCCTCAAAGTTGAGTTTCTTACCAAAATTATCAAAACTTTTGTTAGTTGCTTGTTCAATCTTTTCAAATTTCCATCTAAATTAGTGTTTAAACTGACAAATCTGACCATTTTGAATCCACAAACAATTATTATTAAATATAAAAATATTTCACTCAAAGCCATAGGTATAAATGACATATTCTATTTTTTGTTTTACTTTTAAATTAAATTAATTTTAAAAATTACCGTCCCCACATTAGCATATTGAATATACGACAATGTTTTATTAAAATTATCAAAATTTTTAATCCCTCCAAAAGAATAGGGGTAAGAAAAAATAAAATCCAAAATTAAAATTGATGTTAAAAACAAAGCAATTGAAAAAATATATAAATAACGGCGAAAATTAATTTTCATATTCCTTTTAATATTAAATAGAGTTGGCCAGTATCGGGATCCTGATCGGGCGATCTTTTTTGAATCCTGACCCGATTTTGCTGATCCCGAGACCGAAAGACAAATCCCTATCCAGATTTCGGTCAATCCCGATCCAGCAGTCGTGATCGGTATCGGGACTATCATCCCTAAATCTCGATTTTATGTCGGAATCCCGATACCGGCCAACTCTAATATTAAATAAAACATTTTTTAGTATGTATTTATTCGGTACTTTATTTATATCGCGCCCCCGGGTTGGAATTCAGCCGATTTAACTATAACTTTTTGATGCTTGATCCAATTGAAATGAATCTCATATCTTTCGAAAGCCCTAGATACGACGTTTATTTTTCTAGTTTGATCACTCATTAAAAAGTTATACCCGATAACTGTGAAGAAAACCAAATAATTAAAAGTTGGGGGTCCTTTATCGAAGGGTATATCACAGTAAACGATGGATCCTTGTGAGGCTCAAATAAAGGACGGGATATGAACAAAATACCCTCCTTTATTCATTTACCTATTCAAAACCAAATATCTATAAATAAATTGAACACACACTCCATTGAAATTCAAGCTACTAGTATATTCCCAAAACATCAGAACAATATAACATATAAAAGGGTTAAACTTATCTTTCATAAAACTAATCAAAATTCCATTTGGTAATATAGTAATTGTATTCAATTCTGTATCAGATATAAAATACTATAAAGGGTAAAATTATTTTTTCCAGAAATATTCCAGAAAGTGTCAGTCGGGGATAAAGCTATTTCTAAATTTCGATTTTTGGGGGGTTTTTTCTTTCGGCTTTTGAATTTTTGAAAAAATTTTCGTCTCAACTTTTGTTTTGAGTTAATTATGTGTTCAAATAGGATATGCCCGAAAGGGTGCGTGGCCATAACGGCGTAAAGCCATAACTTGCTTCAAGATTTCCCAATCCCATCAAATTTAGTATTAAACGATTCTTCTCATCAAGCTAAAGGGGTTGGTACCAGATACGGGCCATAAATTTTCCAGCACGTTATAGTTTTGCGCCGTTATGGTCTCGCGCCCTTTTGGGCTGAACCCTGTTCAATTTTTGTTTTATTCTAATTCTGATTTTAATTATTTAATTATGTTATTCTTATTTATATTTTTTATTTCTATTTTACCCCTTCAATAAACATTTGAATTGTTAATAATAAAATATCCAAAACACAATTTTGTAACAGAATTCGACTGTGTGTTTCCATTTCTTTTGGGGTTGTAAAAATAATTAAAATAATCAGAATAATGTTTAAAGGAAACCCAATTAATAAACAAATAAAATAATCTAATTTAAATAAAATATCAAGTAAATCTGTTGACATTTTGCTATAATAATTAAAAATTTGTTGAGTTATATCACCGCATTTTCCTTTCTTATTCTCCTTTTTCCTAGTTTGATCAGCTATGAGTTTTTTATTCTTGATCCAATTTGAATGACTCATATCATTCGAAAGCTCTCTATAAGACTATCTTCTTCCCTACTAGATGGTTCATGTCTGATTGTCCATTAAAAAGTTACAAGTCAATAATTGCAAGAAATCGTTGTTTTTTGTAATTTTTTAATATGCGATCTGTGCCCAAAAGGGCACTTAGAATCTCATTTTATTTCATTACTTATTTTTACTTATTTTTCCATTTTCCCTGCTCCTAGAACACATTTTCACACATATTTTAAAAAATAAGGAGCTAACCGTTCTGATCGAATCCCTTCTGTCCCTCCTCAATTTGAGTTATCGAGGTATTGTGGCCGTCCCCTCTTGGCACACGATCAGACTTGATCCGCCTAGTTTGAAAAAATATAGCGCGTATCGGGAGCTTTCGAATGATATACATACTTAACAGGGGTGTGCCGAAACAGATTTTAAAAAGCGAAAGGCGAAAGACGAAACGGCACACCCCTGATACTTAATATTCATTTGGATTGGATCAATCATAAAAAAGTTCTAGCTGATCAGATTCAGAAAAAAAGCGGGGATATAACACAAGAGTGCCAAAAATTTAACCAAGTTTTCTTTTCTTTCAGAATTTTTTTCATTTAAAATTTTTAAATATTTATTTAACAAAAGTAAAGTACACGTCTAATTAATTTCAAAACGTTTTCACCTGGCATTTATTTAACTTAAAAGACAAACAAAAAAAAATTTGTTTCTATATAATTAATTAGAAGCAGACTATTATTTCAGAATTTTTAAATTGTTTAAAGTTAATAAAAATTTAACAAATTCTTTTTTAATTGGCAGCTAAAATTTAAACAAAAAAAATGACAGATGCAACATATATTATTCTTATAAGAAGTATATTTAAAAAAATATTTTTTTATTTAGTTTTTAAAGAGCATTAAATAAATAGCAGGTGAATTATACGGGTTTTTTGTTTTAAATAAATATTAAAATTTGTTGACATTCATGGGTAATACTCCCACTCAGTTTTCCTAAGGGGGTTCAAAATCTTCTATTTCTCGAAATCTAAATCTTTTTGAAAGAAATAAAAAAATATCCATTAGACTTATAATTCAATGGACCTTTTGAAAGACAAATCTTAAACCTCTTAACAGACAAATAAAATTTTGTTTGGATTCATAAAGGTTCTTTGAACTCATAAACTAGACCAGTGCCGAAAAATTTTTTTCAAACACCCTACACTAAAATTCATCAAAAAAATCTTAAATTTTTTACTTCAAGGTGTTGATTTTTAAATTTAAAAAAAACAAACAATTTCTTTAAAATAATGTGTAGATTTTAAAATATTTTTTTAAAAAAAATAAGAAAGACATTGCACGTAAATGAGGGACTATTTAAATTAAATTTTAAAAATAATAAATTGCAAAAAAAAGTAAAATAGCTTTTAAAAAAATTAAAATGAAAGCATTAATTAAAAATAGCAATTATAACCGTTTAAATAAATTTGTGGTTAAATAAACGAGATTAGATTAATTTAAAAAATATTTTTTAAATTTGCGATTTAAGAGAAAGTAAAGGAAAAGAAGATGGATAAATAAGGATGAACCCCAATGTACCGCAGAGCTATAACTTCGCTCAAATTGGTCGACAAATCGAACCATACCAAAGCATCCCGGATCAGACCACTTTGAACAAAGTTATAGCTCTGCGGTATATTGGCCTGCTCCAGATAATTAAAATTAAATTATATTTAAATTGTAGCCTTATAAAAATTGAAAAGAAATTTTTTTATTTGGCTAACCTAAAAGTCTGTGGTAGGTGAAAAATGCAAAAAAAACTTAAAATTAAAAAAAAGGTTGTCGGTTCTAAAGATAAGAATAAAACCAAAATTAAACCAAAAATCCTATGCCCATCGGCTCGATTTGGGTGCTAGGGCCAAAAAAAAAGAAAAAAATTGGCAATAGGTTATCGACTCTCCTCTACACGATGGTGCAAAAAAAGTTCGAAATTTTTGGTGACAATTCGGAATGTTCCCTTGTAAGTCAACAATCGTCATTATAAAGTCAAAAAGGACAAAAAAAGGTTCCAAAAAAATCTTTAGATATTCAAAATCGAACCGAAAATCCCCTCGGATCATAGGTTAGAATAGAACAGACAACCCTTCCTTATTAAGTCAAAAAAAAATAAACAAAATAAAATCCTCACGTAAATTCATTTTAATGTCCACTACAATTCCCATCACCACCCTCATTATTATTATCCTTTCCCTCTTCTTCCTCCTCTTCATTTTCATCAAAATCTTCCGACCCAAATTCTTCCTCGTCTTCATCTTCACTATCATCTTCATGAATACTTTTTGAATTTAAAGAACTTTCTTCGCTTTCACTTTCACCGGTACAAACACCAAAAAATGTGCAATTTAAAGTAAAGAAATGGTCTGAACCCGCTCGATGATTTACATATTTGGTAAAATTTAAAACGCCTGGTTCTCTTAAAAAAAGAAAAAAATTATTTAAAAATTATTTTTATATATTTAAGAGTTTAGAGGAAATTTTCGGCTCCTTTTAAAATTAATCGGATAGGGAATTGAAAATATTCGTTAGAAAATTAATTTTAAAAAATCCGTTAAAATTCAAATTTTTTAAAATTCAAATTTGGTTAAGAACGGGGGGGGGTTTGATTTTTTTCAACTAAATAAAAAGTAAAATTCTACATAGAAAATTAGATTTTTCAATAAATATAGGGGTGAAAATCTTACAAATTCAACAAAAATTCGGAATCGAACCGAAAAGCATCGCTCGGTCCTTCGTTTCGGATAAGATACGGAAAAAAATACATAAAAATAAAATAAAAGGACTGATAACCCCTCAACACCTTAAGGATTTGAGTATTCCGAAAAACGCCAAAGAATAAGATAGAATACATAATGTGTTATTCAATTTAGATTAACCCAAATATTTAAAAAAAAACAAAAAATTTTTAAACCTAATAATTTTTAAAAATTCAAAAAAAACCTAAAAACTATTGCAGCAGTATTCAATGTTGGAATAACACGAATAATTTCATCTTCTTCCCCACTTGAAAAATAACTTATAAAACCTCCATTTTGCGAAGGCCAATTTTGTTTTCGACCAAAAAATAAAATTACATCCAAACTAAATCCATTATCTTCAGAATGAGCAATAAGTTGGTCATCAGCCATTGAATAACAGCCTTGATCAAAACGATTGATAAATGAAACAAGTTCAACATCTGAAAATAAAATTAAAAATGATTTTTAACAGTTTTTAACACAGTCTCCATAAAAGGATTGACGGCGGAAAAAAAAAGAAAAGTGAGTAGAGTCTTTCTAATCTAGAAAGAAAAATTCACATCAAAACTAGTAAATAATAATTTTAAAAAAGCAAATTTTTAGACAAGGAGCGGTAGGGGAGTCCGTCCTTCAAGTCAAAGGTCCATGTGCGGACACACGGCTGTCCGCAACTTCGGAATGTGCAAATTACATGTTTTTAGATTTGTGAAGTGCAAAAATAAAGTAAAAGTTACAAGCTCACGACTTTTTCATAATTAAATATTGCCGGACTTTGCGTTACGGCCGTGTAAATTTTTTCCCAATTGACTTATGCTAGTGAGACAGTTTCGATTTCAAATTATTTTAAATAAATGTCCCAAAAAATATTTAAACAAAAAAAACTTTAAATAAAAACCTCTATTAATTTCTTCTTTTGAATTTATTTTTGACTTTTTTGAAGGTGGTCCATTATCACTTGTAGTTGTCACCTCTTCTCCTTCTCCATTATTCCCTTCATTTATTATTGCTCCACCTCCACTTTTTCTAATTTCGTGTAAATGTAAACCTGTCCATTGTGTTAAAAGTAAAGTAATTGCTTCAGAGCGGAAAACACGTAATAAACTTTTTAAATGACTATTTTCTTCAAGTTGAGATTCTACAAGTCTCCAAACATTTCTTTTATTTGGAGGGCCAATACAAGTAAATGAAGCTGTTTCTAATTCTTGTAAAGCAGAATTGTATTTGTCTGTCTAAAAATTTTTTAGAAAAATTTTTTTAAATAAAATAAAAAATCAAAACATTGAGAAAATGTCGCAAAGAAAGTTGTGATTTGTGTGCAAATATTCGTTTAATATTTTTGTGTTGGCCAGGACTTACATAATTGTTATTTAACCAGGAAGTTACTTCAGCGAGCTTAAAATGTTTAAATTGAAGCTTAAAAGTAAATTAGAAAGGAGAATAAAAGTAATTGGGGAAAATTTAATTTTGGGAAGGTTAATTGTAAATTTTGAGGAATTTTTTAATATATTCCCTGAGTTTTAGGTAAATTATTTCCAGAATTAATGTAAAGCATATAGCTATTTAATTCCTAAGGCTGTGCAGTAGGCGGCGTGGTGTAATGGAAAACACATCTGTCCGGTCTACTGAAGATGCTGGTCCGTTCCCAGCCGCCGAATAACTAGCTGAAGAAGAAAAATAAATAGCTATAGCCCAGCTGCCTTACATTAAGAAGATAAAACCAAACTAAGGTAAACAAAAAATTTTTTAATAAAAAAATATCGTCTTATAGAGCATGTTTGATAACCTACTGCCAATTTTTTTACATTTTTTGGCCCATACCCTAAAATCGAAAAGTTATAGCTGACTAAAGTTTGACTTTTTTATCTTTCCTCTTCATGTCTTTTCTCTAGTTTTTAAACTAAATTTTATTTAAAAGAATA
Organism: Meloidogyne arenaria; assembly: GCA_036172955.1. Classification (NCBI taxonomy): domain Eukaryota; kingdom Metazoa; phylum Nematoda; class Chromadorea; order Rhabditida; family Meloidogynidae; genus Meloidogyne; species Meloidogyne arenaria. The sequence goes on from JARQAB010000043.1 coordinate 2,855,920, forward strand.
ACCGTTGTATCCATAGAAGGTTTTGTACGTGGAATAGGCTCTTCTTGAACAGGAGAATCTCCAACAAACAAAACTTCCACGTCTTCAGGGTAATGAAACCATCCATTGAGTGATAAACGTTCTTTTCCTTCACTTAAAACTTCAGAGACAGAATGCCAAGAATTGTTTTGGACACGGAAAAGGCTGAAACTATTCTCTATAGGTCTGATTCTTTTGATAATTTTTTCAGGAAATTTTGTAGTTTGATCACAATTATAAAGGCAAAGATCGCCTCCATCTTCTACAGCCCAATCAGTGTTTAGATACAAAACAAAAGCAAAAGCGCGGCCCTAAAAACAAAATTCATTTCCTTTTGGTAATATAATTTTTGTAAAAGATCACAAAAAATACCTAAGTGGAGACTTTTAGGTCTAGGATTTGAGCCTATTTTGGGTTCTAACTAGAACTTATTCTCATGTCAATATCAAGGGCGTATTCAGGGGGCTGTGGGTGGGCTAGAGCCCCCCCCCCCCGAAATGGGTGAATGGGGAAAAATTGGAAGAAGTATTCACTTTTTCTTTACCCATTAGGGAGGGGAAAAAATTCCCCCCCCCCCCATTAGGGGAGGGGAAAATTAGAAGAAGTATTCACTTTTTCTTTATCCATTCCTCACATATCTTTCCATTTTCGCATTTCAAAATGTCCCCTCTACGTTCCCCAACTACGTACCTGCTCCGTATAGTCGGACTAACAAATCAAGCCCCAATTAACTAGTTCCAAACTAAGGGATGTAAAAGCAAAAATAACCTCAAGTTTATCATCATGTGTCAACAAACAATCCCCACTTGAATAACGTGATCCAGTTAATGCCAACTTTTCGCCTAATTGAACACCAGTCATTGTCATAAGCCATCTCCTCACATCATTAATCAAAAATTGACGAAAAGTGCTTAAATAAAAATTATTTTAAATTTAAAAAAAAATTAAAAAATACTATAAAATCGGGTAATGTTCTTCAAGTAAATTGGCAATGTCAACAGTCTGATTTAAAGATAATAGATCATTACTTTTTGGTATCCAAGCAACAGAATTCAATTCGTTTTTGAGATCTACAAGGGAAAATTGATTTAAAATAGAAGAGTCGGGCCAGATTTTTCAGAGCCATTTTTTCGGGCCTAACTTTATCGAGTGGGGCCGGTACGAGTCTTTCTCGTGCCAAACATCTAGGCCCGACTCTATCTTTAGGTTCGAGCGGTCCATTTTGGCAACCCTAGACAGAACACCTCTATAAAATACTCTTCAATTTAAGACACATTTTACCTTTGGTAGGACAATCCAGGGATTAGTGTGCGGAAATTTTCTGTCTAACGGGATCAAATGCCCTCTCTTAGAAGATTGTTTTCCCGTCTCAAATTTTGAGGATGGGACGGGTTAAGAAAAAAAAGACGGATTGAGTTCAGGTCGAAAAAAGGTCCGAATTTTGGGTAACTCGACCCATCCTGATCCTATGAGTGGAGAAAAAGTCTAAGCGATAACCCTCTATTCAAGATACACCTCATTATAAGGTAGTTTTCAGCCCCCCCCCCCCCCCTCAGACTTTAAATTAAATTTCCAAACCTTTAACCAATGATAAATTTGTGAGAAAATCTGTGAGATGAAAATGAGGGAATGGATGAGAATCTTCATGATTTCCTAAAATTAGATTTTAATTTAAAAATAAAATAAAAAAATCCAACCTTCAAGAATAGAAATTATTTTATTTTTGAATTCATTATTTTTGTAATTTTCATTAATAATAAATTTTGGAGAGGTTGAACTAATACTTGATGCCATTCTACTTCAACTTTAAAAAGAAAATAAAAAATAAAAAAAAACTAAAAATAACCCCAGATTTTGCGTTTGTGACAAAAAATTTTGTGGCCAATTGTCCATACAATATAAAATATATTACAAAATACCTAACGTAAAAATGTCACACCGGCCAAAATCTTCCATTTTGCCTACATATTAGAACTGTCATTTTTGTTAATCCTTTTTTTAATTTCTTTTCTGTTAATCCACAGGGCCGTTACAATTTTTTGACATTGTATTATTTGCATAAAAAATCCGTCCAGTTTTTGTAAATTCAATAAAACTAGTATTTATTTATTTATTGCTGTAATGGTTCTGTTAAATTACATCATTCTAAAGCAAACAATTTTATTTTTCCTCCTTTTTGTTTTTAAAAATTTACTTAATCTCTCTATTTATTTCAAAATTATTTCAATTTTTATTGCAAAACTTTTATGATTTTTTAAAGTAAAAATTTTTAAAATATGGTTCTATTTGACTTTATGAGTCGAAACAATAATTTCCCCATCCCCCAGAGTGCTTTTCAGAACTCGATAATTCCGGGTGGGCGCGTTGCGTCTTGCGTTTTTTGAGATCTCGCGCCGGGCCCCATCCTACAGATTGATTAAAATATTCCCCTCCTCCTTATTTATAATATTTGTGCAAATACAATAATTCTAAACAAGATTTTCTTAACAAAAAAATCTTGGGTAAAGGTCAAGAATACGGGCCACTCACGAATATGGACAAATTATATGTCATTCGAAAGAGCTCGGCGAGAGGAGTCGAATGGTACCGCTCTTTTTTTGCGGAAATTCCTACGAGCCGAGATATAGGTCCTTGAAAACCGAGAAACCAAAGGGGGGACCAAGCACTTTTTTGGGGCTAAAAATTCGAATATGCAAATAATATCTCTTTCGAAAGAGCTCGTCGAGCTGAGTCGAATGACACCAAAATCAACGAAATCCGACTTGATTTGACAAAGTTATGATTTTTTATTTTAGCTCCTTACTTATGGCATCTGTGGAGATTTTTGCTGCTACGGAGGCCCCAAATACGTCCAGAGCAAGGGAGATAGGAATAGGTTTATGTTACGAGCCCAGACCCAGCGCCCGTAGACTCCCCGCGAGGCGCGTGCCGCAAAACCCCGCGCGAAGCGCGGGGTTTTGCACAAGCGCCTCGCCGATGCCCCATAGGTTTATGTTGCTTATTTTTTGTGTCATAACTCCGTCCAAACTTGTTCAATTGCGGTGATTTTGGTGTCATTCGACTCAGCTCAACGAGAGTAGTTGAATGAGCTATTATATGAATTTTCGACATTTTGACCCCAAATATCTGCTGTCCCCCTTATGGTTTTTGTCGATTTTAAACACTTGTATCTCAGCTCATAGTTGAGTCCGCTTAGTAATTTTAGTGTCATTCGACTCCTCTCGCCGAGCTCTTTCGAATGACATATAATTTGTCCATATTCGTGAGTGGCCCGTATTCTTGACTTTTTCCAAATCTTGTTTTGTTCACGTTCTTTTATCAATTCCTTAATTACACGTTCGCTTTTTTAATTTCTTTTTTGATTTTTTAAAATATTTTTGTGTTTGTTTGTTACTTTTTTTTCAAAAATGATAAAAAAAATTTTTGTTCACATTCTGTTGAACAAAAATTTTTTATCTTTTTTTAAAAATTAATTTATTAAAATTCCTTTTCAGATAAAAAATTTTTTATTTCTTCAGTTGCTACATGTATTTATTTTAATAAAGATTATTTTTTATTTAACAAAATTTTCTAAGTCAACAACACACTTCTTACTTTAATTCTCTCAATTTTATTATCAATTAACCCCTCGGAATGCTTTCTACTCCCCAAATTATTTTTTTCATCGTCTTCCTTCCATGTACATTATTAAGCATTAAAGAGGATTCAGAATTAATAGAAATTGAAAATGATAGGCACTTCAAAGAAGTTAATGCCAAAAAACTTGAGTTGGAATTCCCTGAAGAATTAAATCTTATAATTGGAGTGAAAGAGGAAATCCAGTTTACTTACAGGTTTTTTTTGGTTTTTTTAGAAATAAAATAAAAATTTAAATTGAAAAGACAAAATGCCTTTTCGGAGAATTTTTGGAATTTTAGAGCGTAGAAAAATCCCAAAATTTAGTCTTTAAAGATTTAACATGTTTTCTTCGGGCATTATGATTTTTGGGTATTTGTGGAAATTGCTTTGTTTTTTTAAATCTTTTTTATTTATGTGAGAGGGTGTTATCTTTATTTTTCGGAAAATCTTGATTTATAAATTAAGAGATTTACTCGGACAGAGATTAGAAACACAGAAAAAATATTTTTTTATATATTGTGGTAGCTAATAGTATTATTATTTTCTAAGATAAAATCACAGAAAATTCTAAAACTAATGAAAAGTTCCAAAATTTCTCATTTTCTGACAACTCACATTTTAAGAAAATTTTAAAAAAAATTTCAAAATTTTCATAAATTTTTTAAAAATAATTTTTAGAGGTTATCTTCACTCCCAGTTGGAGCTTATTTTCGATTTTGATCACAATATACTCAATGTAACCCCAACTCGAATTATTCTCAATCCTGGTAATGATTCAACTAGCAAATTGTCAGTCGTTGGTATTTTACTTAGCAGCAGGACATTTATTGATTTGAAAGATTGTTTTCTTACTAATGGTACAAGACGTATTGGAAAATGCCCTTTCAAGTATATTTAAGCTTTTTTTTTATTTTTAAATAATTTTTGACCTTTTTTGACTTTAATTAAGTCTGGGATTTTTTTGTCACGTCCTGATTTTTTTTTGAATTTTTTACGAACTAATTGATTTTTCTTTTAACTTCTTACCAATTCACTAAATTATTATTTTTACCTAAAATTAAGGTTCGGTCAAAATTAATAGAATCTTGACTCAGATTTTTAATTTAAACTAGGGTTTTCTCTAAAGTCCAATCCCTAATTAAAATCATAATTAATTCTCGGGTTCTATCTCCTCCTCCTCTCCTTCTTCAACTTCTCGTAATTGTCAAACTTCCTTTCTATGAATAAAATTTAATTTCTTTTTAATCTGTGCCATATGGAAATAGAAATAAATTGAAAAAATAAGAAAGTCTGACCATTTTGCGACTTTTTGGCTAGGAATAGGAGAGGATCAAACCTGAGTATTACCATATTTCTTAGTTAATATGTAAAAATTTTTTGTATTTTTTATTGCTAAAAATATTAAAAATCCTAAAAATAGTAGAAAAAATCACATTTTCCAATCCTCTTAATTTATGCAAATTTTATTAATATTTTTCGTTATATTCTCCATTCTATTAAAGATTAACATATTTTTATTTTATTTTTTTTTTCAGTGAGGACGACGTTTTTGTTCGCTTAGTTGTTGCACGTAGTTCTATAATTTCTGTACTGGTAATTGTAACTGGTTGGATTTATTTTGGTGCTTGGAGTATTTCTTTTTATCCACAAATTATTTTGAATTGGCAGAGGAAAAGGTTTTTTTGAATTTCAAAGTGGTTTTTAATAGAGACTGGATAGGGGATTTTGACGGTCTCTAATTTTTAAAGGGGGTTTTTGGAGGTTTTTAATAAATTTAGACTATCTCTGTCTCTTTGTTGTTTTTTAATTTTTTGGGATTTTAAGGAAGTTTCAACTCTTACAGACTTTTTGGCATAGTTTTGCCGTTTTTCAAAATTTTTTAAGTCTATTTCTATTAAATTTTTTATTGGAAAACAATTTTAAAATTCGGTTAAAGATAAATTGAACTTTGAAGTTTTTGAGCGAGCAATAAGCTTCTATTTTTTCAATAGGTCTCTGTGTGGACTTATATATTAAATATGACCTTTATTTTCGAAGTTGGGTTTTGTTAGTAAAATCCTAAATAAATCATAAATCATCCCGAATATTATTTAATTCCTTTTCCTGTGCACTTTGAACTTTTCTCTTATTCCTTTCCCACAAACACTTAGTCATTAAAACTTATAACCGGTGTTGTGTAGTGGTAACACTACTATAAAAGCCACTGTAAGCGTCAGTCTAATTGGATCATACTAGCCCGGCTAGTCCCTGATCTCCTTCGTCTGTCCCACTCTATTCCTTCGCCTACATTGTCATTTCTCTTTCGGATAAACTGTTAATCAATTGCACGTCTAATTCGTATACCCTCGGACATAACAACCGGATGGAGAAGAGATAACAATTGCCGTTGGGGGCGAACAAACACTTAAGCTTATATGCCTATCCTATATAAATAAAATCGTTCTTTCACACATTGTCTTTGTCTTTAATTAGCTTCAATCTTTTTTGTATTATTCATTCTAAATGAACAATAAACTTTATACTCTGTATAACTAATTATTCGAATAAATTATTATTTATTTCGACTTCTTATTTTATTATAAGACAACATTTTGCCTAGTGCAACCACTTTACCTAACCTTCGGTTAACAATTTAGCTTCGGCTAACTATTTCAATTTACAACGATTTATACCATTTTTGCGAGTTTCGATAATTATCGATTAATCTTCCCAGGGTCAAGTCTGGCTTTTATTAGAATACTTAAATTAGGGGTTTTCATGACCTGTTAATTTTCCCTGTGGCTGCTCAAATGGGGAAATTTAATGACATTTTGAGCCGCCACAGGCGAAGATTAACCGTCTATTAATAACCCTAATTTACCTTTAAAAAAATTTTTTTCAATTTTTTTCCAGCGTTATCGGTCTAAATTTTGATTTTTTACTTCTCAACATTATCGGCTTTTTCTGCTACACAATTTACAATCTTTTACTTTATTTTGACCCAATAGTTCAAGATATTTACATTGCCAGACATGGAAATAGAAGTCTTATACCTGTTTTGTTAAACGATGTTATATTTTCTGGACATGCTTTGTTTGCCTGTTTAATTACGGCTTTTCAATGCTTTATTTATGAGGTTTTTTTGAAGAAAATTAATTTTTTTTTAATATTTTTTAATAAAATTTTTTTAGTGTTGGTAATTTTTGGAGTACACTCCGCGTCAAAATGATAGCTCCACCCCTATATTCTATTTTTATGTCAGAATTTGTGAACTAAAAAATATCAGATTTTTTTCTAATATCTCTCCTATCAAGACAAGCTCAAAAACATACAGAACAGAAAAAACTCATTAAGAATATTTTAAGAAAGTTCCAATTCATGTTTTTGATGTGCGTCAAAATGATAGCTCCACTTTTAAAAAGCCTAGTAAGGGGGCAGCTAAAATTCCCCAAAAATTTCTGTGAACTTATCTATTAATAAGTAATAAAATATAAAAAGAACGAAGTCGAAAACTACCTAGATCACTGAGATCTCAAGCCTCCGTTTTCAACGGGAAATGGGGTTACAGTACTTCAAAAAATATTTTGGACCCCTTAGAGTAGGTGTAAAATTTTTCTTTTATACTCGACAAATAGCCAATAAAATTTGCTATAAGCTACAGAAGGACCCATCCTTCTAAAAAATTTGTCCGGACCAGCGTTCAGGCTAGAATAACTTCTGCCCAGAAATAGCCTAAAAATGCACTATTTTTGGTCAGCAGATTTTCAGGCATCAGCGCCGCCACGGATAAATTTTTTAGGAACATGGTTCCTTTTGTATCTTGTAGCAAATTTTATTGGCTATTTGAAGAGTATAAAATAAAATTTCCAGACCTACCCTAAGGGGTCGAAAATTTTTTTGAAGTACTATACCCCCATTTTCAGTTGAAAACTGAGGTTTGATATCTCTGTGATGAAGATAGTTTTTGACATCGTTCTTTTTCTATTTAGAATACCTATCGATAGAAACGTTCACAGAAATTTTTGGAGAATTTTAGCTGCCTTTTAACTGTATCTATCTCAATTGGAGCTATCATTTTGACGCACCACAAAAACATGTATTTCCATTTTTCTAACATTCTTACTGAAATATTTTTTTTATTTTGAATGTTTTTGTGCTTCTTTTCTTAGAAACAATATTAGAAAAAAAATATGAAAAATTTAGAGCACTAGTTCGTAAATAAAAACCGAAAATCTAGGTGGATCTATCATTTTGACGCGGAGTGTAGGAAAGACTAACAATAAATTCTTATTAAAAAAAAATTTTTTTAACTTGAGTAGTTTTTTTCTGAATTTATATAATAGAATAGAATAATTTATCTTTACAACAGAATATTTTTGATTTTTCGAAAATATTTGTAATAATTTTTTGAATTTTATTTTCTATATTTTATTTTTTTATGAATTTCTTTTTAATTTTTTGTTTAAAATTAGTCTTCTTTTACGATAGTTGAGCCGCTACACCGGTCGTAAATAACCCTAATTTAAAAAAAGTTTTTAAACAAAAAATAAATTTAGAGAGGCACTCAACGCATTTCCTACACGTGTCGAATCTGGGCTTCAATTTTACTTGGATTTTCTTCTTTATCCCTTCTTTTAGCTTTATTTAGTTTTTTCAATTGGCTGGATTTTATTAATTATCTTTCTTATGTAAAAATGGGTGTTACACTTAGCAAATATTTTCCGCAAGCAATTCTTAATTTTAAACGAAAAAGCACGGTGAGAGTTAAAAATTTTTTTAAAAGAATTTTTTTTGGAAATATTCAAAAATTTGTACAAAAAAATATTTTTTGTATGGATAAGAGGGATGAGAAGTGTGGGAAGTTTTTAAAAAATATATCCAATTTTGTGGAACCAATAAAAAATTAAAAAATTGACCCTGATTTTATTATAGAAAATAATTTATTCTTTTAAAAAAGAATAAATTAAACAAAATAATTTTTAAAAGAGGGCAGAGAAAAATGATTAAAAATAAAGAAACAAATCTTTAAAAATTAAAAAAAAATTTCTATTCCTTTGAAAAAAATTTTTTTAGGAATTTTTTCGGGAATTTTTTTTTAATTTTGTTTTTCAATTTTTCTATCCTTTGAAAAAAAATTCTTTCAAATTTTTCTGTCTTTTTTAAAAATAATTTTATTTTTTTCTTTTTTAAAGATTGGTTGGAGTATTGGAAATGTTTTATTAGATGCTACTGGGGGTACAATGGATATTGTACAGATGATTTTACAAGCGAAAAATACAGGTTAATTTATGAAAAAAAATTTTTTTAAATTTTTATTTAGCTGATTGGAGTGCTTTTGTTGGTAATCCTGTTAAATTTGGTTTAGGCTTTGTTTCGGTAAAAATTTGAAAAAAAATTTTTCTTGTTTTTAATTATTTTTTAGATTATTTTTGATGTTTTGTTCATCATTCAACACTATATTCTCTACCCTCATAAAGTTTGTTTAATGAAACAAAAATCAGAATTAAATAAAGATCAGAATTTAGGTCTTTCCGGAAAGTTTTAAATTAACCTATAGTTTGTGTTTTTAATAAGGTTTTAATTCTGTTTAAATTAATTCTTTCCGGAAAAATATAACAAGTATTAATTCTGATGTACTATCTTTATTCTCTATTTCCATTTCCGGAATTTTTATTCGCTATTTCCTTTTCCGGAAAGTTTTAATTCTGAAATATTTAATTCTTTCCGGAAAAAATACAGCATATATTAATTCTGATAATTTTAATTCTGTTATATAAAAAGACTGTTAGTAAATACAATATTTTCTTTTTCCGGAAAGTTGTCCGGAAAATATTTTTCTCGTTAAGTTTTATTCTGACATTTACCTAATTCTGATTTATTTACATATTCTCATAAATCTTTCTGATTTTTTTAACTTAAGAAATTTTTCTTTGTTAATTTTTATCTAATTTTTCCCCTTTTTAAGATAGACTCTACTTTTATAATACTTTTATTTTTATAGGAAAGTGATACTTATGATCAGGTTTCAAATCCGGTTACACCCGTTCCCGCAACACTTTCAGTTGTTGGATTGAATGCAAATCTAGAAAGAGAGGACGATAATACACAGTTGGTTGTATCCGACTGATTAATTTTAAAAAATTTTTATTTTAAAATATTTCCTATAATTAAAAAATCAGAGCTGTTATATTCATTCTGAAGCATCTGTTCCGGAAATGTCTAATTCTGATATTTCCGGAAATATTTAATTCTGATATATTTCTTTCCGGAAAGTTTCTTCTTGTCTGTTATTTAATAGACACCATTAAAAGAAGTATAACTTTCCGGAAAGAGAATAGTATAACAAAAATTAGACATTTCCGGAAAGTTTCTCAAGTATTTAACCTTATATTTCCTAACCTAGTTTTATTACAGCTCTGAAGGTTTCTTTAAAAGTATTTTTTATTTAATTCAGATTTCCAATTTCGGGCACTTTGCACTCTGCACATAAATAAGGGAACTATTAATTAACCTGTGATTTAATTTAAAACCAGTGGTTTTTTCTATTCTTTTCTATTTTTTCTTTATCTGTACTTTAAAAGCATTTATTTGCCAGAACAAATCTTTAAAATTTCAATCTAACATTTGAAAAAATATTTTTTCTTTTTATTTAACTAACAGCTTTTATATATACTTACACCTTTTTCTTTAAAAATTTTTCTTTCAAGTATTTTATCCCCTAAAATTGATATTTCTTATTCGTTTCCATGACTACAATTTTTCCTTAAATAAAAATATTTAAATTTTTATTTGATTTTTTCTCGATTAGAATATTTTTTTAAATTCGAAAATTTTTTTTCTGAAAAAAATTGATGGATCGGCAAGGCGATGATGATTTTGCTAACCGTAAAGTATTTATTGACGACCTCAACCATATTAGACTTGTTAATCCAGGTGAAGAATGAAAAAAAATTAATTTTAAAAATTATTTAGCATTACTAGAGTCATCTAGCAGTCTTGTAAAAGAAGGAAAACAGTTTATTGGGCAATTTGATAATTTTATTAAAACGGTCCGTGATGTTAGAGAGGCTATGGAGAAGGTATACTTCTCGAAAATATTTTTGAGAATTAATTTAAATTTCCAAAAAAAAGATTGGGCGAATCACTGATGGAGAAAGGCTTCGTTTACTCACATTGCAGAATCAGCTAGACAAAAGCGGAAATAGTACCTCTACAGAGGAAACTCATCAACTGCAGGTGAATAGTTAGAACATTCCGGAATTTTCAGGGAGAAAATAGACTAGAGAACTTTCCGGAAATAAAATTAAATCAGCCTAATTTTCTATTCTCTATTTGTTCCGGAAGGAAATATAGTAAATAATAGAATACAATTTTCCGGAAAGAAATCAGAATAAAAGTTTATTTGGATAGATAAATTTATATTAAAATTCAAAGCTTTTGTTAAACGAAAAACAAAAGGAATTGGAACGGCTATATGTGGAACTACAAAGCCTTAAAGAAGTTGAAGCTAAACAAAACGAATATTTAATGATCAGCAAAAAACTTTAAAATATTTTATTTTTTATACAAAAATAACTACAAACGACATAAAAATGTCCAAATATTTCGTGATTTGATTGAATTAAATTAAAAAATAAAAACTAAAAATATTGCATCAAAAACCTTAGAGACCCCATACTAGAGAAAAGAGACGAAAAGCAAGTATTGGGCATATAATGTTTGTGGGATGGGATAACCCGTTGTGTTGTGCGTATATTGTGAGAGAGCTACATAGAAAATTAGAGAAATAATTAAAACTTTCCGGAAAGAAAATATAGGTAAATCAGAATTTTTCCGGAAAGAAAATATAAATCAGAATTTTTCCGGAAAGAAAATATAAATCAGAATTTTTCCGGAAAGAAAATATAAATCAGAATTTTTCCGGAAAGAAAATATAAATCAGAATTTTTCCGGAAGGAAATAGAAAACTTTCCGGAAAAATATAGTTTCCGGAAGGAATATTTACCCTTAGAATACAGCTTTCCGGAAAAAGTAATATACCTATAGGTATATCATAATTATAGTTTCCGGAAGGAAGTAGAAAATAGAGAACTTTCCGGAAAGTAACCAGAATCTATGCAGCTTTGTAATATATTAATTTATTGTTTCCCAGCATTCCACGCTCTATGATAGGGGCGAACAGAGCCGTAATAACTCAGCAAAAAATTGCGTGTTTGCCTTCTGCTAAAGTGTCCACCAGCATGGCATTTTGGACAAAGGAAAAGAGGAGGAAATTGGTATTTTGGAAATTGAGGGTCCTAAAAATGAAAAAATTTTTTTGGAATTTTTTAAAATTTTTTATGCCTCTGTATTTGTCCCGTGCAGACGAGCATTTACAATATTGTGTGCTCTCCACAAGTACATAAGCATATCAGTGAGGCGGAACACTCTTTGTTCACTCATTGGAAATGTTTGCGTAGTCATTTTCATAAAATGTTGCCGACAATGTTCGCAACCAAAGAAAGAAGTTACCCAACCTTGAATTGCTTTGAGGGGACCCAATGGATTTGGGGCGATACCAGCTGAATTTAAAATTAAATTAAAAAAATAAGAATATTTTATTTACTATTTTTGCTGTGTGTGATAATTACATTAGCTGTTAAAGCATGAAATGTAGTCCACAAGCCGCAGGTGTACCCACGAAATTCTGAGCTAGAACCAGCGCAATGCTGCCAAGTTTCGTTTTGAACGAATGGATAGCCGAAGAAGCCCTAGAATTTTGTTACTATAAAATCAAAATATCTTCAGAATTTATTAAAACTTTCAGAGCAAATTTTGATTTTACTGCCGAAATAATTCTTCAGAACTTTACAGAATAATCTTAAATATTTTCCGGAAATGTGTATAATAACTTCCGGGATATAAAACTTTCCGGAAAATATAAAACTTCCCTGAAAATATAAGATCTTCCGGAAAATATAGAACTTTCCGGAAAATCAGAATTTATTAAAACCTTCCCGGAAAATATAAAACTTTCCGGAAATATCTATTCTACAAATGCAGGTACTATTTCATATTCCCTTCATGAAACATTATTTCCGGAAAACACTTTCCGGAAACATCTATTGTATTTTCTTTTTATTTCTCTACCTCAACTCTCTCAAAGTGGTTTCTCCACTCTTCCACAGAAATAACGGCTGACGTTTTCCCTTCTAATAAATGTTGCAGATCACCTATAACCCATTTTGCTCGTCGACTATTATGCAATATATTAGGGTCGTCTTTTCCGACCATCCGTTTATTACGTCGAATTGTTTCTGTTTCTGTGTTGAGAACTTTCATTGGAAAATACTAAAAAATTTTAAATAAATTTTGATTATTTTCTCTCCTTGCCTCTTTTAATAAGGTAACAAAGGCATAAAGTTTTCGAAATCTATCGCCTTCTATAGGTATTCCTAAACGGGTAACTTCATCCAATAAAGCCATTCTCATCTAAAATTAATTTTTTATTTTTTTTCTATTTATTTTGAGACATACAGCTTTAAGCATATCAGTCTCTGAGACATAATAAAGTTTTTTGCACCTAGAAAAATTTTTTTTTCAAATTTTTTTTGAAAATTTTTTTGAAATTTTTAAAAATTAAGGACACACTTTTCAGGAAATCTTTCGCAATCAATTAAATCCACGGGTGGTTTAGTAGGTTGTAAACTCTGTTGTTGTTCACTATCTAACGATAAAAAGTCTCCATGTTCTACTCTCTGCATTGCCTCATCCAAAGTTTTGGGGCCTTGGAATTCATCCATAAATATAGATTGTTGATTGCCTCGTTTGAAAAGTGCAAGATAAGGGAATTTTGAGATTCCTAAAAATTTTTTTTGAAAATTTTTTGAGTACTTTAGAGTTGTAAAGCGTGAAGTTGTCACGAAGCCTGGTCTTATAAATAAGCCAAATATAGAAATAGAGGTGTAAAATTTTGCATGGATAACCAAAAAGGTGTCAACTACATTCCTCAAAAATCTTAGAATTTTAGGTTAAGTATCTCAAAAGTTGTGACTAAAAAAGTTTTAAAAAATGTGTAGATATAGTGAAAATTCTGACATTTTAAATCAGCTTCTGAAATACTCAACCAAAAATTCTGAAATTTTCAGAACTGTTAGATAACACCCTCGAGGATAACCATGCCGAATTTCATGCCTTTTGGTTCACTTTCGGCAATTATACAACTATGCAAACTTATGTTCCCTTCGCACTACCCCCATGTTCCTTACCAAGCATAGAAACTAGAGGAGAATTTGACGAAGCTCTTCTAACACCAATTTGTTGTTTATTAGGCCATAAATCCAGAATTGAGTGAATTACTGCGGGACTGTCCACTTTCTTCTCAAAAATTATAAGTAAAAAGTTTGAGGATTGGTCAAGGTTTTCCCATAGATCCTCAAAGGTCGTTTGAATATCGACTTGTAAAGGGTTAAGATTTGGCCAATCTTCGTAACTATTTTGTTTGTATTCGTTGAGAACCTGATAAAAAATTAATCTCGTTGATAAGAAGGTTACGGTAGCAATGATGTCATAAAAGGTGGTGAGACTCTAATGGCACATAAGGGACCGTTAGTCATAAAAAGCGAAAACTCGGATGGCTTAATTCTTGGGAGTCGGAAATACTTTTCTGACTCAAAAGTAAAAAATATCATTAGAGTCCAGAAATCAAAATTAATAATCCGATCCCTGGGACTCAAGTGGCAAAAATAAAAATTTACCGTAGTCTCTAATACCCCTGGGCTTCTATTTTTCAATACCCCTCACTGGGTCTATTGGAGATGGGCTTCTATTAGAGACAATACGGTAATTAAAGTCCACCTTATTAGCGAGAATATCACGTAGACCAGTCCCAGAATGTGCAGACTCAAAAATCATTCCATCATTAATCCCTTTAGATCTCCTCGAAAAATATTTTAACATTGGAAAGTAGGCAACTCCATTTGAACGACATATTTGGCTGTTGAATGAATCAGCGCAGTTGACGGCACCGACTTTAACAACATTAGACCAGCGTTTAGTAAGAGAAGCAAATTGTTTAAATGAGGGGGCAAAAGCTCTGCAATGGCCACACCTTTAAATTAATTTTTTAATTGAGAATTTAAAAGTCCCAGAAGATCACCTTCCAGAATATCAAAATGCCCCCAACTATATGTCAGACTCTAATGACTAAGGAAATATTTCTATACTCTAATGGTCATCCCAGACCAACGAAGTTGAGACTCTAACTATACTCCAGACTCTAAAGTAAAGGGGGTTCCCGATAGAGGGTGCTTGTGTAGTTTACCCCCCATAAGCCCCGCCCCTTTTCCTCTCTTCCTTTTGGGACGTAAACTACACAATCACCACTCTAATTATACCCTAGACTCTAAAGTAAAGGAGTTTCCCGATATGACACTATAGGGTTCGCTTGTGTAGTTTGCCCCCCATAAGTCCCGCCCCTTCTCCTCTCTTCCTTTATGGGACGTAAACTACACAAGTACCTATTAGAGTATATCCCCCAATCCATCACTTACCAATCCGCATAAAACTCAACAACAAAAGAATGCCCTCTGCCTGGCTCAAAAACAGTATCAGAAAAAGTGTCTTGATCCAAAAGTCTAAAATGACAAAGAGAGATTTAGGCAAAAATTCCTTAAAAACCAACACTATATGGTCAATTCCAGGTTGATATAAAAGAGGATTACTTCCTTGGGGGACAGAACTAATTGAAGCAATTTTTCCATTTAAAGTCCTCAAAAGCACAAAGAATAAAATATTAATAAAGGTGGCAGCAGACTTTCGGCTACTACCAATGCCCATGGCATCTGATTGTAATATAAAAGTCAAAATAACCAGAATTATATGTCTGCTAGAAAATCAGAAAAAAAAGTTTAATTTAAAAATCAGAATTAAAAAAAAACAGAGTTTTTAAAATAATAGAGATCAGAATTTTAAACGAGTGAAAATCAGAATAAGCTTAGTAGTTTAAAATCCAGAATTTCTGAAAAGATAGAAATCAGAAGAAAAGTTTATTTAAAAATCAGAGTTAAAAAAAAGATAAAAATCAGAAGTTTTAAAAATAATAAAAATCAGAAAAAGTTTAATTAAAAAATCAGAATTTCTGTAAAAATAAAAATCAGAATTTCTGAAAAAATTAAAAATCAGAATTTCTGAAAAAATTAAAAATCAGAATTTCTGAAAGAAGAAAAATCAGAATTTCTGAAAAAATTAAAAATCAGAATTTTAAAAGCATAAAAATCAGAATTTCTGAAAAAAACATTTTGCTTTAGTCAAGCTTTTTTAATATTGACAATGAGAGTAGCGACAGATACATGCTTATAAAAAATTCAAATAAAAACATAGAGCTTTGAAATTTTGTACAGATATCTCCAATAGTGTTATCTAACTCTTCTAAAAATTTCAGAATTTTCTGTTCCTGTATTTTAAAGTTATTAACAAAAATGTCAGAATTATAAAAGAAAACACATATTTTTTGCCTATTTTCGCCCATAACTTTTTAAATACAAAACCAAAAATTGCTAAATTTATAAAATAGTTAGTTAACACTATCAACTATATCTGTGCAAAATTTGATAAATTTAGGTTCTTTTTTGACTATTTTATAAACGCTGCTCGGTCAGGTGTTACACCAAACATTTTCTTGGGGGAGAATTCATTTTTGATCAAAGATCCAACTTATATTACGTTTATAATTATTTTTTTAAATAATAAATCATTCTTACAAAACCCTTTTCCTATCTAGTTTTGGCGAAAAATGCAAAAATTTTAATAAAAAATAAAATTACGAAAAGAAAAAAAATTTGCATAATTTTAACGTTTAGTCTCTTCCCCTACGCTTATAAAGTCAGAAAAAAAATTTTTTTGAAAAAATTTTTTTATAATAAATTCAGACAAGAACTATGCAAAATGCATAAAAAATAAAAATTTTATTTTTCTTATAAGTAAATTTTTTGATAATTTTTGCATAATGTTTTCGGAACTTATGTTCCGTTCTATGACGAATTTTAAGTCCATAGCTTCCCCAAATTTGAAAAATTTTAAAATAAATTCTTGCATCTTTCGAAAGCTAAGATCGTCCAGAATATTTTTCTTCTCCAAATCCTTCCTTTCAAAAAAGTTCTAAAACTATTATACCCACAGAATTACGAAAAATAAAGGAAAAATACCAATTATTCTCATTTATTTAACCATAACTTTTCAGGGAATAATCGGATTTATTTCATCCCAAAACCAAAAATATTCAACACACTCATAGCTTTCGAATGACACCAAAATCATCCAAATCCGTTCACGGTCAAAAAAGTTATAGGGCAAACAAGACCCCCGGTTCACGCGATGAAAACTTGGCGACGAAACGTCCAAGTTGCCTTTAAAGTTTATTTTAGAGATTAACAGAATAAATGAGAGGAAAACAAGAGAAAGAAAGCTTAAAGGATTAAATTTCATGTTTTTTTTTAAAAAAGTTGATCCTCATTTTAGTAAAATTGATTGTTTAAAAAATGTAGGTCGTCAACTGACTGACCTTTTTTTTCCAGAAAAGAAAGAAAATGAGTAAAAAATGAGGAGAAAGAAAATTAAATTGACAAAAGAGCGAAAAATATAAGACGGGAAAAATGTTTTAAAATAAGAAAAGAATTTTTGAGAGTTTTTAATTTTTGGCCAGAAAAAAATTTTTTATTTTATTGTTTTAAAATGATTGTTCTTCCCTTCCCTTCCCTTCTCTTCTTCTTTTTATTACCTTTTTTTTAATTCTCGCTTTTATTTCTCACCTTTTTTTTAAATTATTTATTGCTTGCTTAATTTAATTTTTTTAATTAAAAGGTAGGCTTTTTAAATTATTTAGAAGGAGAGAGAAGAGGGGTAAATTGAATTTATCGTCCATTAACAAGGCCATAAAATAATAAAATCGTATTTGTGGCTGATTGCCTTTTACTCAGTAAGGAGGGGGGGGGGGGAGATAGAAACGTCCAAAATTCTTGGGTCTTGAGCCTTAACTCAGGATATTTTTGGGGATTTTCGGTTGCAATTTTGGGACTAATCTTTGGATCTGATGGAAAATTTTGGGTCTTGGATGTTTCAAGTAAGGAGGTAGAATTGTGAAATTTGCTCGTACTTCGTACACAGGACTACTAATTTTGGTACTAACTTCCAACCACTGGTCTCAAGTAAGGTGGGGTCTTCAATACTACAAAAATAAAAGAAAATTTAATTGTTAAAAAATAAAATATTAAATAAATAAATTGAACACAAAATTATGAAATTGATAAGGAAAAATAAATATAAATAAACAACATTTAATTTAAGCATACATATTTATATGTGACAAAATTAAACAGAAAAAAATTTTTTCTGGTTAGTAAAATTTTTATGACTCATAAAAATGACGCATGGGACCAGGAATTAAAAAAATTTTTTTTTAATAAAATTGAAAAATTTTTGAAACAAAATTTTTATAAGAAAAAAAGACAAAAAAATCTTTGAATTAATCACCCCCTCTTACTAATTCCGTGTAAAAAATAAATTTTAGAATGAGGCGAATAAATGGGCATTAGCGATTTATAAAACAGCCTATAAATGCCTTAAAATTTTGAAAATTTTAGAGAAACTAGTTGACACCCTCAACAATATTTATACAAAATTTCATAAATTTAGAGGAATATTTGGCAAAGTTACAGCCCTGCGAATAATTGGCACTAGCACCCAGAATAAGGCGAATAAATGTGACAGGCGGAAGTCTACAAAAGCTTAAAAGCAACCCAAAATTCTGAAAATTTTAGAGAAACTAACAGACGCCCTCAACAATGTTTCCACAAAATTTCATAAATTTAGAGGCAAGTTACAGCCCTGCGAATATTTGACCCACCACCCATTTAACCGCAGAGAAAAATCAGAATTTTAAAGAATTCTGATTTTTCAGAATTTTAATAAGAAAATATTTTGCTTGTTTTAAATGACTTTATTTTTAAGAGAGAGTACAAAATATTTAAAGTAAAAAGAGTGGAAAGGTCGGAAAAGCAATTTAGCGAAAACAACCGTTCAACGGGATAAGAGGGCAAATAAATATTATGTACAATAATATGTAGACAAAACACTCAAAAATTTATTTTTAGGATAAAAATATGAGAAATGATGGGTAGGCGAAAGTTAAAGAAAAATTTTATATTTAAGTAAAAATTACGAAGACTGACCATTTTTAACATTTTACTTTTCGACCATTTCGTTCTGAGTTGGGGAGGTGAGGTAGAGATCGGCAGGGAGGGACCCCGGGCGGGATTTTACGGGATCCCGTCCCGAAATACCGGGTTTTTAGCGACGAGCGGGATTACCGGGACTCCGGGATTAACGGGATTAATCCCGCGGGATCCCTATTACAGGATCCCGGAAATGCGATTTTGCCGATCTCTAAGGTGAGGAATAGGAGGTTTTTGGTCCTAAAATTATGAAAATGGATCCTCGAAGATGTTAACTACATTTTCTGAAAATTTCAGAATTTTCGGTCCAATAATTCTGAAATTATTAAAGAAAATACCATCAGAATTCAAAGAAAAACGAAGTCTCTCTAGTAGAGGAGATGGCTAACACATTTATGATATTATAAAAGAAGATGCAGAACTCTAGCTCCATTTTTAATGCCAATATAGAAGCGCGCGCCAAAACGTCTCTGCGCCAAAACACCCCCAAAGAACCTCTTAAATACCCAAAATGCTGTGAAATACCCTTGTAAAAATCGTTTTTTTTGTTTTTGCAAACAATTTTCGAAAAAGGGCTAAAATTGAGAAAAAGGAACGACAAAAATAAACACGCAGAAATAGGCTTACGTAAAAAAAGTATGTAAATATTTGCACAGAATGAACAGAAAATATTGCAAAAAAATATAGAAAAATTGTAAAGAAATAAAAATAAAATAAAAAAATAATTATTTTTAATGTTTAAAAAATTATCAAGGTCAGAAAAGGATGCAAAACAGACAAAAAATGCCATAAAATTAAAAAAAAGTTGTCGAAAAAAAATAAATTTTTGAAGGTCGAAAATGAGAAAAGCTTCAAACGAAAAATACCGTATTTCTCCAAAATAGCCCCCGGAGGGTATTTTATAAATGAAAATTCAGCTGGGGATATTTTGAGAAGAAGAGGCGATTTTAGAAGGAATTTAGGAGGAGCTTTCAATTTTCGCGGATTTTTTTGGCTCGAAACATTTCTGGTTTAACACGGTGAAGCGTTAAAGTATTGAGTATTGCTAGAGGGTAGGGTTGCCAAAATGGCCCGACTTGGACCGAAAGAACGAGTCAGGCATAGGAAAATGGCCCGAAAAAAAAACTCGTACGGTCCGACTCGATAAAAACAAGCCCGAAAACCGACTGAAAAAATGCCTCGGCCGTCGGCCCGACTCGAAAACGTCAACCCTAATTATGAGAGTTTTCAGCTTCTACATAGGTACTTTAAAAAATATTTTTTAAAAATAAAAATTAAATTATTTTTTTATTAAATAAGCTTTTGAATCGAAAACAATAAAAAAAAAGAAAAAAAATTTTTTTATTACAGTCCAATTCTCGCTTTTATTTATTCACAATAAAATAAATAATATCCAACGATCAATGACAAAACAATGGCCGATTAATGCGAATAAATAAAAATAAAAAAGGGAAAAAGGCCGATTAGCTCGCTTGGAATTTTATTTAAAAAAAAGAATTAAAAGTAAAAATAAAAGGATAATTTAATTTAAATGTTGGAAGGTACAATCGACGGAAAAAGATAGGGGAAAGGCTGCTAAAATGGTTATTTTTTGTTCATCTCTTTTTGATTAACTTTTAGAAAAAAGTTTCAACACAAAAATTGTATTACATCTTTAAATTCTCTTTAAAATGAGTATAAACATAAAGATAATTAAACGGCAAAAATTTTTAAACATTACAGTAGAGTTGATCAAAACGACACTGGTATCGGCCAACCCGAGACCGAGATTGGCCGATACTCAAGAACCCAATACCAAGACCTATACCGAGAAACGATACTGACCGAGACTATAGAAATTTTGGTAATTTTGAATTTCGTACCCCCCCTCCTTTTCCTCAAATTATTAAAAAATGGTCAGTCAATCTTAAGTTATAGAACTCGTCGAGCTGTGTCGAATGACATCAAAATCAAAAAAATCCGACTTGATTTAACCGAAATACAGACCCCTGAAAATTGAGAAACCATAGGGGCGAAAAACCAAAAGTCAAAAAAATGAACAAATAATAGCTCGTTCGAAAGAGCTCGTCGAGTTGAGACAAATGATACCAAAATCAACGTGATTTGACAAGATTTGACAAAATTATGACATAAGTCGCCGACTTCGGTAGGTGTAATTAATGTCATAACTCTGTCAAATCTTGTCCAATCACGTTGATTTTGGTGTCATTCGACTCAGCTCGACGAACTCTTTCGAATGAGCTATCATTTGTATAAAATGTGGTACCTATGGTTTTTCGCCCCCATGGTTGTTCAATTTTCAGGGGTCTGTATTTCGGTCAAATCAAGTCGGATTTTTTTGATTTTAGTGTCATTCGGCACAGCTCGATGTGACCTACATTCTTCTGAAGGCTGACCACTTTTAACACTTTGAGAAAGAAAAAAAGGCGGGGGGGGGGGGGTACGAAATTCAAAATTAACGAAATTTTTATTTTATGTCAAAAAATACGTGCAAAAATAATTTGTTCATTATTTACATCATCCAAATCATCAGATAAATACTCTTCATCATCTGGATCCGATCAGGCTTGGCAATGTATACAAATTTTTGTGTCCTCATCCGAATAGGTATATCCGTGAGGTCGACATCCGTATCCGTTTATATCCGTACAAATTTTGAGGCATATCCATCCGCGGGTATCCGCGGATGGCCGAAGTGTAAATTTTGGTTAACCAAACCATTGATTTCAGCGCCGTAGACGAAAATTTATTTTTTAGCGCGCAGGCGAAAATTTTGAGAATTTTGGAAGCACGAGAAGGCATATTTCTTTTTTTTTCAGCGTCAGAGATGAAGTAAAAATTCCCGATTTTTTCTAAAAAATGTCGGGAAACGGTAACGGGAATTCCCAATAAAAATAAATTTACCGATTTCGGGAATTCCCGAACCAAAAAACGTCGGGAATTCCCGATTTCGGGAAATCAGGAATCGGGTCGGCAGGATCCCTGATATATACAGTGTGACCAGAATGTTATTGCACACTATCCATAACATCATAACTTTTTTCATATTAAAGATAATGAGATAAAATAAAAATTAAATGATAGAGAATTAAATAGGGAACAAATATATAATCAAGAATTTTCGAAGTACCCAAATCTTGCTTGGATACAGAGTCGAAGGCGCGTGGAAAGATTCTGCACAAAAGTTCGCAATACCTTAGCAGACATTTTCTCTCATTCTCGAATGAGTGATTGGCATAGCGAGTTCAAACTTTTGGGTTAGTAAACAAAGTCTCTTACCTACAAAATTTCAAAAAGAGTAATTCATCGGTTACAAATCCGTTGGAGTACGGTGGCTGTATTTGAGACAAGTTAAAAGTACAAAAATATATACATATTCGGTTCCTGTATACACTATACATACTATGTAATTCTTTTGCCAGACAAACAAAATTCACAAACAAAATTTCACCTGTAAATTAAAAATTAGATAAATATTATTGTCTATAATTTTAAAAATTGTTGCCCGAAGTTGGCATTTTAACTTAATTGGCTGGTAATATTTAGCCAAAAAATGACAGAAAGCAACAATTAATTATTCTTATAATAATTACTTATTTAAAAAATATTTTTTGTCTTATAGAGGACGTTAAATAAATACCAGGTGAATTTAACAGGGGTTTCTTTTAAGTATAAATATTTTAATTGAAAAAATTCTTAAAGCTAAAAGAAAAATTCATTGTATTTTTCACGGTACACCTCAACTGAGTCCAGACACAACCGAGTCCCGGACCCTATAACCTTTGAAGGGATGGTCACACTTTTTTGCTCTTGGTACTATTGAATAGGACATTAAATAGGCTACAATATACCAAAAAATCAACATTCCTGACCGACTGTTAAAAAAGTTATGATCGATAAAGTGCCGAAAAATCAGACTTTTTTAAAAAAGTTAGTTTTTAGATCATATCTTTTTTAACAATCAATCGAAATTTTTGATTTTTTGGTATATTGTAGTCCATCTGATGCTCTATCTAATGATACCAAAAACATTAAAAATTATCAACCCGTACTTGAGTTATAGGGACGGGACTCAGTTGAACTGCTCCGTATTTTTCAATAAAAATGCCCCTTGATTTACTGGATATTTTGTTTAAATTTGATTATTTTGTTTGTTTATTACTTGGTTACCCTCTAAACATTATTCTGATTATTTTAATTATTTTTAAAACACCAAAAGAAATGGAAACACACAGCAGAATTCTGATACAAAATTGTGTTCTGGATATTTTAATGTTGACTTGTCAATTATTAATTCAAGTTGTATAATTTTTAATAATTTTCAGTATAATAATATATACTGAAAATTAGGGTTCAACACTTACAATTAGGTCAAGTAGTATGTGAACTCGGTCAATAACTCGTTATTGAAATCAACAAAAACCTCCTTTGTTTACTATAGTTGTAAGGTCATTAAATCACGGCTAATTCCTTTCTACTGCTGTAAATTAAATTAGCTTTATCAAGTTTATAGGCATTAACAACAGTCATAAATCTTTGAGACCCGAGAAACTAGTCAGGGCCCGACTTAGGGTCAGATAATAATAATCATTAAATTTTCCGAAATATTTCCGTTAGTTTATTTAATACCTTAACAAATTTAAATTTCATATTCATTTACAGTTTTACATTATTGATACAGAAGGGAATGAATTTATGATATTCCCTTATGGAATTTTGCTTAGTTTTATGAACGAAAATTTTAATCCGATCATATGTAACATTGTTTTCGTTTTTTGGCAGTATATTGGTACCATAAATATGCGTGGATTATGTGTACAATTTATCTATAGATATTTAGTTTTGAATAGGTAAATAAAAAAGAAAATGGTAAAATTCCGTCTCAAGTCCCGAAAATCATTTCAGACAAACGATAATACATCTATGTATAACGTTTGAAAGAGCTCGGCGAGTTGAGTTGAACGACACCAAAATTAGGCTCTTGGCACACTTATGAACCGAGACATGGATCCCCGAATATCAAAATTATTGGGGGGGGGGGGGGACTAAACACATTTTTGTGGTAAAAAATTCAAAAAATACAAAATCTTTCGATTGATATATTGCTTGTCCGAATCAGTTTCCGGGGCATATGACAAAATTTTTCAAAGAAAATAACAATTAAATATTAATAAAATGTTGTTAAAAGGAGTATGGAAATAAATTTTTGTCGTTATTTATTAATGTTTTCCACTGTATTGGTAGTACAATTACTTCTCAGTTTGAATTTATCTGGCTTGTATATGACCTATAATGTTGGGGGTATCAAATATTTTGATAATTTTAATAAAACATGGCCATATATTCAATATAAGGTTCAAAAGGTAAAATTTAAATTTAATTCAGGGACACGCCCAAAATAACTAGCTGGAAGATTTTCGGCACTTATCAAATTTCCCTCTTGGAAAATTTCTTTTCGGGTATCGGGCGGAACGTTGCTGTAAACTTAAATTCATATTTATTTGAAATAGATGAACGGCTTGACACTTTTACCTACAATTGGCGTTACAATAGTTATATATTTAATAATGATTATTTGTGCATTCAAAATGATTAGATTTGTTAATTTAAACACTAATTTTGATGGAAATTTAAAAAGATTAAATAAACTTTTAACAAAAGTTTTGATCCTTTTGGTAAGGAGATTTTCTATTAATATTTTGGGTACTTTCCTTTTATCGGAACACATTTTTATTTTTGTTTTCCCCCTTTTTTTCTTAAGGTGTAAAGAACGGTCAAGCATTCTTTCACTCCGTTGTTCAGGATCAACAATTGTACAGTGGACAGTTGTACAGTATTCAGAGCCTTTTTAAAATAAATTTACTTTAGCGCTAATAAGAAAGTTTGACCGTTCCCTTAAAGGAATAGAAAGTACTCACCCAGAGTTACCGTACATTGACACAATATCGGACCGTTGGTTCTAAAAAGCAGTAAGGGTACTTTTAGCCAATTGTAAGGTTAGTGTCATATTTTATGTCAGACCATTTTTAAAACTTTAAGGAAAGAAAAAAGTAGGAGGGGGACGAACTTGAATTTTACAGAAACTAGTGTTCGAGTTCAAATTATCGTTCATATTATTATTGGCAGATACCTTTTCTTTATAATAGAGCGGCCGGTCGCTCTATTTTTCAACCCCCTCTCAATGTAGGTATATTAATTTTGGTTCTGGTAAAGTTAAAGATTCCAATTAGGGTTGCAGTTTTCGAGTCGGGCTGACGGTCGAGGCATTTTTTCGGGCAAGTTTTTATCGAGTAGGGCCGGTCACTTTCGGGCCAAATATCTTAGGCCCAACTCGATGTATCGGTCCGAGTCGGGCTATTTTGGCAACCCTAATTCCAATGGAGTATTAACTCCTAATTATTGGGACATACAAACTGGACAAGAGCAAACAATACTCGTAAAGGTCACAAGCCTCCATTGAGCTCATAAGCTTATTGGACTTATAAACTATACCATAGCCTTAATTTTTAGGCTATTCTACCATTTATCGACCAACTTGGAATTTTATTTATTATAATTTCTTCACAAACAACTAGCAGCACAACAAACAATATCCGAATTTTTATTTACATTTTTCTTCATTTAACACCTGTATTTAACCCAATTATTTGTATTTTAACAAACACACCATATCGAAATGCTATTTTTAATCGTTCACAAGTACATCCCCAATAATTGAATAAAATTTTTTTTCTCTTTTTTAAAAATTCCAAGACATTAGAATTTTCAAGACTCGTCAAGCTCTTTCGAATGAGCAGAAACATTCGTTTCCCGTCCCTATTTATAATACGTTTATAGGTTCCTAACAGTGCTGGGTATTTGCCATTTGTTGGCTCCGGCTCCGGGCTCCGGCCTTTTAAAATCTTGGCTCCGGCTCCAGCTCCGGCTCCGGAGCCGGCGATTTTCGGAGCCGCTCCATGTTGGCTCCGGGCTCCGGGTGGAAAATCAATGAATTATTTTTCATTGGCGGATTTGGGTAGATAAAGGGGGATGTCGAGTGATATAAGAGGATTAAGAGGGTTATCAATTGATTAAGCGGGATTTGGGTGGATTATCGTGTGATTTAGGTAGATTAAGGGCGATATCGGGGGGATTAAGGGGATTTAGATCCAAAAATCTTCATTTTTTGCGCCGCAGGCGAAAATTTTGAGAATTTTGGAAGATCCTTAAGCCAAAAATCTTCCTTTTTTTGGGCCGCAGGCGAAAATTTTGAAAAATTAAAAAAAAAGAGACTAAAATTAATCAATCTAAAAAATTTATCCAGCTTTATTTAATAAAAAAAATGTTTATTATAATTTATTTTCCAACTAAAAATAATTATTTAATTATTTGTTGTGATATTTTTCGAACCTATAGGGATAAAACTCGGAACCTAACTCACTATCCATTCAACCAAATCTACATTGAAAAGAAATGAAAGAAAATCTTTTTTACCCGTTTCAATTTTCTCTTCCTTTTCTTTTCACGCCCACCATCTTTGCTTACTTCTTTTTCTCTAACCCATCTTTAGGGGTGTATAGCCGGAGCCGTGGGGAATTGGAAAACCTTGGCTCCGGCTCCGGCTCCGGGCTCCGGGGTTTGAAAATCTTGGCTCCGGCTCCAGCTCCGGCTCCGGGGTTTCCAAAATCTCAGCTCCGGCTCCAGCTCCGGCTCCGCCGGAGCCGGCTCCGGAGCCGGGCTCCGGAGCTAGCTCCCGGAGCTATACCCAGCACTGGTTCCTAATACATATTTTTAATAATAATGCCTTATTGACGCAAGGTTGTGATCACTAAAATCAACGAATCTCCCCAAAAATCGAAAAATAGGGGAGACCGAGCTAATCTTTGGGGTAAAAATTCGATTATACAAATGTTAGCTCATTCGAAGGAGATCATCGAGGTGAGTTGAGCCTTATTTGTCCCCTTAATCCCTGTAAATCCCTCGATATTCCTTTTCAAAAGTTGAGGTCTTTTGGGTGTAGGTCTTCGATTTGTATAAACACTTGCCTTCTGGGTTGGACTCACCAATACGAAAATAACTAATTTATTGAATGACTAAATATTTAAAAATTTTTTGGTTTTCATTGACCTGAACTGGTTGAACTTCGCTTTGTATAAACACTTGGGGCTAAAAAATTAGGTTCACCCCAACGTACCGCGAGCCCAACGTACCGCAGAGCTATAACTTCGTTCAAAATTGTCGAATCCGGCACGGCCTGATATGGTTCGATTCAGCTCGTCGAGATGCATCGAACCATACCAAGGCGTCCCGGATTCGACAATTTCGAACGAAGTTATAGCTCTGTTGTACGTTGGCCTGCTTCCTAAAAAATTGTACTTTTAGTGGAGTTATATTTAATTGAAATGTATCGCTTAGACAGTTCGTTCCTCCTACCAAATGGTTATACAATTTAAAATTTTAAAATTGTACCAATTTTTGGCTATATTTTAAAATGGAAAAATTTGTCGGGTATTTGTTTTTAGTATAAAAGCCAATTTATTATCTAGTTTTGGGCTACAGCGTTAGTGCGGTGTTCTTCTTTTCCGTTATTCTTATTTGTCTTTAACAACATATTCAGCACTTTTGTTGTTCTTGTAGATTGTTATTTGTATTATGTCATATTAAGCAGCAGCATTGGTCGACTTTTGAGCCAGTTCCATTTCCGGCTTTTTCAATTTCCGACACCTCTGACTCAGGGGTGTTCGCAATTGCGGATTGCGTAAATTGCGTGGTTTTTTGGATTTGCGGACTGCGGCTGCGGAAAATTTTTTTCATTTGCGGACACCCATGCTCTGACTGTTCCGACCCACCTCTGAAAACAGTTTGTTATCTCTGTCTTATCTCGTAGTGTTTTGTTTATATTAAGGAATTGGAATTTAGTATCTAAAAAACTAAATTTTTAAATAATTTTGTTGGATATGTGCTTAGTATAAAAGGCTGAGGCTTTAGCCAGTCGGGGAGTTAGTGTTAGTCTTAGTCTGTGGTCAACAGTTAGTCTATTCTGTTAGTTAGTCAGTCTTAGATTGCGCTCCAGCAACTTTTCGTATTCCTATTGTTCACTTTTATTGTATTGTAGTCTTGTAGATAAAACACAATAGATAGTTACTGTCTTATCTTGTTAGTTAGTACGTAGCCATAGAAGTCTCATATACATACAACAACTTTTAAATCTGATTTTTAGTGCCATATTAAATTTTCTTTGAAAAATGTTTTATTCTTTACCAACAGAAACCAAGCTTAACATTTTTAAATTCCTCAATTATGAAGATTTATGTTCAATCAGACAAACAAATTTATATTTTTGCGAATTTATTAATAAATATGAGGGGGAACTTGCTCGGGAGGAATTTTTTGATTTAACTATTGTAACGTTTTTTACCGTATTTTCTCTAATTGAGCGGCCGCTGCAGTTGAACGGCCATATCCATTAGAGCGGCCTTTTGAGAGGGGATTGGAAAATAGAGCGGCCGCTCTATTAGAGAAATACGGTAGTTTAAATTTTTTAAAATCTTTTAAGGATTATTGCGATCGATATAGAGGACCTCCTCATAAATTAGTTAGACTCGAAACTGAAAATTTTGATTTTACATTGAATGAAGAGTTTGAAGAGAAGGTAATTAAAATATTACAAAGTCCAAATTACCGTAAATCCTCTAAAATAAGCCCCGGGGCTTTTTTTTCGATCGACCTCTAGAGGGGGCTTATTATAGAGGGGGGGGGGCTATTTTAGAGTATTTACGGTATTTTTAATTTTAGTGGAAGAATGGACTAGAAAACCCAATATCGGTATATTTGCCTGGTCAAAATTCAAACAATAATACTGCTATTTGGTTATTTAAAGGTGGAATTTTATTTATTAAAATTTTTTAAATCTTGATAAGTTAGCCTCGACTTTTCTTGGTAGTTTTAATTAGTGACCGGCGCGGGACGGGATCCCGCGCGAGATTTTGCGGGATACCGCTCTCGCAATCCCGCACTTTTTTAGATTTGCGGGGGTGCGGGAGATTGAAAAAAGGGGGGATGTCTTGTGTTGAATGCAGAGCTGCGCCAAAATTTCGATTTCCGATTTTTGAATTTTTTCATAAAGTTTCGATTTCGATATTATTGGATTTCTTTCGATTTTCGAAAATTTTTTTGTTTCGACGCAGCTCTGGTTGAATATCCTAAAAGTTTTTTTTATAATTTTTTACAAATTATTTTTTTAGCTTATAATTCTGTAAATCGTTATTATTTTCTTCAACTTCCAATCCTTATTCAAAGCAAAAACGAAATCAAAATTGTTTATTATTATTTAAATAAATTGTTTAAATCTTCCTTTAAACGAAGCAATTTTGGAAGATTAATATTCAATCCAGAATTGATCCAATTATTATTTGGAAATTCCAAACACTTTTATTTTCAAAAATCGTGGCTGTATATGGACTACGTTATTGGGGATAAATTAAATTTTATTTTGAATCATCTAATTATTAGGGGAACTCTCACAATTAATTTCCCTCTAGACAACGATGCAACAAATTATACGGATATTTTATTTAAAATTTTATTGAGTGGAGACAAGTTTAATGAAGTTTGTTTAAAATGGACTAATTTGCAAGCAATTTTTGAAATTGTTGTTGATGTAAGTTTGCGTGGTGCTTTTGAATTTTCCTTCCGCGAAGGATACACCTCGTTTCGGTCCCGGCTCAGTTCAGTCCCGAGCCCTATAACTTTTGAAGGGACGAATAATTTTTAATGTTCTTGGCACCATTGGATAGAGCATTAAATAAGCTACAAAATACCAGAAAATCAAAATTTTTGATTGACTGGTAAAAAAGTTATGATCGAAAAATTGCCAAAAATTACCATTTTTTGAAAAAGTTGGTTTTTATATCATAACTTTTTTATCAATCGGTTAAAAATTCTGATTTTTTGATATGTTATAGATCATATAATTCTCTATCCAATGGTACCAAGAACATGAAAAAGTGATCATCCCTTCACGAGTTATAGCTCAGGATTGAAGGACTGAACTGAGCTATAACTGAGGTGCTACGTTCCGCAATCGCAAATTTTCGACTGCAGAAATGTTTTAAAACCCTAAATTATTTTTAATTTTTTCCTTTCAATTTTAGCATATTGAAACTTTTACTGAATGCTCAAAAATGGTGTCTAATATTGAATTAAAGAATCATTTTATTAATTTTACTGATTTAAATAGAAGAGCTGAAAAGATTGGGGAGGAACATGAAAATGGAAATTTAATAACAACAAAATACCAACTTTCCAACAAATTCAATCCAAAAATTAAATTCTCTGTTTTATTCAAGAAAAGTTGTACAGTAATAGAAATTAAACGAATTTATTGTTAAATTTTTTTAATAATTTATTTTCCGAATTGTACTCGATCCGCCCAGATATTTTTATTTTCTTTCATTTCCTTAATAGTACTAGTGTTCGGCATTTGCGATTTTTCGAGATCGAGATTATCGAAAAATCTCGATCTCGAAAAAATCTCGATTTTTCCAAAAATTGATCGAGACGAGATCGAGATCGATAATCTCGAAAAAAATCTCGCGATATCTCGAAAAATATCGTCGATATATCGTCTCGTGCCGAACACTAAATTGTACTCACCAGAGGTGGATTGGAATTCCGAGTTCCGACTTTTGAGAAGTTCCGATTTCCGGCTCTTCCGATTTCCGGCACCTCTGACTGTTCCGACCTATCTTTGGTACTCACTAAATCTTATACAGTATGAGTTAAAAATTCAAAAACCTGGGCGGGCCTGGAAAATCTATTTTTTGAATGCATATCACATTTGATTTTTTGATAAACATAAATATATTTTTATAATCTTTTTTTCCAACAATTTGTTGAGACCTAACAACTAATTTTGATTAATTTTTATTTCTAAGGGACAGCCCAATTAGGCGCGCGGCCATAACGGCGCTTAGCCATAACTTGCTTCAACATTTCCGATTCTTATCAAATTTAGTATTAAACGATTCCTCTCCTCGAGCTAAAGAGATTGGTACCAAAATTGATAAGAGCCAGAAAATTTCCAGCAAGTTATGGTTCTGCGCCGTTATGGCCCGCGCCGATTCGGTCTCTCTATTTTGGCCTGTGCCGTTTGGCCTTGTCCTCGAAATTATAGCACAGATTTATTTTAGCTTTCTTTTAGCTTTTAGAAACTTTTAATTTAAAAATTATGTTTATTCTTCCAAAACCTTTTTATCTGTTAATTTTATTAATTATTTCAACAATATTCTTATTATTTTTAATATTTTGGTTGCCTTCAATTTCTTACCAAACAAATCAATGTCAACATTTATGGGACTCTTCCGAGTGCAAAAATTTAAATAATTCTTTAAATTGGCATCCAATAACTTGTTTTATTGACGGTTTGATTTTTTTATTTTATTTTAATTTTTGTTATTTTTTATGCACACACCCTCATTATTTTCGGTTTTTAATGAGCTGGAAAAATAGTAGCTCTTTCTAGGAAGCTTGAATTACTTAATCGAAGGGGCAAAAGTTGGTGAGATTGGGTAATTTTTCGAACAAGCTATGACCAATTAATGATTAAAATTGCAAAAATCCGCAAGTTTTGTCCGCAAATTTTTCTGGTTTTTTTTCAAAATTCCGCAAATAAAATTTTCCGCGAATTTTTTGACATAATATCAACTTGCTGAGGTTTTAATATGTCGAAGACTTTTTGACAATTTAATAGTCATTTTCTACAAACAATTAATCATTTAATTTTTTAGGAAAGAAAAAAAGAGTTTCATGTCTTCAACAAAATGATTTAAAAGAAGTTTATCTCCCATTCAATTCATTTTTAAAAAAACAATTTGATTTGTATGGAGAGATTGACAAAAGTATTTTTTTATTTTAGAAATTATTTTTAAATTTTGCGTTTTTAACAAATTTTGCGGACAATAAAATTTGTCCGCAAAATATTTGCGGACAAATAATTTTTTTGTTGTAAGGCTATTTTGTTGGGGTTTTTTCTACAATTTTTTGGAGTTAATTTTAAATTATAATTTTATTATAATTAATAATTAAAAAAACTTTTTTCTTTTTAAGAAAATTCTTCCTTTGATTATTTTACTTCAAACATTCCTCCACGTCTTTTTAAAAATAAAAATAAAATGGTGGCTGCAAATCCGATTGAGCAGTTTAGCAATGTGGCTATTCGTCCAAGAATTAAATGTTTAAAACCTGAAAATGGTTTGTTAATTTTAAGGGGTTTTAAAAAATTTTTGGGAAAAATATTAAATTTGCGGACAAAACTTGCGGACAAAATTTTATCCGCTATTTTTTCTGTAAATGAAATTTTTATGTTTTAAAGATGAAAATATGGGAAAAATTTAACAAGTTATTAATAATGAATTTTGCTCGTCTGCAAGAATTATTTGAGGAAAAAATATAATTTCAATTTTTTTTTCATTTTTTTATTTCCCATTTTAAGGGGTTTTGTTTTTTTTTAAATTTTTTCTGATAATTTCTTTTGGGGGTTTTATCAATAAATTTTTTAATAAAATAAATATTTAACGGAAAATTAATTTGCGGACAGAATTTATCCGCAGATTTTGGCCGCAAACGAATTTTCTGCGGACGAAAGTTGTCCGCAAATTTTGTCCGCAAATTGATTCTAAAATTTTTTTCATTTTTTAGGATTACCAATGAGCGTTCAATGGAGTCCAATTCCTTACTTCTATCCTGTTCAAATACTCCAATTTGGCTTTGATTATTTTATGAGGAATCGAACAGAACAGAGGGAATTAATTGAAAGAAGATTATCAAACAAAGATGATTTGTTGACACTAAAAAGTGGAGAAAAAGGTTTTTATAAATTAAAAAGGGAATTGGGAAGGAAGTGAATAAAGGGTTTTTGGGGAAAATTTTTGATGCTAAAGAAATTTTTTGGTTTAAATTTTTCTGGTTTTTGCGGACAATTTTTGCGGATTTTTATTTTTTGAACTTGTCCTTGTCTTTGATATCGAAATCAATCATAATCACTCAAGCAAACATTTTTATTGTTAAAAAATTTTTGTCCACAAAAATAACAACCTGTTTAAATATTCTTAAATGTATTTAAAAATAAATTTCCAAAAGTTAGCGAATTTTCAAATCTTCTCTGACTTGCCAATTTTACTCTTTTCTGCAAAAATTGAATCAATGGATGGCTCCTCTTTTGTATTATTTTTTGAAGAAAGAATTGGGGGGAATTTAAAACGAAGAAAATTAAATTTGGAATTTCGTCAATGGCCTAATGGAAGTGAAAAATGTGTTTGGAATTTAAATAATTTTGATGGTGAAAATGAGGAAGAAAATGTAATTTTAATATTTTTGGGGTTTCTAAAATTAAATTAGAAAAATTTTATGAAATTTGAGACATTTTATCCCATTTTTAGGAAGTTTAAATTTTCTGGGAAAAATTTTTCATTTAGCCCCGTTCTTTCCTAATTATCTTAGATTCCCTTGAATTGTGCTTGAGTTGGAGTGTCCTAGAATATTTAATTTACCCATTGGGCTCTCAGACCCTCATGGATATGGTTGTGGGTTCGGATCCGAGTTGAAGAATCAAGGCTTTTTTTGTTTGGTCTTTCGGTTCCTGACATTTGTTAATTTTCGAAAACCTGACAACTCTATTCAGGATTTATAAAAAAAATTTTTTTTTAATTTTCAGTTACATTTTGCCTATTTTCTTGAACAAAATGCTGATTTTGTTGAATATCTTTTGGATTTACCCATTTTTGTTTTGAAAGCTTTAAATCTCTTAAATTCCAAATCAACTCTTTCTGACGCTTTAAATTTTATTCCAATTTCTATACAATTTTCTGGACCTTTACAACTTCAATTAACTTCAATTCGTCAAAAGAATTTTGCTCATAAAGAAATGTTTGGGGGTTTTTTATTTTTTTTTAATTTTAATTTTTTTCAGATTTTTGAGGGTAGCTGAATGGATTTTAAAAAATCAAGATGACAGAGGAGGATGGTTATTTTTTTATTATTTAAAAAAAAATTTTTTTTCTAATGTTTAAATCAGAACGTCCCAGTTGTGTACCTCGCCATATTTTTGGCCATAACTTTTTCGATTCTTAATTGATTTAAATAATTAATATATCATTCGAAACCCCTGGATGTGAGGATTATTTTTGCCAACAGGAGTGATATGATCAGGTCATCATACAAAAAGGTACAGCCAAATAAAGATCAAAATCACGATTGCGCGCATTTATTTGGCCGTAACTTTATGTACGATGAGCTGATCAAATCACTCCTGTTGGCAAAAATAATCCTCACATCCAGGGCTTTCGATTGATATATTAATTATTTAAATCAATTGAAAGCCGAAAAAGTTATGGCCAAAAATATGGCGAGGTACACAACCAGCCAGTACGCAATGGTCCCCTACCCGTTTTAAATAAATAATTTTTCATTTGGAAAATAAATAAAAAAATATCTCAATTTTTTAGGCCAATTCCAGTCGAAAGAATTTTTAATAAAGACGAAGAGGAAAACAAACTTTTTCTGCCTGCTGGTTGGTATAGTGCTATGGCACAAGGTTTTCTTTTAAATTTTTTTCTAAGAATAATTTTTCAAAAAATATTTTCTAGGACATGCCCTCAGCTTTTTGGCTAGAGCTTTTAATGCTACGGGAGATGAGCGATTTTTGTTGGCGGGGGAAAGAGCTTGTGACCTTTTTGAATTGGTATTTCTTTTTAATTATTTTTTATTAGAAAATTCTTTTATGTTAATGATTGGGTTTTTATTTTAAAAAATGTTAAAAGATGAAAATTTTTTATAATTTTTAATTTTTTTATTAAAAAAATTTTTTTTAAATTTTCCCCCCAATTTTCTAGAAGGGCAATTTGGAGCTCAACAAAAGCAAGAATTTTTTCTAGTATAAATTCCCAATCTTTGGGAAATGTGTTTTAAAATTATAAATATTTACTAAAAAATATTGCAGACATTTCATCCCAACCCTTTAAAAAATTTTTCTAAAAAATTTCTAAATAATCCAAAAAAATTTCTTTAAAGCCATCATCAAAAGGAGGAATAAAAAATCAATTATTTGGATGTGATTGGTATGAAGAATACCCAAGTCAATTTTCTCGGTAAATATGTAAAAAATGGTTATAGAACTCGTTGGGCTGTGTCGAATGTAGAGATCGAGATTTTTGAAAAGCCTGGACCTGTTCCTGGACTCTGGAGTTTGATTCTTGACTTGGACTGGATACTGGGCCTGTAGTCCAGGAAAAACGCAGGTCCAGGAAAAACCTAGGATGGTCAAAAAATGCCTGGACCTGGACTCTGGGTACAGGAAAAACCCAGGCCTTGGTCCAGGTCCAGCTCGATCTCTAGTCGAATGTCGCCAACGTGATTGAACGAAAAACCCTGACTTTTCCGACACGAAAACCGAACCCTGGAAAATTTTCAAAACCCGACCCAACATTTTTCTCAACCCTTGGCATCCCTGTATAACAAAAAAATCAGAATTATAAATTTAAACATTAAGTTTTATTTAAACATCAATCAAGTTCCTGGCTTTATTTTTACTAACGGCATTTTCTTTGAATTTATGAAAAATAATTTTAACAAAATTATCTGTACAAGTTTTATAATTATTGGACAGTTTTTTTTAATTATAAATTTATATGGATTGTGTGCCCAATTTGTTTTTAGATATTTAATTCTGAACAGGTAAAAATTTTAAATCAGAATTTGTTTTGAATAATCTGTATCAGGGGTGAGCACCAGCCGGCGCCTGCTGGTGCTCAATTTATGTTTGAAATATTATAACTATTTTAAGAACAGATCTTTTTGAATTAATTTAGATTAGGGGTGAGCACCAGCAGGCGAAAATTTTTAAATTTTTAAAATTCCTTTACCCTTCCTTCCTGTCGTCAATAAAGCTTGTGCGTGACATCAAGACATTAACAAGTGGATATCGGTGGATTATGAGGGATATAGAGGGATATAAGTGGATTTTAAGCGGTTAAGTGAGATATCGGTGGATATCAAGAAATTTAGAGGGTGTGCCGCTTCCATGGTTCCAGTTCCGGACCCGCAGCTGGAACCTTTCCATCGCTGTTCACAATACCCTCTTGCGCTCACCCCTGATCTGAATTAATTCAAAAAGAGCCGATCTCAAAAAAATAAACATAAATTAACAGAAACATGAAAATCAACTACAAAACATATATTTTGTATATGTTTTCGACAGTTTTAATTGCTGGTTTGGGTTATAATCTGCTAAGTATTTTTTACGCTGTGCAATATGTTGATGGGGGTATTAAATTGTTGGATCAAGAATATTTGAACGAAACTCTTCCTTATGTTATACTGAAATTTGTATTAAATTTAAACATTATTTTAATAAATTTATTAATTTTTTCTGTAGCAAGATCCGTCCGCGTTGATTTTTAGCCTCTTTATAATAATTCCATACGTTATAATTTTTATTTGTGGATTTAAAATGGTTTATTATGTTAATTTACATACTGGATTTGATCAAAATTTGAAAAGATTACTTAGGCAATTGACAAAAACTTTGATAATTTTGGTATATAATTTCCGGGAACAGCCCATGTAGGCGCAAAGGAATAACGGCGCAAAGCCATAACTTGCTTCAAGATTTCCGAATCTTTCCAAATTTAGTATTAAACGATTGCTCTCGAGGAGCTAAAGAGATTGGTACCAAAATTGATATGGGCCAGAACTTTTCCAGCAAGTTAAGGCCTTGTGACGTTATGGCCGCGCGCCTAGATGGGCGTGTCCCATAATTTAATTTTTAATTTAATTTTAATTAAATTTTAGACAATTATTCCATCTATGAATCAATTGTTTGTTTTATTAATAATGTTTTTTAAATATACTGATACAGACAATACAACTAAAGTAAATCTAGTTGCTATACTTTATGCAATGTTCACTCATTTTACACCTGTTTTTAACCCAATTGTTTGTATATTAACTAATAAGCCATACAAAGAAGCTGTTTGTAATCGGTTAAGAATACACCCACAATGATTAATGTTTTTGTTTGACTGATTAATTCGAAACATTTAATTAAGACTAAAATTTATTTTAAATTAATTCTCTTCTCTATAATCTTATAAATGTTTGAAAAAAATTTTAAAGTATCCATTTGATGTTTAAAATAATATTTAACAAAATTTTAGGACCCAGGCCTGAATCGGGATTCCGGAAACTGGGAATTTTGATGAAATTTGGTTGGCCTAAACCTTTAATTGCTACTTTTTTAGAATACATAGTTTATGTATTTATAAGAAAATCAAGGCTATGGTCTAGTTTAGTAGTCCAATGAAGGTTTATGAGCCCCATGAAAGTTTATTGGACTCAGAAACTTTATCGGACTACTAAACTAGACCAGAGCTGGCAGGAATTGATGTGACTTTACTCCCAAAGTTTTTGGCGTCTGAAACGCCTAAAGATGAAAGAAAGTTGAGAAAATGCCGAATTTTTAAAGCATTATGAAATAAATTATTTATTTAATTAATTAATTAAGCCTTTATTTTATTGCACTTTTATAAATGACGATAAAAAAAATGGCGGCGATTTACTTAAAGAAAATTTCTTTTCATCTTTTTTAAAGAAAAAAATATTTTTTATTTGGCATTTTTGCAATGAATCATACGTCTACATTTAGAATTCATCACTAGTCTGGATTAATTAAAAAGCCCTTACTAATGCACTTTTATAAATAGTTTAACCTTACTATTTTTAATTTCACTAATTAGTATTTCTTAATGCCGACAAAAGAATTTTTTTTAATTTTTTTTGTCGGTAATTACATCATTATAAAAAATATTTTTATAAAAAGTGCAAATTAAACTGAATAAATACCCGTTAAAATTAATTATTAATTTATTACTAAATTAAAAAAAAATTATTTCTTCAAAGCATGTTTAAAAATTTATTTTTAATTTTAATTTCTCTCTTAATTTTTTACTTTTCTACGGGATATTCTCAAGCTATTAAAGATTATAGATATATAGAATTTCCGGCAAAATCTACAGAGTTTATTTTTTATTTTTAATATTCGCCCAGCCCTAGTAGACATTAAGGTTAGCGGTCCGAATGAGAAAGGGCATCCAAAAAATTTCGGTTCGGATATTGGACCACACTATTTGAAGCACACTCCCTAATATAGGCACTAGAGATCGGAAATTTTGGAAAGCCTGGGTCTGTTCCTGGATTCCGGGTTTGATTTATTGACCTGGGCCGGATCCTGGGCCTGTAGTCCAGGAAAAACCCAGGCCCAAAAAAATCCAGGAAGGTCAAAAAATGCCTAGGTCTCTGGGTACAGGAAAAACCCAGGCCTTGGTCCAGACCCAGGTCGATCTCTAATAGGCACAACCTACGAGGGGATAGAAAAATAGAAGCAGATGTGGTTCTATTAGAGCATTTACAGTAATTTTAAAGTCGGTATGTTCTACAATCACACCCTACGAGGTTAAGAAATAGAAACAGATGTAAATATTAGAGTATTTACTGACTTCCAAGCTTTTTTTTCAAAATTAAATTCAAAGTATTATCAATTTTTAGTCCCGAATACCCTGAAGGATATTTAAAATTGAAAACACTGAAAATCGGCAAAAGCAATGAAACCGACAAAATCCAAATGGAATTAACTATCGAGTTTAAGGATTTTGTTGAAATTCATTTGGCAAATGACAAATATAAAGACACGAAGACTTATCCTGTTGAAGAAGAAAAAGCTATTGAAAATGGGAAAAAGGAAATAAACATTAATGACGTCTTTGATATAAATTATATGAATGGAATTTCTATTGCGGGAAAATACCAGGATGAAAAAATATTTACTGTAAAAAATTTTTTGTATAATTTAAAGCAGGGTATGGGATGTATGTCAATAGCTATAGCGGGGGTACACCCAACTTACCGCAGAGCTATAACTTTGTTCAGAATTGTCGAATCCGGGACGCCCTGGAATTGTTCGATTAGGCCCGTCGAGGGCATCGAGCCATACCAGATCGTTCTGGGTTCGACGATTCTGAAGGAAGTTATAGCTCTGCGGTAAGTTGGCCTGCTCCACGATAACGGATACGCAATTCCGGAAACGAAAAATAAAAGTGTAAGTGTGGACACAAACATTAATACCAAAAATTGATTTAAATTTCACATTGTCATTTAAAATTTAAAAATTTTTACAGACAAAAGTTTTAATAAAACCTCTCTTCGTTCCACAACTAAATCTTGTGCCGATCCCATTAGAGAATAAAGGAGAGGATTTATTGACAGAATTAAAATGGTATACTACAAATTGGGAAGGGAAAGGATCAACTTTTTTAAAAATTTGTATTCAATTTAAAAATGGAGGAGAATATTTAATTGCTGTATTTACCAATGGCCATTATGTTAATGGCTATCATCATTTTCAATTTTTTGTTAAAATTAAAAATGGGGAAGGGGAAAAATGTTTTTTTAAAAATTTTAAAAATATGTCTGGGGAGGATTTGGAAATTCTAGAAGATTATAGAAAAGAAATGGAAATTGTAGTTATTCCAAAAAATGTGATTGAAGACAAAGAACGGGGAATTGAGAATTTTGGTTTGTTAACAAATTTTTTAAACGTTAATTTAGGGTTGAGCCCCGATCCTTTGAGGCCGAAACTCGGAACTGTCGGAAATTGGAGATGGCACAAACTTTGGAAGGAAATCAGAATTCCAATCGACCTCTGTCTTTAGGTCGCAAATTTTGTAGTCGGAGTCAGGGCTGAGCGTCATGGCGTTTGGCGTCCATTGTTGGCGCTTTACTTTTGGCGTTCCACGCGAAAATTTTGGCGCACAGCCCTGGTCGGATTTTTGAATGCGTAATCAGAGGTGGAGCTAAAAGTTTCAGGGTCAGTGTCTTTCGGGGTCAGGGTTTTAGCTAAATAAAGGTTCGGGTTTGGCCTCCTAACAGGAGGACCTACATTTGCGAAGGTCCGTCCCTCCGACATCCGTTTCCCAAAAAAATTCCCTCAGACATCTCTCCAACGAGTATCAATCAAATACAAAACTTTAAATAATTTTAATTTTCGTTAAAGCACACAACGAGAATCAACATAAAAATTTTGTTAAAAGTACTGCATTAAATGACTTTTTCCACAAAAATACTCATTACGATTACGAGAAAAAGGAATTTACTTTTTATAAAAAAATTTCTGCTTTTCCAATAATTGAGCCTTCTTTTGAATACAAAACTTATCAAATTGAAGGCTGAAGAGAGAAAAAAAGGGAAATATAAAATTAAGAATTTAAAGTTAAAAAACAATTAAAACCAAAAATATTTATTTTTAAATATTATCTTTTAAAAGTCCTTAGCTGTTATGGGAAATTTCGATTTTAACTTTTATAAGCCTCTAAAGCATTTAAAACGCGGTGTCAGGGGTGAGCGCATTGTATTTTGCGTTGATTTTTGGCCTTGCGTTGCGTTTTTCACAATTGCGTCTTGCGCACACCCCTGGGCCCATACATAAGAACTTGATTTGTAGTAAGCAAGAAGAAAAAATACCAAGCAGTGCTGGGTATAGCTCCGGAGCCGGAGCTAAGATTTTGGAAACCCCGGAGCCGGAGCTGGAGCCAAGAATTTGAAGTGACCGAAGCCAACAAATGGCAAATACCCAGCATTGATCTTATATGCCGTGCTTACATAAAAAGCGTCTTGCGTTTTGCGGAAGAAAATAGCATTGAAAAGCATGAGAGACAAAATCGTGTCTCTTTATTTTCAATGCTATTTTCTTCCGCAAAACGCAAACCGCTTTTTATGTAAGCACGGCCAAATTACCGCTCGTTATAGGTTAAATAACCTGGACCCAGATTCTTTTAAGTACCAAATCTAAGACTCGTTCGCCTGCTGCACAGAAAAGCCCCGGATGGGGGTTAAACTATCTAAAAGTACTAATGCCGTTTCCTCACCTCATTCAGTTTTTTATTTACGTAAAAATAGTCTAGCAAGCGGAATTCTTTGAAATTTAAAAAAGCTAATTGGACATATCGGGCTTTATCTGTCTTGATTTTTTTTCATTTTCTTCTATATTTTTTAAAATTTACACAAATGGATTAACATTTTAACCAATTTTAGTTTTTAGAATAAAAATATTTTAAAAT
Organism: Meloidogyne arenaria; assembly: GCA_036172955.1. NCBI lineage: Eukaryota > Metazoa > Nematoda > Chromadorea > Rhabditida > Meloidogynidae > Meloidogyne > Meloidogyne arenaria. The sequence goes on from JARQAB010000043.1 coordinate 2,896,889, forward strand.
TTTTTGTTTATTAAACTATTCGAGTATAGAACATTAGGATAATCTCAACTGAGTCCCGGCTAATTTAAGAAGGGGGATTAGAGTTTTTTCGAAATTTTTCAAAAATTTGAATTTTTGGGGAAGGGAGGTTGAATTTTGGCTCATTTATCTCCCCAAATTCTCAAAATTTTCGCCTGCGGCACACAAAAGGAAAACTTTCCTATTTTAACTGTTAGGATTCACAAAGTAAGCGCTAGAGACGTCCGAGACTCTTGATTTTAAATCTTGATTCCAAGACTTTTCTTGGTTTTATTTCGGTCTTGGTCTCGACTTTTTTGAGCTTTACTAAATTTACACCCCTAAGAATTGAACTTTTTTGGATTCCTTATTTTCCTCTTAGCCTTCCAAAATTCTCAAAATTTTCGCCTGCGGCGCTAGAAAAGGAAGAATTACCTGAATACCCCTCACTACCTTAATAAAAATTTCTTTTAGGCACTGGACGTAATTCTGAAATCCCATTAAATTTACTACAAGAAAATTTTAAAATTATAGTTGAAGCATTTTATATATATAATTTAAGTAATTAATATTAACAATAGAAAATTTAAAAATTTTTTTAAATTAAAGCACTTTGAAAAATTTAAAATTAAATTAAAATATTTTTTAAAGTCCATCCAAAACAATACGGGGGGCTTCCCATTTAGTATCATATCCATTCCATTTTGTTGAATTTGAGGGAGCAATAAATATTCTATTGCCTTTGAGAAAAAAGGAAATAATGCCTAAATAAGCTGTTCTGGGTACACCTGCCTAAAATTAAAAAATATTTTTTTGCGGACAAAAGTTGCGGACAATCCGCAATTTTTAATCAAAAAAATTTTTTGAGACAAAATCTGCGGACAAATCCATAAAAAATTTTTTGCGGACGAATACGCAAATTTCTGATAAAAAATATTTTTTTGCGGACAAAATTTGCGGACAATCCGCAAATCTCTAATTAAAAAACCTTTGAATCAGCCATTATTCCAATTTTTCTAGCAATATTTAAAAAATTATCCATAGACTCGTATTCTATTCTAAATTCATTTTGTTCATTTTCCTCAACATTTTTCATCAAGATTTCATTTAAGGAAGCATTTTTAATTGAATAAACTTTTGTCAAAAATGAAGAATCGTATTTTTGTTTTAATAAATAACTCAAATCTAACTGGTTGAAATTGGTAGGGCGTTGGTTGAGAAATATTCTTTTTAAATGGCGATTGAAGAATAAACCACTAAAAATTGAAAAAAATTTGCGGATCAGTTTTGCGGACAATCCGCAAAATTTTTGCGACAATCCGCAAAATTTTTGCGGACAAAAAATTTTTTCGGACGAAAAAATTTTTTGTGGAAAAATTTTCATTTCTGCGGATAAGGACGTAAAAACTAAAATTTAAATTAAAAAAATTTTTTAACAAAAACTAACCCACTAGCTGTCCAAAATTAGTCATTCCAGTTCTTGACAATTCCGGTCTAATACAGGATCTATTTTTGCGTTGTGCAGGTTCTCTTATAAAATCATCCCAAAAACCAGGGGGCCATTTGGGGCCAATTTCTTGCCAAAAATCTCTATTGAAAAAAAATTTTTTTTTGGACAAAAAATTTTTGGACATTTTTGGGGTTTAGGGGTTTTTTTCAATTTTGGTCCCAAAATTAACAGGAATTGAATTTTAGAACACGGAAATTTTTTTTAAAGTTAATTAAAAAATATCAAATTCTAATGTCTATCCTGGGGAGCTTTCTAAAAATAAGAACGAAATATGTATTTGATTTTTAGGACTAAAAATTAGTCCTAAAAATTGGTCGACTTGAGGTCGTCTGGGGCAGTTCCATTATCCTGATCAGAGCTGGGCGAAAGTTTTCTTTTCATTTTTCTTAATTTTCGTGGATTTTTCAGGGTTCTAGTTTCGTACATTGATGATTTTATTTTTTTTCGTTAGGGGCAAAATTTTATTTTCGCCCAGCTCTAATCCTCATGTCTACCTAGTATTCCGTTCTGAAATAAAAATTTTGCTAATCTTTTTGCAGAAAATTTTGGTATTCCCCAAGCCTAAAAATTAATCCAAAACTTAAAATTCAATCTGTTAATGCTCCAAAAATAATTAAATTTTAATCAAAAAACCTGGTCATCATCCATCCAAGTCCAGCAAAAAAGTCTGACCTATACAACAATTCATTGGCTGTTTGATCAATAAATTCGGGCACTCCATTATCATTCCAAGCAGAAACACAAAAAAGTGTCTTGTCCACCTCTAGAAGAGGTCTAGTCGCCAAAAAATAATCAAAAAAGTCTGGGGCGACAGTTAAATCGTCTGAAAAAAATTTTTTAAAGAAAAATTAAAAATAAAAAAAAAACCTTCAGTAATTATAACAGAAGAATACCCCATTTTATCAAAAATATGGCCCAAAGCCAATTTATAATGCCTAGAAATTTTGTAATACACGGCAAATTGTCGATGCTCTTTAGGCACTTTAATTCTGGCGGTTTCGCTGCTTATATGCTAAAAAATTGAAAATTTTGAGGTAGAAAAAAGACTAGAAAATTAATTTAAAAAAATAAATCGAGTCAATTGAAAGTCAGAAAATTTTTTAAACAATTTTTTAGACTTAAATAATTATTTAAAAAAACAAGAAAGGCAAGGGATTCGAACCATCGACCCCCTCCCCCACAAATCTAAAACAGTACCAACTACACCAAAATAGCCATAAACGGAAATTTTTCAGTAAAAAACAATAGAAAATGAATTTAAAAAATAAAAACACTTCAGATTATAGTCAAAAAAAATATTAAAAATGTTTTTTGGCCTAATTGAACTTTTAGAAAAAATAAACAAGGCATAGGATTCGAACCCACCACACCTCCCCCCACAAACCTAAAACACTCCAACTACGCCAAACCAACCATTACGTGATTCAAAAAATAAAAACAATTCAGATTATAGTCAAAAAAAATATTAAAAATGTTTTTTTGGCAACACTTAGAAAAAATACGTAAGCTAAGGGATTCGAACCCACAACCCTTTCCCCCACAAAACCCAAAACACTACCAACTACACCAAAACACTTATTACCAAAATATTTATTTAAAGCTTTTAAATCAAATTTTAACCTTAATATACTGCACATTCTCCCCAAATTCCACCACTACCGATTTAATTTGTGTATTATCACAGTCTTGACTGACAATAATTGGAAACTGATTAATATCCTTTCTAAAACTAAAAAACAAAAATTTTAGAAAAATAAAAGGAAAACCTAATTAATTTTCTCAAATGTTCCCTCAAAGCAACAGGTCTATTACAGGCAAAGACAACAATCGGAATGGGTTCTAGCCACGGTTTTAAAGGCAAAACTAAATTTTTTAGTATTTGAGCATGTGGATGTTGAGCAAATTTTCTGTCTACTTCAAGCTGTAAATCTTCCAATTCTTCCCTTTCTTTGATTAACGAATTTTCGAATTTATTTAATTTTTCATTTAATTGTCTAAATTCTGAAGAATCTAAGGAAGTCTTGAAGGAAAAAATTGAAAAAAATTTTTTTTGGTCAAAAATATTTTTTAAACACCTTTGGGACTTGTAAAGAATTGTGAATAACAAGTATAAAAGAACAAAAAAATCCAAATGTTAAAATTATTAATAATCGCCTTTCAATCCGTCGATTCATCCAACATTCTAAAAAATTGTTAATCTGATTGGTAAAACGTGGTTAAAGAATAAAGAAAAATAAAGAAAAAACGAAAATGGAAACGAAAAAACAAAACACGTACTCAAATGGAAAAAATGACAAAACGCCAAAATTTGTGCCAAAAAGTTTTTTTGTTAAAATTCAAATCAATAAGGGTTATTCCTTCCTCAAAGTATTAAAATGGACAGGCTTAAAATGTGTTACCAATCTTTATAAGTTCGATCTCTGCTTTTTAGAACCAATGGTTCGGTATTTAACAGGGGTGTGCTATTTTGCCTTCCGCCTTCCTTTCGCAAAAATGCTGCCTTTTTTGGACTTTCGCCTTACGTCTTTCGCTTTTTAAAATCTGTTTCGGCACATCCCTAGTATGTAATTCTGGGTACTACAAAAAAATCGGGTTGGGGTTCGGGGCGGGTTTTGAAAAATAAAATTCCTCTGGCCAGGTTTCCTTTATTTGGTCGAAAAAACGACCGAGTTTCGGGTAACCCGACCCACCCCTGCTAGGAGAGTTAAATTAAAACAACTACATATGAATTAATGTTTTATAGACGTTTCTGCTACAGCCTTACAGAAACAAAAAATATTAAATTAATTTAAATATTTTTAATTAATTTTTATTAGCATTTAATAATCGATAATAAAGTCGATTTGACATATATTTAATAAATGGATTTAAATTCAAAAATCAATTCCCCTCTAAGACCCCCCTCTCTCTCCATCTATTTTTACCTTTTTTTAAATTAAATTATTTTTATTTAAAATTTTATTTAATTAACAATGTAAAGCATATAGCTATTTAATTCCTGAAGCTGTGCAGTAAGCGGCGCGGTGTAATGGATAACGACGCATCAGTCTGGTCTGCTGAAGATGCTGGTTCGTTCCCTGCTGCCGCTTAAACTTTTGCACCAGCTAAAGGAGAGAAATAGCGTATTTTTTCACCCCTGGGGAATTATTTTTTCAACTTTTCCATGGCATGGGGAATTATTCGAGTGAGGAGAATTAATCGAGGGAGGGGAATTAAGCGAGAAAATACGATAGCTATAGCCCATCTGCTTTACTACCAGGGATGCACGCAATTGAAAAAAATTTTCCGCAAACGCAATCAGCAAGTCAAAAAAACACGCAATTTAACGCAATCCGCGATCTGGTTGATATAAGTAGATTAGAGGGATTAAAGGTGGTTTAAGGAACATCGAAGATTTGGAGATACATAGATGATTAGGGAATTGATTAGTGAGCCTCTTAAATCCGCACCCTATATCACTTTCAGTGAGGTCAAAGTTCCAAAATTTCTCTGGAACTAGTTCCAGTTCTAGAACTAGTTCCAAAGCTAGTTCCAAGCTAGTTTCCAGTTCCAAACTAGTTCCAGATAATCGTTAGTTCCGTAGTTCTAGTTCTGGAACTAGAACTGGAACTTTGACATCACTGATCACTTTAAATACCATTAATCCCCAATATCCTAATTATCCCTTGATACCATATCCTGTTCAATTTCTTCACTAAATTAAAATTTAAATTTAAAGACAAAAAATGTATTTAAATATTAAATTGCTTTTAATTTTTCTTTTGAAAATTTTATTAATTTTCTGCAAAGCAGAATCTTCTACTGAACAAATTACCTGTGTAAACGATTATCTTTTAATTTCGAAAAATCTTGAAACAAAAATTTATGCCAAAAAATTGGAAATGAGTGGAATGTTGAGAGGGGAATTTCTAAAAAAGTTATTTCCAAAAATATTAAAAAAGATTTTAAAATAGAGAAAGAAGAAATGTCAAAATTTATGGAAGAGGAATTTGCAGATAAATGTTTTGAATTAAATGAAAAATTGGTTAAAGAAAATAACGAAGAAAATATTTTTAGTTTCAAGGATTTTTCAGAAAATTATAAGAAAGAAAATTCTGAAAATTTTATTTTATCGACGAAAATTCAAGACGAATTAGGTAAATAAAAATGGGGACATTTGTCCGAAATTTGTCCGAAAGTCCGAAATTTGTCCGAAAGTCCGAAATGCGAAACTTTTCGCGCTAATGCTACGTCTATATAAAACACGCCGGCGTTTTTTCTCTCTCATTTTTTCATACTATTTTTTGCGGAAATCGCATCCGTTTTTTATGTAGACGTAGCATAAAAATGTGAAAAATGCGAAACGCGAAACTTCCTAAGATTTCTTATTATTAGTGCCCGGCATCGGACCGGACTCTGGCCGGATTTGCTGGAGTCAGGGTCCAAAAGTATTACATATATTTAATAATTTCGAGCATGAATATAAATTTAATTTTAAGAAAAAGTATCGTTTTGTATGGCTGAGAAAATATATGAATATTTAATTAAAAGAAAAAATAATTTATTAACAATTTTATCTCCTCCAGAACAGACAAGGAATGAAAAAGATGCTATTTTTGATAAATATAAAATATCTCTTGGAAATAAATTTTATATAATGAAATTGAAATCGGAATCAAAAAATTGGCAAAATTATTTAGGGTTAATAAAGTGTGCGGAATTTATTAAAGATAAAAGGTAAATAGATATTAAATTAAAAATGCAGTTTTATTTAAAATAAAAATAAAATTTAATGGAATTTGAAACCTTTAGATGAACTAAACATTTTTTCAGCCGAAACATTTTTCATAATTAACTTAAAACAAGTTTTTCAAAAATACAAAAATCAAAAATATCACAAAATTTCGAAAATCGAAAGAAAAACAAGGGCCCGGTGTCTGAGTACAGACAGCATCCTTGTCGCAAATCTTATATATTTATTATTAGGATTACCGTTTTCGAATCGGGCCGTACATATGTACGAGTTTATTATCGAGTCGGGCATCGAGTCTTTTTCGGGCCAAATATCTTAGGCCCGTCTCGATCTTTCGGTCCGAGTCGGGCCATTTTGGTAACCCTACTTATTATGCATTACCCATAAAAAGAAAAGTCTGAACCTATTTTTTAGGTATTCTGGTGAATTTTTCCTAATGATTAATGAAGGCCAAATATTTTTTGATAAATCTTCTGTTAAAGGTAAAGTTACCTAAATAAATTATATTAAATTATAATAACAAGCTTCAAAAAGTCGATTTAAGAAGAAAATTCTTTTTAACTCTTCAGCTGTTACGGATATTATTAAAATTGATGAGGTATCTGAAGATGAAATATGCATTATTTGTCATGTTAATTTGATTGAAGAAGATCAAAAAATTTTACAAAAAACTGATTGCAATGTTTGTCTATATTATTTAAAAATCATTTAGAATTTTAAATATATTTTAGCATATCTTTCATAAAGAATGCCTTCAAAAATGGTAGTTAATTATTTTTCTTACAAAATTAATTAATACATATCAAAAATTCGGAAAATTGTTTCCATATTCACAAATAATTTTATATAAATTTGAAAATTATAATTTTAGCTAACTCTAGTAATAACTTACTAAACAGGATTTTTACCAGACATGGTCATGGATACGGATATAGATAATAACAAAATGCCTGTGGATATCCGCCTGTATCCGTCTGGTGTCCGGAAAATTGGGCTCTGAAAAATTGGGCTCCAAGATTTTTCGGAAAATTGAGCTCAAATTTTTCGGAAAATCTTGGAGCTCAATTTTCCAGAACCCAATTTTCCGGCACTCATCCGTCTGTATCCGCCGTAAATATCCGGATACCAAAATTAGTATCGATGTCCTAGTCTGATTTTTACATCATAAAATAAATTACAGGTTGAAAAAGAAGTCTGGTAAAGGTTGGTGGGAATTCGTTGGTGGAAGTCGTTTGGTGTGAATTAAAATTAAAATTTTTTATTGAAATTTAAATTTAAGAAATATTAAAAATGCTAAAATACTAAATTGTATAAAAATATGTTTTTACAGGTAGAAGGAGGGTGCCCAACTTGTCGAGCAACGGTTTTATACGACCCGTGAGATGAAAAAATTATTACAACCAGTCTTAATTCATCAAAATTTTTTTTTTATTTATTTTAAGTAATCATGTATATATTCATTTATTTAACGCAGACCTGCTCACGGATTTTGGTATCCGTATCCGGATATTTACGGCGGATGAAGGTGATATTAGCTGTATCTGTATCCATATCCATGAGCAGGTCTCATTTCACGTATTTTTCAATAGAGTGGCAGCCGATATATTTTCAAATATCCTCTCAAATGACGCAAGTTCAACAAGAAGCGGCCGCTCAATTGGAGAAAATACGTTAATTCTTGAGACAAAAGAATATTAAGCCTTTGATTTTAAAATTAAGATGGTTGTCAAACGATTTTATATCAGAAAATTTCGCGTTTTTACCAAAAATTTTACTTTTTATAACAATTAAACACTGCAACCAGTTATGTCTAAAATAAATTATTTTTTAAAAATATTCATATTCCTTTTGTATTCGCATTCATTGACATGCAGATATAGGTATTTTGACTTGTTTTATTTTCCAAAAATTTAGAGCCCAATTTTCCGAAAAATCCTGGAGCCCAATTTTCCAGAACCCAAATTTCCGGCACTCAAGGACATAATAATATTTAAATTTATTATTTTTTAGCATAAACTAATTTAAAGCATAACATTTATTAAAAGTAAATTTATCAAAATAATAATAGTACAAAAATCATTGTGGAAATATTCTTATATCTTTAAAAACAGCATTTCGATATGGTTTGTTTGTTAATATACAAACAATTGGGTTAAATACAGGGGTAAAATGGAACCAAACAAAAATAATTACCGTAAATCCTCTAAAATAGCCCCCGGGGGCTATTTTTTTCGATCGACCTCTAGAGGGGGGCTATTTTAGAGGGGGGGGGGGGCTATTTTAGAGGGGGGGGCTATTTTTTTCGATGCCTAAATTTTTTGAAAACTAAAATTTATTGCCAAATATCAAATAAACATTTTCTAAAATTCTATAGAATTATCACTTAAAAATCCATTTTCTTCATCTTGTAACAAATCAATTTCATCAAATAAATTAGTAACATCATTTAAAGATTCAGTTTCTGCAGCTCTTCTCAATGTCTCTAGACCAGAAGGAATTTGAGTTTTGAAGCAGTGAATTTGATCGTCTTCCAAGCCATTAATGTCATTCGTTATACCACAATTTTTGAAAGATCTTAAAATACAGGATTAAACAGATAAATCGCAGACTACATACTTTTTAATGTCTTCTTCTGGTAGACTATCCCAAGCATCAGCTACCCAACTCAGATAAGTCATCATAGAAGGCCTTCGCTATCATTAATAAATACTTCATTCTGACTCATTTTTCTAAATATGATATCTAAATTTATTTAAAAATTATGGAAACTCAAATATTTAATAGAAAAATAAATAAGTATAAAATTAAACACAATGACAAGCTTTTAAAACATAATGCCAAAAAATTAAATATTTTATGGGGGGGGGGCTATTTTAGAGGGGGGGGGGGCTATTTTAGAGGGGGGGGGGCTATTTTAGAGGAAATACGGTAATCGAATAATGTTTGCCGCGTTGTTGCTCGTGTATGTGGAGGAAAATACTAAAAGTATCAATATTGTTGCATGTTTTACGAATGGAACAACAGCCTAAATATTATTTAAATTTTCAAAACAAGTTTTAATAATCAGAATTAATTTAAAACATACCAGAATTAATTTAAAACACACCAGAATTCATTAAAACATACCAGAATTAATTCAAAACATACCAGAATTAATTTAAAACACACCAGAATTCATTAAAACATACCAGAATTAATTCAAAACATACCAGAATTAATTTAAAACACACCAGAATTCATTAAAACATACCAGAATTAATTTAAAACATACCAGAATTTATTAAAACATACCAGAATTAATTCAAAACATACCAGAATTAATTTAAAACACACCAGAATTCATTAAAACATACCAGAATTAATTCAAAACATACCAGAATTAATTTAAAACACACCAGAATTCATTAAAACATACCAGAATTAATTCAAAACATACCAGAATTAATTTAAAACACACCAGAATTCATTAAAACATACCAGAATTAATTCAAAACATACCAGAATTAATTTAAAACACACCAGAATTCATTAAAACATACCAGAATTAATTTAAAACATACCAGAATTTATTAAAACATACCAGAATTAATTCAAAACATACCAGAATTAATTTAAAACACACCAGAATTCATTAAAACATACCAGAATTAATTCAAAACATACCAGAATTAATTTAAAACACACCAGAATTCATTAAAACATACCAGAATTAATTCAAAACATACCAGAATTAATTTAAAACACACCAGAATTCATTAAAACATACCAGAATTAATTTAAAACATACCAGAATTTATTAAAACATACCAGAATTAATTTAAAACACACCAGAATTTATTAAAACATACCAGAATTTATTAAAACATACCAGAATTAATTTAAAACATACCAGAATTAATTTAAAACATACCAGAATTAATTCAAAACATACCAGAATTAATTTAAAACACACCAGAATTCATTAAAACATACCAGAATTAATTCAAAACATACCAGAATTAATTTAAAACACACCAGAATTCATTAAAACATACCAGAATTAATTTAAAACATACCAGAATTTATTAAAACATACCAGAATTAATTTAAAACACACCAGAATTTATTAAAACATACCAGAATTTATTAAAACATACCAGAATTAATTTAAAACATACCAGAATTATTAATGTTTTTGTCAATTGTTTAACCAATGTTTTCATATTTTCATCAAGTCCAGCATGTGAATTAACGTATTTAACCATTTTAATTGCACAAATAGGTATTATAAAATATGGAATGATCTCACTAAATGCTATTGGGATCATTGCAAAAACTCTCATCTTTTTATTAAACATTATTAAAAAAATTAATTTTAAATTACATTTTCCATTCCACATTGAAAGTAAGGTAAAGTTTTATTAAACTCAGCAAATAGCTGAACACCTCCAGCAGAATATGGCATAGTGAAAAAACTATTATCAAATATATAAATTGAAATTATTATTAGAGCAACCAAAAACATATATAAATAGTGACTGAAACCAATTTTCATGTTTCTGTTAAAAAATAAATGTTTTGTTTAAAACAGAATTTTTTAAAACAAGTAATAAAAATCTGAATTAATTTAAAACAAACAGAATAGTATGTTTTCCAAAAAACATATTAAAATTCAGAATTAGGGAAAAACATGTTCTGATTTTTCTGGTTTTATTTAAACAAATGTTGTGTTTGGAAAACATGTTACTCTGTCTATGTTTTAAATTAATTCTGATTTTTTATTTGTTTTAAATTAATTCTGATATTTTTATTACTTGTTTTAAACAAATTCTGATTTTTACATGTTTTAAATTAATTCTGATATTTTTATTACTTGTTTTAAACAAATTCTGATTTTTACATGTTTTAAATTAATTCTGATATTTTTATTACTTGTTTTAAACAAATTCTGATTTTTACATGTTTTAAATTAATTCTGATATTTTTATTACTTGTTTTAAACAAATTCTGATTTTTACATGTTTTAAATTAATTCTGATATTTTTATTACTTGTTTTAAACAAATTCTGATTTTTACATGTTTTAAATTAATTCTGATTTTTTATTACTTGTTTTAAACAAATTCTGATTTTTATTTGTTTTACCTGTTTAAAACTAAATATCTATATATAAATTGAACACATAATCCGCTAGTACTTAAATTGTACATAAACATCCAAGCAATATACATACAATAGAAAAATACTGAATTAAATGCTCCTTTCATAAAATGAATCAAAATCCCGTCAGTTATAATATAAATTGTATTTCCTTTATTGTCGGTTATATAAAACTTAAAAACATTGTTTAAATTAAATTCTGATTTTAATTTTATTCTGGTTTTTACAGGGTGACATATAAGATATGGGACATGTTATTTTTACCATAACTTTATTCATATCAAATATACCTAAGTAGATTAAATTAGGGTAGCACCCCGAGCATTCGGGGATCGGGTTTGTCGGGAATCGTTGTTTACCGGGGAGAGCATGCCGAGGTTTGGGGTCGTGGTTCGGGGTCGGTGTTTCACTAGAAAAAAGTGTGGTACCGTTCAACTCACCTCGTCGAGTCGAATCGAATGGTATGGTTTATTTTTTTTCGACCTTTCCACCGGTATACTATACTACATCCAAAGCTTATTATTATTTTTCTTTCCGGAAATTGAAATTCTGATTTATTATTAGTTTCTTTTGAAGAGTTAAATTATAAATTATTCTGATTTAATTCTGGTTTTGTTTTACCGTTTGTGCCAACATTTGAAGTGTTAATAAAAAAATATCCAAAAAACAATTTTGTATCAGAATTCTGCTGTGTGTTTCCATTTCTTTTGGTGTTTTAAAAATAATTAAAATAATCAGAATAATGTTTAGAGGATAACCAAGTAATAAACTCCCCCAAAAATCCCATCCAAGGAAAATATCAATTAAAGCTGCCATTTTTTATTTTTGAATTAATTTTTAAATGTTACTATAATGTAAAACAACGTAAATTACTTTAAAATTTTTTTAATTAAAATTTTTTATTAAAAATTCTGAGAAATTTAAAAAAATGTTGCCACCTGCCTATTATCCTCACGCACTTAACTAACTAATAATTTATGAAATTTATTAATTATTGGATAGTCTCTACTTAAAGTATATCAACTCTTGTGATATCCTGTATATATCTTTCTATACATTTGCATAATTGATGAGAGGGAAGAATTACCTATTTCAAGGAACGCGACCAAAAATAAAAAATTTACCGATCATTAAAAAATTGAAAAAATCAGCAAGTGTCAAGGATAGCGTTGCTAGCTCGCTCGACCCGAAACTCAAAAGATCGAGAGAGCCGAGGCTTTTCAGCCAGAAAAGCTCGAAAACGAACCGAATCGAAAAAAACCAAGCTCGAAAAAAATGCCATGGTCAAGGACATAAAAGTGGCACGGTTGAGCTGTCATTTTTTAAAATTAATTTTTAAAGTTATTTGTAAAATAAAGTAAACTAATTTCAAAAAATTTTTTTATAAAAATTTTCACACTAATAACTTTTAAAAATACAAAAAATATTTTTGAGAAAATTTTGTTTATATTTTCATTTTAATTTCAACAAATTACTGGGAAAATTTACAGAAAATGTGGATATTTTTTGTATCCAAAATTTTCCCATAATAAGCATATATAGTGATCGGAATTTCGTACCTTACCGTACTCAATTATTCAAAATTTATAACTTCAAAAGTAAGTCAAGATTTCAGTATTCATTGCGGCTATTCCGGAGAAAATTAAAGATTTGCGACAGATTAGTTTGCGACAGATTAGTTTGCGACAGATTAGTTGACAAATTTTTTTAATATTTAAAAAAATTTTCTCAAAATTGTTATTTAATCATTTTTAGTGCAATATAGCCAAATGATCTTCTTGTTTAAGATCAGGCATAAATTAATGGTCCTAGTTGAGCTACAAGGAAAAACAAATTAATAGGACAAAAAACTATCGAGATTGAAAGGTGTTTTTGTGTTTTATAATAATTTGTGCGAGGAAAGAGAACTTGGTAAACTTAACAGGTTCTCTGAATACTGCCACTGAACTTGAGAATTTTTTAATTTATCCTAAATTTACAGGGTGCGGCAAAATTTTTTTCTTTTTGGTTCCAAAAATTTTCTCAGATTTGTGAATAAAATAAAAAAATTATTAATTTTTGTTAAGGTTGAACCGAGTTATGACCAAAACAAAAGGGGCGGAAAATTTGCCGCACCCTGTAATAATAATTATTGTTTTATATTTTATGTATAATACTACATAATTTGTATCCAATTTTTGTGCAAGTTTTGCTAAAAAATTTTAATTATGTCTTATAATTAAGCCCAAAATTTTTTAGAATTTATAAAGAATAATTGACAAATTTATTTTAAATATTAAAAAAAAATTTTTTTCTCTCAAAATTATTTTTAATTTAATTAGATATCTCTCTAGTTTTTTTAGTGTAAATACATATGTTTAATAAACTACGCAAATTAAATTTAATTTTATTAGCTGGCGGATATGTTTACATAATAATTTTATTTTAAAGCATATGATTTTAATAAAAAAAATTTTTTTTTTATAATTCAGGTGAAATTTTCTTGACATTAAGTAATTTTTGAATAATAAATAAAAGCTTTTACCTTAACCTTTTTGCCATTTTTTATATTCATAAAAATTAAAAAAAATTAAAAAAAATTTTTTTTTTAATTTCTAAAAAAATTTTATTAAAGAAAATAAATTATTTTACTCTACTAGAATGGAAAATAAAATTTTTATTAACGTTTGTTTTAAATTTAAATTTATTTTTTTTATAAATTAATTTAAGCCGATCTACTCGACTTACTATAATAACGTTTTCTACCCAGAATTATTTTTTAATGCTTTGGTTAATTCAGTTTTTACTTATATTGCCATATTAATGAATTCAAGCATTTGTTATATTATTATAAAATATAGGTAATATTTGTTAAATAATTATTTATGGCTTTACTAGAGTAAATTATTTAATTAGAGGGGCCAGCCCTAATTAAGAGAAGATGTTGATGGTAATGCGTGCGGTGAATAGAATAGAATTGCCAGAGGTGGTGCAAGCGAGCGGGGTGAATGATTATTGGTATACCACTTAGTCAGGCTTAAAGCCGACTGAACACTAGGCTATTGATTATTGAAGAACTAAGTTTGAATGAACGTCAACTAAGCTGCTTTTCCTTATTTTCCTTTAGGTTATATGCACCTCTCTCTAGGCGGGGTTTTCAACAGTTTCTCAAGGATTACACCTTTGATCCTTACACTAGAGGATGACCAGAAAGAAATGGGACAACTGATTTATGGCGTAACTTTATCAAAATTAAAGATAATCAGATAAAATAAAGCTTAAATGATAGAGAATTAAATAAGGAACAAATACTTTCAAGAATTTTTAGTAGCAGAGTTAAAGACACGCGGAAAAATTTTGGACAAAAGTTCGCACCACCCCATTACATTCAGAAGTAATTGGTTCATAGACCACTCCACCCTTATTAGAGTTTCAGACTAATTTTTCTTTTATTCTTTTTTTGCCCCGGAATGGTCTCGTCTCGGTCCATTCTTCAGCTGTCATTAATAAAATGAAATATTATTTACTTATTTATTTATTTTGTAATATTTTTAGTAATTAAATTAAATAATTTAAGAAACAAATATTCATCATTAAAAAGTAATACAAGTGTTATGCTTTTTATTTACTCATTTAATGAAATTTTGTGCAACATTGTAGAATTTATTTATTTGGTAATGGCAGCAAGTGGGATGAATTATATACCATCATGGGCAGTTAATGCTGTTATATTTTACTCTTATGCTGCATATCTCACATCACATTTAATACTTGTTTTGCTTAGTTTTGACAGATTAATAGCTATTTGCATGCCTATTATGTAAGAATTAAGTAGTTGCGTAAGGCTTAAGAGGGATATCGGGGCATATACATAGAGTGGGATTTATGATTATTAAGTGAGGGATTATAAAAGAGATATGGTATATTTGTAAGGACTAAGAGAGATATCAGAGGATTTGGCGGGAGGAGAGGATTCCTCTTAATCTCTTTAAGTCTTTCTATTCCACTGAAGTTTTCTACCTTATATGAAAGTTAGGGTTGTTCCCCGACGGGGGGGGGGGGAGGGCCACGGGGAAAATTTTATATTTTTTTACGGGGGGGGGGCGGTGAATTTTCAAAAAATCGCCCAAATTCCCCGACTTTCGGGGACGGGGACGGGGTACAACCCTAATGAAAGTTCTCTGAGAGGTCTTACCCTAATTTCAAGTTAACCCCAATTTCTAGAGTTTGAAAGATTTTCTAAGAGGTCATGCACTCCATATTCAACGACCCGATGCGGGATTAGTAAACTAATTGAGTTAGGCTATCCATAATAATTCTAACAATTCTAACTTAGGTATACATATGTATTTGATACTAAATATTAGAGATCGGACCGTACCGTAATACGGCCGTATTTTTCGGTATTTATCGGTATTCCGTATTGGTAGTACGGTACGGAATACGGTACGGAACAAAATTCCGATCTCTACTAAATATAATATAAATATAAGTAATTAATAATTATTTTTCAGTTACAATAACATAAAACTTAAACATTATCTTTCTGTTCAACTATCGATAATTTTGATTTTTAATTTAATTATTTTTTGCTTATGTACTTTGCCAACTTTTAGCTATTCAAATTTACAATTGACTGGACATCCTTTAGATTTTATATTATTAGCTTCAACAATCTACAAAACAGTTTTTATACCTTTAACTCTAATTATTATTGCCATATTTATTTATATAATTATTTTAATATTAGCCAAATTCTCAACAGGTTCTTGTAAAAATAATTGTGTTTGTCTCCTCCAATTTCTTTTCTTCTCCATAGAGTTGGGGGCCTCGAATTTTGGACAGAAAAAGACTCTAACGGTCCGGTTCGATAAAATTGAGGCCCGAAAAAATCGAGAAAAAAGAGAATCCAACCCTATTTCTCCTTCCCTTTTTTATTTTCTCATGAATAGGGTTGTCAGTTCTTGGAAATTCTTCTGAATCCAGAAATTTAAAAAAATCTAGAACTCTTCCCCAAAGTCTAAAACTTATTTAAGGAAGAGTAGTGCCTCGAAATTACACTCGATTGCACTCAAAGTTCGTTATTTTTTAGCCCTATGAACTTCATAATGTAAAGTAAATAGCTATTTAATTCCTAAGGCTGTGCAGTAGGCTGCGTGGTGTAATGGCTAACACATCAGTCCGGTCTACTGAAGATGCTGGTTCGCTCCTCTTGCAGCAGCTAAAGGTGCCTCTTGTACTAGCTAATGGAGAGAAATAGTTATAGCCCAGTTGATTTACTATAACCTCATTTCAAGCCCATTTAAACTGATTTATGTAATCCTCATCTGACTTTGATCATTTTTCAAGAAGAAAAGCAGGAAGAAGGGGAAATTGGAGGAGATTAACGCCTAATACCTTTTAATTTTCAAAATATTTTTTAAAGCTTTGAATGATGAAACGCTTAAAAAACTTGTACGGTCCTTATTTCTCATTGTATTTTTTAATATTGGTTCGTTCTTTATTTATATTGCTGAAGTAGTTATTATAAAATTTTCTGTTGATAATATTTCTGTCAAATTATGGTTTTTCATGACATATTCTGGAATTATTTACACACTTGGTTCAGCTGCGAATGCTCCAATTTTATTTATCAACAGGTAAATTTATATGCTTAATGGGAGCAGAAGGTA
This sequence comes from Meloidogyne arenaria, assembly GCA_036172955.1. Lineage (NCBI taxonomy): Eukaryota > Metazoa > Nematoda > Chromadorea > Rhabditida > Meloidogynidae > Meloidogyne > Meloidogyne arenaria. Next base: position 2,913,917 of record JARQAB010000043.1, read on the forward strand.
GGGCGAAAAAAATAAATTGCGAAGTGCGAAACTTATTGCGTTTCGAAATGTGAAAAATGCGAAATACGAAATTAGCCCAGCCCTGTAATATAATTAGTAGTTTTCAGGCAAATGATTAGGTTATCCTCCATGGCCTTTAGTCAGTGGTTTATATTTAATATATGAGAAGCACTTTTTGGTTATTTAACCCCTACCAAGCGGTAAAAATAACACTGCTCTATGGCAGTGTTAGCAAAAATTCTAAGGTCTATGCCGAGCTTGATGCTTATAATATATAGTAAATTTACGGCAAGTTTTTATAATATCACGTACAGAACGGGAAGGTAACCGGGTGTAGTTATGCTGTTAAATCTTTAGGCAAATTATGGCCCCTGTCTACATTTAAGTGCACAAATATCCCTTGTTGATTTAATTAAAATAATAATTTATTTTTAAAGTTCTGATTACAGAGAGGCTTATTCAAAAGAATTCTATTTAATTAAAACACTTTACAAAAAAATATTTAATAATTCTGTTGCTCCTATAGATAATGTTGTGCCAAGGGTTAATAATCAACAAGAGAATCAAATTGTTCCAAGTTCTATATAATAATTTAAAATTATTATTGTTTGTTTAATTACATTAAGGCGTGATTTAATTCATACAAATTTTAACGATAAATTTTTCAACAAAATAATTTTGCAAAAAATATACTAATATTTGGTCGATGCGGACTGTATTCCAATTAAGAGTTAAATTAAGAAGAGTGGGCTAAATTAAAGAGGAAAATCGCATGCATAAGTGGGTGTTATTAGCAGAGACTTGCGCATTGACATTGCAATCCATACTTGGATATAGGTACACCCCGTTATACCGCGATTCCAGTATACCGCCGAGCTATAACTTCGTTCAAAATTGTCGAATCCGGGAGGCCCTGGTATGGTTCGACAATTTTGAACGAAGTTATAGCTCGGCGGTATACTGGGATCGCGGTATACTGGCCTGCTCCCCTTGGATATATCCGTTGGTAATATAGCTATTTCTCTCCTTCAGCTAGTGCAAGAGGTTATTCGGCGGCTGGGAGCGAACCAGCATCTTCAGTAGACCGGACTGATGGGTTATCCATTACATCACGCCGCCTACTGCACAGCCTTAGGAATTAAATAGCTATATCCTATAACAAGTCTAATAGACTCGAAATTCTTCACAAAGAACTGGTAGAGTACTGGTAGATGAGGAGAGAGAAGTGAAATTACAACCACCTCTGAAAATTTGAAAATTGAATTTGGATTTAATAAAGAACAGGAATTTTATGGAGAAATAGGACAGGATTTTACACAAATAAGTGACGTGTTGAAATTATAATAGAAGGGGTTGTCAAGGGGTTGTCATAAATAAATTTATAATTCTGACATTTAAATTAAATTATGATACTTTAATAAAAATATTACAAAATAATAATTGTTCAAAAATTATTGTGGAAATATTCTTATACTTTTAAAAATAGCGTCTCGATATGGTTTGTTTGTTATTATGCAAACAATTGCGTTAAATACAGGGGTAAAATGAAACCAATGATAAATAATTAATCGAATAATGTTTGCAGTATTGTTGTTTGTTTGAATAAATAATAAAAGTAGTAAAACTGTTGCATGTTTAATTAATGGAACAACAGACTAAATATTGTTTTAAAACATACCAGAATTAATTTAAAACATACCAGAATTAATTTAAAACAAACCAGAATTAATTTAAAACATACCAGAATTAATTTAAAACATACCAGAATTAATTTAAAACATACCAGAATTAATTCAAAACATACCAGAATTAATTTAAAACAAACCAGAATTAATTTAAAACAAATCAGAATTAATTTAAAACATACCAGAATTATTTTAAAACTAGGGGTGTATTAACCGGGTCCCCAATTTTCGGTTATCGCCGGTTTTTGACCCCCTTGTTTTCGGTTAACCGAGACCGGGCTTTGTCTAATTTAGACCCAGAAAAGCTACAATTCTGAAAAGTTCTGAAGGAGCCAGATATCATCTTCCTTTATCAGCGCCAGAGCCCAAAAATTAAAAAAAGCGCCAAAATTTCCAAAAATCTTCTTAAGAAAATCCTTCTATTTGGATAAATAAAGGTAATATTGGTCCGCTTCCGGATCCGCCAACCTTAGTTCTTGTAGATTAAGTTATAAAAAATTATAAATATTTTTAACATTTAATAAAAATAATTAACCCCCGGTTTTCGGTTCAGATTCGGTTAGCCGACCGTAAACAAATCTATTTAAAACATACCAGAATTAATTCAAAACATACCAGAATTAATTCAAAACATACCAGAATTAATTTAAAACATACCAGAATTATTAATGTTTTAGTTAATTGTTTAAACAATCTTTTCATATTTTCATCAAATCCAGTATGTGCATTGACGTATTTAATCATTTTAAATGCACAGATAGGTATTATAAAATATGGAATAATTTCTACAAAAGCCAATATAATGGGTGCCAAAATATTCATCTTTTTATAAACGTTATTAAAAAATTATTTTAAAATTACATCAGCCGTTTTAAATTGAATAAATGGATATATTCTATTAAACTCGCTAAATTGTCGAACACCTCCATCATAATATGGAATAATAAAGAAACTAATATCCAAAGAAGCGATTACATTAATTATAAAAGCAATCGAAAACATATATAAATATCGACGAAATCCAATTTTCATGTTTCTGTTAAAAAATAAATAATTATTAGAATTCAGAATTTAAAAGAAATTGCCTATTAGGTACTTTATTTAAATGTTGTGTTTAAAATATATGTAAATTACCGTATTTACTCGATTAATTCCCCCGAGGAATTATTTTTTCAACCCATCTGTGGCATGGGGAATTATTCGAGGGTGGGGAATTATTCGAGGGTGGGGAATTATTCGAGTTTTGAAATTTGAACGTGTATTAGGGTGTTTGGGGGCGGGGAATTATTTTTTCAACTGATCCCTGGCATGGGGAATTAATAGAGGGTGGGGATTTAATCGAGTAAATACTGTATCCTGTTTATGTTCTAAAACAGGGCTGTGTTCGAGAAATTTTAGGTGGAAGTACAAAAGTCTTTTAAAGATGAGGAAAAGAATAAAGAAAATACAATGAATGCTCCCTCAAAATTTTTACTCTTTATGCCAATCTCGACTCTTCCCAGTCCTATTTGGCTAACGCGCCCTCAACTTTGTATCTAAGCAAAGCGTGGGCACCTGGAATATTCTTGATTCTTTATTTATTTCTTTATAATTTAAGCTTTATTTGATCCAATTATCTTTTATTTGAATAAAGTTATGGCGAAAATAAGGATTTTCGAGTCCCCATTTACCACTACATCGATAGACCCAAAAATCGAAGATTTTTCTTGTTTTTACCTGTTTAAGACTAAATATCTATATATAAATTGGACACATAGCCCATCAGTATTTAAACTGTTAACAAATTGCCAAATAACCAAGATATAATAGACAAATAATGGGTTAAACTTTTCCTTCATTATATAAACCAAAATCCCGTCAGTGATAATAAAAATAGCATTTTCATCATTGTCGGTTATATAGAACTTAATAATAATTTAATTAAAATATGGTGTCAGTGAACAGTAAAGAACAGTGAATATCTTTTGTGACACCCTAGTATTGAGGAAAGAAAGATTATGGAAGTAATATTCGAAGGGACCAAGTTCAGTTTTATCAATTCTGATTTTATTAGTTTTAGTTTTCTTTCCGAAAGGTTATTACAACTTTCAGAAACATTTCCGGAAAGCCTTATTTGATCCAATTAGGATTCTTCATATCCTTACGAAAATTATAATTTTGATGTGGTATATAATTTATTTATTTGTGAGCAACCACACGGTATAAAAAATACACTAATAGTGGTGAAAGTTAAAAAACAAATATATGTAAAAAATTAATTTAATGAGAATTATGTATAGGAGTGTTTGGTGAAATAATTGTTTTGTTTGGTATAGGTATATGTATTGGTATATAAGATGATTCTGGTTTAATTCTGATTTTCTATAAGTTTTACCACTTGAATGAACATTTGAAATGTTAACATTAAAATATCCAAAACACAATTTTGTATCAGAATTCTGCTGTGTGTTTCCATTTCTTTTGGTGTTTTAAAAATAATTAAAATAATCAGAATAATGTTTAGAGGATAACCAAGTAATAAACTCCCCCAAAAATCAAATTTAAATAAAATATCAAGTAAATCTGGGGACATTTTTTCTTTTATTTTAAGCTAGTTTTTTAAGTTTTATATTAAAATCGAGTATATTAAATAAAAATTTTTATTAAAAAGTTTCACACAATTAACTTTTAAAAATACAAAAAATATTTCTGAGAAAATTTTGTTTATATTTTCATTATAATTTTGACAAGTTTCTGAGTTTACAACTAATGTTGGCTTTTATTCCCACGCACTTAACTGCAATTTACTTATAGTAGAAAATTTTCTTTTATGTTATTTTTCTGATTTACTCGAGAAAATTTTATCTAGACTTCTTAATTTTGTGTATTTTTGTAGCTCTTTATATTAATAATAATTTATCTGCCATTCAGGCGTTAAATGTCGAAACAAATATATGTAAATGTAATGTGGTTGAAAACAAATAAAATAATAAAAGAGCAACAAATAAATGTGTTTAAAACAATCGGATCAACTGGTATAATCTAGAGGATCTAACGTTAATTGAGTCAAGTTAATATTACCTATAAAATGGTATAAATTTGTTCAGAGAAAACTTTCTATTTGATTAACAAGTGAGTAAAACAAACGTTCATAACTATGTTGATTTTAAGTCAGATTTTATTAATTTTAGTGCCATTCGTAAGTGCTTAAAGAGCTCTAACGAATAATATATAATTTGCTATAAAAAGGACAGATGCCACAAAGAGGTTCTGGAAAACAGCGGCGTATAAATGCTACTATATCAAAAGATATTGTTTCTACAGAAACCCAGTTTTTTCCTAACTAAAATAGGGTGTAAATTAGTGATCTTCTTGTTAAATTTTTGTTACCTACTATTTTGGCATTTTATACAAATATTTAGTAACTATTTTAATGTTATCCAAGCTACTAGTTAGTCTTAATTATAATTTTTTTTCAATCACAAGTAAGAGATCCGTATTGGATCACTCTTACAAATATTTTTAACAAATAATATCTTCGCTTTAATATTCTTATTTAATTTGTAGGTGGAATTAAATTAATGAAAATCAGAATATTTTTCAAACATGTATAATATGTATAATTTACAAACATGTACATATATATAAGATTATAGAGACGAGAATTAATTTAAAACGAGTTTTAGTCTTAATTAAATGTTTAAATTAATTCTGGTTTAAATTAAGTCAAATGAAAAATTAATCATAAGGGGAAGGAACACACAAAATTAAATAAAATATTGGAATGCGGATATCGGGCCACTTTTTGACCTGATTGGTTAATTGAAGAGAAGTGGGCAAAAAGTGGCCCACAAATTACATCATTTTTGTAGATACTGATTTTTGTTGCATTTTGGTGTATTTTGGCCCACTTTCAGGCGTGGAAATGGGCTATGTTTGATAAGGTTTTGGCCCAATGCCATCCGAAGTGTTCCAAAAAGGATCTGTTGGAATTTCGTTATAATATTAACACATACATACATTAAAAAATGTAAACAAAGTAATTTGATTTATATTCTTATAATGTAAACAAAAATGGGCTATTATAAGTAAAAATTATTTTAATAAAAAATTATTTAAATTCAAACTACAAAAAACGGTCATAATTAATTTTGATTTGCGACTTGTGGATGTATTCTTAAACGATTAAAAACAGCTTCTTTGTATGGCTTATTAGTTATTATACAAACAATTGGGTTAAAAACAGGTGTAAAATGAGTAAAAATTCCATAAAATATAGCAACTAGATTCATATGATTTACATTAGTTGTATCGTCTGTATCATTATTGAATGTAAAAAAGATTATTAATAAAATAAAAAATTGATTTACAGATGGAATAATTGTCTAAAATTTAATTAAATTAAATTTAAAATTAAATTATGTACCAAAATTATCAAAGTTTTTGTCAATTGTTTAAGTAATCTCTTCATATCTGGATTAAATCCAGTGTGTAAATTAACATAGTAGACCATTCTAAATCCACAAATAAAAATTATAAAATATGGAATTATAATAAGGAGACCAAAAAGCAAGGAGGAAAAACCTTCCTACAAAAAGAATAATAATTTTATTGAAATAATTTTTAATTTTAATACAAATTTCAGTATAACATAAGGAAGAGTTTCGTTTAAATATCCTTGATCCAACAATTTAACACCCCCATCAATATATTGCACAGCGTAAAAAATACTAATTAGATTATATAACATACCAACAATTAAAACAGTCGTAAACATATACAAAAAATATTTTCGATAGGTAACTTTCATGTTTCTGTCAATTTATGTTTGCTATATTATAACTTTTTTAAGATGAGCTCTTTTTGAATTAATTCAGATCAGGGGTGAGCGCAAGAGGCATTGTGAACAGCGATGGAAAGGTTCCAGCTGCGGGTCCGGAACCGGTTCGGTTCCGAAACTGGAACCGTGGAAGCGGCACACCCTCAAAATTTCTTTATATCCATCGATATCTCACTTAAGCGCTTAAAATCCACCTATATCCCTCTATATCCCTCATAATCCACCGATATCCATTTGGTAATGTCTTGATGTCACGCACAAGCTTTATTGACGACGAAATATAATAGAATGGCGTAGGAAGGGTAAAAAGAATTTTAAAAAATTTAAAAATTTTCGCCTGCTGCGCTAATTTAAAAGACATGGGCTTTCTTAAAAAATATATCCATGACCTCTCCGTATCAGACATCTAAACTGATGTTTGGGATATCTACTGAATCACATTTAACAGATGATTTTGTTAATTATTTAGTGAATTTTTGATAAAATTTAGTAAATTTAATTGGATTTTGAAAATTTATAGAGGTTTTTAAAAACCTCTATAAATTCTCGAACCTTTGCCAAAATTTGCCCCTCGACCTGATCTCGGCTTTTCCAGCCTCGGTGATCCTCGTTCTCGGTTTTTAGAAAAAAACTCGACCTCGTCCAACTCTACTTGGAAAAAAGTGTTAAAACTTAACACAACTACGGTATTAAATTTATTTGTCACAAGTGTGATTTTATTTTTAAATTAATTCAAATTAAAATAACTTGTCTTACCTGTTTAGAATTAAATATCTAAAAACAAATTGGGCACACAATCCATACAAATTTAAGATTACAAAAAATTGTCCGATAAAGAAAAAACCTAGACAAATGAATTTATTGAAATTATATTTCAAAAATTCAATTAAAATGCCGTTTGTAACAATTAAGGTTGAATTTTCTTTGCTGTCGTTTATATAAAACTTAATGTTTAAATTTAATTCAGATTTTTTTTAAATTACCCCTTGTGCAAACATGTGAAATGTTAATAATAAAATATCCAAAACACAATTTTGTATCAGAATTCTGCTGTGTGTTTCCATTTCTTTTGGTGTTTTAAAAATAATTAAAATAATCAGAATAATGTTTAGAGGATAACCAAGTAATAAACTCCCCCAAAAATCAAATTTAAATAAAATATCAAGTAAATCTGGGGACATTTTTTCTTTTATTTTAAGCTAGTTTTTTAAGTTTTAAATTAAAATCGAGTATATTAAATAAAAATTTTTATTAAAAAGTTTCACACAATTAACTTTTAAAAATACAAAAAATATTTCTGAGAAAATTTTGTTTATATTTTCATTATAATTTTGACAAGTTTCTGAGTTTACAACTAATGTTGGCTTTTATTCCCACGCACTTAACTGCAATTTACTTATAGTAGAAAATTTTCTTTTATGTTATTTTTCTGATTTACTCGAGAAAATTTTATCTAGACTTCTTAATTTTGTGTATTTTTGTAGCTCTTTATATTAATAATAATTTATCTGCCATTCAGGCGTTAAATGTCGAAACAAATATATGTAAATGTAATGTGGTTGAAAACAAATAAAATAATAAAAGAGCAACAAATAAATGTGTTTAAAACAATCGGATCAACTGGTATAATCTAGAGGATCTAACGTTAATTGAGTCAAGTTAATATTACCTATAAAATGGTATAAATTTGTTCAGAGAAAACTTTCTATTTGATTAACAAGTGAGTAAAACAAACGTTCATAACTATGTTGATTTTAAGTCAGATTTTATTAATTTTAGTGCCATTCGTAAGTGCTTAAAGAGCTCTAACGAATAATATATAATTTGCTATAAAAAGGACAGATGCCACAAAGAGGTTCTGGAAAACAGCGGCGTATAAATGCTACTATATCAAAAGATATTGTTTCTACAGAAACCCAGTTTTTTCCTAACTAAAATAGGGTGTAAATTAGTGATCTTCTTGTTAAATTTTTGTTACCTACTATTTTGGCATTTTATACAAATATTTAGTAACTATTTTAATGTTATCCAAGCTACTAGTTAGTCTTAATTATAATTTTTTTTCAATCACAAGTAAGAGATCCGTATTGGATCACTCTTACAAATATTTTTAACAAATAATATCTTCGCTTTAATATTCTTATTTAATTTGTAGGTGGAATTAAATTAATGAAAATCAGAATATTTTTCAAACATGTATAATATGTATAATTTACAAACATGTACATATATATAAGATTATAGAGACGAGAATTAATTTAAAACGAGTTTTAGTCTTAATTAAATGTTTAAATTAATTCTGGTTTAAATTAAGTCAAATGAAAAATTAATCATAAGGGGAAGGAACACACAAAATTAAATAAAATATTGGAATGCGGATATCGGGCCACTTTTTGACCTGATTGGTTAATTGAAGAGAAGTGGGCAAAAAGTGGCCCACAAATTACATCATTTTTGTAGATACTGATTTTTGTTGCATTTTGGTGTATTTTGGCCCACTTTCAGGCGTGGAAATGGGCTATGTTTGATAAGGTTTTGGCCCAATGCCATCCGAAGTGTTCCAAAAAGGATCTGTTGGAATTTCGTTATAATATTAACACATACATACATTAAAAAATGTAAACAAAGTAATTTGGTTTAAATTTTTATAATGTAAACAAAAATGGGCTATTATAAGTAAAAATTATTTTAATAAAAAATTATTTAAATTCAAACGACAAAAAACGGTCATAATTAATTTTGATTCGCGACTTGTGGATGTATTCTTAAACGATTACAAACAGCTTCTTTGTATGGCTTATTAGTTAATATACAAACAATTGGGTTAAAAACAGGTATAAAATGAGTGAAAATTCCATAAAATATATAAGTAGTATTTATATGATCTTCTTTACTTGAAACATTTGTATCATTATTGAATGTAAAAAATATCATTAATAAAATAAAAAATTGATTTATAGATGGAATAATTGTCTGAAATTAATTAAAATTAAATTTAAAGTTAAATTATGGGACACGCCCATCTAGGCGCGCGGCCACAACGGCGCAAAACCATAACTTGCTGGAAAATTTCTGGCTCTTATCAATTTTGGTACCAATCTCTTTATCTCGACGAGAGGAATCGTTTAATACTAAATTTGATAGGATTCGGAAATCTTGAAGCAAGTTATGGCTCTGCGCCGTTATGGCCGCGCGCCTAATTGGGCTGTTCCCGGAAATTATGTACCAAAATTATCAAAGTCTTTGTCAATTGTTTAAGTAATCTTTTCAAATTTTGATCAAATCCAGTATGTGAATTAACATAGTAAACCATTTTAAATCCACAAATAAAAATTATAATGTAAGGAATAATTATAAAGAGACTAAAAATTAATGAGGAAAAACCTTCCTACAAAAAAAATAATAATTTTATTGAAATAATTTTTAATTTTAATACAAATTTCAGTATAACATAAGGAAGAGTTTCGTTTAAATATCCTTGATCCAACAATTTAATACCCCCATCAACATATTCCACAGCGTAAAAAATACAAATCAGATTATAAACCATACCAACAATTAAAACAGTCGAAAACATATACAAAATATATGTTTTATAGTTAATTTTCATGTTTCTGTCAATTTACTATGTTTATTAGTTTATAATTGCTTTCGCTTAATCAAATAAACAATTTGCATTTTAAATGCAAATATAGTTGGCCTTTTTCTAAATATAACGGTCTCCGGACATTCTCATCCAATTTTTAACTCTTACCGTATTTTTGTTATTCAGTTTCTATTTATATTTTGACCCTCAAATCGCCCCTATAAATATCCCTGCCTTTTCCTCATTATCAGATTTGGCCTAACCATTTCTCTCCCTTATTACTGTATCCCATATTTATAAGGTAATAAATTGAATGAATAGATATTGTAAAGCATATAGCTATTTAATTCCTAAGGCTAAGGCGGCGTGGTGTAATGGCTAACACATCAGTCCGATCTACTGAAGATGCTGGTTCGCTCCCAGCCGCCGATTAACCTTTTGCACTAGCTAAAGGAGAGAAATAGCTATAGCCCAGCTGCTTTACTATATTTAACTAATGTAAATCAGTCTAATATAAGTCCCCAGAATAGTAGAACAATAATAGAGTTAATTAAATTTTATAATAGTCCCCAGAATAATAGAGTTAAACTATATCTTCAAATACCTATAGCAATAACTTTTTTGAGATTAATTTTTTTGAATTAGTTTAGTTTATTAAAAACAAATTGTTATATAATCGTTTTAAACAGCTGACACTAATTTTGCTTAAAAATAATCAAATAAAAGGATTGGCCAAGTTATCCAAAAACTCACCTTTTTGCTTTCACTTTACTTTAATTTTACTTGGCCTCTCCTTCCCCCTTTTATATTTTGTTAAATAAAGAAATAAATTTATATATTTGTATATATACATTAAGCTTTAATTAGAGACTGAGGGCACGTCGGGTCCTTCCGAAAGGGAGAGGCCCGTCCCAATGCCCGCGGCACGAGCCGTAACATTACACAAATTTTAAATAAATTTATTTATATTTTACCTGTTCAAAATTAAATATCTAAAAACGAATTGGGCACACAATCCATACAAATTTATATTGACAAAAAACAGTTCGATATATAAAAAAGTTAGGCAAATGGTTTTGTTGAAAGTATTTTTTATAAATTCAAAGAAAATGCCATTAGTAAAAATAAAAACCAAATTTTTTTCAATGTCGTTTAAATGAAACTTAATGTTTAAACTTATTTCTGATTTTTATTGGCATCCATCAGAATGGGCTATTTAAAAATTCGGAAGGGATGAAATCCTACCCGTTTTGTACATTATTTAAAGTTAGAAGCAAAACCAGTCTTCAATGGGGACTGGTCCCCCTTGAAGGGGGATGAAGCAAAACCAGTCTTCAAGGGGGGACTGGTCCCCCTTGAAGGGGGATGAAGCAAAACCAGTCTTCAAGGGGGGACTGGTCCCCCTTGAAGGGGGATGAAGCAAAACCAGTCTTCAAGGGGGGACTGGTCCCCCTTGAAGGGGGATGAAGCAAAACCAGTCCTGTCCCCCTTTTTCCTCCCAAGTTTTTTCCTATAATTTGTAAAGAATGGACAGACTTTCCTTTCAATTAACTTCCCTTCTTTCTAAAGAACAGGATAAAAAATAATAATTTTTGATTGGTTGTAGGCAAAATATAGTAAGGCAATTGCGATCGAAGAAAAAATCCTTCCCATTTTGTGCAAATTTATAGGAAAAAATTTGGGAAGGAAAAAGGCGGACTGGCAACGACACTATTACCGAAAAAATGATTTTATTAAAATTGCTCGTATTTAATTTTATGTTTTAAATTAATTCTGGTTTTTTAAAAGGTTTACTTGTTGTATGAACATTTGAACAGTCAACATAAAAATATCCAAAACACAATTTTGTATCAGAATTCTGCTGTGTGTTTCCATTTCTTTTGGTGTTTTAAAAATAATTAAAATAATCAGAATAATGTTTAGAGGATAACCAAGTAATAAACTCCCCCAAAAATCAAATTTAAATAAAATATCAAGCAAATCTAAGGGCATTTTTTTATTTTTTAATTAATTTTTAAAAGTTTTATAGTCAAATGAAGTAAAATTAATAAAAAAAAAATTTTTTTAATTAAATTGTCTCACGCTAATAACTTTTAAAAATACAAAAAATATTTTTGAGAAAATTTTGTTTACATTTTTATTTTAACAATTTTCTAAGAAATTACACAAAAATGTGGCTAACTTTTTGATATACCCACGCACTTAGCCAATTAATAGTTTATAAAATTTAATAATGTTTTTAATAGTGATTCTCTCGAGGATTGAGAGAGAGAGAATCACTCTCGAAGATTGCATTTCACTTTTGCTCGTACTCTTACCTCGTATCACCCCATTTTGGCCACATACTCGTACTTCGTAACAGCCTATTTTTTTTGCTCGTACTTGTATTTCGTACATAAGTACAAGTACGAATTTTGGTACGAGCTTATGAACACTGATTGAGACCAAAGATAAGTGCTTCAATAAGAGAGGAATTTACTTTTTATAACAACATGCATCTACATATGTAATCAAATAGATAAAACATAAGAATTTTCAACCTATTCAACCTTTTTAAGCGTATGGTGATATTTTTTAAAATTATTATAGCTCAACTAATTAAAATGTCTCACTATCGGCAATTATTACTTTCTGTTGTAATTACTAAAATTAAAAGACACTATCATGCTATGCGCAAAATTTTTCGTTCGCTTGGTTATCAAAAGTCAATTTTTCGGATTCTTAATAGTATAAGCCAAAACCAAAAACTCAACAACATAATGTTAATATTTTATAACACATAAATTTATCAAAATTTATGAAAAATTGTATAAAATAATACAAACCAGAATTAATTTAAAACACAAGTTTTGTTTTAATTAAAAATTTTAATTCTGGTTTTGTTAAATCAGTTTACTCTGGATGTATTCTTAAACGATTTAAAACAGCCTCTTTGTATGGCTTATTAGTTAATATACAAACAATTGGGTTAAAAATGGGTGTAAAATGATTGAAAATTGCAGGGAATATATAAATTAGATTCATATTAGTTTCTTTAGATGAATCCTTTGTATTGTTAATGAATGTAATATACATGGTTAATAAAACAAAAGATTGATTTATAGATGGAATGATTACCTTAAATTTAAATTAAATTAAAAATTAAATTATGGGGCACGCCCAAGTAGGCACGCGACCATCGTGTCGACGCAGAAGACCCACAGACAAAAGACCCAAAACCATTTTTCTTATTTTTATTCTATTGTTTTTTCATGCTGGCCTTACCTCTGGTCTTTTTTTTTGGGGGGGGGGGGGGGGTTTGGTTCTAAAGAGTATACCAGGCATGCCCACTGCAGCGATAATAGGAACAGGTCTATGTTACAGGTGCAGAACCCAGCGACTGTTGCCGACACACCATAGGTTTACGTTGTTTGTTTTTTTGCATCGTAACTTTGTCCAATCTTGTTCTTCTAAACTTTTGTAAAAATTTTTCCTTGTGGGTCTTTTGGCTGTTGATATTCTGTCTGTGGGCGCTACTTGGGCTGTACCCGCAAATTATGTACCAAAATTATCAAAGTTTTTGCCAATTGTTTAAGTAATCTCTTCATATTTTGATCAAACCCAGTATGTAAATTAACATAATAAACCATTCTAAATCCACAAATAAAAATTATACAATAAGGAATTATTGTAAAGAGACTAAAAAGCAATGAGGAAAAACCTTCCTACCAAAATAAAAAAAAATAATAAATTTATTAAAATAATTTTTAATTTCAATACCAATTTTACAATAAAATAAGGAAAAGTTTTGTTCAAATATTCTTGATCAAACAATTTAATACCCCCATCAATATATTGCACAGCGTAAAAAATACTTAGCAGATTGTATAACAAACAAACAATTAAAACAGTTGAAAATATATACAAAAAATATGTTTTATAGTTGATTTTCATGTTTCTGTTAATTTATGTTTATACCAGAGGTCGATCGAAAATGACGAAGATGCCGGAAATCGGAACTGTCGGAAATGGCTCAAAAGTCGGAACTCGGAAATCGGCCTAAATTTTCGAAAATTCCGATCGACCTCTAATTTATACATATAGGTAACTTTTTCGAGAACAACCTTTTTTTTATTAATTCAGTTTATTAAAAACAAATTTCAATTTATTTAAGTTTTACCTGTTCAGAATTAAATATCTAAAAACGAATTGGGCACACAATCCATACAAATTTATATTGACAAAAAACAGTTCAATATATAAAAAAGTTAGGTGAATGGTCTTGGAATTAATTTTCATAAATTCAAAGAAAATGCCATTGGTAAAAATAAAAACCAAATTTTTTTCAATGTCGTTTAAATAAAACTTAATGTTTAAATTTATAATTCTGATTTTTTTTGTTATGCAGGGATGTCACAGATTGAAGGAAAAGTCGGGTCGGGTTTTGAAAATTTTCCTCGGTTCAGACTTTGGGTCGGAAAAGTCCATGTTTCGTTCTTGTAATTAAATATATACTTTAATATTCCATTAAAAATTTTTTTTTCAAAATTTATTAAAAAATGTTGAGTAAAAAGAAAGGCAATGGGATCAGGGACCATGAGCCTTACTATATTTTCTGGTGATCTAAATCCACAAATAAAAATGATCTAAATCCACAAATAAAAATTATACAATAAGGAATTATTGTAAAGAGACTAAAAAGCAATGAGGAAAAACCTTCCTACCAAAATAAAAAAAAATAATAAATTTATTAAAATAATTTTTAATTTCAATACCAATTTTATAATAAAATAAGGAAAAGTTTTGTTCAAATATTCTTGATCAAACAATTTAATACCCCCATCAACATATTGCACAGCGTAAAAAATACTTAGCAGATTGTATAACAAACAAACAATTAAAACAGTTGAAAATATATACAAAAAATATGTTTTATAGTTGATTTTCATGTTTCTGTTAATTTATGTTTATACCAGATGTCGATCGAAAATGACGAAGATGCCGGAAATCGGAACTGTCGGAAATGGCTCAAAAGTCGGAACTCGGAAATCGGCCTAAATTTTCGGAAGTCGGAAATCGGAAATTTTTCCAAAATTTCGGAAATCGGACCTCTAATAAAAAAAAAATCGACCTCTAATTTATAAAAAAAATCGACCAAAATCGACCTCTAATTTATACATATAGGTAACTTTTTCGAGAACAACCTTTTTTTATTAATTCAGTTTATTAAAAACAAATTTCAATTTATTTATGTTTTACCTGTTCAGAATTAAATATCTAAAAACGAATTGGGCACACAATCCATACAAATTTATATTGACAAAAAACAGTTCGATATATAAAAAAGTTAGGTGAATGGTCTTGGAATTAATTTTCATAAATTCAAAGAAAATGCCATTGGTAAAAATAAAAACCAAATTTTTTTCAATGTCGTTTAAATAAAACTTAATGTTTAAATTTATAATTCTGATTTTTTTTGTTATGCAGGGATGTCACAGATTGAAGGAAAAGTCGGGTCGGGTTTTGAAAATTTTCCTCGGTTCAGACTTTGGGTCGGAAAAGTCCATGTTTCGTTCTTGTAATTAAATATATACTTTAATATTCCATTAAAAAATTTTTTTCAAAATTTATTAAAAAATGTTGAGTAAAAAGAAAGGCAATGGGATCCGGGACCATGAGCCTTACTATATTTTCTGGTGATATTTCTGTAGATAATTTTTACCTCTTGTATGAACATTTGACAAGTCAACATCAAAATATCCAAAACACAATTTTGTATCAGAATTCTGCTGTGTGTTTCCATTTCTTTTGGTGTTTTAAAAATAATTAAAATAATCAGAATAATGTTTAGAGGATAACCAAGTAATAAACACCCCCAAAAATCAAATTTAAATAAAATATCAAGCAAATCTAAGGGCATTTTTTATTTTTTAATTAGCTTTTTAAGAAGTTTTATAGTCAAATGAAATAAAATGGATAAAAAATTTTTTTTAATTAAAATGTCTCACGCTAATAACTTTTAAAAATACAAAAAAATATTTTTGAGAGAAAATTTTGTTTACATTTTTATTTTAACAATTTTCTAAGAAATTACACAAAAATGTGGCTAACTTTTTGATATACCCACGCACTTAGCCAATTAATAGTTTATAAAATTTAATAATGTTTTTAATAGTGATTCTCTCGAGGATTGAGAGAGAGAGAATCACTCTCGAAGATTGCATTTCACTTTTGCTCGTACTCTTACCTCGTATCACCCCATTTTGGCCACATACTCGTACTTCGTAACAGCCTATTTTTTTTGCTCGTACTTGTATTTCGTACATAAGTACAAGTACGAATTTTGGTACGAGCTTATGAACACTGATTGAGACCAAAGATAAGTGCTTCAATAAGAGAGGAATTTACTTTTTATAACAACATGCATCTACATATGTAATCAAATAGATAAAACATAAGAATTTTCAACCTATTCAACCTTTTTAAGCGTATGGTGATATTTTTTAAAATTATTATAGCTCAACTAATTAAAATGTCTCACTATCGGCAATTATTACTTTCTGTTGTAATTACTAAAATTAAAAGACACTATCATGCTATGCGCAAAATTTTTCGTTCGCTTGGTTATCAAAAGTCAATTTTTCGGATTCTTAATAGTATAAGCCAAAACCAAAAACTCAACAACATAATGTTAATATTTTATAACACATAAATTTATCAAAATTTATGAAAAATTGTATAAAATAATACAAACCAGAATTAATTTAAAACACAAGTTTTGTTTTAATTAAAAATTTTAATTCTGGTTTTGTTAAATCAGTTTACTCTGGATGTATTCTTAAACGATTTAAAACAGCTTCTTTGTACGGCTTATTAGTTATTATACAAACAATTGGGTTAAAAACAGGTGTAAAATGATTGAAAATTGCAGGGAATATATAAATTAGATTCATATTAGTTTCTTTAGATGAATCCTTTGTATTGTTAATGAATGTAATATACATGGTTAATAAAACAAAAGATTGATTTATAGATGGAATAATTACCTTAAATTTAAATTAAATTAAAAATTAAATTATGGGGCACGCCCAAGTAGGCACGCGACCATCGTGTCGACGCAGAAGACCCACAGACAAAAGACCCAAAACCATTTTTCTTATTTTTATTCTATTGTTTTTTCATGCTGGCCTTACCTCTGGTCTTTTTTTTGGGGGGGGGGGGGTTTGCTTCTAAAGAGTATACCAGGCATGCCCACTGCAGCGATAATAGGAACAGGTCTATGTTACAGGTGCAGAACCCAGCGACTGTTGCCGACACACCATAGGTTTACGTTGTTTGTTTTTTTGCATCGTAACTTTGTCCAATCTTGTTCTTCTAAACTTTTGTAAAAATTTTTCCTTGTGGGTCTTTTGGCTGTTGATATTCTGTCTGTGGGCGCTACTTGGGCTGTACCCGCAAATTATGTACCAAAATTATCAAAGTTTTTGCCAATTGTTTAAGTAATCTCTTCATATTTTGATCAAACCCAGTATGTAAATTAACATAATAAACCATTCTAAATCCACAAATAAAAATTATACAATAAGGAATTATTGTAAAGAGACTAAAAAGCAATGAGGAAAAACCTTCCTACCAAAATAAAAAAAAATAATAAATTTATTAAAATAATTTTTAATTTCAATACCAATTTTACAATAAAATAAGGAAAAGTTTTGTTCAAATATTCTTGATCAAACAATTTAATACCCCCATCAACATATTGCACAGCGTAAAAAATACTTAGCAGATTGTATAACAAACAAACAATTAAAACAGTTGAAAATATATACAAAAAATATGTTTTATAGTTGATTTTCATGTTTCTGTTAATTTATGTTTATACCAGATGTCGATCGAAAATGACGAAGATGCCGGAAATCGGAACTGTCGGAAATGGCTCAAAAGTCGGAACTCGGAAATCGGCCTAAATTTTCGGAAGTCGGAAATCGGAAATTTTTCCAAAATTTCGGAAATCGGACCTCTAATAAAAAAAAAATCGACCTCTAATTTATAAAAAAAATCGACCAAAATCGACCTCTAATTTATACATATAGGTAACTTTTTCGAGAACAACCTTTTTTTATTAATTCAGTTTATTAAAAACAAATTTCAATTTATTTATGTTTTACCTGTTCAGAATTAAATATCTAAAAACGAATTGGGCACACAATCCATACAAATTTATATTGACAAAAAACAGTTCGATATATAAAAAAGTTAGGTGAATGGTCTTGGAATTAATTTTCATAAATTCAAAGAAAATGCCATTGGTAAAAATAAAAACCAAATTTTTTTCAATGTCGTTTAAATAAAACTTAATGTTTAAATTTATAATTCTGATTTTTTTTGTTATGCAGGGATGTCACAGATTGAAGGAAAAGTCGGGTCGGGTTTTGAAAATTTTCCTCGGTTCAGACTTTGGGTCGGAAAAGTCCATGTTTCGTTCTTGTAATTAAATATATACTTTAATATTCCATTAAAAAATTTTTTTCAAAATTTATTAAAAAATGTTGAGTAAAAAGAAAGGCAATGGGATCCGGGACCATGAGCCTTACTATATTTTCTGGTGATATTTTATGTAGATAATTTTTACCTCTTGTATGAACATTTGACAAGTCAACATCAAAATATCCAAAACACAATTTTGTATCAGAATTCTGCTGTGTGTTTCCATTTCTTTTGGTGTTTTAAAAATAATTAAAATAATCAGAATAATGTTTAGAGGATAACCAAGTAATAAACTCCCCCAATAATCAAATTTAAATAAAATATCAAGTAAATCTAAGGGCATTTTTTATTTTTTAATTAGCTTTTTAAGAAGTTTTATAGTCAAATGAAGTAAAATTAATAAAAAAAAAATTTTTTTAATTAAATTGTCTCACGCTAATAACTTTTAAAAATACAAAAAATATTTTTGAGAAAATTTTGTTTACATTTTTATTTTAACAATTTTCTAAGAAATTACACAAAAATGTGGCTAACTTCCAGATATACCCACGCACTTAGCTAATTAATAGTTTATAAAATTTATTACTGTTTAAATTATTATCGAAATTACAAATTTAGAGATTAAAAATCAGAATTAATTTAAATCGAGTTTTAGTTCTATTAATTTAAATATTATACAGGGTGCGTAAAAAGTTTCCGCAATTAATCAAAATGGATTTATTTTCCTTTACATCAAAATAAAAATAAGTTTACACATACAAAACGTTTATAAGAATCTTGTAAATAAATAATCATAGCAACTTTTCAAAATGAGATCCGACCGCTGAGATACACGCACTCAAACGCTACCCAAAAATTCCTCCTATGATCGCGCACTCCTTTTCTGTTATTGATGCCCAGAATATTCTAAATCTGTTTTAAGTGCCTCTGTTGACGTGTGTTGTGTGCAAAAACGTGTATCGTTTATTTCTTCATGTTAGATACTTCTTCATAATCATTTTTTTAAAATTTAGAAATAACTAGAGCTCGAACCCGGGCCGGGCCCGTGATCTGGTTTTCCAGGCCCGTGACCTTAAAACTGGGTATTTTGATAAATCCGGTATTTCCGGGTCTTCGAGGTTTTTAGCCTGAAAGCCCGGCCCGGGCACACTTTTACAATCATTGTGGAAATATTTTTATACTTTTAAAAACAGCATTTCGATATGGTTTGTTTGTTAATATACAAACAATTGAGTTAAATACTGGGGTAAAATGAAACCAATGAGAAAAAATTAATCGAATAATGTTTGCTGTATTGTTGTTTGTGTGAATAATTAATATAAGTATTATAATTTCTGCATGTTTTACGAGTGGAACAACAGACTAAATATTAAATTAAATTATTAATACATCTTTTAAAAAATTAGAAAAACTAAACTCGAACCATAAACTTGGACCTTTTCGATCCATATTCCGACCCGAGGAAGTGTGAACCCCGATCCGAAGCATTTGCCAATTTAGAATTTTTCTTATTTATTAGCATATTTGATTAAATTTTTTTAATGAACACGACCCGGCCAGAAACCCGGACTTTTCTTGACCCGGAACTGACATGACATTTTTCTCAATCCTTCTAATCCTGAATTAAACATCTTTTAACATTCGTTGCTATTGATATAATTATTCGAATCTAATGTTCTAATTCTAGAAATGCCTATTTTTATTATATGACTATTCTGCACCAACGTGTCACCAAAAGTCTGTTTCTCAAGAAACTTTGCTCATAATACAATTTCAGAATTAATTCAAAACATACCAGAATTATTAATGTTTTTGTTAATTGTTTAACCAATATTTTCAAATTTTCATCAAATCCAGTATGTGAATTGACGTATTTAACCATTTCAATTGTACAAATAATTATTAATAAATATGTAATAATCTCGATAAAAGCTATTAGGAGACTTGCAAAAATACTCGCCTTTTTAAAAAATTATTCTAACAATTAATTTTTAGAAATTATACATTATCCATCCCGCATTGGAAGAATGGCAATGTTTTATTAAACTCAGAAAATAGTTGAACACCCCCTTCAAAATATGGTATAGTGAAGAATCTAATAGCCAATGTGTAAAATACATCAATTATTACAACAATCGAAAACATATATAAATATCGACGAAAGCCAATTTTCATGTTTCTGTTAAAATGAATGTTTATAAATTAAAATTCAGGGGTGTATTCAAAAAAGCGGGTAGGAGAACTTAGTAAATCTATTAGGCTCTCTTGGGTAATAGAATTCTCAATTGAATGTTAACTCTTATTCAAAAAAAATCGACCCAGAACTCGATAATGATGATGTTCTAACTCGATAATGTTCTATTACCCGAGTATCGAATCATAGCTCGGGGTTACCCTTACCCTCATTCTTGAATAAGGGTTTTGGGTTAACCTACCCGCAGCTGAGGGTTGGTTACTATGTAGGTTGTTCCCCGACGGGGGGATCGGGAACGGGGACCAACCCTATTGGTTACCTCCTAACTCTTGTGAATACTGACAGCCCCAGAAATTTAAAAATTCAAAAGTTCTGTTCAACTATGTATTAGCGATTTTCTGTTCGTATCTGATATTCTTTATTTTTAGCTCGCTCAAGCGAATTTTAAATTTTAGGAATAGACCGAAAATCTTTATTTTGATTTTTTCATTCTTTTACCTGTTTAAAACTAAATATCTATATATAAATTGAACACATAATCCGTTCGTATTTAAATTGTAAATAAATTGCCAAGTAATCTGCATATAATAGAAAAATAATGGGTCAAACTTTTCTTTCATAAAATAAATCAAAATCCCGTCAGTTATGATATAAGCTGAATTTCCATACTTGTCGGTTATATAAAACTTAAAATGTTCAGTTTTATTAAATTATATTAAATTTTTTGGGCTGGTTAAATTTAGGTGTTTTTATTAACTCTCTCTAAATTTTAAAATTTAAGAGAATTCAACTGTACTCTTCCAGGAAAGTTAAATTCTATTTTAATTTACACATTTCTAATTTAATTCAGGGTTTATACCAGGTTTGGTAATGGATACGGATACAGATAAGTTCAAAATGCCTCCGGATATTCATCTGTATCCGTCGTAAATATCCGGATACCAGAATCAATGTCCATTACCAAGAACGTTTTTACTAAGATCTACCGTTTGTAAAAACATTTGAACAGTTAATAAAATAATATCCAAAACACAATTTTGTATCAGAATTCTGCTGTGTGTTTCCATTTCTTTTGGTGTTTTAAAAATAATTAAAATAATCAGAATAATGTTTAGAGGATAACCAAGTAATAAACTCCCCCAAAAATCCCATATAAGGAAAATATCCATTAAATTAGGCATTCTCTACTGAAATTAAATATAATATTGTCAGTTTTATTACAGAATTTTTCATTTAAAGTTTTATATATTAATTCAGAGAGAAATCCGGTAAATTCACCTGGTATATATTTAATTGGTTTTATAATTAAATAAAATAATTTAATTTTTTTTAATTTTATTTATTATATAATTATTACATGAATAAATGATATTGCTTTAATTTTAAATTTATCTCCCCCAATTAAGTAAAATGTCAACTTTTTATTTGAGTAAGCTTACCTTCTTAAAATTCTAGACAATAATATTTATCTTATTTTAGAAATTTATTTTAATTTGTGAGTGTTTAAAGTTAAATATATGACAATATTTATCTTCTTTAACGAAGTATATACAATACAAACATTATTAACAATCAGAATATTTTTAAAAATAATTTTAAACCCTTAAAACCAAAAGACATTTAAAACTTTAAAATAATAAATGGATTCAAAGCTATATTCATTCTAAGATAAATCTGACTTGGATTTCTAAATATACTTGGATATCTATAATATGTTTTAGCAGCAAATTTATAAAGCCAAGGAAACGCTGCTATTCAAATTTCTAATACGATCAAGATTTTTTTTGTGTCTTTCGTCTAATCTCATAAACAATTCTTAAACAGAGAGAAACTTGTTTTCCTATAGAATTGGTATACATAGCTGTACACTCTGTTTAAACTTATAGAGCCACTAAATTTTATTCCAAAAAATTCAATTTATATGTATGCAACGAAGGAATAGGTGAGTTGACTGCCATGCACAATGCAACCCTCTATCCCAACACCTTCCAACTTTACTATAGATGATTTATAATTATTTTAACTTTACAAATTTTAAATAGGTATTTTAATTTTACAATAAATATTCGTTAATGTTTAATTAAGATAAATATAGAAATTAAAAAAAATCATTGTGGATATATTCTTAAACTTTTAAAAACAGCCTTTCGATATGGTTTGTTTGTTAATATACAAATAATTGCGTTGAATACGGGGGTGAAATGGCACCAACTAGAAATAATTATTCGATAAATATTTGGCAAACTGTTGCCTGTGTAGTCATAGTAAATTAGTATCAACATTGCTGCTTGCTTTACAAATGGAACAACAGCCTAAATATTATTAGGTACTTTTCGGTTATCACCCCCCGGTGTACGGAATTTTCGTCTTTGGAACTTTCGTCTCCAACATTTTCGGAATTTTCGTCTCCAGCGGAATATTCGTCACCAAGGAAATAAACGGAATTTTCGTCTCCGCAATTTTTGTCTACGCTAGGAATTTTCGTCTGCAGACGGAAAACTTACCCATTGACTGAACAACGTCCCCCGTTGACGGATCAACTTCCCACTTTGGCGTAACAACTTCCCCCGTTACCGAACAACTTTCCCGTTGACTGAGCAACATCCCCGTTGAAGTTGTTTCGTCAACGGGGGAATTGATTTAAAACATACCAGAATTATTAATGTTTTTGTTAATTGTCTAAACAGTTTTTTCATCTTCACATCAAGTCCAGTATGTGAATTGACATATTTAACCATTGTAATTGCGCAAAAAAATATTATGGGAAATGGAATACTTTCAATAAAAATTGACATTAAAACTGTTGCAAGTCCAACCTTTTTATAAAAATTATTTTCAAATATTAGTTAAAAATACATCATTCATTTCACATGTAAAAAGTGGCATTGTTTTATTAAAATTATCATCAACAACTTGTCTAATACCTCCCCCAGAGTATGGCATTCCGTAAAGATTAGTATACAATACATAAATCAAATTTATTATTGAGACAATCGAAAACATATGTAAATAGCGACGGATACCAATTTTCATGTTTCTGTTAAAATAAATGTTTTTTAAGTATAAACTATTATTATTAGTAGAGACCGGACGGTACCGTACTACGACGGTATTATTTTTTCCGTATCGGTAGTCGGTTTTATTCCGTATCGGTAGTCCGGTACGGAATACCGACCGATAAAATTTTTTATTTTTTCCGTACCGTAATACGGTACCGATGAAAATGTATCGGTATTTTTCGGTATTTTGCAGTATTTATCGGTATTACAGTCGGTAATACGGAACGGTAAAATTTAGAATTTTATCGGTATTTTTGGTATTTCAGTACGGGATACCGTTCAGTACGAAATTCCGGTCTCTAATTATTAGTTGAGATATAACTAATGAGCCCCCTTGAGCTAAACGGCTCCCGAACTTTTTGAACAAACTGGTCCGGAGATGCCTCAATGCACAATAGGTCCGTGGTCGGCGTCAGTTTTCTGGCAGAAATCAAAAGCATAAGACTAATTTTTCAGTGTTAAAGATAAATACAAAAATTTGTATTTTCGACACTAGGCAAATTCTAAGTGATTTACCCAATTAATGGTTAAAAATTAAAATTTAAATATATTATGATTAAGGCACGGATTAAAAAACCGCTAACTGACCATCTCTGACCACTGTCTTTTGAGTTCAACTCATCACTCATTCAAGCTCATGTTTTACTAGGGTTGTTGGCGGACGGTTAACCGGAACCGAAAATCGGTAACTAAACCCGCGCTGATTCCCGCGCTGATTTCGGTTTTAAAAATACACCCCTAAAGATAAAATTTATTTTAAAAAAATTTTACTTGTTTAAAACTAAATATCTATATATAAATTGAATACATAATCCATCAGTACTTAAATAAAAAGTAAATTGGTAGACAAGAAACAGAATATAGAGAAGTAATGGTTTAAAATTTTCTTTCATTATATAAACCAAAATTCCGTCAGTGATAATAAAAATAGCATTTCCATCTTTATCGGTTATATAGAACTTAAAAGCATTGTTGTTATTAAATTCTGATTTTAATTTTATTTCGTGACTGTTTCTGGTTGGCTATAGTATAGGTCCACAGAGTTCCGAACTCAACGGTATATACCATTCGATTCGTCTCGCCGAGCTGAGTTCAAATATGTAAGAATTTGATACGAAAAATGAAAACTCGCAGCGATACAGGCGATTGAAAATCGAAAAACCATGGGGGGTGGGGGGCAAGCTCGATTTTGGGGTAAAAAATTTTAATATGCAAATAATAACTCGTTTGAAAGAGCTCGTCGAGCTGAGTCGAATGACACCAAAATCAACGAAATTCCGACTTGATTTGACAAAGTTACTATCGTTGTTTTACCCCCCACTTAAGGCCTACTTTCTATTTCCTTCCGGAAAGTTTTAATTTTTTAAAATTTAATTTTGGTTTTTAAAGTTTTACATTTTGTGCGAACATTATATTTGTTAATACTAAAATATCCAAAACACAATTTTGTATCAGAATTCTGCTGTATATTTCCATTTCTTTTGGTGTTTTAAAAATAATTAAAATAATCAGAATAATGTTTAGAGGATAACCAAGTAATAAACTCCCCCAAAAATCAAATTTAAATAAAATATCAATTAAAGCTGTCATTTTTTATCTTTGAATTAATTTTTAAAAGTTTTATTGTAAAATAAAGTAAATTACGTTGAAATTTTTTTTATTAAAAGTTAAAAGTTTAATAAAAATTTCTGAGAAATTTCAAAGAACGATGCCACCTGCCTATTGTCCCCACGCACTTACCTAATTGTTTATGAAATTTATTAATTATTCGATAGTCTCTACTTAAAGTATAACAACTCTTATGATTTTTGTATATAACCAACCCATCCTGGGAGGAAATACATATCGCTCCTTTGACTCCAAAATGCTCAAAATTTGCTTTAAGAAAGGCTCGAAGTGACTCAAAGTGGAAGAATCGGGACCAACGTTGGAGGGGAGAAGGGCGAAGACCCGAAGTGACCCAGAGTAGAATGAATCCCAACGGTGGGGGGGGGGGCTGAATTTTTGATACAATAATAGTTTTGATGTTACTACGTAAAATAGATCAGCATTCAAGGTTGAGAAGGAACTTATATGGTTTGGGTATCCTTTTTTAAGCCACGCCCTTTTTCTCCTTTTCCATCATCAATCAAACTTAATACGTTCAGAATGGTCAGCCTTCCCTCTTTTCATTCTACTCTCTTCATTTACCTTTTCCCGTGGCTTAAAGCCAATGTGGCTTGTGGCTCCCGTGGCTTTTTAAGCCAAGGGGGCGTGGCTTAAAAAGGGATACCCAAACCATATAAGTTCCGTTGAGAACAGGGTAACAATGCCACCTTAAGTAATGGCGAGGGCCGAAGGCCCAACGCGGTACATCACTAATGAAGGGAAGAGCCTGACTCGCGCCCATCTAAAAAGGAAGAGCGAGGGCTGAAGTCCGGAAGCCAAGTTCATCTAAAAGGATTTCAGTCCCAACTTCCCCACAGACTCAAGAAAAGTCCCGAAAAAGTATATAGTATCTTCTAAAAGCCACAAAAAAGCTTTAAATTAAGCTAAATACATTTAACGTAAATCTCCAAGCAAAACATAAACCTAGCACAGTTTTAAAGCGGAAGACTTTCAATGCGCGTACGTGAACGCTCTTTTTTCATATGCATTGCTGTTACTAAACCCATAGCTGGTTTATATTTGAAAATGTAAAAAATTTTTGTCTTTGCTTTAAGAATTATTAATGTTTTATAGTAAAATAATGTATAAAATTAATTTAAAATTTTTTTTCTTATTAAAATGTTTCACACAAATAACTTTAAAAAATACAAAAAATATTTTTGAGACAATTTTGGTTCATTTTATTTTAACAAATCTCTGAGCAATTTTATGTACTTTTCTGTTACTTAGACTAATGACTTATTTACTTATCTAGGTATTTGTTAACGTAAAAAACTTATTTCTACAGTAGTGGAACGGAGAAAATTGGGGAAGGAGAAAGTCTAATTATTCTTGACATTTAAGTTCGCATTGGTGACCGGCGCGGGACGGGATATTGCGGGATACCGCTCCCGCAATCCCGCACTTTTTTCGATTTGCGGGATTTTGCGGGAGTGCGGGATTTTGCGGGAGTTACTCCCGCAGACAATTTTAAAAGTTACTCCCGCATGCGGGATCCCGCAAATACGATTTTGCCGGTCAAATGAATTCGCATATTAATTTCAACAAAACTGGTTGTGTTTACCTAGGGCGGGGTAACTAAGGGAAAACTTTTAAAATACAAAAAATATTTTTGAGAAAAGCTACTAGCTTTGTTTACTTGCTCAGAATTAATTTAAAATATATTGTAAATTATCAGAAAATGTTTGATAAACAAGTCTAGACATCAAAATTAATTTAAAATACTAGGCAGAATTTTTTGGCAGAAATTTTTGAAAGCAAAAATCGCAGACGAAAATTTTAAAATTTTAGGAGTATATATAGAATTTTGTAACGAATTTTTGCAACGCAAATTGTTACAAAAATTCGAAAATCGAAAAAAAAACCCTCAAAATCGAAATTTCAAACAATTCTCCTCGTGTACAAAATGAAAAATAAAAAATTTTTTTATCAAAAAATTTAAATAATATACATAAAATGGAATATAAAAAATTTAAAAGAATCAAAACAAAAAAATTTTGTCTTTCGTTGTTCCTTTTTTGCAAAATAAAAATTTTAAAAATTTTGGGTAATATATAAAATTATTTTTTTAATAAAAAATATTCAAGAAATATTAATATCGGTAGTAATTAAACGTTGAGTAGAAGCAAGTGCATCCACCACAGTTGGACGAAATTTTTTATCCGAAATAAAAGAGATTCCAGGTATTGAATAAATTGATTCCTAGAAATAAAATTTTAGTAGGCGAGAATGGGGAGAGGGCATAGGTGAAACGTTAAAAATAAAAATTTATTAGTGTTGGGGAGGATGAGAGTTCTCAGAAACTCATTAGTAGGGTTGGTGGCCGAATCCGGCCCGGTCCGAAAGATCGAGTCGAGCCTCGAATTTTGGCCCGAAAAAGACCGGGCCGGCCCGAAAAAATGAGGCCCGAAAAAAATGACTCGAACGTCGGCCCGACTCGAAAACCCCAACCCTACTCATTGTAGATGGATTACCTCTAATCTGGTTTCGGGTCGAGAAAAGTCCGGGTTCGGTTAACCCATAACCCTAACCAGAAATTTTCTTCTAAAAAAAGACGGGCTGGGGTCTTCCATTAACTCCACAAAAACTCTCAAATGATCTCAAAAACTCATATATTCTGTACTAGAGACTTGTTTTTATTCGACTTATTTTTAAGTGTCTTACACTTACATTGTCTGAAAGCCTAAACAATTGTTCAGGAAAGTCTTGAAAGAATGGGTGTCTCATTGCTTTAATTGCTCCAATTCTTTTATTTCCATCATACTAAAAAATTTTTAAAATTAAAAATTTTTTTTATTTTTGGCGTAATATTTATTTTTAAATTTTTTGGCATAATGCTTATTTTTAAAATTTTTATAACCCTAAATATCAACACTAAAAGAGATCTAAAGGGTAACTTGCCTCTGGAATAGGGTTGGAGCCCGGTCCGAAGTTCGAGTCTCGAATTCGAACCATCGAATTTTGGTTCGAAAAAGACTATCCGGCCGGCCTGATAAAAATGAGGCCCGAGAAAAATGACTCGAACGTCGGCACGACCCGAACCCCCCAACCCTATCTGGAATAAGCGGCCCCTAGAGACTTATTCTAGTGCGACGGCCCTTTTTATCAAAATTAACCTTTAATAACTTCAATAATAAATCAACAGTAATTGTATCCAATCTTGGAAGGCAAATTAAACATTTTGGGGAATGCTGCCTAAAATTTCTGCATTTTTTGAATCCGGGCAATTCTCTCAATTCTGGGTGTGTTTCTGAATTTGGAGTTCCCAGTTTTTGAAAAATTAATTTTAATTGTTCTGTTGGGGAACTTCCAGGGAATAATGGGAGGTTTGTCAACATTTCATAAATTATACAACCAACAGCCCACATATCTATATGTGTTGTATATTCTGTTGAACCTTTAAAAAAGGATATTTTAAAATTAATTAGGAGGATAGATTATGGGTCAAAATGTCCTTGAAATATTATTTAAATTTTTCCTTGAAGGAAGCCCAAGATTCCAACCAAATCAAAGCAAACTTTGTATACACCGGCGTGACTATATTTCAGACAATAAAATTTTAAAAATTGGGATTCGGGAAATTCCATGTTTTTAACTTCATGAGTGCGAGAATTGTGATTTTTGACCCAAAATGTCGGGAATTTCCGAGTTTTTGGGAATCAGGAAGTGGGCTTGCCATATCCCTGATACATACAGTACAAGGTGATCTTTCAAACATCACCCTTGACTATTTTAAATTGCAGTATAAGTCGGAAGGGTACACCCCGATGTACCGTGAGCTCAATGTACCGCCGAGCTATAACTTCGTTCGAAATTGTCGAATCCGTGGCGCCCTGGTATATTTCGATGAGGCTCGACCAGCTGAATCGAACCATACCAGAGTGCCACAGATTCGACAATTTTGAACAAAGTTATAGCTCGGCGGAACACTGGTCTTCTTCCAAGTCGGAAAAGTGTGACAACATAGAGATTCTCGCAAATCCGATGGTTTAAGGTCAACAAGGCTTGTAACTTAGAGATCCCCTCCATAATAAACAAAAAATTTCTTTACCAAGCAAGACATCTGGAGGTCTATACCACAGAGTAACAACTTCGCTCGAGTAACTTTTAGTAGGTATAGATTGTGCTCTAGCCAACCCAAAATCAGCCAATTTAAGTTCCCCTCCTTTAGTCACAAGTAAATTTTGAGGTTTTAAATCTCTATGTAAAATTCTTCTAGAATGGCAATAGGACAGCCCTCTGAGTAATTGAAAGGCAAAAAGCTGGACGTTTCTTATGGACATTAAAGTTTCGAGTTCTTCCATATATTCTCGTAAATCTTGTTCAACAAATTCAAAAACGAGTGTTAAAACGCTGAAAAACATAAGAGAGAATTTAAAATTAAAATTAATATTTAGTTAATCCTAATAATTAGGTACCCCATTAGGACTAAAAATCGCATAATAATGAGCCTCTCCACACCCTGAGGCCAACCAAAAATTGGAAAATGATCCTAAATTGAGGATATCTAGTTTGGATAAAAAAGGAAGACCTTAGGGGGTGAAGTTAATTGAAAGAGAGGTGTCTCTTAAGAGGGAGGAGGTGACTTTTAAGAGGGAGGAGATGTCTCTTAGGAGGGAGAGGTGTCTCTTAAGAGGAAGGGGTGTCTCTTAAGAGGGAGAAGGTGTCTCTTAAGAGGAAGGGGTGTCTCTTCCAAAGGGGGTCTCCAAACCCCAAAGGGGTACCCGCAAGAAAAGGTCTGTATCGAGTCCATCCTACAGCAAAGTCTGGCCGAATTAATCTAGATAATATCCACCTGTCTGTATGTACAACATCGTGTAACGTAACAATATTAGCATGCTTCAAATTTCTGAGTAAACTAACTTCCCTTATCCTTTAATTTAAAAACTTTGATTAAATTCCCAAAAATAAGTCAAAGTTTACGCTGTACACGGCGCCCCCTCTTCATGTTCTAACCGAATTTCTTTCATTGCCACACTTCTCCCAGTTAATAGACTTTGCCCCAAATAAACGGTTGCATAAGTTCCTTCCCCCAAATCAAAGATTTTTTTGTAGGTTTCGGCTCTCCCAAAACCAATTTCGTTGAGGGATGCTCGGCGACATTTTCTGCTTATTGGGTTTTCGACTGCTGGGATTCTACTCAAATTTTCTACAACACATTGGGGGATGTTTATATAGGCGGGTAGTGAAAGACGTTTTTGGATTTCTGCCTGAAAAATTTTAAAAATTAAAAAAAATTTTTATTCAGTACTCTTATGTCTCCATTACAATATTTGTTTCCCAAAATTTGGGGATTCCAATAATGTCGGACCGCACTTAAAGGTATAATGAAGTGTATCTAATCCTTTACCCAAATCAAAAAAAAGTAGCCAACCCAATAGCCAAACAAAGTATAGACACGAATCAGCTCGTCTATCTCTTTTGAATGTCGGTTTTGACTATTTTGAACCCAGTAACTCAGTACATTATCAAATAGAAGTATCTAGCCTTGGATTAATCTTACATAAAGGAGGTTCGAACATCGCATTGAACCGACCAACGGGAGAGTTATAAGAGTACAGTACCCAAAAGAATGGAAACAATCAAAAAACCCCCCACCTCCAATCTTCTCCCTTCCCCTCCTTTATCAGCAGCAGGATTATTATTATTAGCTGTAGCCATTGCCCCATTATTATTTGCTCCTTTTTTCTTCCTCAATTTAACATTAGGCACATAAATAGCAGTAATTCTAGAATGTGGAGATGTTGAAGAAGAATTTGTTGTTTCTCCAGAAGAACTTGGAGAAACCTCAGCAGCACTTTCACCGTCAGATCCCAGCCTTCCATTTATTGTTGTTATAGAGGAAGTTGAGAAACTTCCGAACCAGCGGGGGGCATGCCAGCTTTTTGTTCTAGAAGAGGAAGAAGAGGAGGAAGAATTTTGTTGAGAGGAATTTTGTTGTTGTTGAGAGGGTTGTTGAGGGTGTTGTTGTTGTTGGCGCTTTTTTGAACGTAAAGTAATTTGTGGATGTTTTTCTTCTATTGTATTTGATGAGGAATTATTTAACTGGGTTTTCTTAAAAATAAATTAGCAGTAACAAGGAGAATTTTAATTTAATAACGCGTGGTCTCATAATCCTACTACTACTCCCCCTACTCCCCTCTCCAATAAATACCCTTCGAGAGAAATCTTTCACAAGAATTTAAAGCCCTAGGCGTTTATTAGAATAAATAAGATTAAATTTTTTCCTTACATTATTCCCTTCCTCTCTGACACAATTTTGTTGTTGACAAGGCTGTACTCGATTACTAGGTCCTTCCTCTTCAACAGTCATTTCCGCAATCCTCTCACCCAACTGCGAAAGGGAATCTGACAAGCTCCAACGATACCTATGGGAGGAAAATAAATTTATCTTATAACCTTATTTTAATGTCACTATTAATTAGGTGACCGGAAAAGCCCTGAATGAATTTTTACAAAAATAATTTTTTTCCATACTAAGGCATGAGTGACTCACATCTAGGGTTGCCAGAATGGACCGACACGGTCCAAAAGATAAAGTCGAGCATAGGATATTTTGTTCTAAAGTGACTTGTATGGCCCAGTTCGACAAAAAACATGCCCGAAAAAATGCCTCAAAAGTCGGCCCGACTCGGAAATGGCAACCCTCCTCTTCCCTTAACAGTCAGTGCTCCCCTACAGTATGCAAGGTCACAAGAATCCTTCGACACAAAAAAAATTTTTTTCCTCCTCACTTTGATTTCATTTTATTAGTTTCTGTATCTCTATTAGAACGAAGACTAAAATTATTATTTATTCCAATATCTGATATTGTTGGGGTTATATTTCTTTCTTGTTGTTGCTCAACAACAATATTATTACCACCCAATACACGGCTGATTCGTTGCCTTATTTTCTTCATTTTTCGTTGTTTAAAGAAACTAAAAAACCTTAAAAAAGAACAATTCAATAAAATAAATGATGTTAATTTTTAGAAAAAGAGAAGGATGGGTGGCGGTTGTTCGCAGGTTTTAATTAATTGCGTTGTGGTCGATTAGGCATGTTTGGGCGCGGTAACCTTTGGGCGCGAACGCTTGTAGTTACAAATTGGGAAAACTTAGAGGTATGAAATTTCGTATTTATATCCTCAATAGTGATCTCTATCTCTGCTAAAAATTTAAAAATTTTTGATTAAGTATTTCTAAAGTTAAGGGCGAAAAACTCAAGAAAATAGGCATTTTTACATAAAATCAACATTTTCTACCGTAACCCCATAAATGCATAGCCAAAAAATTTCAAATTTTTAGACAAGCTAGATAACACTATTGGGTGCATCTGTGAAAAATTTCACATCTAAAAGTGATCTTTAGGAGCCGTTTAGGGTCGCGCCAAAACACAACTGCGCCCAAACATACCCAATTAAGAAAGAAGAAAATTGCCGCCTGCCAAGAAAAAAAAGTGAATTTTTTAGTTAAATTAAATGGGGTTAACTAGATCATTTTATTTGGTTTGGATGTATAAATTGGTTAAAAGAAATAATAAATAAATATATAAATTTTATTTTTATAATTCAAATGGACAGCTGAATGAAAATTGCGCGCGCATTGGGGAGAGGAAGTGGAGGAAAAATTAGTGAAATAAATAAATATAGAAAATTGGGGAGAGAAACTGGGACAGTTCTAAAGCCTCGGGCATTAATTTGGAATTATGTGAAGCCTAAAATGGAGCGGAAAATTGAATAACTTTTTGGCTAATTTTTAATGGTGAAAATTGAATGGAAATTAAAAAAAATTTTGAAAATTTCAAAAATTTTTAAAAATTTTTGAGAAATTTTTAAAAAATTTTTTAAATTTTTTTGAAAAATTTTATGGAGTCTAAATCTCATTACAAAACATTTTGCAACAAAATTTTTAAATTTAGTTACTAGTAATTAACTAATACTTAATCCTAACTATCGTCGATCGTGTTATACTAGTGTAAGCCTTGGGGCTGTAAAAAGTGTCCACAATATTAATGTATAAATTAAAGTAATCACTGGTTAGGTAAAGCTGCCTAAGCGATACCACCCACATATTTCAAAAAATTTCAACTCAATATTGTGTACAATTTTTAGCCTCAAGGGGGTAAAAAAGAGGTCTGACTAACCCAAATCTAATAGAAATTTGATCAAAAAAATTTTCTCGATCTTTTGGATTTTAACTAAAAATTTTAAAGGGCAAAAGCATGTAATAATAATTAAAATATATCAAGTCAATTAAGGGCGGTCAAAAGAAAAAAAATAAAATAAAAAGGGGGTTAATGCGCGCCACACACTTCAACCAGCCAAACACAATCACTCCTTCCTTCCTTTCCCGTTCTTTTCCATTCTTTCCAAAATTTTTCTATTTTCAGCTCGTCATTAAAAGAGCTGTGTGTCATGTCAAAATAAATTAAAAACCTGATCAATCGTTGAAAAAAAATTTTTTTTTAATTTTATAGAGGGCGGTCTTTTCTTCTCCTTTCCCAATTAAAGTAACCGCCGACTGAAGAGGTTAGCGCGTGTGGGCGCGCGAAGGGAGATAAAATGGCGGTTGAAGGCTATTTAGAGAGACAATTTGTGTGAAAATAAAGGCGAGAATTGTGAAAATTATTTTTTTTGTTTTTAAATTTTGGGGGATTAACGGAAGGATAAATGAAGGGAAAAAAGGATTTTGGGTAGATTTAAAAAAATATTTTTTTAAATTCAAGTACTCTTAATGAGGAGACAATGTACTTAATATTAAAAATAATATTTAAAAAATAAAAATAATAATTAGAGAAATTAATACTACCCAAAAGATCAACAAATCCTTCAGTGATCACTAGAGTGTGTCATTTTAGGTCCAAAAAATCGTGAAATAGGATCCTATTTAGGTCCAAAAAAAGTTAAAAATAGGTTCAAAAAAATCCAAAAAAGGCCAAAATAGGTCCAAATTTTGATTAAATAGGTTCGAATTTTGGCTAAAATTAAAGCTTTTTCGGATCAACATTTAGTAAATTTGAATTTTTTCTGCAATTTTCTTGTTTTAAACAGAAATTTATCGAAATTTTGAGCCATCTCTCAATGTCTAACTCTGAATACTAGAGTTGGTCGAGGTGATTTTTGAAAAAGCAGAGGCCGAGGATCACTGAGGCTGGAAAAGCCAAGATCGAGGTCGAGGGGCAAATTTTGACCCGAGACCGAGTCTCTCCCCGATTTCTCAAATGAGAAGTTGGATGGGACAGGGATTTGTGGGGGTAAGGGATTTGAATAGGTAACGGGGATAGCGATTAATTTGGATTTTGAGGGAATAAAGACAAAGAATGGTGTAGTACATGGAGATATACCAGAATACTGGCCTCCCTGGGCAAAAGTTTAGTGATTTTACAGCAAAAAATTTATTTTATTAGCGCCGCAGGCAAAATTTTTTAGATTTTTGGATGTTCAGGACGATAAAATTTACGAAAATTTGATTGAAAATAGTCAAAATTTAAGAAAAATCTTCAAAAACCTAAAATAGGTCCAAAAAAGGTCGAAATAGGTTCAAAATAGGTTTTAGGTCCGAAAAGGCCGAAATAGGTTTTTTAGGCTCTAGTAACTCAAAAAGTACGCAACCTCCAGCGCTAAAACAGTGTTTTTTCGACTTATCTCATCATGGGCTGCTTGCAAAAAAAATAGGTAAAAACCTAAAATGACACACTCTAGTGGTCACCCACAGGCTTTTAGGGAGGATATCACCCTCAGTCTCCTACTATCCTCTTTTCTTGTGAGGAAGGGTCAAGTAATTACCGTAAAGCTTCTAATAGAAGCACATGTCTTCTATTTTTCGATCCTCTCGTATGTTGTGCTTATATTAGGGAATGTGCTTCTATTAGAGAGTGCTTTTATTTTTCAATCCTCTCGTAGGGTGTGCTTCTATTGGAAGGTGTGCTTCTATTGGAAGTTTTACGGTAATCGGTTTCTTTCTTCGGTTACTACAAAAAATAATTTCTGAAAAAATCACAAAAATATCTTCAATCTGTTGATTTTTTAATTTGTTGATCTTAAGGGTAAGCATAAGACCAAGACAAGAAGAGGGAAAGAAGAGGAGATTTAGAAGTAATTATGGGATCCTTCAATTTTTAATAGGTTAATCCGTTGTTTTTTAGGTTACCCGTTAAAATAAAGGAAGGATTGTTTAATATTAGAGATCCTGAATTTCCACGAGGTTTTTCCTCTATTTTGGTTCAATATCAATCTTATCCAGAAGATTAACAGAATAAAGAAACACCTTTGAGATAGTGGCGGATCCGGATATCCATATCAGGGTTGCCGCGGGTACAAAAAATCTTCGGGTATCGGGTTGGAGCGTTTTCATTTTAGGTCACGGGTTTCGGGTTAGAAAAAATATCGGGTACGGGAATGGGTTTCGGGCGGCAACCCTGATCCAAATCCCAAAAAGTCCGGTATCCGGAAATTTTCTATTCGGATATCTGATCCGGAATTTCCCAAGATCCTCCAACCCTATTTTGAGATTTTTCATCGTTTATCTTTTTGAGGTCGATCTTCTGGACTTTACCTAGTTTGGAAGAGATTTTGAAGGATTTGCCCCCAAATATTAAAAATAATTTTAACTGCTCGTCAAATGCACGAAAAACCTGCTTTTTCTGTGTTACATAATATTATTTATTTTATAAATCTAACGGGAATATCATCAACCGGATAGAAAAATAAAAACGGAAAATTAAAAGAAAAATGTGTGTTTGTTCTTGGTTAGTCAATGGGAAAATAAAATAAAAATACAAAAGAGAATTGCAAATAGAAAAAAAATTTTTTTTATTTGTGTGTGTGGATTACGGAAAATCTGGTAAATTAATGGAAGCGGTAGGAGAGAGAAAATGAAAAAAATTGGGTGGTAGAAGGTTGATGGAAGGAAAGGGGGCTATACTCTACCACAGACTTGTCTACCGCAAAAATCAGGGAAGTGAGGGGGGAAGATAAATGAAGCCATATGTCGAGTCAATTTCGATAGGATCTGAGGATTCTAGTCGAGCTAAGTCTGAAGGTGTTCGAAGGTATCGAAAAGTCTCGGTATGACATTAAAGAAAAATATGATGGCTTTGTGGAAGACTGGGCTAGCGGTCAACTGGCCTGGAAAAGACTGGGCAGGAATTGTAAAATGAATGAATGTAAACATTTATTGATAGAAAAAAGGAAATGGGGAAAAAAGTTGATTTAAACAAAAAAATATATCTACGAGATTATTTTTAAAGAAAAATTGTAGCAGAAAAATGTGTGGATTTGTGTGAGAAAGTTTTTATTTAAAGAGCAAAGATTTGGTGTAAATTAATAAAAGCTGTGTGGACTTTATAAAAAATAAAACAATATTTTTTTAAATAGAAAAATATTTTTTTCTCTACTTAAAATAAAAACAAAGTGTTTTACAATTAAATAATTTCGAAAGGAATCGAACCTTGAACTAAAAATATGTTGACTTGAACAAAAATTTAACCAACTAAACCAGCACAATTCAACTGGTAAAAATATGGGAAAATAACGATTAGCGTCACTTAAAAGGCTCTAACTTTTTATAAAGTTATCAAATATATTTGGTCTTTTTAACTAAAATAAACTCAGAGTTCTCGAATAGTACAATATACGTTCCGATAGGCTAAAAACAAAAAAGTTATAAAATTAGGAAGAAATCCACATTAAAAGAAGAAATAACGATTGTCGTTAATTAAACGGCTCTAACATTTTTTGCAGACATCAATTATTCTTGGTCTTTTTAATAAAATAAACTAGAGACTCAGAGCTTTCGAATGGTTTTAGTTTCATTCAGATTGGTCAAGAAATAAAAAAGTTATGAATTTTTAAAAATCATTCCAAGATAGAAAATGTTTAAATGTAAGCCTAAAATATTAACAAATTGGCATAATGTCTTTTTTGACGTTTCGTCTCATTTCACATCTACTGTATCATTTTTCTCATCATTTCCTTAATTTTTAAAATATTTTTGAAGTTTTTTAAGGTTCAGTTTAGAATTTTTTCAATGTCTTTAATATTTTGGCCAATAACTGATCAAGCAGATGTCGATTCAGAAGAAGATTGGGTCTGTTGTGGAATAATGCATGCCTTTTTTGGTTCGATGCTTTTTATGTTTGGAGAACTTACAAAATTTCCAACAATGCTGTTTATATATAAATATATTTATGAATTTGTGAGTTTTCTTTTTTAGATTATTTCTGTAAAATTAGGGATGTGGGGAAGGAAGATTGAAGAAGAAAGGTATAAATTGGGGGAATTTTCGTTAACCCTTTGTCAAGTTAAAATGAACTAAAATCCTGACATTACCCGGGGGTTATTCCTTTTAGACTTTTGCATCTTTAGGCCTGAACTCTGAAACTTTATAGTATTTGAAATTTACGGACTTTTGTTGTTTTTGCGGACAAAACGTTTTGTTTTGTCCGCAAAATATTTGCGGACAAAAATTTGTGGATAATTGTCCGCAAAAAATTTGCTGACAATTTTGTTGAAAATTTGCGACAAAAATTTGCGACATTTGCGTCTCGATACTCTATATTTTTGTCCGCAAAAAATTTGCGGACAAACCATTCTGTTAATTTTTGTGAAAAAAGAGACATGAGTCTCGTATAGACGTCATTTGATAGATAACCTAGTAGGTGTCCGCACATTTTTCTCATTTGGGGGCATTCCTTTCTAAACATTTTTTAATTATTTAGTCAATTTTGCCTACTGGATTCTTCAAAGTTGTATTCATAAATGACGAGTTGATTCAGTGGATAATGTTTATTACTGTATTGCCTGGAATTGTTGCATATTTAAGAATTGTAAGGAAAAAAGAATTTTTTTCATATTTTAAAATTAATTTATAAATCAAAGTTATTGTGTTTATATTCACATGTTTGTGCTGAATGGCATCATAAATTGGCTATTAGTTGTATGGCAATTTATTTTATTAGGCAAGTTTGTGTCCGCAAAAAATTTGCGGATTTTGTAAATTTTTGGGAAAAAGGGACTTTTGAGTCTCGTATAAAAAACGATTCAGTATGCCAATTCAATATCTGGTGCATGTTTTGTGCCATAACTTTTTTTGATATTTAACCGATTTAAATAGTTTATGTTCTCGATACTGAATCGTCCTTTACATGGGCAAACATAAAATAAACTTTTCCTTCTCTATAAATAGGTATTTTCCG
This sequence comes from Meloidogyne arenaria, assembly GCA_036172955.1. Lineage (NCBI taxonomy): Eukaryota > Metazoa > Nematoda > Chromadorea > Rhabditida > Meloidogynidae > Meloidogyne > Meloidogyne arenaria. The sequence continues at coordinate 2,952,549 of JARQAB010000043.1, forward strand.
GAATTATCCGGATTCTGATTAAACATTGTTTTTTCTCCTAAAAATGTGCATGGGGACTCTTTGGATATCCCGGCCTTTAATTTGAGTTTTATTTATTCTTTTCTCCATGCTCATCATCTATTTTCCCCAAGCTATGTATCGGCTCACAGTTGAGTCCTCGGGCTAATTCTGGTGTCATTCGACTCAGCTCGACGAGCTCTTTCGAATGACATATAAAACATCCATATCTGGATCAGAACCAAAAATGAAGGAAAGAATAACTGATACTCAAACTGGGGGAGGGGAGATATCCAAATAGACCCTTGCATGTTTCTAGTTATACAAAAATGAGACACTTTACAGCTCTTTTGCATAAGAGAAAGAGAAAACAACAAAAAAAGTTTTCCGGTTTTTAATTTTTTCAAACATTTTTCAGAACCTTATTATTCACTCTATACGCCCTTATAATCACAATTAATGCATTTCAACTTATTTGGGGAAAAGGCTTTATTGACGGGTTTCAACAGGCTGCCACTTACGCAATTTGGTTAACCATAACTTTTGATTACGCAATTGGAAGTTATTTGAGTTATTTATCTCTTGATTTTATGATGCTTAGATACAGGCAGCCTTTTTTTAAATTAAAAAAAAATTTTATTTAAATTTTAGAGGCTATTGGGGAAATATGCCTAAAGTATATGAAGAAGACGTTTTTCGTTTAAAATGTGAATAGTTAATTTTTTTTTTGAAAAATTTTTTGTGATATTTTGATGATATTTTAATTATAAATAATTTCTGGGTTTAAAATAAAAATTATATAGTGTACTATATTTTCTAATAATACTTCTCGGTTAGATATTTCCACAATAATTTTTAAAGTTAATGTTTTATGATACCTATACATAATCTGCTTTTAATAAAAGACAAAAATTCTGGTTTTAAAAAATTAGAACAAAAATATTTATATAAATAGTATAATACATAAATTCTATATACAAAAATTATAATATAAAATTGAGAGATCATATATTAAGCAAAATAAAAAGGGGAATGCTTTTAACGTAAATTCTCTTTTTTCTTTCAATTCTTCCGAAAAAATTCCTTCAATTATTCCAATTAACAGGCACATTTTCTATAAACTACAGCCATTTGTAAACTTCCATTAGAATGTTGTGTTGTATATAAAACTGAAGAAGCTGTAGTTGTTGAATTACCAGAACCTCCGCTTGCATTTCTCTCACTGTTTTTGAGTTTTTTGACCTTCAAATTTTTATGAAAATTTATCATATCTAATTTATCTTTATGCCATCCTTCTATGACATCCAAAAATTTAAAATCCGGGTTTTTCAAAATGTCAAAATCCAATATGTCTATTTTCAAAATGTCAAAATCTAAAATGCCAATTTTCAAAAGGTCAATAATTCAAACTGCTCAAAAATTAAATTATTTTAAAATGACAATTTTCATAATGTCCATTTTTTAGTAAGTTTATACTGTCACCGTAATTTCGTGCCGTATTCTGACTGTAATACCCATAAAGAATACCGATAAATAACGAAAAATACGGCCGTAATACGTCAATGTTCGATCACTAGTTGATGCAGAAAGAGTGACAGTTATTGCTAGGAGCTTTCGCTCACCACATACAGGAGCACTGAGCTACCGGGGCATCGACTAATGCTTTCTCTCTTATCCTTCTAGATCATTTAACCCCTGCCTAAGCGTTTTAAATGCTGCTAGGTGAATCCTCCTTACACTACCTTAAAGCCTCAATTCTTTTAAAAGTACCTTTAACCAATTAATTTCTTCCCCTTTTTGATTAGCCCAAGGAAAGTTTTTTTCTCCGTGTATTGAATTTATTTCTTCTCCTTTTGATTGATCTAACAAATTATTGTTTCCATTATTATTTAATCTATTTAGTGAAGAACAATCTGACAGGGCAACTCCATCCCCTGAATTAACGGCACATAGGACGTCAGAATTTTGTGTTCGAGTTTTGGTTGATTTTCGTCTAATGTGTCCTCTTCTAAAATTTCTTTAATATTATTTAAATTCTAACAACAGTTAAGTGAAACTATCTCTCCCTTTTTAAAAGATCACATTACCCCCTTTAGAGTCTTAGAAGATTTTTTAAAAACCATAAGTCAAGCTCAAGATTCTAATAACATTCTGAACTTCAACTAACAGACTCCAATGTCAATTAAAGTAGAAAAGCAAATTCTAGAAATTCAAAATATTGGTACCCATGACCAGAGGTGAATCGGAATTCCGATTTCCGAAAATTTAGGCTGGTTTCCGAGTTCCGACTTTTGAGCTATTTCCGATTTCCGACAGTTCCGATTTCCGCCACTTTCGTCATTTCCGATTCACCTCTGCCCATGACCTAAAAAAGGGGAGTATCATGGCACTAACAAATAAGGCTCTAATTTAGCATTGATGTTAATTAAGGTGATCTTCTGGGTTATCCAAAAATAAATATTTAATAATTACCTGCACTTAAAAATGTCACGTATAGCAGAACGAAATCTTTGCGACATAAAAGCATATAAAAAGGGATTACAACTACTTGAGAGGAATAATAACAAATAAGTAACTGGTTGAGTAAACACCTTGAAATTTTCAAAAAAATTTTTCCAAAATTTTCTCGAGAAATACCTCAAATCCCCCCAAACAAATTCTTTCTTCAGAATATACCTAATAAAATACCTTTTCTTCAAAAAAATTTTTTAATTAAATTACCGCAGAATAAAGTAAACGAATATGGTTGGGAAGTGTTAAAACAGCAAAAGAACAGACAATAGCTATTAGAAGGCGGATAATCTGTCAAAATAAATTTCTAAGATTTTCTGAATTTTAATCATTTTCGGGGTTTTTTAACTTGAATTTCACTATCATTTATTGGTGACAGGATCCGGCCGGATTTTTCCGGAGTCCGTGTCCCCCATGTTTTGGCTCTGGTCTAGTCTATGCGTCCAATGAACTCTTAATGAAGTTTTTTTCGCAATCTCCGGATTAAAACCGGACCGAATTAATCCGTAGAAATCCGGCTGGATCCGGTCCGGCTCGAGTTACAACCCCGGAATCCGGATCCGGAAAAATCGATTTTACCGGTTATTTATCAATTTAAAAATTAATTATCAATCAAAATATTTTTTGGCCAGTTGAGTCTTAGATATCCACATTTTCATTTTAATAAATTCTTGAGACTCAAATGGTATGACATCTGAGTCTGAGCTTTTAATTTAAATTTTTACCCTCTTCCTCGATTCCACAGTACTAACAAACACTGTAGATGAAGAAGGTGCCGAATTTCTCTGTCCTAAATGTGCCGGACCGACAGAACCATTGCCCAAGGCCAAGCGACATTTTGTCCCATTTTCATGTTCAGCATCTTCCTCCTCCTCATCATCATCCAAATCCTCTTCCAAATGACTTCCATTAGACTCCTCTTCCTCCTCTTCCTCATCCTTATCTTCTTCCTCCTCCCTTCCTTCTTCTTCTCTCCCAAAATCTTCTTCCTCCCCCTCACTTTCACTTGCCGTGTTTGGAAGGGGCGAAGATTTATTAACCAAAATAAGCGGGGGAAGATTATTATTTGTTATTTTAGAATAATTATTGGGTTGTGAATTTGAACGTTTTGAAGGAGTTTTAATAGTTACTTCAGAAACTATAGTTGCCGAGCCGTTATTGTTAGTTATTGCGCTTAGGCGACAACTGGCTACACTTCTCTTTTGTATTCCGGTCATTGTTGTTGTTTCTAAATTTTTTTAGAAATTATTTTAAAATTTTTGAAGCATTAAAAGAAATTTATTTTTTTAAAGTTAATATTTTATAGTGGGATTTAGGATAAATACCGTATATGTTCGAATACCCTCATAAATAATTTCCCCTCGATTAAGTACTCCCTCCCATCAGCGAGAGGTTGAAACAATACATACCAGGGCTATGCGTCATGGCGTTTTGCGTTTGGCGTGACTTAAAAATTTGAAAAATGGCGTTAGGCTGTGCGCCAAAACATTTTGGCGCACAGCCCTAATACATAACAGGGTTGTGCCAGTTTTGCCTTTTGAGTTTCGACTTTCGCGGATTTTCGCATCTCGATTTTCGCACTCGTTTCGCCTTTTGCCGTTCGCGTTTTAAATACGTCCTTCTGATACATTTTTTAAAAAACCTGAAAAAGACCCCTGATACACCCCCTGGCTAATTATTCAAGCATATACGGTATATGGTATATAAATGTGTCATTAATGTTAAAAGCATAGCTTGTGCTCCCCATGTTTTGCTCCCCACATTTATTTGCCCTAAATATGACGTAAAAGTCAATATCTCAATCTTAGCAATATCCAAAAAATTCGAAACAAAGCCAAATACCTTCCCAGATCTCCCGTTTTTCAATTTAAATTACAAACAAACCGTTACTATTTGTTCTCATCTGTGTCAGTTTCTTTAACGGAGCACTGTGCCAAAGAACAAAACCGATGCGTGTATAAAGAAAAGCAATTATACACAAAGGAATACAATACCAAACAAGAAAGGAAATGATTAACTAAAAAATTAATTTTTTATAACTAAGCAGAGTAATTTTCTGTTCCAACTAGGATTGTTGCCGATACTCTTGGTACCACTGGATAGATAATTAAATACACTACAAGATACCAAAAAATCAAAATTCTCGACTTTAAGTTTGTCTTTATTATTTTTTCCGAGTCTAATAAATTAAAAAAATTTCTCACCATGTTCCGCGTGCTCACAAAACTTAAATAAAAAATACTAATTTAAAAAATATTAATTGTTTTAATTTTATAATCAATTTTCCCAGTGATTTTTATTTATTATTTTTCCACTATTCTTTAATTTAAATTTTTCAAAAAAAATTTTGTTCTTAATTTATTTTTCCAAATTTTTATTTTTTCCTCTATTTTTAGAATTATTTTCTTATGCAACATTATATTAATATTTCGTAAATTTCATTATTTAGTTTTTCTAGTCTAACTAAAACTACACAAAAAAAATTATTTATTTACTATAAGACACAAAAAAATATTAATTTTTAAACCACGAGGTATTTCCTAAATTAACCAAAAATTAATTTATTTTTAATTCCCAAATAAAACAAAAGAAAGACCACCACCAAAAAAATATATTTTATGGTCCCATTTTCAGCAACACTTTTATGATAATTAAATAAATAATGTTTTAAGAAGGAAACACGAGGTAAACGTGATATTAAAATGATTGATTAATAAAAATAAAAACATTTTGTCTAACAACTTGTTTTTTCTCTAAAAATGTTTGTCTCTCTTTTAAATAAACACTCTTTTCTATTAAAAACATTTGTTTCTTCCAACATGTTTGTTTCTTGTTTTCTAAAAATAAACTTGGAAAAAAACATGTTTTTCTCTTAAACATTTAAAAAAAAATATTTTCTTCAAAACATCCAAACAAAACATCCAAACAAACATCCGAACAAACATTCAAACAAGACATCTAAAACTTTTCTCTAATTAATCTTTGTCTCTCTTCTAAAAACATACTCTATCATCAAAAATAAACTTGAAATTACAACTTGTTTGTCGCGAATTGGTCGCGAAGTCGGAATTACAAAATTATCTTTCCCACAAATTTTATTTAATTTCTATAAACACATATTTGTTGTACTCCTTATCGTCTAAATCTATTTAAAGGAATTTTCCCATCCTTATTTTTATTTTATTTATATAAACTTTGGCCTGTATATATATATATATATATGCTTATTCTTCTCAGTTAATCGGTTTTTGTATATTCTTCTTCCTATTACCAATTATTCTTTCCTTTGCTTCACATTAGCAAGATTTCATTCCTGATCGCTTATTCACCTTTTTCCTACCTGACTTTAATATATTTAGTTGTGAAATAAATTTGATTGAAAAGACTTTATTTGTTTATTTGTTTTACCCTTTGAGAGATTAGACCAATATCTCTCTGTCGCTGGATTCAGACTACCCTCATTAGAGAAAAGAATAATCCCAATTCATTTCTCTACAGTCCTACCCAGATCGAACTTACTACCTACTTACTATTTTTACTCTTTTTTTTTGTGAAATTATTACTCCTGTTATTTTTGTGTTTGATTCATATTTATATTTTCTTACTGATTTCGACATTTCCAAATTTGTTTGACTTCTAACTATTATTATTCATACCAAAAATGTCCCTCCCGTTCAGAAACCAGATAAAAAGCCTATATCCGGAAATTATCGAAATTTTGGAAGCCAATAAAGCCTTTCCCGTCCCTCTTCGAAACCCGGGACAATCGGATCATATATACTTTTCCCAGATCCGTGCCTACCTCCGTGAATTGGATGTTACACTTTCCGAGGCTTCCGATAACCTAACCGACCTTTCTAATACTCATGACCAATGGATGGGCCTTCGCGAAAAAATGACTGGTACCGAACGTACCCACGACAATGAAGTTTATGATGAATTTACTAAAACCTGCCCTTACCCTTCCCTTATCGGAAAACTTAAAAAATATGTCCGATCATTGACTGCCCAAAAGAATGAACTAACCGCTATTTTGCCCGGAAATCATTCTAATACCCCTCCACCTACCGCTAACAATTCCTCTACCTCCTTGGCCCATCTTCCTAGAATGGCCTTACCGCAATTTGCTGGGAATTGTGTTGAATTCCCCTCATTTTGGTCCTCATTCCAGGCAGCCGTTGGAGATTTACCGAACATTTCCGACTCAGTAAAACTGTCCTATCTTAAATCTTGCCTCCGTTCGGCTCCCTTAGCCGTTGTTGAATCCTTCCCTCTTGTCGACCAATCTTACCCCCAGGCTGTCGATTTACTAAAGCAGAAATATGAAAATCCTACCGAAATTTCCCGTTCCTTATGCCAATCCCTCAAACAACTACCAACAGTTAGAAAAGGCGAAAATTTTTGCCGTGATTTATCTTCCCTAGTTAATGAATTTGAAAGCCTCATCTGCCGATTTACACAACAAGGAGAAAACACCGACAACATACATATTCAACTAGAAATCGAATCAAAACTACCGACCTTTGTATTGGAAGAAATTTATAGAGCTAAAGAAAATACTCCCGCCTGGACAACCGAATTATTAAAGCAAAAATTGAAAGCTATATTGAAAAGAAAAGAAGATATCTCAGCCATGAACAACAGCCCTCCAAAACCGCAAGTTCAAATTTCCCCTCAAAATTTATACCCACCTAGAAATGACTCGCCTCCTTTACCTCAATCCTCAGTAACCTTCCATACGCAGACATTGCGAAATTTTCCCACCAGAGAACCCAAGCTTCCCTGCATATTTTGCAACGTCTTTGGCCATTTCTCCCCCTCCTGCCAACAATTTCCCGACCTATATTCCCGCCGAAATAAACTCAGAGAATTACGGCGTTGTTTTAGCTGTATGAAAGAAGGGCATAAATCCCCTCAATGCCGAATGCCCATGAAATGCTCTTCCTGTGGTGGCCCTCACCCCCGGGCACTTTGCTCCCACCTACTATCCTCAAAACCTCAATTTACACCGAGGCCTCCCCTACCTTACCGTTATAATACTGCCAACGAAAATCCTCGCCCATTCCAACATCCCACGAAAATGCCAAATTTTTCTCATCCCACGCCAACGCCCGATTGTCATTTTTCTCAATCCGCACCTTATACTAGACTTACTGAACCACCTCAGCCTCCTTCCTCTCCAAACCATTCAAATCCCAACCAACAGACCTTTTGTTCCCAACTGATAGCACCCCAAGTTAAAAGCCTGCCTGAAAACCCCACTCCAACGAAATTCGACAACACCGTCAGAATATGCAAACTGCCTATTACCAACAAAATTAATGTTAAATGGAAACAACGCCCAACTACACCAAAACCAAAAGCCTTGCGGGAGTGTCTACTGAATATGCCAGCAACCGAAAGAAGGGAATTTAATCACCGGCCAATAAAGGTAAAAATAAAACCTAAACTGATTAATCCTCCCCACATATTTCCATGCACAACTTTTCCAAATTGGTATGGTGGTTCCTGTTCTTCTTATACACTGGCCTACGTGCCCATCCACAGACTACCTGGACCCATACCATTATCCTGCCTAAACTTTGTGATGCGCAGTCCACCAACACCTTTGAATATGCTCGAACGAACCTTTAACGATGCCCCTTGTTGCAGCCATCACCCTTACGTCCATTAAGGCCTGGCCCGGAGTGTCGCGAATTGGTCGCGAAGTCGGAATTACAAAATTATCTTTCCCACAAATTTTATTTAATTTCTATAAACACATATTTGTTGTACTCCTTATCGTCTAAATCTATTTAAAGGAATTTTCCCATCCTTATTTTTATTTTATTTATATAAACTTTGGCCTGTATATATATATATATATGCTTATTCTTCTCAGTTAATCGGTTTTTGTATATTCTTCTTCCTATTACCAATTATTCTTTCCTTTGCTTCACATTAGCAAGATTTCATTCCTGATCGCTTATTCACCTTTTTCCTACCTGACTTTAATATATTTAGTTGTGAAATAAATTTGATTGAAAAGACTTTATTTGTTTATTTGTTTTACCCTTTGAGAGATTAGACCAATATCTCTCTGTCGCTGGATTCAGACTACCCTCATTAGAGAAAAGAATAATCCCAATTCATTTCTCTACATGTTTGTCACAACTTGTTTCTAAAAACAACAACAAACTTAAAAATAAACTTGTTCGTCTATTAAACTTGTTTTGCTACAAACATGTTTTGATGTTTTACGTTAAAATAAACTTTAAATTAAAACTTGCTATCTTTTCTTTTTTTCTCTAAAACAACTTTGTTTCTTACATGTACATAATATTTTTCGCAAAAACTTTCAAATTTAATCTTTGATATAGATTACAACACATAATTTTATATTTATTATGCAGCTGCAAATTTTATAATTAAAAACTATTAATTATATTTTTTTAATTCTTATTATTTTTCTCTTACTTAAAAAATTAATTTTATTTTAGAATTAAAAATAAATTATATTAATTAATTTACCCATCAGTTAAAAGCCCTCTAAAGCATGCCGAATTTCCTCCTTCCCATTCACGATATTTTGAAGTTGTGTAATATGGCAAATTTGCTAACAACCTTTTTTTAAAAAATTATTTTTAAAAAGAAAATTAAAAAAAAATTTTTTTTCAAAAATTTTTTTAAAAAATTTCAAAAAAAATTTTTCAAATATTTTTTCAAAATTTGTGAAATTTTTTCCATTTTTCAAAGAAAATTTTTTTCAAAAAAAAATTAATTTTTACGAGCATATCCAAACAGCAGCCATCATTAAAGAACGAAATTTAGGCGTTAGCAATTTTAGAGCCAACAAAGGATGTAGAACCGCTATATATTTTTCGACTGAAACACACACGAGAATTCCAATCCCGGTACATGGGACAAGGTGTAGAATGAGTGCATACATTCTACATAGAGTTTCTCCTTTAAAAATCGTAATTTTTATGAAAATTTTTTCAAAAAAATTACAAAAATTTTTCAAAAAAATTTTGAAATTTTTCAGAAAATTTTCTGGAAAATTTTAAAAAATCCCAAAAATTTTCAAAAAAAAAATTTCAAAAAATTTCCAAAAAAATTTTTTTTTAAATTTTCAAAAAAATTTCCAAAAATTCACCCAACGGCCACTGGGCATCCAAATGAACCAAATGTAACATATTTTGTAAAATACAAAATATGGCAACCAATAAATCTGCCAATGCCAAATTGGCAAGAAAAAAATTTGTAGCGGTTCGCATTGAACGGTGGGCACAGATCACAACAATTGTGAATAAATTGCCTGAATTTTTTTTTGATTTTTTAAAGAATTGAAAAAATTTTTATGGGGTTTTCAATGTTTTCAATACGGTCTGACCTCACTATAAAATACACTCGATATTAGATACACCTCTATTTAACGTACATTCTTTAAAATTTGGACAGTATTGAGTGTGGAAGCTAATTAATAGATACCCATCAATTAAGGAACCAAAATATAACATTAAAAATATTGGCTCTAGTTTAGGACATTCGTTAACAAGTTCTTGATCCCCAAGATAATGACAAATAAGTTTAGGGAATGAGATAGAGAGCGCATATATCCACGCATAAAAGCTCATGGGGCGCATGCCCTAAACTAGACAAATATTTTTTAAAAATTTTTAAAAATTTAAATACTCAAAAATTTTTGAAAAATTATTTTATTCCCCAAAATAGCAAGGTCCGACTTTCATAGAAACTTAAAAAAATAAAGAAATGTCCATTAAAAAATAATAAAAATTCTTTGTTAGTCTGCCAAAAACTAATAAAAAAATAAACTGTCGCTCTTTTAATTTAATCACAACGTTAAAATTGAATATTTTCTTTGACAAGTTAATAAATTTCAGAGAAGTATTTTTTGTAAAAAATACTTGGAAATTATAAAGCAAATAAGTTTAGGGAATGAGAAAAAATTTAATTTTTTTTTCTTGAAAAATTTTTTAAAAATTCAAAAAATTAATTAAAATATTTAATTAGTAATGATGTCAAGTTGGGACGAAAAAACCGAAAAAAATTCATCGGAACTTAAATTTAAAAATTCTGCGAACTTCCAAAATAGTGGAACGGCAGACACTACAGTAATTCAAAAAATGGTCATTTTGGTTTAGTGGGAAAATGCTTGGATTTACCCCTACAGAAGGGTGGAGGTTCGAATCCCAGTGAGGAAAAATAATTTTTATTTGAGAAAATAAATAAAAATAAATAAAATAGGGTTAACTAAAATTGTTTTTAAAAATCTCATGAGGATTTTTTGATCAGAAAAAATTGTTTTTTACAGTAAAAAGGGAGGAAATGAGAAATAAAAAGGAGAATAAATATGAATAAATTTGCGAAAATAAATTAATTTTATTAAAAATTTAATAAAAAAATAAATCTTTACCTGTTAAACAAAGAAGAAAAACGGCAACATAAGCAAAGGTAAAAGGAATTTTAAAAATTGGTCTGTCCAACAATGGTTCTACTAATCCTTGATTACAATCTACTTCTCCTTGATTATTAGCGGTAGTCATTAAAAAATTTTTTTGAAAAAATTTCAAGAATTTCAAAATTTTTATTTTTGTTTTTAGAGTTGTTTTCCTGTTGTTTTTAATTTAAATTAAAATTTTATTTAAAGTTGGAAATGTTTAAAACAAAAATATTTAAAAATATTCAAGTGTTGGTGATGCGTTGTTGATCGCTGATCTCCTTCTAAATATATTTTCTGTTTGCTCCTCCTTTCTAATTTTTTTTCAACGATTTCTTAGTTGTTTCTTTTAATAGTTTCCTTTTATAGTTACTAAATTAGAAAGGAAAAACTATAATTTTTTTACTAAACCTCTCATTAGAGTAAACGACCATGGGTACATCTGAGGCTCATAACTCAGGAATGGATGAACCTTTTTAAACGCTTTAGACGTCAATAGATAGAGAATTAAATTCTCTACAAAATATCCAAAAACCAGAATTTTTGGTTGAAGAGAAGGAAAGTTATGGTCAAAAAAGCGACATTTTTGGGACAAAATGTCGCTTTTTGTAGGTTTATCAAGTAAAACTTTTTTATTCTGATTTGAAAAATTTTTATTTTAGGTACATTTTATAGCCCTCTTAATTCTCTATAAAAACTCCAAAAGTTATTAGAAAAGCTCTATCCGTTCGAAAGTTATAGTCGTTGGAATAGTCAGTACTCTAATGAAGAAAAATACCTCTGTCTAATAATTTTTTTTTAAAAATAAAAATAAATTGGCGAATAAAATAAGAAAAGTATATAAAAAGACAACAAAAATAATTAATTAATTAAAAGAAAAATTAAAAAAAAAAATAAATTTGCTTATCAATTAATTTTTTTAATTTAAAATTTATTGCTAAATAAAGACAGAAGAACCCCCTTTAAAAATGGCCAGAGAGCACTAGATGGATGGGAGGGTTTTTTTTATTTTATATGATTCATAGAAAATATATTAGCATATACAAAATTATAATTGAGAGAAAATAAAAACTGATTAGAAAAAAAATTTTTTTTTCATATAAATGATGACACGGCTTTTTTTCTGTATATGGTTAATGTTAAAAATAAAATAATTAATTTTTTTCTGCCAATTTTCGAAAATAATTATGTATGAGAATATATATGAATATACTAGGGTAGCACCCCGAGCCTCCGGGGGCGGGATCATCGGGGATCGGGGTTTGCCGGGGTAGAGCCTTCGGGGTTCGGGTCGGGGTTCGGGGGACGGGGTGCTACCCAGAGGTGAAACAGAATTCCGATTTCCGGCTCTTTTCCTTCCAATTTCCGATTTCCGGAAAAAATTTTGATTTCCGATTTCCGACTTTTGAGCCAGTTCCGATTTCCGACACCTCTGTCTGTTCCGACGCACCTCTGGCGCTACCTCTGGTATAAACAAAAAAATTTTTAAATTAATTTTTAATAACAAGAGATCCAAAAAGGGCAAAAACACCACACAAAAATAAAATCCGTCTTTAGTTCCTTTTCTTTAAGGTGCTTAATTTAATCTAAATTATCCACAAATGTCGTGTGTACTCAAATGTCGCGTCAAAGGATTTTTAGTGCCCTGATTTTTAAAAATACAGAGATCTATTTAAAATCCTTCTAAAAGTATTTTTTAAGTATTTTAATGAATCATTAATTTTAATTTAATTTAAAAAATGATAGGAATTTTAGAAAAATAAAAGTACAAAGTATCTTAACAAATAAACGTCAAAAAACTAAAAATAACATTTTTGCACTTAATAAATGTACTTAATAATTTAGACATTAAAGCGAATAAATATTCTTTCCTTTTTCTAAAGCAAACTTTTAATTTTTTTTTCATAAAATTATAGTGAAAAATAGTAAATTTGTTTAATCGTTGGTTATGTAATTGGCGTTTGTATATTAAATGAAAAAAATTTTTTTTGGCGTTATTTTTGAAATTTGGCATTCTGTTTTTTTGGCGTTTTTAATTTTTTAAAATTTTTTGGGGTATTTCTTTTGGCATTATTCTCGAATTATTTTGGCATTCTGTTTAGTTTGTGAAAAAATTTTTTGGCGTTATTTTTGGAATTTGGCATTCTGTTTTTTTGGCGTTTTAAATTTTTTTAAATATTTTTTTGTCGTATTTTTGGCATTAATATAATTTTGGCGTTCTGTTTAGTTTGGGAAAATTTTTTGGCGTTTTGATATTTTTTGGGGATTATTTTAGGAATACTGTAGTAGTACTGCTTGAGGATTTTTTAAAAATGTTTTTGGCATTTAATATTTAAAAGTTAAATACCAAAAATATTTTAGGGATCTAGCTAAACCGATTCTCGAAAATCGCGAATTATTTTTTATGTCGGCTGAACCCTGGTAAACCTCAAGTTAGGTATTTTTTAATTTAATCAACTACTAGGTGGATCGGGGGAGCGATACCTTCTATTTAGGGTACGCTCATTAAAAGTAAAAGTGACTAACACAAGGGTATAAATAAAATCGAGGTCTGACTGAAATTAAAAATAGCTTAGGCATCTATAAAATTTTTTGGCGTTCTGTATAAAAAAATTTTTTTGCGCACACCCAACATCTAAAAGTGTTAATGCCCTTTTCTTTTAATGCGCAACGTTAAAGTTTTATTTTTTAACGAGAATTAATTTATTCATGAAAAATTAAAATGAAAATGGTAAAAGAAAGTTGGAGGGGAAAGAGAAGAGAAAATTACAAAAAAATTTTTTAAAAAGCCAAAAGTCAAAAGGCCAAAAACCATCATAAACCTTGAAAAACACACATTTTGGCATACATTAGGGTAATTGAGAGGTAAACATTATGAGTAAATAAATGAAAAACTAAAAAAAGAAAACCAATGGGATCAAATGTCCAAAAATAGTGAAAAATAAAAAAAATGACAAAAGGTCCCAATAAATGTCTCATTTTTCGATGATATTAAAAAGGGTATTAAATGAAGGAAAATATTAATGTGGAAATGAAAGTTGTGAAAAAAGGAAATTTAATTTTGTTATACAGTAATTGGACTAGCTACAGTAATTTTTGTTACCGTAGTAATTAAGGATGGGATCTATTTTTTAAATAATTTTGGCTTAATAAGTACCCTATTATAGTAGTAAAAAGCTCAGAATGTGAAGATACTTTTTCCTAGTGTAGATTTATTTGATAAAAAGTTGGTAAAAGTTAAGGACTCAATTGTTGATGAAGAATGATATACCTGTGAAAAAGACTGATACATGCGACATGACGCACTTAAAAGGCTATAACCTTTGAAGGAATAGTCGGATCAACTCACTCTCTGAAGGAAAAAGAATCTACAAATCCTAAGCCTTCGAATGGTGCTAAAATTATCCAGATTGGGCGAAAACAGAAAAAGTTATAGAGCAAAGAAGAGCAAGGGATTTTAGGGTTCAGAGACTACAGTATCCTTTATTTAATTAAAAATAAATAAAAATAACTTTCAATTAAAAATTGTTTTAACCTTTAATTTTTGTCTTATTTTTAAACTAAAAACGTGGCCTTTGGCCATTTATTTAGTTGAAAAAATAAAAAGAAAAATAAATTAAATTAGGAAGTGAAAAAAGAAGTGAGACAAGGTTATTTTAAATTTTTTATGATTAATTGATAAAATGATAAAAAAATTTTTTTAATTTTATTAAATAGAGAATTAAATTTGCTACAAAATTTAATAAAAATCAGAATTTCTGATTTTTAAATAAAAAAGTTGTAGTGAAAAAACCAACATTTCGAAGGAAAATGGACACCTTTTGGAAGGGTTTTCGAAGACAATTTTTTTGAAATTGTTCCAAAAATTTTTGAATTAAGCTTATTTTGTAGAGAAAACAATTCTCTATCCAGCAAAACAAAAAATAGCTAAATCCGTTCAGTCATTACAAAGTTATGCCTTTCTAAAGTAAGCTGGTCGTGAAGGGAACGCTTAAGTAAAAAATAAAAATAAAATTTTCTTTTAAAAGTCTTAGAGCTTTATAAACTATTAAAAATAATAAATTTAAATAATTATTGTCTACATAAAATATTAATCCCTCTTATAGCAACTAAAATTAACTTTAGAGAGTCTAGTTACTTTTTTCGTGATAAAAAAATTTTCGCTTAAAATTATGCAAGCAACGTTAGAAATTAAATTGTTTTAATAAAAAAAAGGAAAAAAAATTGTGAGACAAAATAAGAGACGGAAAACTCCAAAAATGTGTTTTAATCATTAATTATTTAGGAAAAAAATTTTGAAAAAAAATGAAAAAAAAGTAAGGGTCACTTAATTTAAATAAGAGATAATACGTTTGGGCGCAACAATATTTTGGCGTATTTATAAATTTGGCGAATTAGGGCATTGAAAATTTGTATAGATGTCCTTAATGTTGTCTAGCTTAGTTAAATATTTTAGAAATTTTGTGAAAAAATTTACGATTTTTATCAGAAAAATTTCAGAACTTTTTCTGGAAAATTTCAGAATATTTAATTAACAAATAAATTAACGCTTAAATGACTATTTTCCTCAGTCTTTTGACCCTAAATTCATAAACAATCAATCAAAAAATCTGAAATTTTTAGAGAAGCTAGTTAACACTATTGTGAACCTCTATAGAAAATTTCATATCTCTAACTTTTCATTTAATATTAATTTTATATGCGCGCGCCCAACCATACCCGCGCCAAAACGTTTTTAAAATTTATTATAATTTGCGTGTCTCAACCAAAAATAATTTTTATTTTTAATATTTCCGGAGTTCTAAATGCTTTTTAAAAGAATTTACGATTTTCGTAGTGAAAAAAAAAATAAAATTTAAAAATTAATATTAAACAAATTTAAATATTAAAGCATTTTGTAGAAGGGGAACATGTAAAATTGAAACATAACCCCATAAAAATAGCAAATATGTAGCACATATTTGCAAATTTATTGAAATAAAAATGACGTTATCTAAATATTCATAGTCGAGTCTCATTTATGTAACGCATGGGTTGCCGTTTTGCCTTTCATTTTCGCCGAATTTTCGACTTTTTCGGTGTTTCGTCTTTCGCATTTCGCCTTTCTAATTTTAAAATTTGTTTCGGGACATACTTGGACTTTCGGTCTCGGTTCCCGAGTCGGGAAATTTCCCTGGTTTTTGGAGCGTCTTGGTATCGATCTCTGTTCTCGACTCTCGGCTTTTTTGAACTCCCGACCATCTCTAGTATACGCTCTTATGATGAAAAGATCGTATATTAAAATGAGGGCCTCTAAAGTGGAGTGTATCAGCTAAAACAAAGCTACGACTGTTTTAGCTGGTTAATTTTAGCTCGAGTTTTTAAAGAGAGACTATATAATTTTTGCACTTTAGTGCCATTTTTAATACAAAAATTATAATATAAAAAATTTATTTCTTTGTGTGTTTCTAAAATTAAGTAGAAAAAAACTCAGAAAAAAAAGAATTTTTTTATTACTTATGTCTCTCAACGTAAAACCTTTCCCCACAATCCCGTCAAAATTGGCTAGAAATGGAGTATTACACCTTCTTTTTATTCTTAAATTTTGCTTTGCGCAACTCACATTTTTTCAACTAAACGCAATTTTTGGCGTTTAAATCCCCCCAAAATTAAACTTTGGCGCACACCTAAAATTGGTTTGTTCAGCCATCCACGCATTAATTTAAATTTATTTTTTCTAGCTTTTCTTTTTTTGACAAAAAAAAAGACAGAGAATAAATATTTTTTGGTTTTCTTGGATTCTTCATAAAGCATTTTTAGCTATATTTTTTATTTTAGATTACTAATTAAAATTGAGGGATAATCGAAAAATGGGGGTTTTTGTCCTCAAAATATTTTTTTGAGGTTCTAAAAATAGTTTTTTCAGCAGTAAACCGGTCTAGTTATTAAGTCTGGGTAAACCCTCACTTTAAACGGATTAAGAAAATTGTCTCGATTAAAAAATAGAAAACTAAGAAATGCGGATTTTAGCAATTTCAGAGATCTCTCTGCGTTTAAGGGACCCCAAGGCGCCCTTTACCCCTTTTAAAGGCAATAACCTTGAGTAAAAATTTCGAATCCTTAAGTTTCTAGCATTGCTCAATTCAACTCTTTGATATGCATTAAAGCATAATAGGTAATAGGGGTGTGCAGAAACGATTTTGAAAATCGAAATGCGAAACACCCAAAGTCGAAAATTCGGCGAAAAACGAAAAATCAAAAATACGCCCCCGTTAGGTAATAATGGATTGCCCGAAGAAACTCTAAAAGTAGAAAATTCGGCATAAGATGAAAAGGTGAAATCTCCCCCCCCCTGCTAAGTAATAATAAATTTGTGTGTGTTTAATCCAAAGTTATAGCCTTGCGAGGTACTGCCGCCTGCTCTAGCTGATTAAATTAAAATTCTCTCAAGAGCTGATTTTATTTTGTCGAAATTCCAAATAAAAATAAAGAGAAAGAGAGAAGGGTGTTTGTTGTTTTTTCATTGTTTCCGGCTAATTAGCATTATTCCTATATTTTTTCATTTCTGTGAAATTGTTAAAAGAAAATGACTAGTATGTGTGTGTGATGCACTCTATAAACTTATTTTTGTTTTTATTTTTTAAAAAGAATTTTTGGTGTTATAAAAATAATTGCAGGAAAGTGGTTGAAGAAAATTAAATTTTAAATAAAAAATAAAAAAAAATTAAAATAAAGAAAAATAAATTTTAATTAAAACAATGGTAGTCTGTGAAGGTGAACCATGCGAGTGTCAACTAATATAACTTTGATTTCTGAACGGATTTTTATGTTTTTGGTATCATTCGATAGAGGATTGAATTTGCTACAAAATAAGATAAAAATAAGAATTTATGATTAATTAATATAAAAGTTATGGCTGAAGGACATGATGGATGCTTACATGGGTAACGTAAACTACTATAACTTTTTGATTTCTGAACCGATTTTTATGTTTTTGGTATAATTCGATAGAGGATTGAATTTGCTACAAAATATGATAAAAATAAGAATTTAATATTAATTAAAACAGAAGTTATGGCCGAAAGACTTGATAGATGACTACATGGGTAACGTTAATTCTTACAACTTTTCGAGGTCGGAACCAATTTTTATGTTTTTGGCATCATTCGATAGAGAATTGAATTTGCTACAAAATAAGAAATAATCAGAATTTATGACTAATTAATATAAAAGTTATGGTCAAAAGACTTGATATAATCATGATTTTTTAGAAATAAGGTAAAAACTTTCTATTTTTAAAAAGCTAAAATTTCCATTTTTTTCATATTTTTGTAGCAAATTTATGTTCTGACTAAAAGATAAGGAAGAATGGAAGAAAGGTTTAATCTGATAAGTTAATAGAGTTTAATTCGACCTATACAGAGGCGCATACCTTATTTTAAGTTAACCGAGCTGCGAAAAAACATTTTTTAATTTCCCAGAAATTTACAGTGAATAATATCCCTATCTATATTATTTTGGTGATTATAATAGGTATATGTCTCAAAAAAGGATTTTCAAAATAAAATTTAAAAAATGGAAAAAAAATTTTTTTTGATATGTAAATGAAGGCTAGGCTAAAATTCTCTTGCCCCATTATTGCTTTCTTTAAGAAAAATAAAATATAATATTTATTTTTTTCTACCCCTCAGAAAGGGCATTATTATTAAAATCGAGAATGTGTGAAGAAAAATAATAAAAAAAATAATAAAATTGTCCGGAAAAGGCGGCATTAAAGGAAGTGGCGGTGTAGGAGGAAATGCGCATCCCTTTAGAGAGCAATCTCTCAAAAAAATCCTTGCCATATTATAGCCCTAGGGTCCACACATTTAATTACTATATCCTTTCTATTTTATCTTCTCATTAGTGGCACAAGAGAATTTTTAAAATGCCAAACAATTTTTAGAAATAAAAAATTAAAAGATGTTTCGGCGCCATTCTTTTGGGCGTCGAGGAATATTTTGGTCTATAACTTTTTTTTTGATTTTGAATCAGTCCAGGCAAATAATACCTATATCATTCGAAAGCTCTGAATGTGCTGAATATTTTATATAATTGGACCTTTCAGATGTGAAAATTATACAAAAAGTTGTATCCTTTTGATTAGGTAAAATCGTGATTTTCTGTGATTATTGGACTATATCTTTTGAAGAAATAATAAATCCATTAAAAAATTTTGTTGTTAAGAATCAGCACATTTAGAGCTTTCGAATGATACCAAGAATTAAATTAAAACTTTAAAATAAAAAAAAGTTATGGATAAAAATAGCTTAAGAACTGTTCAACTAACGCCTAAACGTCCCTATTTTACCAAAAAAATAATAAAAGAAGATACATAAATAAAAATAAAAAGGTTTTAATTACATAAAGCTCTCAATAAAAATATTCTTAAAATTAAAAAAAAAAGAAAAAATAAACTTTTCTATTATTATCCTTTAAAAGTATCCCTCTCATTAAAAGCAAATATTTGCCTACTTTGAGGTTTAGTTTTATTATTTTTTGCTCCAAAAATAGTAATTAAATAATATTGCTTGCTGGTAATATGGTAATGCTAGGGTGGAATAATAATAGCACGATTAAATTATTTTTATTTTAAAAGTTGGGATTTTAAGGAAGATTTTCTTTTAAGGAATGAATATAGAGGGAAAATATAATGGCTAATATTCAATTTTAAATTTGAAAAATGATTAAATAAATATGTTTTGTCCGAATTCTGGTTTTAGATAAATTCTGGTTTTTGTTTTAAATAAATTTTGTTTTGATGTTTTAAATATATTCTGATTTTATTAGAAATGTTTTGACAAAATTCTGATTTAAATAAAAAATTCTGGTTTTTATTTGAAATATATTCTGGTTTAGATAAAATGTTTTAGATAAATTCTGATTTTATTAAAACATGTTTTAAATAAATTCAGATTTTTAATGGCTAAACCAAATTCTGATGTTTAAAAAATTTTTGATAAATTCTGATTTAAATAAAAATGTTTTGTTCGAATTCTTGTTTGTGTTTTTAAATAAATTTTGTTTTAATGTTTTAGCTAAATTCTGGTTTGAATAAAATGTTTTTAAAAATAATTTTGTTTTAATCAAAGATGTTTCAAAAAATTCTGATTTATATTAAAATTAATTCAGTTAATTCTGGTTTTTAATGTACAAATTTTCAGAATAATCAGAATAACTACAACATAGGTTCTTTTAAGAAAGTATTGAATCATATTTAAAACTTTGAAAATGAAATTTTACATCTAATAAAAAGTGAAAATTTTATTAAAAATTGAAAAAATTTTTTTTAAAGATTTTATTGTTCACATATTTAAATAATACATATCATAAATGTAGTAAATGTTTCAATTCAAAGTCACCAGACAGAGCTTTAAAAAAATTTTCCCTTCTTTAATATTTTTACACATGCTTTTTATTGTTTTTAATACATTGGTGACAGACACATGCTTTTTTATAAGCCGATTTTTTCTTCCAAAAATATTTTAAAGAAAGGGACGAGTTTTAAAATAAAAGTTAAATCTATAAAAACATAAAGAAAAACAGAAATTTTTATGATTGTTTAAAATAAATTCTGGTATTGTTTTTATTAAATTCTGATTTTGTTTTGGTTAAATTCTGGTTTTGTTTTTATATAATTCTGGTTTTGTTTTTATAAAATTCTGGTTTTGTTTTTAAAAATTCTGGTTTTATTTTAATTAAATTCTGGTTTTGTTTTTATAAAATTCTGGTTTTATTTTTAAAAATTCTGGTTTTGTTTTAATTAAATTCTGATTTTGTTTTAATTAAATTCTGATTTTGTTTTAATTAAATTCTGATTTATTACACACAACACATTTGAAACAAACAATGAAGTAAAATAGTATTGGGAGGGATATACATAATCGGGACGAACATATATATTATTGTTATTAAACTTATTTTAAATTGATTCTAGGTTTTTTAGATCAGTCAAACAATAACATAAAATACAGCAATCATTGTGGGTGTATTCTTAAACGATTTAAAACAGCTTCTTTGTATGGCTTATTAGTTAATATACAAACAATTGGGTTAAAAACAGGCGTAAAATGAGTGAAACTTGAAAGAAATATATGACTTAAATGTATATGATTAGCTTCAGATGAATCATTTGTTTTATTGAATGTAATGAACATAGTTAATAAAATTAAGGATTGATTAAGAAATGGAATAAATACCTTAAATTTAAATAAAATTATATTCAAAATTATGTCAATAATTCACCAAAATTATCAAAGTTTTTGTCAATTGTTTAAGCAATCTCTTCATATTTTGGTCAAGTCCAACATGTAAATTAACATAATGAACCATTTTAAACCCACAAACAAAAATTATAAAATATGGAAGTGTTACAATAAATGTTGTAATTGATATTGAAATATCCTTTCATTTAAAAAAATAATTACCGTATACACTCGAATAATTACCCTCTCTAATAATAATTACTCTAAAATAATTACCCTCTTTAATACCCCCTCCTATACCTACACGAATTTTAAAAATATTGAAAAAATCATTGTCAATTTTATTTATTAAGACATTTTAAGAATCAATATCTAATAATAAATCCCCCTCCCCAGGGCACATCCTCTCGATTAATTACCCCTCAACAATAATTAACCAGGGTAATTTATGGAAGGTTCATTGGATGGGAGATGGAATAGAAACATCACGGAATGAGCCCAGACCGAAGCACAACCGACTGTGCCACCATCCAACCCGATGTTGGGTTATTTATTTTCATTTATATTCTTTCTGCAAATGCGGACACAACACGTTCATTGGAAATTCTTTACCCTTTCCCTCTTACTCGAAGACGAAATAGAGAAATCCCAATATAATCCTTTTAAAATCATTCAGATACCTTTGATTTAACAGAAATAAAAGGCAATGTTTTATTTAATTCATCAAATTGTTTAAAACCTCCATCAAATGTGGCAAATGAAACAAAAACCAGAACATAACATATACCAGCAAGTATCACAATGGAAAACAAATACAATAGATAACGCCGAAAATTTATTTTCATGTTTCTGTTAAGTTTTACATGTTATTATAGGGTACTATCCAATTATCTCCCCACAAGTCCGCAAAAGTTTGTCCGCAAATATTTGTCCGCAAATTTTATAATATTCGTATTTATCCGCAAATTTTTATCCGCATACAAAATATTGTCATGACCTAGACAAGTCAACTGGCTTCTGCAATTATCTCCTACCTTCTTTCTCCTCTCATAATAATTAAAAATAAAAATGGTCAACAAGTTATTAAAGGGTTTTACCTGTTCAAAATTAAATATCTAAAAACAAATTGGGCACACAATCCATACAAATTTATAGAGAAAAAAACTGTAAAATAATTAAAAAACTCAAGTAGATAATTTTGTTGAAATTATTTTTCATAAATTCAGTCAAAATGCCATTGGGGAAAATAAAGACTAAATTTCCGTTGCCGTCAATTGTACAAATCTTAATGTTTGGATTTAATTCTGATTTGTTTTTATTAAATTCTGATTTTGTTTTTATTAAATTCTGATTTTAATTTTATTTGTTCGAATTTAATTCTGGTTTCTAAAATGTTTTACCATCTGCGCGAACATTTGAATTGTTAATAAAAAAACATCCAAAACACAATTTTGTATCAGAATTCGGTGTTACGACAATTGCGGATACGCACGTGCGGATGCGACAATTGCGGATTAAAAATTTTTTAAAAATTTTAAAATTGATTGAAACGATATTCCGTTTTTTTGTCCCGGCTGTCAGTTTCAGACTTCTGACGGTTTCCGAATCATTTTTAGACAGATGTGGCACTGAAAACTTAAAAAAATCTTAAACTTTTCAAAAATTTTATATCCGCAATTGTCGCATCCGCGCGTGCGTATCCGCAATTGTCGTACAGCCCAGAATTCTGCTGTGTGTTTCCATTTCTTTTGGTGTTTTAAAAATAATTAAAATAATCAGAATAATGTTTAGAGGATAACCAAGTAATAAACTTGTCCAATAATCAAATTCAAGGGAAATATCAAATAAAACTGACATTCCTTTATTTGTTAATAATTCATAAAAATTTTATAGTGAAATAAAGTAAAATGAATTTTAAAAAAAATTTTAAAGTTTAAAGCAAATAACCTTTAAAAATACAAAAAATATTTCTGAGAAAATTTTATTTATTAAATATTTATCGTGTAACTTCTAATTGCGTTTTATTTTCAATTTTAATGTGAGAAAATTAGTTGGCAAATAAACAGAAAAGCCAAACCTAATTTTATCTGTTTTCTGTCTTCCATGTACTCAATTTATTATGTAAAATTGATATTATATATAAATTAGAGCGCGAGACGGGACCCCGTACATGATTTTAAGAGATCCCGTCCCGGAATCCCGGGTTTTCAGCGAAAAACGGGATTCCAATGGGTACACCCCAACCTACCGCGAGCCCAACCTACCGCCGAGGCTATAACTTCGTTCAAAATTTTCAAATCTGAGACTAGATGGTATGGTTGGATTCAGCTCGTCGAGGCGTATCGGCGGTAGGTTGGCCTGCTCCCGATTCCAATGCAGCAAAAGATGATTTTTGCATACCTTTTGCGGATCCATTACACCACACCGCCTACTGCACAGCCTTAGGAATTAAATAGCTATATGCTTTACAATAAATTCTGGTTTGTTTTAAATTAAATTCTGATTTATTAAAAACACTGAATAAACAAAGGATAATATGAACACAAATACAAGTCATACAAAATACAGTATGTACAAGAAAAAAATTTTTTTACAACACATGGAATTATTTTTATAGATATATCATTTACAAATTATCATACAAAATTTTCTTATCCTTAGCTGTAGTACCCTTCGCTTTAGTATTCGCCTTAGTTTTAGTCTTCTCAGGTTCTTCTGGCATTTTATTATGCCAAGCACGCTGGATTCCCCTACGACGGTCCATCTCGACATACACCTCCATCAACGTCTTATTCTTCGTTTCTGGCACGTATTTCCAAATGAATAGGCTGAACAAGCCGACAAGACCAGTGAAAACAAGGAAGGAAAATTCGTGCATTAAACCCTGAAAAAAATTTTTTGGAAAATTCTTTAAAATTTCGAATTTGCCTCAATCCACGGGAAAGCCATTCCAACAGCAAACGTGCAGAACCAGTTGGTGAAGACTGCAACTGAGTTAGCCTTCCCACGAGCATTTAAGGGAAACACCTCGCTCACGAAGAACCACGGAATTGAGCCTTAAAATGAGCAAATGATTTTTCCAAAAAATTATATTTATTACCCGCTCCAGCAGCAAAGGAGATCACAAAAGCAAGTACAGCTATTACTGACACATAGGCGAACCAATGAAGGAATGCAACATGTTTAGCAGAAAGTATAGAAATTGCAATAATTGCCGTGGTGACGAACATTCCAATAAAGCTACCAAGTAGCAACGTTCGACGTCCTTGCTTATCAACCTGAAATCGAGAGTCGTTAAAATATTTTCAAGGACACCAAGTTTTCTCACGAAATAGACAGAAGCAATAGTCATCAGAACATTGATGGCACCCATAGCAAGCGTTGCATAATTTGGCCCTAAAAATAATTTTGAAAGTTGGCAAATTTTAATTTTTAGAACTGACATTGATCTTGAAGACCAGCACTCTTGAATATATCAGTGGAGTAGAACATTACTAAAAATTGAAAGAAAAATTATTTTTTAAGACAGATTTTCTTTGAATCAGGGTGGCCTTTTTACACTGCTTATAAAGGATTTTCCCTATTTTTGCCCTATTTTTGAGCGATTTTGCCCTATTTTCTCCACATTTTTGAGTTGCTGCGCCCAATCCAAGTGGTTTGAACCAGGCCACCCTGCTTCCACCCTGATCAAATCTCACCAGCATTGATCCCACTAAGCTGCTGAGCAAACATCAAGAAGGTGGATAAAGCCAAAGGCCAGAAAAGGTATGGGCCAAACAAATCAGCACAGTTAATTTGTTCAGTCTTTGCAGCTTTTGCTTCATCCGCAATTACCGCCAACTCATCTTGGACCTGCCAAAATTACAAAAATTCTTAGAAAGGAAAAATTCCAAAATCACATTTGTGTGGCCTCGCAATTTTATCAAATCCTGTTGTGCCTGGAAATGGTTGTCGCCGACCTTTATGGTGTACTTGGGACTTTCGGGGCAGAGCATGAGCGTGGAAAGTTGCAAAATCGCAGGAACCTGTGAAAGAAAAATCCAAATTAAAAAACTCCTAGGCAAATTTCTAGCAGATAAAAAATGCCTTACACATATGGCATAGAAGATCCAAGGCCATCGATCAGCAGTCCCCAAGATGAATGGAAGTCCGACAACTTGCGAGGCTAGGATTGAGATGGTAACGAACAGCTGTGCAAACGAGCCGATTGTTCCGCGGAGGTTTGCTGGAGAGATTTCTGTCAGATACATGGGCACCAGACCGCTATTCAACCCTAAAACGAAGGAAAGAATTTTCATGACATTACAGTCAAAGAATATTCACCGGCATTCACTCCAATGATAAGTCTGCCCGCGGTGAACAAGTACCGAACGTCAAACAATTTTGCGAAGACGAAGAAGCCTGTGGCGACGAGCGCAACGACATTATTCATTAGCAGAGCAGTCTTCCGTCCAAGTTTATCCGCAAAATATCCACAAGAAAGACCCCCGGCAATTCCTCCAATGGCGAAAATACTGACAGCTATCGACCTTAAAAAAGCGTTGTGTGAAGATTTAAGCCTTTAAAGCCCTCACCATGCCGTTTTCATATCATCAACTGTCGCTCTCTTTTGATGGATGGCGAGCCCTTTATTGTACGATAGCGCGAACCATTCTTTGATTAGATCAGCTAAAGAATAAAAATTGTTAATCAATTTTTAGCAAATTCTTTTGCATACCAGGCATATTGATACAGCCAATGTTGTAGCCAAACTCGAAGGATCCGATCGACGCCGACAACACTGCACCGACGAGATGACAAGTCCAACGTCCCTCCTAAAAAGTATGAGAGATTAGTTGTGAAATGAAAAGAGGGGACAACTAACCATTTTTATTTGGGATATGTGTAGAAGTGAACTGAAGCGGATTGTTAAAAGCTGCTTTTATAGTGCGAGAGCTTATATAGGAAAATTAATAAAATTCGGTACTTTTCTGTTATTCGACCGCAAACTTAGTGCCAGACGACTTTGATCGGCTATAACTTTTTTGTGCTTGATCCAATATAAATAAATTTTATAACATTCGAAAGCCATCGATACGCGGTATCTTTTACCTAATAGGATAGATCGAATCTGATCATTCTTTAAAAAGTTATAACCCCTTTACAAATGGGGCTTCCTCCTTACATTATGGCGAGCTTTGTTAGAATACACAAAAATACTCTTGCGCCCTAACATTCATTTCTTACTTTAAATTTTCTCCATTTTATTTTTTCCAAGTTATTTTAATTAATGATTCATAACTATTGGAACATTTTTAAGGTTTAAACACAATTTAAAACACAATTTAGTGGCCCTTGCTTTTTTCATTTATAAAGCGTCAGGTGTGATAAAACACTCTAAAGAGGATATATCGAAAGTTGCATAGCCTTTGAACGTTTTAAAAATTAAAAAGGTAAACTAACCTCTTTTGCAAAATTATTCTTTTGCAATGCAAACTTTTTTTATGACTCAGCCTATTAAAATAAAAATAGAGGGAGTTGATAAAAACACAATATCAGTCTCCTTTTTGTTTCCCTTTTTTCTACATTTTTTTAACAAATTTAATTTCTTCTCGCAATTAAAATCTTCTCGCATAATTTTCAGCGTAGAGAATATTTTACATATGTATGTAAACGATTACTTAAATTTATTATTTTTAATTTGTAAACCTTTAAAAGAAAATTGTTTATTATTTTTTACTTAAGCGTTCCATTCATGGCCGGCCATGTTAAGAAAGGAATAACTCTGCAATTGGAAAACCGATTTTCCTGTTTTTGGTTTTGTTGGATAGAGAATTAAATTGTCTACAAAAATAAGCCTAATCTCAAAAATTCTTGAAGTGTAAAGAAAAGTTAAGGTCGAAAAACCTTAAAAGGTGTCTATTTTCACTAAAAATGCTGGCTTTCTGATTACAACTTTTTTATTTAAAACTCAGAAATTCTGATTTTTATTAAATTTTGTAGCAAATTTAATTCTCTATTTAATAAAATTAAAAAAAATTTTATCATTTTATCATAAAAAATTTAAAATAACTTCGTCTCACTTTTTTTCACTTCCTAATTAAATTAATTTTTCTTTTTATTTTTTCAACTAAATAAGTGGCGAAAGGCTATGTTTTTAGTCTAAAACTAGACAAAAATTAAAGTTTTGCACTTGAAAATTATTCTCATTAATTTTTAATTTAAAAAGGATACTGTAGTCTCTGAACCTTTCAATCCCTTGCCTTCTTTTGTCGATAACTTTTTCAGTTTTCGACCAATTCAAATAATTTTTACACCATTCGAAAGCTTAGGATTTGTAGATTCTTTTTCATTTAGAGAGTGAGTTGATCCGTTTATTCCTTCAAAAGTTATAGCCCTTTGAGTGCTTATATCCTGATTTCTCTTTATCAATATTTTATGTTCTTGTCGTGACTATTTTTTTATTTTTATCTTTTTAAAATTTTTTTTTCAGTTGATAAATTTTCTCTATCATTTTCCCATATTTTGAAATATGCTAATTTAAAATTAAAAATTAATTTGGCTTCATGGGCTGGTGCAAGTTCAAATTTTTGTTTTGTTTTCGTCTCGTTCTTGCAACAATTGCTCATTTTAATTGGTTTTTAATTAAAAAATTTTTTTAATTTTGGTACTTTATCGTATTATCTCATAAAATTTTGTTTCGTTTTCTTTTTTGTTCGCGGTAAGGTCGGTGTGCGTGCCGGTAGAGCATAACCACTAGATTAATTGGGAGTAGGCAGATATGTATATCGCCGAGCTATAACTTCGTTCAAAATTGTCGAATCCGGGACGTCCTGATATGGTTCGATGCGGCTCGATGAGAAATCTTGGCAAAGTTATAGCTCGGCAGTTTAATGGGCTAAACTGTGTATATTGAGGTGTACCATATTAATTAGCACGTTAGTATCTATAAGATTCAACTGGCCAAAAGTACCGATATGCATAAAGCTGCATTTTAGAACCAATAGTCCGTAGAATATTCTTATCACCGTACCGCTGCCCCATGTACCACCGACAATTCTACAAATCAATAGATGAAAATATTTGTTCCAACGTTGGGAACAAATATCAAAAATTTGGGAGATAATGCAAAAGTACCTAAATAAATATCTTCAAAGGTTAACAGCAATTTATGTCAATTGTATTTTCTTTACTTTATGGAAATCCTATGATATTTTTTGGTTTTGGTTCCATTTATTTTTGTGTATTTGTTTTCCTTCCTTGAGACCCGAAAATTATTTAATTGTATTTATTCGCTTAATTCGTGCAAAATATGGAGAATATTCAGACAAATCTTTTAAAGAAATTTATGAACAATTTTATATTTATAATGAAGGGGAGACCAGGGCGGAAGTCGAAGTGAGAAGAGTTGAGAGTTTAAGAAGGGAAAGGAGAAAAGGAAGAAATAATAAAAATGATTCTTTCGCTAATGAAGAGGAAGATATTGAAATTGGAAGACCATCTATAGACCCAAATTTGATTGAAAATGAAGAACAGTCTATGCCAAATATCTGTTTAGATCGTCAGAACGAGGCAAAGGAAAGTAAACAAGATCACTTGGAAGGTATGCATTCAGGGGTGATATAAGTATATTTTTCAAGTTTTAATCACTTATCGAGAGCCTCCAGCAACTGATCGAAAGGGGATGAAAAAATTTATTCCTTCGTTTTTAATCAAAAGTAAATCACAAAAACGAGCGGAGAAAATTGAAGGTTTTTTAACTTTTTATTTAAATAAATTTTGTTTTTAGAAGCAAAACGTCTTCAGGAAACAGACAAAGAAAAGGCTGAAAAATTGTTAGCTAGGCACAAACGAAAAGAGAAAAAACGGAGAGAAAAGGCGTTGTTGGCGGTGCTAAAAGAGAGGGCGAGAATTGAGAGAAGGTTCAAAGAAATATTTAAACCTATACCGTTAGGTACCCACCCCATATATTTATTTGCATGATACACCCTATTATTATCCCATTTACATATATGCGAATCACCCCAGTTATTCGCAAGCCAACAATAAGTTTTTCCTACTTCAAAACCAAGCCGTCCGTGGATTCACGAGAGCCGCAAAACCCCGCAGAAGCGTGGGGTTTGACAAACGTTACGCCGACTTCAGCTGGATTACTTTGACCATTTTTAGCTTGAGAATAGATGGGGTGGGTGCCTAAAGGGTGTAAGTTCCTATTTATTTTGGGATATTTTTAGAACTCAAAAACTAGAATTCAAAATAAACAAAAAATACCTAACAAAAAATATAATAAATTAAGATAAAAAGAAGAAAAATTCAAATGCTGCCTTTTTTACATTTTTAAATGTTTTTACAATTTTAAAGACAAAAATATTTTTATTTTTTAAGTCGCAAAATTTTTGCTGATTCGGTTGAAGTAATACTAACGTGGTGCCGTCTTAGAACTTCTTTTGCTATATATTATGGGAATTTAAACAAACTTTTTATGCCTCCCAGAAATTCTGATTATAAATTGCAAGATATTATGGGTATGATGAAAGATTTTGATATTGAAATGTTTTATAGGCTTGTTTTTTTTATATTTTTATGTTTAAATTTAATTTTTTTCAAGATCTACATTATTAATTGATGCTTTTTTCTTTGATTTATTCAGTATTTATGTGTAAGTATTAAAATTTTTGGTAAACCAATGCTTAGGGTTCTACTTTATTCTTATCCTAATGGCGCTAAAAAAGGAAGAAATCTGGTTTCTAGACTAAAAATCAGATTTTGGGCCTGCGGCGCTAAAAGAGCTCGGACTGAGACAAGATCTCAGTTTTTTTGAGATATTGGTCTCGATTCTCGTACGACACTACCATCCCTGGTTCTAGTAGAAAAGAGGTTTTTAGCCCTATGACCTTCTAAAATCCTCTAAAATTTCGCCTGCGACGCTAAAAATGGGTGGACCTTATGGTGGCCTTATTGAACTAACTTATTTTTATTAACAAATGTTAATCAATTAAATTTATTTTAAAAAAGTACTTATCAACTACTGAGGCTTTGGTGTAATCTAGGTTGTTGCCGTTTTATTCTATGGACTTTTCCTTTTACACTTCTTGTTGGTTATTGTACAATACAACCAATGCTTGTTATTGAGGAACAATTAGATGAGACCTTGTGTCGATTTAAAGAAGGGAAATCTTTAAATAATTTTTATGATTTATATATTAGAAAAATTCAAACAACTAAGTTAAATTGGTAAAAGTCCAACATAGGTCCTGGAATCTAATTAGGGCATAGACAATGCTGAGTCGAACGGCACCAAAGTTAAGCTTCAGTTTTAACTTTGGACTGAAATACACTCCCCTGAAGTTCGAAAAATCATAGGGGACAAAGCTGATTTTTGGAGTGAAAAATTAAGTATGCAAATTATAGCTCATTCGGAAGAGTCAATAATTCTGAACTAAATTACGAGCAACTAAATTCTCACTGGAATAATTCATAAGATAACTTTTGTGCTGCTATGAAGGGTAGGTCTGCATTTCAAGGCTGAAAATCGGTAAAAAGGAACAGACTCATGTTAATGCGTACAAACCTAGCAACCATTGACTCCGCAAGACGGTTGCCGCAAAACTTCAGCTTCGCGTGGAGCAAATGGCACTCGCTTCGTGGGAGTCAACGGCCGCTTAGTTCTACAACAGTAACATAAACCTATCCCTTTTTTACTGATTTTCAGCTTTGAAATCCCGACCTACCCCCTAAGTATCAGCAAAAGATAGTTATTCGAGCGAGATTCGATTAATCATAATTTTGTTCAGAATGATTGAATCGGGATGATTTTGGTGCCGTTTGATTCCAATAAAAAATTCAATTTTCTAACATTCAATCAAACTATTGCTTTTTTAAATTGTTTTTATTTAACTATATTTGTTGAATAAATAT
This sequence comes from Meloidogyne arenaria, assembly GCA_036172955.1. NCBI lineage: Eukaryota > Metazoa > Nematoda > Chromadorea > Rhabditida > Meloidogynidae > Meloidogyne > Meloidogyne arenaria. The sequence goes on from JARQAB010000043.1 coordinate 2,983,617, forward strand.
TTTTGAAAATGTAATTGAATTAGATTTTAATAACTTTTTCAAAGGAAGAAGAGGTTTATCAAAAGATAAAATATGATTCGTTTGACAAAATCAGAAAATTCTCTCTGACGCCCTCAATTCCTTGCGCCACAAATTCCAGCGACGAATCTCAAAAAGAAATCTGAACACCTAAATGACTTCCATCCTTTTGGATTCTCAAGCTTTTGCCAATGGACAACTTGTCAGTAAATATTTTGGCATGCATTCTTTTTTTTATGTATTTTTAGGTTCTTTAAAAAATTTTTTTATCATTCCCCCTCTCTCAATTTTAAATACTTATATGTTAATATAAATTAATTAATTTGCCTTCATGGGCTGGTTCAGCTTCAAATTTTGGTTTTGTTTTCGTCTTATACTTGCAACAATTGCTCATTTTAACTGGTTTCTTAACAAAAAAAATTTTTTTGAATTTTTAAAAATTTCCCCAAAGGTTAACAGCAATTTATGTCAATTGTATTTTCTTTACTTTATGGAAATCCTATGATATTTTTTGGTTTTGGTTCCATTTATTTTTGTGTATTTGCTTCCCGGCTTTGAGACCCGAAAATTATTTAATTGTATTTATCCGCTTAATTTATGCAAAATATGGAGAATATTCTGACAAATCTTTTAAAGAAATTTATGAACAATTTTATAAATATGAGGGGAAGACTAAGGCTGAAGTTGAATTGAAACGAGTTGAGACTTTAAGAAGAGAAAAAAGGGAAAGCAGAAGGGCTGGAAATAAAAAGGTTTTTTGGTACTTAAAAAATGTTTTTTGGATTTAAAGAATTTTTGCGGACAATAATTGCGGACAAATTTATAAAAAAAGAAATTTTATCCAAAAGCCTAACAATTTTTCCATTCATTTTTTATTTAATTTAGTGAAATTAAGGGTATAAGATTTTAAGAAGACGTTGAGGTAAATTTTTAACAATTCTTGTGAATGCATCCCTGTGAATTGAATTTTACCTATCTATCTTTAGTGTCAGTTAGGAACTGAAACTAAGATTTTAATAAGACCTGAGTCGTAGCTAAGAATTGAAAAAAGTCAAAACCTTTTTTTACACTTAAGCAGAAATGACATAATCCCCCAATAATTTTAAGTTTATCCGCAAATATTGTCCGCAAAAGTTTTGTCGTATAAACTATGAAAGTTGTTTTTAAATTTTCTGAATTTTTTTAAATTTTCTAGGTGGATGATTCATCCTCTAGTGAAGAGGAAGAAAATATTGAAATTGGAAGGCCAACTTTGTACCCAAAATTGGTTGATAATGAAGAACAGGCTATGCCAAATATTCGATTAGATCGTCAAAAGGGAGCAGGAAAGAATAAACAAGACCAATTAGAAGGTTTAATCACACATCAAGAGCCTCCCAAAAATGAAGGAAATGTGCTGAAAAAATTTATTCCTTCATTTTTACTTCAAAAAAGTGATTCACAAAAGCGAAAAGAAAATATCGAAGGTTTTTTTAATTTTAATCAAAAAATTCTATTTTTTTAGAAGCAAAACGTCTTCAAGAGCGAGACAAAGAAAAGACTGAAAAATTGTTAATCAAGCAAGAACGAAAAGAGAAAAAACGAGCAGAGTTGGCATTGCTAAGAGAAAAAGCGAAAATTGAGAGAAGGTTTTAATTTAAATTTTCTTAAAAAATTTTGGAGAAATATTTTTAAAATTTTATATCCGAACTTGGCGTACTACCAGGAAGATGGTGAAAAAAAATTTTTTTGTTTGGCATTTTTTTCAGTTTCTACAAATATTTTTTTAATTTTTTGTCATTTAAAAAATCTAATTTTTTTATAATCCAAAAATAAAAAAATTTTTCAGACGCAAAAATTTTGCTGATTCAGTCGATTTATTATTAACCTATTGTCGTCTAACAACTTCATTTGCTGTAATGGTGGGGAATGTTCACAAAATGTTTTTGCCTAGATATTTAGCTCCTCCAAGAGATTCTGTTTACGACAGTCCAGATATTTTAATGGTGTTTGGTTTTACTTTATTAATTGATGTTGGGTTCTTTTGGTTATTAACTATTTTGAGGTAAAAAATGCTTTTAAAAACATTTCATAGGGGGTGTTTAAATTAAATGTTTTAATTAAATTCTGATTTATTGAAACATGCTTGTTAAAACATTCTGATTTTAAATTATTGTTAGTTCATGTTGTAATTTAATTCTGGTTTTTGTTAGAAATGTTTTAAGGAAATTCTGATTTTTGTTTTATAATGTTTTGAACTAATTCTGATTTTTATTTAAAAATTGTTTTAATCTAAAACATTTATTAAAATCAGAATTTTATTAAAACAAGTTATAAAAATCAGAATTAAATTAAAACATTAATAAAATTAAAACCAGAATTAGTTTAAAACATTTAAATTAATTCTGGTTTTTATTTATTTAAACCTTTAAGTATAATTAATGTTTTAGAAATATTCTGATTTTTTAAAATTTATTTATTTAAAAAAAAGTTTTTGTCAACAAATTGGCCTTTGTTGTCGTCTAGGCTGTTGCCGTTTTATTTTTTGGTGTTTTGGTCTTTTATTTTTTGGAGGTTTTTGTATGTTATATCCAATGCATTATATTCAAGAACAAATGGATGAGACTTGGTGTCAATTTGAAGAGGGGGAATATTTAAGTAATTATTTTGATGGAAAATAGAAGAGAAAATTTTATTAAAAATGTTTTAAAAATTATTCCATTTAACTTGATAAGTAATTCACTGTTTTATAAGCTCGAGCTAAAACGGCCCAGTCTCTCTTCAATTTGGCTACTTTTAAAAGGAAAAGAAATGAGAGAGAAAAATCAGAATTTAGAAAAATATTAAAATAAATGTTTTAATTTAATTCTGATTAGAAAAACAGTTTTAATTAAAAACCAGAATTATTAATAATGTTTTAATTTAATTCTGATTTTTGTAAAAATTTGTTTGAAATTAGTTCTGATTAAAAAATATATAAAAAAATCAGAGTAATTTTAAAACATTGATAATTCTGGTTTTCTAATTAATCATTCCAATAATGTTTTAAATTAATTCTGGTTTTAGTTTTTAGATTTAATTGAACAAATGGAATAATTAATTGCCTTAACTTTAATTGCCTATATTTAAAAAGTTTAATTCTTAGCCATGTATTTACCGATTCGCTTATATTTTGTTTCATTCCCACTTTTCAACTTTTTCATTTCCCGGTTACTACCAACGATAGTCATAAGTTTTATATAAAATTTTTAAATAAAAATGAGAACTGTGTTAAATTTTAATTTTTTTGGGGTAATTAAACCAACCACAAGGGATATTTATAAAGGGGAATTGAGGGGACAGATTGAGGGTTACCTTGCTATTTTTGTTTGCGATTTTCAATTTAAAAAAAGTATAATTCACTGCCCAAATCACTCAAAATTATTTTTCCTTTTTTTAATTTATGTTTACTGCCCATATCACTCATTGCCCATTTAACTCACTGCCCAATTCACCACTGCTATTTTTACTAGACACGGAACGCAAACCGGAAATAGGGAAGGTAAAGCAGAACTAAAAACGGTGGAAAATGGTTGAGGGTGAAATTGGGGCTGGTACAAAAGGGTTAGGATATAAAATATGTAGGATCATTTATTCATCTTTTTAATTCAATACAATAACATAAAACAATCATTGTGGGTGTATCTGTAGACGATTAAAAACAGCTTCTTTGTACGGCTTATTAGTTAATATACAAACAATTGGGTTAAAAACGGGTGTAAAATGATTGAAAAATGAAAGTAATATATAAATTGGATTTATATCAATATCTTTGGCTGCATCATTTGTTTTATTGAACGTAATGAACATAGTTAATAAAATTAAAATTTCAGTAAGAAATGGAATAAATACCTTAAATTTAAATAAAATTAATATTCAAAATTAAATAATTCACACCAAAATTATCAAAGTTTTTGTCAATTGTTTGAGTAATCTCTTCATATTTTGACTTAATCCAGTATGTAAATTAACATAATGAACCATTTTAAATCCACAAATAAAAATTATAACAAACGGAAGTATTATAATAAAAGTTACAATTAATGGTGGTAAATCCTTTTATTCAAAAATAAATTACATTGGAAGTAGAGGGTTGGACACAAACGGTTAAAATTGGACCGGAATTGAAGTAAGCAGCTGGCTATAGCTATTTCTCTCCTTTTGCTAGTGCAAAAAGTTCCGTGACTTTTGCGCCGAGAACATTTTGCGCCGCCACTATCATTAATAATTATGAAAAACTACAGCCGGACCTCACTTAGAAGATGTAGGATAGTTGGAGATCTTCGGATATCAAGATCCGGAGGACTCCGCACAGTGCACAGCTCTAGAAATGCTTTACACTAATAACCCAGAGTTTTTGGAGAATTAACAGGAATTGTGAATATAAGGGGACCGAAAACCGGCGATAAAATAATTCAGATACCTTTACTTTAGTAGAAATAAAAGGCAAAGTTTTGTTTAATGCATCAAACTCTTTAATACCTCCATCATACACCGCGGTTAAAATAAAAATCAGATTATAAAGCAAAACAACAGGTATCACAATTGAAAATATATATAAATAGCGTTTAAAACTTGTCTTCATGTTTCTATAAATTTATGTTTTTATGCTTTGTTTTAAATTAATTCTGATTTTGTTTTAAATAAATTCTGGTATGTTTTGTTCTCTACCTGTTCAAAATTAAATATCTATAAACAAATTGGGCACACAATCCATATAAATTTATTATGAAAAAAGACTGTCCGATAAATAAATAACTAAGGTAAAGATTCATGTTAAAATTATTTTTCATAAATTCAAAGAAAATGCCGTTAGTAAAAATAAAAATTGCATTTCCATTGCTGTCACTTAGATAAATCTTAAAGTTTAAATTTAATTCTGATTTTATAAATGTTTAACGATTTGTGCGGTCATTTGGACAGTCAACCCTAAAATATCCAAAACACAATTTTGTATCAGAATTCTGCTGTGTGTTTCCATTTCTTTTGGTGTTTTAAAAATAATTAAAATAATCAGAATAATGTTTAGAGGATAACCAAGTAATAAACACCCCCAAAAATCAAATTTAAATATAATATCAAGTAAATCTGGGGACATTTTTTTTATTTTAATTTTTAACAATTTTATAGTAAAATAAAGCAAATGAAAAATATTTTTTTAAATAAAATGTCGTAAACAACTTTTAAAAATACAAAAAAAATATTTTTGAGAAAATTTCTTTATTTTAATTAAAACCGTGAGATATTCATGTACTTTAAAAAATACTTTTTAATAATTAACAAAATTACAAAGTCAAACTATATTGTAAACAATAAAAAGGGTTAATAAAACAATTAAATGTTTACAAAAAATATACTCCAAGCTTGCCTAATCCGATACAACAACAACAACAACCACTTTGCAACGGTGGTTCAGTGGTAGAATGCTCGCCTGCCACGCGGGCGGCCCGGGTTCGATTCCCGGCCGTTGCACCACTTTTGTAGCGGTTATATAAAAATCACAACATATTAATTTAATTAAAAAATATAAAAAATTTTTTTTATATTTTTATTTATTTAATTTCCAACAAAAAAAACAAAGGAGAAAAATTATATTTAATTTAAAAAATCTTATATTTTAATAAAAAAAAAGCTAAGCGAAGAACAACTGAAGACTGTAAGTAAATAGCTGAAGTGAACGACAACCTCCAATCCGCGACACACCCGCCTCCGAAGGCTCGGGGTGCTACCCTACTTTAGAAGCGGAAGACTTGTATGACTGTTTACCTGGTATGTCACACACTTGTCAAATCAGCGTCAGAAACATTTCCGCTCGAGACTGATTATTTAATTTCCTTATTATTTCATGAATATTTATGAAAAGTTTAATTATATTCCTCATTACCAGACTATAAGTGCATATTTGTTAATAATATTTTTTAGACATTAATAAATATTTCCTCACAACTTATTTTTTCTCAAGTCTAAATGAATTATGTAACATTTAAATTTCTTTAAAAATTAGAGGAGTCTCAGTCTAAATTTTAATTTATCTTTTTGACAATAATAAATCCTTCTGAAAATTTTTTTAAATTAAAATGTTAATAATTATTTTAATATTAATTTTATTTCCAACAATGGAACATACATTTCCAATAACAAAAAGTATAAATTTTTATATTTGGTAATTAACCGTTATATGCCTATAAATCGAGGGCTAGACGAGTTTGATAGGCTATAACTTTTTGATGTATGATCCAATAAGATGAATCTTGAATTTTTCGAAAGCTCTCGATAAGCGACATCTTTTTTTTCCAATTTGATGGGTCTTGTCTGTTCACTCGTTAAAAAGACAACAACCGATATATGTGAAAAACACAAAATAACAGGACTATAGGGTTATATATGATCACTTATTACTGAGTGATCAGGCTTGATCTATCCTATAAAAAAAGATAGTAGATGAAGGATGATAGTTAGAATAGGAGAAAATAGATAATTAACCTGGATGACCCATTTAGGGGCTTTCCTTCCTACTCAACAGAAGAGACCGGACTGAGACGAGATCTTGATCGAAAATCTCGGTTATCGAGATCGAGATTTTTTCGAGATCTCGATTCTCGTACGACACTCCCATTCCGATTTCTATTAAACAGACCCAACATGAATTGGAGTCCCACCCTAAAATAAATCTGCACTTTGGAAGATAATTGAAAAATAAGCCCATGGGGCTTTATTGTATAAACTACATACAATTTACTTGTTTTTTAGCAATTAATGGATGGTATAATGAATTAAGATTTATATGGAATCCTCTAAATACTGAAAAATTTCAAAATATTTTGGAAAGGCAATATATGGATTTATTAACTTTAACAAATAATGATAAGCTTAGAATGAGAAAAATTCGTCAAATAACTGTTGTATCTTCTCTATTTCTGTTCAAAAAAGCTCAAGAGAAATATGTGATAAAATCAAATTCATGGAAGGAGTTTGCATTTAATTATATATTTAAATATCGTCGAATCTTGTAGAACTTCCCCCGGTCTCTCTCTTTAATATCAAAACTCGGAAAGAAGAGCTTTTAAGGTATTTGCCGTAAGTTACCCGGAGGTAGAATACATATTAGCTGAAGATTAAATGAATTAGTCGTGCTAGGGCTAAGTATTATCTTAAATAAACTGACGGGATTCAAAGAGATTGCGGGATTTTTGATAAAAGGGATATCGGGAATTGGAGTAAGAGAATATTTTGAGACTAAGAGGGTATCGAATGATTAAAATTAAGAGGGTTGGGAGAGATATCTAAGGATTAAGAAGGATTTAGTTGGCATTGCCATATATACATGATTAATCCTTTTTCAATTCCCCCGATATACCGAAAGTTTCGGTTAACCGAAACCAAAATTTGTTAAAGATTAAGAAGTTAAATATAGAAAGAGTTTGACAAAAGCTTAGCCACAGGGCAGGATTATAACCTGAGACCTCCTCGTAGGTAGTTCGCTCACCGCTTATAAGGGCTCTACGACTAAGCAACAGGGGAGGCATCAGAGGCATCGACTAATGCCATCTCTTTTAACCTTTTAGATCGTTTAATCTAGAGTTCAGCGGTTTAAATGCTGCTAGGTGAATTATCCTTACAATATTTTAAAATTAAAAAAAATATTTTAGAACTATTAACAACTCACTTGCTTATTATACTTATAAAATGCCTGCCGTATGTTTGTTATTTGAATTAAGAAGAAAAATTGGAGAAATTATAATATTAGACTTCAATTATGATAAAAAAATTTTTGATGATATAAAATATAAAAGGAAACCAGAATTAAATTGTTATGAAGAAAATGTTTCTGAAAAAGTAGTGGAAGAATATATTGAAGTAATTTATGAAATTAATTTTTTAGTTTTTGATAAATACTTGATGGAAAAGCGGAAATCTTTCAAGGATTTTTTGATGTAATTTTTGAATATTTATTTTTAATTTTGGACGAAATTAAAAAACCGACACGAAACCCGACCATATTTTCGTCCCCCGACCCGAATTTCAATCTCGAAACTCCGACACACATGCCGTCTAACGTTCGGGGTGTAATCCTACTTTTTTACATAACACACACCTCTAAAGAAACGTATCCAATCCAAAATACGTTTCCAGTATCAGTCAGTAACAGGAAATTCAATTTCTACCCGAACGATGGGTCCATAGAAAAAGGTCCAAATAATTTTATTTTAACAAAATAATCAAGCTTAACTCTTAAAATTAAGTAAACTTCGAATGAAAGATCCAAACAAGTATTTAATATCAGTCTGTAATTTAGTCGAGGTAATTGGAAAAGCAGGTTCGGTGATATTAAACGAGAAATATCCCAATATATTTCTAAATTTAGGTAATAATATTTTATTTAAAATTTAAAAAAATATAACTCGAGATAGTCAAGTTTCAGAGCTCAGTTTGACTCAAAAAGCATTTCTTGTTCGTTTTTATATGGAGTAATGTTCTGCAGGATTACCATTTGGACTTCTAATTCAGCCCCATTGCCGACATTACTATACTAAAATTTTATGAACATCAAAAAATTTTGATTTCCGACTTTTGACCCATTTCCTATTCAGGTTTCCGGCACCTTCTTCATTTCCGATCGACCTCTGAGACCCAGCACAGTCTCCGTTTCTTCTCCTTTCCTTTTTTCTTCATTCTAGGAGCATATTCATAATTATCTAAGCATAATTCTCAATTCTCTACTTTAAATTTAAGATTTTGGATTAGTCATTATTCCAATATACAACCATTATTTTGAATCAAAAATTGTTGGAAGATGGCAATCAAAATTATTTATTGAATATTTTTTGTATAAGAAATGGTTCGATGAATTTCAAAGAAGTTTAAAAAATTTGTTATAAAATTATTTTAGTTTATTTTTAGAAAATAATTTAGACACAAATTTAATTGCAAACTGGCAATTAATATTTAAAAATTATTGGAAGGGTGAATATTTTCAACAAAATTATATTTCCTATTTTAAAATGCCAAGTGAAGAGGAAATCGAGGGAGAAGTTTTGGTAAATAAATTTTGCTTGAAATATTAGGCTACAAAATTGCCGTACCTCCAACAGGGACATTAATATACAGTCATTAATAGGGACCGGATTTAGGCACTTTTCCGTTATCTCTCCCATTTTTCTTTCATTTTTTTCCTTTCAAATGACCAAAGACTATTGAAAAGACAAACGGAATTCGAATTCCTAACCAATTTCCGTCTCAAATATTAACTTCCGAACGATCTACACCTACCTTGATTTTCAATACTTAACTTTATTTCTGTATGTCCGAGGGTGTCCGATGTATCTTATCTAGGAAATAGATGGATCTTCGGGCTGGTCTAGGAAAAAACAGGCATTTGCATAGAAATCCTAGCTCTTATTATTATGCCTGCATACCAGGGATGTGCGAGTTTCGCCTTTCGTCTTCGCCGATTTTCGCCTTCTTTGGACATTCGTCTCGCTTTATAAAATCACTTTCGGAACACCCCGCTAAATACTAACAATATATTTTTTCTCCATATTTTCAGAAAACTTATCTATATACAGAGGAATTTATTTATTTATTTATTCAAAAAAATGTCAATGAAGGGGGAAACCACTTACACATTGACAATAAAATAACAATGGGAAAAAAATATGGCAAAAAATAATAAATTATGTATGATATATAATTTTTATTTATAATTCCTTCTTTTAATTCCCATTTCTATTTTAATTGAAAAAACATTTGAATTGGCTTTTTTTCTTTTTGTTGCCATTGTTTACCCAATTAAGGTCAAAAAAGAAGGCTTAAATTGTCAAAAAAGTTTGCCTTAAAAATTAAATTAATTTTAAATATAAATTGAAATATGAGACACTTATAGGCTTAAAAAACAAAAAAAAAAAAGTCAAAATAACAACAAAAGTCACTTAAATAATTGTTTTAATTAAAATTTATTTAATTGCATTAAAAAGGAAAATAAGGAAAAAATGTATGTATATATTTTGTAATAAATCGATTTTCTTAAAAAATAGACAAAATGCCAATTTATTGTTTAATAGAGTCTGAATAAATAACTTTTGGTTTTTTAAATTTTTGAAACTGATTAATTTAATTTTTCAAAATATATATATATTTTTTCCTCATTTCTTTTTTTTAAAAATTAAGACTTGAATAATAAATAGGGTTGGCCTGTACACAAAAAATATTTTTTAATTATTGCACCAATATGGATTTTAATTTATTTTTAAAGGATAATGGGGAATTGGCTAATATAGTTTGACTATCAAGGACATTCCAATTTTTAGTTACTCTATTTACAAAGGATTTTGAACTAAATTTGTTTTGACCTTTAGAAAGAATTCTAATTTTGTAGGATTCATTTCTTCTGTTGGATAAATTAAAAAATTTAGTAGGATTAAAATGGGTATATCCATTTAAAATTTTATAGGTTAAAACTAGATCATAAATTTTTCTCCTATTTTCCAATGTTTGAATTTTAAGGTATTCTAACCTATTATAGTACTCGACGCAAGGAAGTCTACATTTTTTAAATAAAATTTTGGTAAAGTATTTCTGACATTTTTCTAATCTAGTTATTTCTCTTTTTTGCAATGGATTCCATGCTTCAGGTGAATACTCTAAAAGTGGCCTTATATAACTTTTGTAAATCGTAATCCATGTTCCTGTAGTTCTAGATTTAATAACATTGAAAACAAATCTCATTCTAGAATAAACTCTTTGTATTATTTTATTTAAATGTATATCAAATTTTAATTTATTATCAATAATAATCCCTAAATCTCGTATTGACTCAACTTCATTTATAATATTTGCATTTATTTTATATTGATCTTTAGGGTTATTTTTTCCAATATGCATAATAAATGTTTTATTTGGTGAAATATCAATTTTCCATAATTTAGACCATTCCTCAATTTTTTTTATTGCAAAGTTTAATTGGTTTCTTTCAATTTTATTACTATGAACATTATATATTTTAACATCATCAGTTTAATTGGTTTCTTTCAATTTTATTACTATGAACATTATATATTTTAACATCATTTATTTTTAGAAAATAATTTAGACACAAATTTAATTGCAAACTGGCAATTAATATTTAAAAATTATTGGAAGGGTGAATATTTTCAACAAAATTATATTTCCTATTTTAAAATGCCAAGTGAAGAGGAAATCGAGGGAGAAGTTTTGGTAAATAAATTTTGCTTGAAATATTAGGCTACAAAATTGCCGTACCTCCAACAGGGACATTAATATACAGTCATTAATAGGGACCGGATTTAGGCACTTTTCCGTTATCTCTCCCATTTTTCTTTCATTTTTTTCCTTTCAAATGACCAAAGACTATTGAAAAGACAAACGGAATTCGAATTCCTAACCAATTTCCGTCTCAAATATTAACTTCCGAACGATCTACACCTACCTTGATTTTCAATACTTAACTTTATTTCTGTATGTCCGAGGGTGTCCGATGTATCTTATCTAGGAAATAGATGGATCTTCGGGCTGGTCTAGGAAAAAACAGGCATTTGCATAGAAATCCTAGCTCTTATTATTATGCCTGCATACCAGGGATGTGCGAGTTTCGCCTTTCGTCTTCGCCGATTTTCGCCTTCTTTGGACATTCGTCTCGCTTTATAAAATCACTTTCGGAACACACCGCTAAATACTAACAATATATTTTTTCTCCATATTTTCAGAAAACTTATCTATATACAGAGGAATACTATAAAAAACAAATTTCTTCCCCAATATATTTACAAACAGCAAAGTTTTGTACAGAACTTAGTTTAGAATTTGGATCAAATCCAAACTATGAAAATAAAAAATATTTTGAAAGAATGGATATTATAAAAGCCCAATTTGATATCGAGCTTAATACAAATTTATTTGTTGCTTCTTGCATCCAAATAGAATTAGAAGGGGGAGATAAATCGTTAAAATTAAAAATCAGAAAGAAATGCATTTAAATTATTTGGTTAATTTATTTGTTAAATATGAAGATATCGAGATGAAGCAATTAATGGATAAAGATGATATTGAGACATTTAATAAATTAAAGAATTTTGTTAAGAATAGTAGAGGTAAATTGGTTATGGGCCACTATTAGGCCTATATAGGGCCACGCATTGAAAATATTTAAAATGTCCTAAATATGGACAAAATATATGTCATTTGAACGAGCTCGTCGAACTGAGTCAAATGACAAGACACTACAATTATGTGGGCTCGAAATGGTCAAAAACCAGACTTAATTAAAGTCGGTTAAAATTTTTAAAATACCGTAAATCCTTTAAAATAGCCCCTGGGGCTATTTTTTCGATAGACCTCCATAGGGGGGCTATTTTAGAGGAAATACGGTACCCTAAAAATGTCAAAATAGGACATTCCTAACATTTTAAATGTGTGACCCCATAATGAGAAAGGGACAGTGCCGGTAAAATTATTTGAGGAATATACATATTAGAGATCAAAAATCTCGGTTATCGAGATCATATTTTTTGAGATTTTCAAAAGATTCTCATAGGAAAAATTGTTATTTCGAGATTTTCGAGACTGTTTAAGGGAGACCTATTAACATATAAAACTTTTTCAAATTTTAAAGATTTACTAGAAAATTTAACTGGTGCAAATCCAACTAAATTTTTTTCGTTGGTAAGAAATTATAAACACAAAAATAAAAATAAAGGAATAATTGAATGTAAAGAAGAAGAAAGTGAAGGAGTTCAGACTGAAATAAGGGTAATTAAAATTTAAGTATTTTTGATAAACATTTGAGGAGATATTATCACCAGTATCCCATCTTAGTCTATATATTCACAATATCGTCCCATATTCTTTTAGGGGTAAGGGAGGTCCATGAGGTCCCATGTCCCATTAACGGTTCTTTTTTCAAAATGTTCTTTAACAGCCTTTGCTTTTCAAAATCCGTTTCCGATTTAATCATAATTTATTTTTAAATTAAGCATGACATAGCTTCTACAAGCAGAACTAAAGTAATCATTTTAAAATTAATTTGATCTTAAAGTAATTAAAATATTTTTTTCATCTTTTTGATATTTCGCTCAATTTCGCATTTCATATATAGCCGCAAAAATTTTAACTGTTTCTTACTTTTAAATAGACTTTCTGTTTAAAAAATTAAATTTAACCAACTTAAACATTTCTCAATCGAAGCCCTATTTATAATTATTTATTAAACAGAAACATGATCTGGTTGAAAGGATCTTCAATAATTCAGAGATTGATATTATAAGGAAAAATTATTCTGACGAAAACGATGAAATCAAAAATTTAGATAATGAAACAGTTGAAGATAATATTGAAGAAAATAATGCTGACGAGCAAATTAATGAGGGTTTGTATTAAATTGGCATTAAGTGGCTTAATTACACTTTCTATTAAGAGATTTTAGCAATAATTAGCCAGGTTACTTATTTGTGCATATATTATATGCCCGAGTTATAGCTCAAACCTTTCGGGTCGGGTGGAGGCCGTATCTGACGCCTTAGAAAGCTCTTATTTTGCAATAATAACTCTTGTATGATTATCTAAGTTCTCCAAAAATTATAAAATTTCATAAATTGTTGTGTCCGAGCTTTACCTTAGAAAACTAAATACCTAAGTGTATTAGATAAATCTCTCAGATTTACTGAGGATGAACAAAATCCCTATAAATTCAGCTCTCAGATTCACTGAGGAAAAACCCAAAATAGATTATATAAATTTATCTTCTATAAATATACAATAAAATGGTCGATGGGGTAAGGGGCAGTAAAAGGTCTCTCACTCAGGAGGTCTCTCGGTAAGCGGGTCCAAAATGGGGAAATAAGTTGGGGGTTATATACAGGTGAAAAAGTGTGGAAAATTACAAAGTAAAATGATGATAAGGAAAAGTTTAAGGGCGGAAATTTAAATACATAAAAGGAAATATGAATGTTGGGAAAAATAATATAAAATGATTATAAAATGATGAGCGGTGAAACAAAGGAAATGTTTGAATATGAGGGAAAAGGCAAAATTAATAAAATAAATATAGAAACAAATTTAAATATTATTTTTCTTAATCACGGACATTACATAAATTATGGCCAAAAATGTTGATTCCCAGAAAAAGCCTAATCTTTGAGTCTATCGACTATAATTTCAGAAATATTTGATGAAAAACTCTCAAATTTCTGGAGGATGTAGTTAAGGATGTTAAAGAAATTTGAGAAAATATTCATGAATTTAGGTTTCGCCTAGGCTTAAGTTTCGAGTCTCGCGCTTAAACGACCCCAATCACAACACTCTTAGATATAGTAAAGCAGCTGGGCTATAGCTATTTCTCTCCTTTAGCTAGAGCAAAAGGTTATTCGGCGGCTGGGAGCGAACCAGCATCTTCAGTAGACCGTACTGATGTGTTAGCCATTACACCACGCCGCCTACTGCATAGCCTTAGGAATTAAATAGCTATATGCTTTACAATATCTCTAATTTAAATAACAAAGTACCTATTTTTAATAGATAATAATAATGATACGGAAGATAAAATTGAACGTAAATTGATGATGAAATTAGAAAAGAAACAAAAAGCTTCTGAAATTATTGAAAATAAAAGAAAAGATTATTATAATAATATAGAAAATTTTGCCAAAAATGTTGAGATATTAAATTCGAGAAAATCAAAAAACAGTGATTTGGAATCAAGAAAAAATTTTTTTAAAGAGGAGAAAGAATGGGAAGAAATTGGAAATTTGAAAAGTAAATATTTAAGTTAATTTCAGATATAATTTTTTGAATAGAATGGCAGTAGAGAAGAAATATTTATTTGATAATCCGATATAAAATTATTGATGAATCTGAACCAAAGATACTTTTTCCCCCTCAAAATCTAACAATATCTCGATAGTCAAAATTCGGATTGACTGGGTTAGAATTGTTGGGTAAGATCGAGGGAAAGGATGTTTAGCTAAGAAAATCTCGATAGACAAAACTGGGGGGGGGGGGGGGGGGGGGCCCCAGGCACACACAATCTTGATAGTCAATTCGAGGGGCACATATCCATAAAAGGCTTCTGCAAATTTTGAGAGCTGTAATAAATATTAAAAGTTCAATGATTTCTTTTACTTCCTTTATTATTGTACGACTATCCACTATATTTGATTACTTGCTAAAATTAAGTGAGAGATGGAAAGGAGAGCCTTTGTCTATAAATTAATATATAATTTAAGATATCTACCAAATTTTAAAAAATCCGTCTGCTAATGATACCATAGAAGATTATCTACTAAATTTATACTCAATCCGTTTAGAACACTTAAATAAATTAAAAAATGTTGATAATATTTTATTAAATAAAGAGGAAGAATTATTTTTAAATTTATTTATTTTAATTAAAAATATTGAAGAAAAATTAATTGGTTCAAGTTTAATTTTAAAAACAAACATTTTTGAAGAAGAAGAAAAAATAAAAATTAAAAAAATATTGAAACAAGTTGAAAAATATTGGATAAAATTTAAAAAAGATAATTTAATTAATTTTGATGAGGAGGGGGATAAATTGGAATTATATAAAATATTAATGTTTAAATTAATTAAAATTGATGTGATTTTAGCAAAATTGCCACATTCTTTATATAATATAGACGAAATTGAACAAGTTTTTACAGAAGAATTTAGGTAGTATTTTAAATAGAAACAGGCAAAATCGTGTTTAAGGGATCCCGCATGCGGGAGTAAACTTTAAAAAATAGTTTGCTGGAGTAAATCCCACGGGAATAATCCTGCACTCCGGCAATCTTCAGATAGACGAATCAAAGTTAAGGGGTCGATTGATAACATAGAGCTGTTAAAAAAGAGAAATTATTGTTATTGAGATCATTCCAACTTAGTAAACTTCCATTTTTGCGTTCGATCACTCATAAATTGATCAACTCCCATTCAACTTCACATTCTTAAGTAAGGTGGGCCCCTTAGTTAACTTTATTTTCACTCTTTTTACGAGACTGATCAACTTACCACTTGGATGAAGAGGAAATGAGATTAAACCATGTGTTAAGAAAGGGGATTAAGGGGACGTATAAGGGGAAAGGCATCAAGTTCTTCAACAAAATATATACTTTAAATTAATATTTTTTCAGCAATTTAAATAAAGAATTCAATTATTCAATTGAATTAAAAGAATTAAATTTTTATAATTTTGTATTTTTATTGGCAAGAAAATCAGAAGTAATTTTGGATGATATTCGGATTCCAATTAAAAATTTCAAATATTTTGAAAACTTTATTGATAAAGATGGAATTATTAAAATAAAATTTTTTAAAAATTTTTCAATGATTTTGGGGGAAAGTGATAGAATTACAATGAAGTATTTGATTGATAAATTATTAATAAATATTAAAAATGCAAAAATTGTTTTATCACAACAATGGATGGGTAAATTAATTTGATAATTTTTTTTCAGTTCAGTCTGGAAACTCATGAAGGAATGGTCACTTTTTCATTTCCTTGGTACCATTGGATAGAGAATCACCAGGAACATTAAAAATTATCAGCTCTTTGATAATAAATAAACATAGCCCAGATTGAACTGGGAAAAAACTGAACCCATTTAAAAATAAATACAGGGATATAGCCAGCATAAAAATTAATTCCCGACCAATAAACGTAGGGTTCCGGATTTTCGGGGACTTTCGGGAATGGTCACTAGATCCCTCATACAACTACGTAAATTATTTTAAGATGAAAAGAATCAAATGGATTATTCAACTCAAATTGTTAATGATAGATGGCTTAATCCATTGTATTATAGTCTTAGTCAAGCTACTAATTTATCGAATAATGAGCAAGTCAATAATAAGGTAGAAATAAGTAGAAAGTATAATATCGGTTTAGAACTGAACTAAAATTGTTGATTATTAGGCAGATATCCAGTTTGATTACTAATATCTGAAGAATTTCTTAGAACCAACAGTTCTACTTATACATATCTTTTACTTTCGATTTTCAAGTTTCGAATCATTTGACCTAGTCTTTTGCTAAATTCTCAAAATTTTTTCAAATTTTCAGTAAAAAAATTCATGTGGAATTTTGTTATTATATCCAAATAGACCATATTTTCAAGGATTAAAACCGAAAACCCCTATCCGGATCCGAAAAATTATAGAAATTGAACTTTTAATTTTAGTTATATACTTATTTGGATGCAATTTACTTAATAAATGATAAAATTAGAAAAAGGAGGAACACCGCTAAAATGTGGATATACAACGAAGTTGAAAATTGGATTAAACAAACATGTTTAAAAAATAATAAAAAATTTTCAGGTAGTAAAATTATAAATAAATCAAGATAAATAAGTCTAGTTGACTCCCTAACCGCCAGAAAGAGAATACCCAATTCTCATACTTTCTGTGCATTTAATGATTTAGATTAAGACAGATTGAGATTTAGAATGGTTCGTTAGAAAAGCTTCTATCCCACATTATAATCCTATAGGAGTTTGATAACCTCATGTCCATTGGGTTATTATAAAAAGGGTTAGATAATAATCGTTAGATTATTATGTAAGTGAGGTGACATTGTAGTTGTGGTATTAGAAGATTTAAGGCATCATAAATAATAATTATGTAGGTGAGGTATAATGGTGAGGTGTCATCTTAATACTATTAAATTTTTATATAAAGCTTATAGTTAAGTAACCAATTATTAGGAAAAGGAGGATCAAGCTATCTTCCTGAATTCGGCTTCCCATCTTCCTATTTCTTTTTTATTTATCAAGGTTTTTCAATGGTTGTTGGAGGATCAAGTTTAATTGGAGCAGATAGTGCCGATTCTGATTTGGATATAATTTTTGTTATTCCTATAATCTGTCTATTAAACAAAGAAATAAATTATTGTGAACTGTGTAAAAATAGCATAAATAAAAATCAACAATTATGTACAGATCATGATTTAATATATGGCGATGGAATAAATAATGAATCATTTACATCACATATTTGGGGTGTTATTAATGATATTAAAAAAGAGAAGGTATACTTTCTGTTCAAATAATAATTACTATAATACCGTATATCTCAAATAATTACCCTGGGTAATTAATCCTTTGTATCAAGTTTCAAGGGACTTTCGACTTATCTCGAAGAGCTTGTTCGAATAAAATATAATTTCCAATTAAATGAGAAAAAAGGGAGCGACCTTAAAATTATTACCATTACTGTTTCAAACTTCAGCCCGAGGGGGTAATAAATCGAGCGGATTTAATATTCATGAGGAAATTATATGAGGGGAAATATTTGGGGGATCATGGCGGAATTATTTGAGAGAGAAACAATTACGGATACTGTAATTTTTCAAAATCTCCATTATTAAAGGCTTCATCTGCTTATCGAATAAACATCATTAGAGGCCGAGTATCATCAATTAATGTTGTCTATGCAGGTCAAAACATGGATATTTTATTTGCTGTAGTTCCATATGAAAAAATACCGGATTTAATAGACTTAAACAACCACGAAAACAAAGAAATAATTAAAAATAATTTGAATTTAATGGATTCGTTGATTAATGATATGATCAAAATTAATGGAATATTTTACAATCAGAGCATATTATTGCTAACTGGTTATCGTTTTATATACCGAACAAATTTTTATTTAATTCATCCTTCAAGGAGGCAGATTTTCAAATATTTACTACTTGCCGTGAAATTATGGGCAAAGAGTGATTATTTTATTATAATAAGGGTGCCGGTTTCAGATCGAGCCATGGTTCTGTTTGGTTCATTTTCGGTTAACTGAATAATTTGGCGAAACCGACAACCCCATCAATGAGAGTATCGTATAGGCTGAAATAATAGCCCTCTCTCAAATAAATATCCAATTCATACTTAAATTATTTACCCCCTCGAGCAAGAGATTGAACAATAATTATTTCAGTATATACGGTAATTGGATTTTATTTTAATTTTCGTAAATTCTCCAATTGAATAGACGGCTTCTGGGATAATAAATTAAAATTAAACGATGAAAGTCAAGATCTGTGATAAAATGCCCATTCTACTTTTCAATATTCACTTAGAGATTTTAACAGAATATCTAAAAAATTTTCATTTTCAAATCAGGACGTCAAATATACTCGAATATGTTTGGATATTTAAGCGGATCAATTCTTTTTGTTATGGCAGCAAAGATTTGTTTAATTTACCCCTTTGGAGAATTAAATTTTTTATTACAAAAATTCTTTCAAATTTACAGTGCTTGGTAAAAAATCTAGAGTTAATTAAATAAATGTCTATTTAGGGCCTGGCCTTTACCATTAATAATTGAAGATATAACAAATGCAGATCCGGATATAATCAAAAATTTTAACGACTTTTGGGACTTTAATAAATTAAAATTAAACGAAGAAAGTTCAAAATCCGGAGATAAAATGCCAATATTAACATCGTTATTCCCTGAACAAAATACAGCACATAATGTTAATGAATTTACTTTGAAAATTATTTTGAGGGAAGTTAAGGAAGGTTGTATTTTTATTGTAAAAATTGATAGTTAAGAGGTACCTTGTAGATAATCACCTACCCCTGCCGACAAAAAAAATAAACTCACGATCTTTTAAATTGGTGATTCCCGAATATTTTTTTTGATTCCCGACTTTAGGGAATGAAGAATTCCCAAACCAAAAAGGCGATACCCGACTTAACGGCAGGATCTCGATATCTTAAGGGCAGGATTATAGATATAAGGGCAGGAGATATATGCCCAAATAATTACATAGGGTGTATATTGTCTAAATAAATTTGAACGTGCAATAAGGTATTTGAAGGGGGTGGGGGTAATTAGTGTTTAAACCTGCCGTTGGAGGGTAATTAATCGAGTGACGGTAATTATTATAGCATATACGATAGGTAATTCTGAAAATATTTTTTGTATATTTTTCCTTATATGTATTAAATTTATTAAATATTTAATTAAATTCCTAGTAGAATTTTGAAATAAATTTTCAAAATTATTTTATATTTTTTAATATTATCTTTTAATTTAGCCTATTATACAATGGATGAGCTTAATTTTAATAATAAATCAAATTTAGAAAAAATTAATTTATTTGATGAATTAAATTATAAATCAATTTATGAGCATTTCCTTATAATTGAATGTATATCCCTAAGTTACTCAAATCCAGAAATTCGATGCTCGAAAGTAAAAAGCCGAGTAAGAATTGCAATGACAAAATGGGTTGATGAAGAAGTAGATAATCTAAAATTGAAGGATTGTCTAAAGGAATATCATGTATTGACTGGATATGAATTTAAAAGGACAATTAAATATGAAAAGTAAGATAGAGCTAGTGACACACTAGTGGCATTTCTGATTTTTATATTTTATAAGTCTAAAAATAATTTTATTATATGTCAAACTGGGCAGAAATTAATAGATTAAATTAAATTAATAACTTTTAAAAATAATTGAAAATAATTTGACGTTAAAAGAAATCGGGCATGAAGAAATTTAAGCTCGATATTATCTGAAAGAGACTAATTATTTGAGCATATATTATATTTTTCATTGGCATTTATCTAATTTTAGTTATCTAATTTTTTGTTTCATTTTATAGTTCACAAATCCATCAATCACTCTTATTAATTGGCTTTAATTTATCTAAAAATTGTTCCAATAACATAAAAAATAATGAATTAATTAATGAATTGGAAATATTAGGCAGAAAATTAATTGAGAAATTGAACCTATTTTTAGCGGATAATTTATGGATAGATTCGATATATTTGAACAGAAATGTTCTAGATAAGAGGTATTTTAATATTATCATTTTTTTACACGTCTATTTGAAACGCCCTTCCTAATAGTATGAAACATTATCTAAAAGGATTGAAATATCGTTATAATTGGGTACTATAATTTTGTTTAAAATGGTCGAATCCGGATGATCTAATATGGTTGGATTCAGCTCATCGAGGTCCATACCAGGGCGTCCCGAATTCGACAATTCTGAACGAAGTTATGGCTCAGCGGTAAGTTGGCTCGCAGTAAGTTGGCCTGCTCCCCGTTATAAGTACCTTGTGTAAAATAATTTTGTGGGTGGTTATTTATTAGGGAGTTGCTATGAGTTACTCGCCGGATGTTTTACGAGGGATAATTTGTGCTAGTTAATAGAAACTTTAATGAATTTGTTCATGTGTTTTCAAACTGGAAAAATAACATTATTAAATTTTATTCAATTTCAGGCTTCAAGAATTACGTCGGAAAAGTTTAACCAAAGACATCCCAACAAGTTCATCAATGACATTTAATCATGATACTCCATTTAATAATAAAATTAAAATGAATATCGAGGATAAGGAAATTGAAATTAAGGTTAATGAATTAACAAAAATTCTTCAATGGCCAGAAATAGTACGAACGGATAAATTAGACGATTTAAAATTAGATAATAAGGATAATTCTTATGTGTATTTCCCAGAAAATAAGGTAATAAAAGTAAATTACTACTACTTTTGCTAGTTTCTTTATTAGTTGACACCTTCCTGTTACAATTTGTTTGCTTTTGTCTTAAAAACTCGTAGCTAATTTGAATGAATAAGCTATTTCTTAATAAGCTATACTTTATAGGGCGAATGCCAGTTCGCTCACAGCTACCTAAATACTCTTTATGATTAGCTAAAGTAGTAGAATATGTATGCGGCTATTCCAGTTACCGTATATACTCTATTAATTACCCTCGCTCAAATAATTACCCCACCTCTATTAGTTACCCCCTACAGCGAAAGGTCGAAACAATAATTACCCACTCAAAAATAGTTATAATTAGCCTTCCTAAAATAACCTCTATTAATTACCCCGCCTCTATCAATTACCCTCTCCAGAGAGAGGTCGAAATAATAATTACCCAGGGTAATTAATAGAGAATATACGGTAAGCTTTATTATTTTATAAGTCCCAAGTAAAGTTAATTAAGTATTTCAGAGTAAGTCATATTTAGTAAGCCTTCCTTAATAACTAAATTTTTTAAAATTTAGTTTACTGAAGAGAATATGAAGATATATAATAAAAAATCTTTAAAATCATTATGAAATATCAGTAAATAGTTAAACATAAATTAAATAATAAAATAATTTTGTATATGCTAAAATCTTTTTTGTATATTTTTAATAAAAATTATTTAATTACTTTTTATGATCTAAAAGCATGAATATTTTTATAAGAAATATTTGTATGTATTAGCTTAATAAGTATTTAATATCCCTCATAAAACGTTTTTTAGAACAAAAATCAGAACATATTCAAAACATGTTTTTATTAATTAAAACAAAGTAATTAAGAATATTACAAATCAGAATTTGTGTAAAACATTATTTTTGTTTAAATTAAATGTTTTGAAATAATTCTGGTTTTTTAAAAATTTTAGAAATTCTGGTTTTGTTGGTTTTAAATTCTGGTTTGTTGTTTATAAAAAATTCTGGTTTTTACAAAATTCTGGTTTTGTTGGTTTTTAATTCTGGTTTTGTTGTTTATAAAAAATTTTGGTTTTTACAAAATTCTGATTTTTTTGAAATTCTGGTTTTAGTAAAACAAAAACATGTTTATTGAGGGTGTATTTGTAGACGATTAAAAACAGCTTACTTGTATGGCTTATTAGTTAATATACAAACAATTGGGTTAAAAACAGGCAAATCCGCAACTCGCAATTTCTTTTTAAAAATCCGCACCCGCAATCCGCAACTCGCAATTTCTTTTTAAAAATCCGCACCCGCAATCCGCAACTCGCAATTTCTTTTTAAAAATCCGCACCCGCACTCCGCAACTCGCAACTCGCAATTTTCTTTTTAAAATCCGCACCCGCAATCCGCAACTCGCACCTGCAAAAACCCCGCAATTTACGCAATTTCCGCAACTCGCAATCCGCAATTTTTAGACTATAGTTAAAATCTCTTTCTAGGATCATTTGCTACGAGTCCGGCAGTAGAATAGACGTTCAGACTCTGAACTGGAACTGACAAACCGAACCGAAACTTTCGGTTAACCGAACCGAATATATGTGGATTAGGGAGTGAAGTATAAACGGATTTGTCGGAAATAAGTGATTAGTAACGGGCGATAAAGGTTCTGAAATAAGGGTATTTAAGAGATATCAGTGGAATGAGGAGGGATATACGCTTTGTGGGAATATGGAAGGATTGAGGGATATTAGGGGATTAAGAGGATTAAGTGAAAGCAAGTTCATGATATCCACCAATTTCATGATACCATCTTTGATCACCGAATTTCTTCGAATTATCTTTAATCTCACTAGATCCATGGATATTAAATCACCGATATACCTTTATAACTCTTGCTACATTGAAATCCCCCAATATCACTCCAGATCCCCATTAATCCATGCTTACTCTCAAAAAACTCCAAATCCCCAGATATTCAATCATCATGATAGAATTATTTCCGTTTTCAGCGCCGCAGGCGAAAATTTTGAGAATTTGGGAAGGACAAGAAGCCAGATTTCTTTCTTTTTCAGCGCCGCAGGCGAAAATTTTGAGAATTTGGGAAGGACAAGAAGCCAGATTTCTTCCATTTATTGTGAGGGAAATTTCGAAAAATTGCGTGAAAATTGCGTAAAAATCTTAAAAATCCGCACCCGCAATCCGCAACTCGCAATTTCTTTTTAAAAATCCGCACCCGCACTCCGCAACTCGCAACTGCAAAAACCCCCGCAATTTCCGCAATCCGCAACTTGCAATCCGCAATTGCGCCCAGCCCTGGTAGGGAGGGACAGTGTTTCAAGCTCTTGCTCCAACACATAAATTAATGCATCTGCACTGTCTGATTTCCGTCGTTACACCAAATTGCTTGCTTATTTTCAATTTTTTAATAGTAATAAGGAAAAAATCAACTTTGGTCTCACCGAGAAAATTGTGAAATCCTTTAATCAAATTTCATTTACAAGTGGATTATGTTAATAATGGGTTGACCCAAAAAGAATGAGCCCTTTGAATGAGCTAGATTTGGAATTGTACAATGGGAATTAATTCCTAGAGGCACTGAACTTAATGGAGATCTCTATCGTACAATCCTGGTCCGCGTTCAATTTGCCATTGATGGTTTCACAGTTCAGGGACGACGTCAAGGCCAGGTTGTTCTCCATCAGGACAACCCATTATTAATTAACACATAAGCCTTATTTAAAATAAACCTTTCTCATATCTTCTCGCTTTACTTCAATCTATCAGTTAATAGAGGAAAATTAAGTTGGATGAAGAGAGGAAAAGTGTGAGAAAAATTTATTTTTGCAGAAAGTCATTTGCGGACATGGGGACGACGAGCTGTATTAATCCGATTTTATAATGTCAATAACCATTCGAGATCATAAATAGTAGGGTTTGACACCGAATCCTGAGGGCACGTTTTTCTGGGTGCGTTGGAGTAGACTGACAATAAATTGTGAGTGTTATTCTGTCAGTCATCCTCCAACGCTCCCCGAAAAACGTGCCCTCAGGATTCGGGGTCAAACCCTAATAAATATTTGTAAAACTGCTTCATATATTTTTTATCTTATTTATTTTTTGTATAAATAAAATTTTTATAAAATATATAAATGTGCTAATTTAATTTCTATTAATATCCAAATGGTATAAATAAAAAAACATTTAGCTTTATTTAATTAAAAATAAAATTACTAATAAATTATAAACTGTCACTGAAAATAAAAACCAAAAACTAATAAATAAAAAGCTAATAAAAATATTATTATGGCATAAATAAAATATATTAATGTTTCTATTTTAGTTTTGTAAAAAACATTTACAAAGTTATGACACTTTTAGATTTATCACTGCAAATAAAATATTTCAAAAAAATAATATGTAAGTAGGGTTGTGGGTCTGGTCCAAAAGATCAAGTTGGACTTTTGGACCAGACCTTTTGGCCTGAAAAAAACTCTTTCTTGGCCTGAAAAAAACTCTTTCTTGGCCTGAAAAAAACTCTTTCTTGGCCTGAAAAAAACTCGACCGTTTGGCACGATAAATTGAAGCCCGAAAAAGACTTGGTGGGTCCGGTCCGATAAAAATTGAAGCCTGAAAAAATGACTCCATAAAAATTCCATAAATTCCAACCCTATGTATAAGACTGGGAAAATTCTTAGAACCAGATCCAGCTCCAAATATTTATACAAAATTTGTCTGTTTTAACCTGGCTATTAGTGCTCAAGCCTGGTTAAAATTATTCACTGAAAATAAAGTGGCTGTCTCCGAATAGTCTCTCCTATTAAATGACCCTTTTTTGGGTATTGGAAAATAGAATGACGCGATCATTCTGTCAGGATACGGTCATTCAATTAGGATATAAATACTGTAATTTATTATTTCAAGTTTAGAGACCGAATTGAAACGGAATCTCGATCGAAAATCTCAGTTATCGAGATAAAGAATTTTTCGGGATCTCGATTCTCGTACGACACTCCCAGTCCGGTCTTTAGTCTAGTATAATAATTTTTACATATATCTCTTTAAGAAAAACTTTATTGGTTAATGATAAAGTAATAATTATTTAAATTATAACTAAAAATTAACTATTTATATTTAATTTTGTTACTATTTTTGTAATAATTTAACTAAGAGCTTTAATTAAAATTTAATAAAGTTTTAAATATAGCCTGATTTTAAATTCAAAGTCCACTATTATTAAAAAAATTTTTAAACAAAAATAATTTAATTTTAAAATAAATTGGGCATAAATAAAGAAGAAAACCTTTAAATTAAAAAAAAAAAAAAAAAAAAATTATTTTTAAAATAACTTTTGGTGCTTGTGTAATTTTTCGGGAAAGAGAACTCTAGATACCTAGAGATGCCTTATACACGACAGAGGTGGGTCGGAATTCCGATTTCCGAAAAAAAATTTGATTTCCGATTTCCGAGTTCCAACTGTTGAGCTATTTCCGATTTCCGACAGTTCCAATTTCCGACACCTCTGACTGTTCCGACCCACCTCTGATACTGCAATTTTTTGCAATTTTTAAAGTTTCATAATTAAACAAAGTAAAATTTTTTTAAATTAAAAAGTTTCGCGCTAGTAACTTTTAAAAATACAATTTCTCGAAAAAAGATTTTCGTGTGATATCATTACATGAACTGCACAAGTACTCTATTTTTTTATAAATTTTTGAAAATAATTTTAAGTTCAAATTTTTAGACCCAAAAAATGCAATCAAATAACAATATATCATCAACAATAGTTTTCCCCCAAGTAACCTACATTAACTTTATATTTTTCACTATTGAATTATTATGTACTTTTATTTCAATATTTAATATGTCAAGATTACTTTATGCTTCCAAATATAAAATTTCTTTACTTAAAGTTAATGAAATTTCGAGTACAATGAAGCTTTATTTGGCTGTGAATGTTTTTTGTGGAAGTATATTTTTATTTAAAATTAAATTTAAAAAATTCCCCAATTTTTGAATTAGACGTCCAAATATAAAGTTTATTCGTCCAATCAAAATTTAATCCTATTCGCTTACTAAGGTGAGCTATCGCAAATACCTATTGTAAGGTTGATTCACCTAGCAGTATTTAAAAGAGACCTAAAAAAAGGCCTAAAAATAAGAAGCCTAGCAATAAGTACAAGGATATCGCAGGTCCGACTTTTCGGTGGCTAAACTTTTGCTAAACTCTTACTCTATTGCTATATTTGCAATGTTTAGGTAGCATAAAATCTATGACGGAAAGCAATTCTAGCATTATTCTCAAAAGCAAGTGTAGCATTTATCGCCATTAAGGTTGTCTAATGGTTGGAAATCTTCGGATATCCTGATCCCACATCCAAACCGAAAATTTCCGGAAATCCGGCCTTTTTCGGATCCGGATTTCCGGATCTGACAACCTTAATTGCCATAGACTGAACGTCTAAAATTTTGATTTGACTTAAAAATTCATTTTGAGTGCTTAATACACTCAAAAGCCAAAACCATTTAATTTTCAGTAACAACATTGCCATATCTTCTATACAAAGTAGTTTGGTGGCGCCCACCAAATTTTCAAGGAAATGATCAGCCTTTATACTCCTTTGTTATTTTCCATTTTATTTCTGGTATTTTCTATGCTCTCCATTTTTCTGTTTCAAGCATTCTGGTATTTATTCTGTGTTTGGATCGGTGTTTAGTGATTAAAATGAGTAATCTTTGGGAAGAGAAAAAACGTAAAATGTTCATTAAATTGGGAATATTTTTTGTAATAATTGTGTATTTTGGATGTGGATTTAGCTATGTTTTTGAATTGCCGTTGGATTATAATACACGTAAGTCTTATTATTATTTGATAAGTAGACACTGATATTTTTTGGAAGTTATCTCTATTTTGTGTTTGTAGTACGGAAACTAAGTTAAAATAAAATTTTGAAGTTCATAGAATCTTTTGTGGTTACGATACGTAATACTGTACGGTACAAAATTCCGTCCTCTATTCATAAAATGAGTAGGTACCAGGGATGGATCAGCTTCCGCGTTCCGCCTACCGCAGAATTCCGGCTTTTTTGGTTCTTCCGCTTCCACAATCATCTTCCGCTTTTAATTTTATTCCTCTTTCTTCCATTTCCAACTTACACTTTTTAAAATTCAAAATCCATCCCTGGTGGTGATGGAGAATAGAGGTATAGTGTACAGCGTAATAGTACGTAGGTGATCATGTACGAGTTCAAATGCGAGACCAAGATTAGGGATGTTACGAAGTACGAGTTAACGAGCTCCACCTTAAACCAGCTCCTTAACCATTTCCTTTTCAATTTCAAGGAACTGCTTAAAAATAGTTTAGAAAGGCTAAATTTTTCTAAGTTTATTCCCTAAGAATAGAATTATTTTCCAAATTAAATTTTTGAAAATTTCGAAAACCCCTTACAATATTTTATTTTTTTCCAGTTAAATATTGTGAAACACAAACTTGCATGCAACACCGTCTAAAGAATTACCCAATACTTTTTGTAAAAACATGTTTTGGAATTTGTAATATTATTTGCTGTATAGTTTTCCTTAAACTTTTAGCCCGTGTTGGAGGAGATACTGCCAAAAAATTGGTTTTAAATAAAATATTTTTTATCAAGTATTTTCGAAAAATATCTTTAGGATAACCGAATAATCAAAATAACTGTTATCATAGAAATATTTCTCAATATAGTTCCAGGTGAAGGCAACATTATCTACAAGGCGGTCAGAATAATTTTAATATTACACATCCGTTTTTAAACCTCAAAATGATTTTAGAAGGGTTGTCGGCTCCTGGAAAATCTTCGGATATCCGGATCCTAACCGAAGTATTGAACTGAAAACTCCTTGATTCTTTGGTTCTGTTCGGTCCAGAACCGACAACCCTACTCTTTAATGAGATACTCATAGCTTACAATTTTGAACATAATTCTTATATTAGCAGGATTTTCTATTCCCGCGGGAGTCACTCTCGCAAACTTTTTTAGAAGTTACTTTGTATGCGGGCCACGATTTTGCCTAAATTTTATTTCTATAAGAGAAAAAATACTTTGAATTATTTTTATAGATAACAGGATATTCTTTGTCAGTATATACTGGTGAATTATCGTATTTAACATTATCTCTAGAATTAGCAATTTGCGGAGTTTTTTATTGGAGAAAGTTCAAAACTAGGCCGGGAACTCAAGTCACATTACTTACATCTCACAAGAATTTGAATAATACACCAAAACAACCTTGGACTGTAAATGTTGAATAAAATATTGAGAGATAGTTAAAGAAAGAATTGAGGGTTTTTAAGTCGAATATAAATTATAAAAAGCGATTTTCTCGAATTATTTAAAAAATTTTATTTATTTTTCTTTTTAATGTTAAGATTTTAGAACATTAAATTTTAATATAATATTGAAATCAAATTAACAAGCCTTTAAAATTTTAGACTTGAGAGAAAAGAAATACTGCGGAAATTACGTTAAATACTACATTTTAAATAGGACATGGTCTACGTACCGCTGAGCTATAAGAGTCAAAAGGTCGAATCCGGGACGCCCTGGTATGCTACGATGCATTCGACGAGCTGAATTGGATCATACCAGAATTACCAGGATTCGACCATTTTGAACAAGGTTATAGTTCTGCAGTACGTTGGGGTCGTGTAAACATTTATGCCACAAAAAATGAAGCTCAAAATGAAGCATTGGTTAAATAAAACGATCTAATTTATGGGTCTCTGCCTCTCCAAAGTCTCTATCCCCTGCCTCCCCTGTCTCTCCATCAGAAATTTTTTTGAATCTTAATACAATGATCCCACCCCCAATCCGATCGATGATTTGATTTATATCAAAAATTATTTTACCATTTTTATGCATTTAACACACAAATATCAGTTTAAAGGTGTTTTAATTAAATTTTAATATCTCAATTTCTTTTAATAAAATGATTCCTTTCTTCTATTCCTTCAAGAGCCAGCTGGTGGGATACATGGCTTCTTACAAACGATGCCTTTCCCAGGCCTCTCACATGCCTGATCTCTCCATTTTCCATTAGAATCAAAGCCCACACAGTTTTTAGTTCCATAACCACCAGAATCGCCCAAGCCAGTTGTAGAGTTTGCGGGGCATCCAGGGGCCCAAGGGTTGTTGGGTTTTGTGGTGCTAGTGATGATTGTGGTTGCTTTTGTGGTTGCTCTGATTGTTGAGGTTGGAGGTCTAGGAGTTGTGATGGCTTTTGCTGTAGTTGTTGCTGCTTTTGTTGTCGAAGTTGTAGAAGTTGTTGTGGTCTGAATGAATACATTGATAAATTTTTAAAAATTTTTGGGAACCGTGTCATCATTTCCATAGTCACACGATTTACCATCGTCGCAACTGCATCCAATTGGACCATTTGGTGGACTTTCTTGGTACCGATGGAAGCCCGTATATATGCATTGAGAGTCAGTAGCTCGCTTTTTTCTTCCACTAGACGAGCTCGAAAAGGCCCCAGCACAAACATGATTGACAATGTGTTGATTCTCTTCTTCTGATTCAATAGAGCAAGGTGTCGCACAAGAGTCATAACAGAGATCGTGAAGCTAAAATTATGGTCATCGAGTTACCATAGGAATAACCGCACAAATTACCTGCCAAAAGCTTCCGCTTTGGTTAAACCACTTGTAGGCATAGGCCTTTCCATTCCCGTTGTTCCTCCATTGCCACTCATCTGAACCGCAGATATATCCGCCTGTTTCATCATCGGTGGTTGTCGTTACTACTGGTATTGTTGTAATGGGTTTTGAAGTAACTGCCGGAGCTTGAGTTGCAACTGGTGGGCATGTATTTGTACAATTCTTTTTGCAAACGACACCACCTAGTTTGTGGTAGCATCCAATGTCATTCCACAATACGCCATTGTCGTTTGTTATTTCAACGCAATCCTCGACATTCCCTGATTTTTTGAAATTAAATTTTTTTGTTTTATACAGAGAGCCGGGGTCGTGAGCTTAAACACAACCCCGATTGTCCTAAATATTTTAGGGTTAAATCCAAAAGCCCAGCTCTCCTCCCATCTAAATTATCTTACATCCAGCTGAAGTAATTGAACTAGACGATCCTGAAGGGTTTCCTGTTGACCATGGTGGTATATTTTGATTAGGATCTGCAACGCCGTCAAATCTCCCATAATCACATTGTGTTCCATCTGACCAACAACAATCAACTGAGGTATTGTAGAAAGGAGCGTACTGCACTCGATGCATTCCTATCCAGAATGAACGAAGTAATCTGTCAAGCCGTAGAGAGCTCGTAGTTGAACGATCAACACGCTGTTTACAGACTGCGTTGTTGTTTTCGCATTGGTCGAGGAGGGAGGAAGCGATAGATATCACAAAAGCATTTTCTTGAGCACTGTGGATACTGGCTACTTGTGCGCCTAAAGCCGCGCAGACATCGTGTGCCTAAGTACCGATTTAAATTCTAAAGAGAAAATATTCCTCTAACCTCAAAAAAGTTGACCATATCGGAAACAACAGCCTTATATCCATAAGTAAACCCATCACTACCTACATTTGTTTGCCAATCACTAGAACATTGGCCAGCGATTAGGGCCGGAAGGGAAAGATAGAAAAGTGAAACGAATGAGAGGATAATCATTTTTTATTTCCAAGTTTTAAGGATCTGCCTGAAATAATTAATTAATTAATTAATTAATTATGATTTTGAAGGAAAAAATTGAGAAAAATTGAAAATTTTATATTAAAAAAATTTCTAGTCTGGTTAGTGTAAACACAATGAATTCTAAGAAAATACCATAAATGCTCGAATAATTACCCAGGGTAATCTTGTTTCAGCCTTCGCTATAGGGGGTAATTAATCGAGAAGGCTAATTTATAATTATTTTTAAGGGAATAAGCAATGTTTTAACTATTTGCTGGATGGGAAATTATTAGAGATTATTTTGGAAAGGCCAATTTATAAATATTTTTAAGGGGTAATCATTGTTTCACTCAATGGAGGAGGTAATTGTGAGAGGGGTAATTCTTTGAGAGAGGGAAATTATCTGAGAGAGAGAGAGAAAAATTATTTAAGCATTTACGGTAGTTTAATAATTGAGGGTATTTATTAGTGTTATTCAAACGCGATTTTGCGGTATCGGTATCGGTAAAATACCGTTACCGCAATATACCGCGGTATTTTTGATTTAGGCCGTATCGGTATCGGTATTTCGGTCAAAATACCGCGGTATTACCGAAAAATACCGCGGTAATAAGGTACCGTGAATAACACTAGTATTTATTTTAATATTTTACTTAAAATGATATTTTCTTTAATTTTTTTATTCACTTAAATATACCTAACTTTTAAGTTTAATATTAACAACTTTTTCGTATATTTAAATCCATTATTAATTTCCTTTCGGAAACTTTATTGGTAACCTTAACACCATTAATTTCAGCATTTATAAATTCAGTTAGATTTAAAATTATAATTTGAATAATCCAAGAAGGATGTAAATAAAATATATAATTAAACAAAAATTTGAATAATTTAAATTTTTATTTAATCCTTTAAAAAAAAATTTTTTTAATCTATCATTTATTTTATGTTAATCTTTAAACAAGTTTCATTGTATGGAGTATAATGTAAAAACTACTTCCTGTCATATGAATGTAAATTATTAATTTACAGACAAAAAAGTTAGGCTCCTACTACGAGGACAAAAAATTGTCAAATTTTTTGATTAACTGCTCCAATGGCGGGTACACCCCAACGTAACGTTAGCCCAACGTACTACAGAGCTATATAAAATTGTCCAATAAAATACTTTACCCCAATAACTTCTGATTAGAGGCTTCTTTGACCAAGTAAGTTGGATTTATTCCAAGTAATTTTTAACAGCAAGCTAATTTACCTGGTCCAGCTCAAAAATCAGATACCCCAAATAGCTTCCGATTACCGGTTTCGTTGACCCATGAATTGAATTGAGAGACCTTTGCTGTATTTAAATTGTGGCTTGTGGAACTCTTTAAGAAATGTGTTGGATGATTTTGGAATAGTAAAGAAAATTTATAAATTTTTTTTTAAATAAACTGTTTATCCATAAAGCAAAGATCTAAAAATTCTTTATACATTAGCAAACAAAAATATCATTCAGACGATAAGCAATAAAAATATTTATTTAAGTAAAATACAGCAATCATTGTGGATGTATTCTTAACCGATTACAAACAGCTTCTTTGTATGGCTTATTAGTTATTATACAAACAATTGGGTTAAAAACGGGTGTAAAATGATTCAAAATTACAAGAAATATATAAATAATATTCTTGATATTCTCATTATTGTTGAATGTAAAGAATATAGTTAATAAAGTTAAAAATTGATTAATAAATGGAATAATTGCCTAAAATTAAAAATAAAATTATATTCAAAATTAAATTATATACCAAAATAATCAAAGTTTTTGTCAATTGTTTAAGCAATCTCTTCATATTTTGATCAAATCCAGTATGTAAATTAACATAATAAACCATTTTAAATCCACAAATAAAAATTATAAAATATGGAAGTAGTATGATGAGAGTTACAATAAATGCTGGCCAATTTAGCTACAAAAATAATTATATCAGAAGCTCTCTATAAATTCATCCCCTGTTCAACTTTCCCTCTTATATCGGACTTATATCGGGACCCAGCACTTCTGATTAGCAAACACTACTGGTAATGTACATTTTGTGAATCCTGAGTGTGTTATTTCAGACCGTTCTTTATTACTCAGCTATATAACTTAACCCAAATCCAATTTCGTAGCTGGATTTGGGTTGATTAGATGGCTCCTGAGCCGTTCCAGGGTCATTACTAGTGGATGAAGCTCTGACGCTGTGAAGCGGCGTCCTAACGCTCGTAACTTCCGGCCTACCGGAACAGCAACTTCCGACGCAATACGACCGGTTATTTTCGCTGCATTCTACTTCTTTGCCTTTATTTCCTTTGACTGTTTGTGGACATGTGGATCCCGAGCTGATCCAAATCCAAAATTCAAATCCAATCCAAAAGATCCAAAAAAAATCCAAATCCCAACCCACTAGTCCATATCTCCAGTGATTAAGAATAAAAAAAGCTGCCCTTTTAATATCTCACGCCAGCCTAACAATAATGTTTTAAAATAATTCTGATACCATTGCCTTCTTGATAATAAATGGCAATGTTCTGTTAACTTCATCAAACATTTTAATACCTCCATCAAATGTGGCAAATAAGATAATAATCAGATTATAAATCAACCCAACAAGTAACACAACCAAAAACATATACAAATAACGTCGAAATTTTGGTTTCATGTTTCTATAAATTTATTTTTATTAGGGTTGGGAAGGATCGGGATCCCGACATAAAATCGGGATAGGGATTTTGGTATAATGATCCTGATCCATGTCCCGACTGAGGGATCCCAATCCCGGCCAACTTTAATTTTTATATCAATGATTTGAATAAATATGTATTCAGAGCAGGGCTGCACGCAACCAAAAAAAAAGATTCCGCAACTCGCAATCAGCAACTCGCAATCCTCAATTGCGTGCAGCCCTGATTCAGAGTAGACTTTGTTTTATTAACCTGTTCAAAATTAAATATCTATAAACAAATTGGGCACACAATCCATACAAATTTATAATGAAAAAGAACTGCCCAATAACTATAAAACTCTGACAAATAATTTTGTTGAAATTATTTTTGATAAATTCAAATAAAATGCCATTAGTAAAAATAAAGGCTGAATTTCCATTACCGTCAATTATGCAAAACTTAATGTTTAAATATATGCTAGATTGGTGGTTTGGTTTAAAGATATTACTATTTGTGCCAACATTTGATTAATCAACCCTAAAATATCCAAAACACAATTTTGTATCAGAATTCTGCTGTGTGTTTCCATTTCTTTTGGTGTTTTAAAAATAATTAAAATAATCAGAATAATGTTTAGAGGATAACCAAGTAATAAACTCCCCCAAAAATCAAATTTAAATAAAATATCAAGTAAATCTGGGGACATTTTTTATTCTAATTTTTAAACGAATTATAGTAAAATTAATGTAAAATTTTTATTAAAATATTAACAAAATATTTACATTAAAAATACTTATTTTAAAAATACAAAATAAATTCTAAGAAAATTTTTTATTTTAATTAATTTCGTGAGATATTGTTACATTGACGACCGACTGGGTGTACTTGAGACAACAAATAATACCGATATTTGAAAATATTTACTTTAATATTTAAATATAAAGAAATTTTTTGAGAAAATTTTTTTTTTATTTTAATTAAAATTGTGGGATATTTTTGCCTACGTAGACCTAAAAACAATTGTTAGAAATTTATACTTTGCTCCTAATTCGTACCATATTCACAAGTAGGGTTGGGGTTTTCGAGAGAGAGAGAGTTTTTTCTTCAATGTCAGACCCGATCCTTCGGATCGGGCCCCCAACCATATTTGCAAGGTACGAATCCGAATTTCGTTACAATCTTCCAATAAACAAAAACATTATTGACTTTCTCTAGAAGCATTGTTCATTCTTTAAAAAAATATCGTCAATAAATACACTGCTCCACAAAAGTATAGCGCCACCCCTATTTTACTCGGTTTCTATATTGTAACCGGTGTGTTTATTTTCAGACTTTTTTGTAATAATAAATAGGTGTCTAAAATCAGGTTTGTAAAAAAATTTTGTTTTCAAATGAATTTTTTCGAGAGTTATAGGCAAATTTCAAGTTTTAGGGTTCCACAAAAGTATAGCGCCACTTTGAAATTTCGGGTTTCTAACATTAGGAAAAATCTACAAAAATTTGAGCTAACATATTGATCGATTCTAAGAAAAAATCAAAAAGAATTAGACCCATATCTCACTTCAGTACCGAGATCCAGATACCTCGAAAATCAACGTAAATCGGGGGTAAGGCTATTTAAAAAATATTTTCGACACCTTAGGGTTTGTTTTAAATTTTCAATTTGGGCTCATTCGAAAGCCCTTAAAATTTGCTACAAAATAGTAATGCTTATTTATCTCAGGAAAAATTCAATAGAGATATACAGGACGTTAATCTTCCGGAGCTAATTTTATGGGGCATTTGGGCGTTTTTTGTGTTTTAGAAATTTAAAACTTAGTAACTTACTGAAATAATTTTTCTAGAAAATAAAACTTATGCTATCTTATAGCAAATTTTAAGGGCTTTCGAATGAGCCCAAATTGAAAATTTAAAACAAACCCTAAGGTGTCGAAAATATTTTTTAAATAGCCTTACCCCCGATTTACGCTGATTTTCGAGGTATCTGGATCTCGACACTGAAGTGAGATATGGGTCTAATTCTTTTTGATTTTTTCTTAGAATCGATCAATATGTTAGCTCAAATTTTTGTAGATTTTTCCTAATGTTAGAAACCCGAAATTTCAAAGTGGCGCTATACTTTTGTGGAACCCTAAAACTTGAAATTTGCCTATAACTCTCGAAAAAATTCATTTGAAAACAAAATTTTTTTACAAACCTGATTTTAGACACCTATTTATTATTACAAAAAAGTCTGAAAATAAAAACACCGGTTACAATATAGAAACCGAGTAAAATAGGGGTGGCGCTATACTTTTGTGGAGCAGTGTATATCAACACATCGCTGCTCTTTAAAAAATTATTTATTTATTTTTAATTTTGCGCCAAACCGACGCCTTAGGAAAATAAAAATTTTATTTATTTAAAATGCTCGAGGCGTTTTTCCAAAGCTTTTCGTCAAATTTCTTTTTTTTATTTAAAAAGCCGACAATAAAAAACATTAAAAGACCTAAGGATCATTAATTTTAATGGAACTATTTTATTTAAATTTAAATTTTTTAAGCTTAACATTGTAAGGATTTTGTTCTTTTTATAGTAAATAAATCAGAATTAATTTAAAATATGTTCTGATTTTAATTAGATGTTTCCCAAACATTGTTGACTTGATTCAGAATTAATTTAAAATCAGAATGTTTGGGAAACATGTTCTGGTTTTAATTTAATGTTTCCCAAACATTGTTGACTTGATTCAGAATTAATTTAAAATCAGAATGTTTGGGAAACATGTTCTGGTTTTAATTAAATGCTTCCCAAACATTTGTGACTTTGTTCAAAATTAATTTAAAACCAGAATTAATTTAAAACATTCTCTAACCTCTCTAAAAAATTAAAAAAATGTGCACAAACATTGTTGAGTTTGTTCTCTTTTTAGAAAACATTGTTTATCAGCTTTTTCGTGTAAGTAAAATCAGAATTAATTTAAAACATTTTAAAACTTGCCTATGCTTCTAAAATATGCTTACTCAGAATTTTTATTATTTTCCAAATAAAAAATATTTTTCCAAGCATTTATCAATCACTCATCCAAACTTAAAAGAAATACCTAAAATTATCCTTTTCTTCAATACCAAGGCCAAATATTTTTTTCTGAAGCAAATTGCGCAATCATTAAATACCCCTTTCTCTCGATCATTTTTTAACGTTAAATTATATTTAATTCTAGTTAATGTCTTCTTGACTTTTCTTATTCAAAAATAGAGGAAAAATCAAAAAAAATATTCGGCACAACAAAAAAAATAATTTTCCCCCTTTTCCCCCCCCCCCCCTATTTTTGTCTTCAAAGCTACCGTTTCCTCATCCCTTTTTTTAAATATTTTATCTTTAAAGGTAATCTTCTTTTTTTTAATTAATTTATTTTTACTCTTTTATTTTCTTGTCGAGAGGAAAAAAAAATAATTTTTTTCGAAAAAAGTCAGAAAAAAAGTTTTTTTTAATATTTTTCTCATCTTGCCGACATGTTCATCCATTCATTTTTCAATCTTTCCGCCAATGATTTTTCCGCGCGGCTGACCAATTGGATTTTAAAGGAAGGACAGAAAATATGTATTTACTAATAAAATCTTTATTTGTATGTTGTTTGTTTATTTTTTTATTTTTGTAAATTAACCAGTCGCCGATTTATCGGCTTGTTTGTCTTTAAAATCGTTTGCTTCCTCTTGTCTATTAAATTAAATTAAATGCTGACTAATTTTAAAAATGAGAGAAAATAGAGGAAAATTTTGAAAAATTTTGAAAAATTTTAATGATTTTTAAAAATCAAAAAATATAGGTGAATCTCAATATAAGATACTACTCTTAAAAGTTTATCGGTTTCAACAGACTCTTCGGTTAACCAAAACCGAACCCTTAACCCTATTCTCAATTTTGGTAACAATTTTTTAGATGATTTGGGGAGCTACAGTTTGGTGAGTTACCTTCGGTTAGACTGCTTTCATACCTGGGTTTGGGGAGCTATCCATTTTCAAATTAAAAAATCCAGTCGAACCTCCCTATAAGATAAACCTCCATTCAATACTCTTATTTTAAATCCTAATTAACCTCTGAATTAAGGAAGTTGCCTAAAAACACCTCTATTTAATATACACCCCATTATGACAGACAATTTTTTATCCCCAAAACGGTTATATCCTTTAGTGAGGTTGGTATTTTTTAGTTGAGCGTTTCCTCCGCAAGCTGCGAGTTGATTAATATTTAAATTCAAAAAAGGAAAGGAAGAGTAAAACCAAAAAAGGACAGTATATAACATGTAATTTAACTAGTAATTTATTTTTTTATTTTTTTTTATTCCCAGCCGATGGATGAACAAAAAAAAGAAAAAAAGATAAATAGCCCTTGTCACATTCTTTTTTTCTTGATTTTTTAAATTTTCGTTGTCAAGGTCATCTACTTAAAAAGTAAAGAATGCCTAAAAAAGAAGACGCTAACCTTGACAAACTCTCGTTTTTGAATGTTGGACAAACAACAAAACAAAAACATGAATAAATGGGAAATTAAAAAATGGGGAGGATTGAAGGGTTGTAAAAAGGTGGCATTTAGCCATAAATGTGCCGTAAATATTTTTAGTGAAAATAAAAATATTTTTAGATAAAAAATGTTATTTTTTTACAAAACTGTGAAATGTAAGACTCTAATAGTGTCTGAAAATCTTAACTCAAGTAGTTTCCGGAAAATTAAATTTAAATAATAAAACAACTTCCGGAAAAGTTATTACTAATTTCTCATATTCTTAATGAACCTATATTAAAAAATAATATAAAATAGAATTCCGGAAAATAATGATGGCTTTCCGGTTTTCTGGAAAAACACATTCTATTTGAAAGTACAATAAATTTTCCGGATACGTTTGTATTGTCTTCCGGAAGAGCAATAGAACTTTCCGGAAAATGTTATATCTATTAAATTTTCCGGAAAAGGTTTATATTCAGCTTTCCGGAAAAATTTGTACTTACTAAATTTTCCGGAAAATTTTATTTATTGTCTTCCGGAAGAACAAGTATATTTGTGTAAACTAAAGCCTATTCAACACCCAAATAAACAAAAAAAATATTTAAAAACAATTTACTAAAACTAAAAAAAGAGCACAAGTAAAGGAAAATTATAAAAGGAATATTCAGGGTAAAATACTAATAAAAATGTGATAATTTAATTTTATTTAAATTTGCACAGAATGGAAGAAAGGAAGAATGGCAACTTTTAGTGTATTTTTTAGTGTCTAAAAAGTAGAAAACCTTTCAAAAAAAAATTTTTTTAATTTTCTAAAAGTGCCAAAAAAATAATAAATTTAAAACTAGTTTAATTCATTTTATTTAATTTTATTGCTATATTTCAATTTTTATATTGTAGTATTTTGAGCATATAAGTGTCGAAGTCGCAAGCTTCGACGAGTCGCAATACCCTCATTCAAATCAATTTTGACACGTTTTTTGCCTTTTTCTGTTTTTGAATTTAAACGTCGTTTTTTGGGAGATTCTAATAATTTTCCATTTTGTTTGCCATTTTCTTCTCCCATTTTTCCAAATTTAAGAGAATCTGGAGGAGAAAAAGATTTGCGAACACTCACAAAATCTGAAAAAAATTTTGTAGAATTTAAAAATTAATTTAAATATTTACCAGTTATTTTTGTTTGTTTTTCACTAGAAGAACAAGAATTGTTGTTATTGGAAATATTAAGAGAAAGTCGGCGTCTAGTAGGCGTTCGGACAGAATTGAGATGAAATGGAGGTTTCCGGAGAGATGAACGAATTGGTGAGTAGTTGGCTATAAAAATATTAAAGTAATATAATTTCCGGAAAAAAGAGAATATTTGATAGTATTAGAAATTTCCGGAAAAGTTTATATTAGCCTTCCGGAAAGAATGATTATAAAAGTTAGACAGTTTCCGGAAAATATAAAATATTCCGGAAAGATTCTAAGGAAATTATATAGAACTTATAAATTCCGGAACAATTTATATTATTAATTTTCCGGAAAATATAACGGAGGATTATATAGAACATATAAATTCCGGAACAATTTATATTATTAATTTTCCGGAAAATATAACTTTAAATATTTTCCCGGAAAAGTTTATATACACCTATTGTAATACAACTTATAAGAATCAGAATTATTATTTACCTAAACATGTTGTTGTTAATTCACCAGAATTGTTTTGAGAACAACAATTATTATTTAATTCTTTGTTTTTAAAACATTCTTTTCCCTCGTTATTTTTATATTTTAATGTTTTTGTTGTTCTATAAAATCCAGGTACTTGATCGGCAGGTACCCGTTCAAATTCAAAACGACTTTTTTCCAAAGGTTTACATTCATCAAAATCAAATCCCCATTTTTGTTTATAATGTTCAGACAATTCATTTAACCAATTTTGGACAAATTGCTGAAAATTTTGAGGGAAAATATTTTTGGAATTTTTTAATTAAATTAAAATTTATTTACTTTATTTATTTCTTTATTGTTTCCTTCCCCTCCTCCCCCTCCTTCTTCAAAAAATAAACGTCTTCTAGCAGTCGAAGAACGTTTAATAAAATTCTCATTATTTTCTTCCAAATTTTCTTTATTATTTTTGTCTTCATTATTAATATGCCATTGATGCCAAATTGGTCTAGTTGAATTTGGGACTAATTGGTGATATATAGAAGGGGAAAGGATTTTTAATTGCATTTTAATTGAAGAAGAAAATATTTTTTTAGAAAAATCTTTTTTGTTTGTGACTCTAAAAATATTTAGATTTTAATTTTTAAAAATTAAAAAAAAATTAAAATAATAATTATGGGGCAATTATAAAATTAAAAGCAAGAAAATGTCCTTGTTTTAAATAAATTTCTATAAATTCCGGAAGGTAATATATTACAGAAAAGTAATAGTATATTAACCGGAAAGAATATACATATGTTCCGGAAAGTTTGTATTTATTAGTATTTAATCTCTATATAAAATTTTCCGGAAAATAGTAATAGCCGGAAACTTTGCAAATATTTTCCGGAGAATATAACAATATGTTCCGGAAAAGACTTTATTAAATTAACCGGAAAAGAATATACATTCCGGAAGGTTTATATTTTATTTCTGATATTCAAGAACCCTTTACCAATATAAAAAAATTCCGGAAAATAATAGTTTATATTTTCCGGAAAACTTAATTTAATAAATAATAGAGTTTCTCTTGAATATAAAATAATATATTATGTAAATTAATTTAAAAAATATTTCCTTTTAAAGTTTAGCGAAGCGAAAAAAATAAAAATAAAGAGGAATTGCGCATCTCCCTCTTGTACATATGTAACTAAACGAGAATGGAAAAAAAGAAAGAATATTTAAATTGACCACCAAATAAAGGGGGGAGTGGCATTACAAGTCCCCTAAAAGGTCAAAAAATTTTAGCTTTGGCGTGCCTATTTTTTTGAATGCCAAAAAAAGTAAAATTACAAGAGCAACGGAAGGAGCGGCACGAATAGTTTTGAGAGAGGAAGTAAATGAATAAGAAGTGAAAGTGGTCGTGTCTTAACAGACGGCAAGCGGTCAAATGGGGGAGGGATACAACAAAAGGTTGAAAGGAGGGGGAATTTTTTTGACCGATGATCGACAGGTCAATATGAAAGGGACAAAATGTTTTTTTAAATAATTTATAATGGAGAAGAATGGCAAAAATGAAGAAATAGAACAAAGAAACATTAGAAGAATTGTGCCGAATTTTATTTTTTTTGATGGAAAGGCGCCGGTTAAAGACCCCCTTTTAAAGAGGACAGAAGAAACAATAGATTAGTTAGTATATGTGGCTTTTTGTTTATTTTTCTTTTATTTTTTAACAAAAAAAGGGTTAAATTAGATTAAAAAATTAAGAAAAGTTAATTTTCTGACCTTAAAAATAAAAAAAATGAAAAAAGGTCGAAGCTAAAAATAAATTTCAGTTATTTGCGGACAGGAAATATGTCCGCAAAATTTTTGAAGATTGAACCATAGGCTCCAAAAATTTCTACATATCAAAATTTTGAGGATACTGTGAACTTGTTATTAAAAATTTACGGAAACGAATATCAGTTACTCTGTCAATAATTAACAATAAAATGAAACTTAAGTTGACAGGGTGACTGAAATAAATGTCATAAACAGCAATTTAAATTATGGTTTTAAAGAAAATAAGGCTTAAAATTAAATTTATAAAAGATCTGAAAAGATACTGAAGAAAGTAGAGTTTATCTAAAATAGGTATAATGAAGAAAAAATATTCTAAAAAAGACAATAATTATCTCTAAGAAAAATAAAAAAAATTGCCAGTTTTTTTTCATTCACTCCCCCCTCATTTACTTTGGCTAATGAAACGAATAACAATTTAACAAAAAAATAGAAAGAAAATGAAAGTGAAGGTGAAAAGGAAAAATAAAATAAAGCTAAAAAGTTAATAGGCCATTACAAAATGAAGGAAAGAAAAACGAAGAAATGACTGGAAGAAGAGGAAAAAAATGAACAAAAAAATAGTAGAAAAATATAGATAGACTAGTTTATCGTTTTTACTTTTTTTATAAAAAATACAAAAGGCTGGAAGGTATTTTGTAAAAAATAGGGATAAAAAATGGCGGCTGCTAAAAGCTGGAAAAATAGAAAAACGAAAGAAAAATGAATGAAATCTGTAAAAAGGAAAGGGAAATATAAAGGGAGAGGAAGGGAGAAAAGAATGGGCAGCGGCCGACTGCAAAAAAGGGGCGTGGCTAAAATTGGGAGGGAGGGCAGGAAGCGAGGAAAAGAAAAAAAGAGGAGAGAAATAGTGTGGAAAAAAGATAGTGGACAAAAAAAATAATTTTTTTGTGGCCATTATTTTTTTTGGTGGACAATGAAGAGTATGTCATACTCTAAGGTCCATCAACTTTTTTGGTTTAAAATTTTGTAAAAATTGAAAAATAAACTGACAGGCTCCTCAATATTCTTTTCAAGTGATTATCAAGAATTACAGTAATTTCTCTCTAATTAGAAAAAAAATTTCTAAGAAAAAAAAAATTTCTCTCTAATAAGAGGGACATTAAATTATTAAATTTCACTCTGCCTCTATTCAATTCCTGTTCTTTTTAAAATATGAAAAGGAGCCTTTTTTAATGGAGAGGGGTGCAGGGGGTTTAAAAAGAGATAATGCTCCCCTTTAGGTGTGATAAATGAGAGATTAAAAAAATTAAATAAGAAAAATTAGTGGTTTTCTAAGTTAACACATGAACATACATAGGTAGATAACCATGAATTTAACTACAAAAATTAAAAAATAAAATTAAAAATTAACAGGAAAATTAACAAATATATATTTAACCAGAAAAATCATGAAAAAAAAATTTGAAAAATTTTTTTTTACTTTATTTTATTATTTTCCTCGTTCTCCAAGCGTCCCCTTTTAAATATTTGTTTGAAGGATTTATTACACATTCAAAAACAAAAATGTGGCCTGTCAAGAATGCAAATTTATTTTTATTTTTGTGTTGGGTCTCTACTCCCGAGAGCAGCCCCAATAAATAAAAAAAAATTTGCATCGGCCAAAATATGAACAAAAAATATTTAAAAAATAAATAATAATGTGACTGTTAATTTATTACTATTTTTTAAAGGTGAGAAGAAAATTTAAAAAATATAATATAACAAAGCATGGATGGGCCGGATGGGAAAAAATTATTGGGGGCGGGTTTTCAAGATTTTACTTGGATAGGATTTCGGGTCTGAAAAGGACCAAATTGGAAGAAAGACCAACTAGAGCTTAGTTACTGGCAAAAAGACCCATACCTGTTAACAGAGGTCTAGTGGACCTAAAAATAAATTCCTGATTTCGAAAATAGGGTCTTAGATCCCTGATGTATATCGGAGTTCGAACCGAGGTGTCATTCTCGGTTCTCGTCCAACTAGCCTCCAGTTCGGTCTATATAGTTCAAAATTCACACTAAAAATTTCATATCATTAGTCTTAGAAAGACTCGGAATACAATAGGTCCTCGTTATTTGATACATTTAGAACATGTTTTTCTTAATTTGGTTGGCCATTGGGTGAGGAAGTTGTCTAATTTACCCTCCAATTTAATTACCCCCTAATATAAGGTATTATTTTGTAGCTTCAGGCCAGCATAATATATTGAGGTTCGACTAATAATTTTAAAAAATTTTCGAATAAATTAAGAGAGAAATAAAAAAAAATTTTGAATTTTAAAGAAAATCACCCCTATCTTGACCAACTTTTTAAAACAAAAAGCAAAAAAAACAATTTCCCATTCCCGAAGAATGGTTCCAAATGGCACGGAGCCAAAGCGAAAGCCACAAAATGTGTGTATGTAGTAATAATTATTTGAGTAAAGAGGAGAAGAGAAGAAAGCTCATCGTAAAGTGGAG
The DNA here is from genome assembly GCA_036172955.1 of Meloidogyne arenaria. NCBI lineage: Eukaryota > Metazoa > Nematoda > Chromadorea > Rhabditida > Meloidogynidae > Meloidogyne > Meloidogyne arenaria. The sequence continues at coordinate 3,027,861 of JARQAB010000043.1, forward strand.
AGTGCCAAATAATTATTTTTTTTTCTTCAGTTTAAAAGTGCTGAGGGGGTAGTTGGGAAACAAAATGACCCGGTCATTGATGCCTTGGATTAACAGCTGACCATAAAAAAATGTTCGAGAGAGGGATTTAAAATGGGGGGGGGGGAAGAATAATTAAAAAAAGAAAAAAGATTTTTTATTATTTCTTGGCACCATTTTGGCACCACTCTAGCGTTCTTAAAAAGGTTTTATGAATATAAACTAAGAACGGAAAATCGTGTTTGCGTGATCCTGCATGCGGAGCAACTTTTAAAATCTTTGCGGGACGGGATCCCGCGGGGGGGGGGGGGGGGATCCCGCGGGGGTTTCTTATATTTTTAAGCTATGTATTTTTCAAATTTTTGAATATTTTTGTAGTGTTTTTTTTCAAAAATATTTTTTTATAGTTGTACATACTATTAGTTAGTTGACTGTCTGGTTTTTATCTTTTTTCAAAAAAAATTTTTTTTTTCAAATTTTTTTATTTTCTCAATAACTCATCTTTTTTTCGCTTTGCCCACACAGTTAAATAAATAAAAATAAATTTTTTTTATTTTTTCCAAAGCGGCAGTCCACCCCTCTACCCCTATCTTGACCAATATCTTTCCTTAAATGAGAGGAAAAAATCATAAAAAAATTTGAGTTTATTTTGGATGTTTTTGGCTTGTTTGTTTAAAAGCTTTTTTAAACATCTGTGGCCATAAACTAAAAGAAAAAAATAAAAAAAAATATGAGGAGAAAAATAAAAATAAGCATAAAATGGTGATCAGACTAAATAAACATCTGCAGTGACCAATCACCGGTGTTTTTTAAAAAAAGGGGAAAAAATCAGAATAAAAATACAAAAGAAATTAAATTCAGAATTTAAAAAGGGTGGAGAAAAATACAAGAAAAATACATGAAAAATGCATAAAAAAATACAAGAAATTAAAAATCAGAATTTTTAAATAAAAAGAAAACACAAATTCTGATGTGTTTTTATCTTAAGAGAAGTTAAAATACAAATCAGAATTTTGTGGAAAATACAAAATTTATTCATATAGAGAAAATTCTGATTAGTTAGTATATTAATTTTAAAGTAACCAGAATTCTTTGAGGAAAATATTTATGAAACACAAAAATCAGAATTATAGAAAATTCTGATTTTAAACCCTCTGGTACACACTGGGGGTGTACATTAACTAAGGTCCGGTATTTTTTTATTTTCTGATTTTATTCAAAAATATAAGAAGAAAAAAGTAGAAGAATCAACAAAAATGCCAAAGTTGAGTAATATAAAAGAGGGAAATTTTCGGGAGTTATTTTTCCAAATGACGAGAATATACCTAGTTAAATGGTAAAAGAAATGATTGAATATACTGATAAGATTTTTTAAACCACCAAAAAATAATAAAAGTAGGACGAGAGAGGGAGAGAGATCTGATTGAGTAGGGGTTTCAGAAAATAAAAGTGGCACACACATACTAAATGAAATTTGAAAAAAAAATTTTTTTTAATTAAAAAAAATTGAATTAAATTTACAAAAAAAAATTAATTTTGGGTAATTGCCAGGCGAAGAAAAATAAATAAATAAAATATTAAATATTAAGTAAGAAAAAAATTTTTTTGAGTGAATAACCTTGAAGAGAAAAAATAATAATAATAAAAGGTATGAGGAAAGGGTGAAGAAAAATAAAAATATTAAATAGGTAATTATAATTTCGGGAGTTTTTGGAGAATCGAGGGGGTCGTAAAAATACCTTTCTTAAAAATATTCTTTCACGGGGGATTTTTTAATTGTCTTTTGGGTGGGTTAAGGTCAAGTTATTAGATAGAATGACTCTTGAATTTTTGAAAAACTCTTGAGCTGAAAAAAGAAAAAAGCCACAAAAAGAAGAGGTTTGAATTAGAGACCGAACCAAGTAAGGATATCAAATAAAAATCTCGGGTATCAAGACTTGAGATTTCTTGAGATAGCGATATTGATTCTCAGATAATCCTCCTAGTCCGAATCTCTAGTTCAAATATATCAAGCGCAAAATGAAAATGGGAAACTAAACTAAAAGGTAATATGTACTATACTTCTCCTCCTTGAAGATCTTGAGAGAAGAGCCCCAAAGGAACCCCAAGAAAAATTTTATTTTGTGTTAGGACTTTAGAGTCTCAAAAAATAAATTAAATTAAAAAATAAAAATTTTTTTAACTGAAAAATATTTTTTACCAAATTTTTTAACTAAAAATACTAAAAAATAGTAATAAAATGATTTAGAAAAGGGGATGAAGCAGCAATCGATTTGTCCGCTCAGAAAAGCTAAAAGCGAATTGAATAGGAAATAAATAAATAAAAATAAAAAAATAGAGGAAGCAGCGCGGAAATTGAGAGAATTTTGTGGAAGCCCAACAAAACAACCGATTAAAGGGGATAGGGGAAATTTTTGGTTAAAATTTAGAAAAAAAATTTTTAAAAAGGACATTAGGGCAAAAAAAAAATTTTTTTTAGTTAAAAAATTTAATTTTTTTTATTATTTAAAAAAATAAATTGTCAAATAGTAATAATAATAATATTTACAAAAATGTCAACAGTAAATAATTTATTTTAATTATTGATGATGTGGCAACATTTTATATTTAAATTTATTTTTAATATTTACTATTTAATAAGGATGCTTCTAAAAATAATAAAAATAGGTTATTTATCTTATCTATAAACAACTTAACAAAATTGTAAGTTTGTAAAACAAGTTTCATAATTTAGGGAAACAAGTGGTAATGAGGAAAAATTGAAAAAAAAGATGTTTGGAAAACATGTTTAGAAGATTAGGTGTTTAAAAACAAGTTGGAAAAACAAGTTGGAAAAACAAGTTTTTAAAAAGGTTAGAAAACATAAGAGTTAAAAACAAGTTTTAAACAAACAAGTTGGAAAAACAAGTTGGCAGCTTAGACTTTGTTTTCAAAACAAACAAAGTTTAATTTTAATTAAAATTCAAGTTTGTAAAACAAGCTGTTTTTACAGTCAAAAAAAGAGAAGTTTACAATCTCATTTTTAAATAATCTAAAACTTCCCAAGGTCGAGATTTTTATGCGGCATTGTTTGTGTAAAATATTCTTCCTTTTTTAGCTCTTCTTTATGGAAATTTTTTAGCGATAAAGAGGTTTATAAACTCCTCTTTATTTGTTTGTTTTGTATATTATCCCATATTTTTTTATTTTTAGGGGCTTAAATCTAAGGGATTTTTCTTTACCTTTAAGTCAAAGAAAAATGGGAAAAAATTCGGGAAGAAGATTGAAAAATATTTTTATTTTTTTTTAATATTTTTTGATGATTTTATTATGAAAATTTTCAAAAAAAATCAAAATTCTGATAAAAAAATTTTTTAGCTCGGGTGAATTTATAAAAGGTCATTTAAAAAATTTTGAAAAAAATTATTTTTTTATTTTTCACACAAAAAAAATAACAAAGAATTACACACCATTTTCTTTATCAAAACACACAAAACAAAATTTTTAAAAAGAAAGGAAAACATAAAAATAAAATGTTGCCCTTTACGAGTGTAGGGGGAACAACAACAACAATAATACTTATAATAACCAAAACAGATCCTGAAAAAAAAGAAAAAAAAATAAATTGGCGCCAAATAATTAAAAATGAAACAACGAAAAATATAAAACAAAACAGGATTTTTAGTGTTCTAAAATATTTTTATTTGTTGACGTTTTTGTTTTAACGTTAAAGAGAACGCATAAAATGGAAGAAAAAAATTTTTGGCGCGTTGGCTACTGGCCGAAAAATAAATTTAAAAATGTAAAGGGGAAAAAATAATAAAATAATGATAAAATAAAATAATATTTTTAAAAGAAAATTAGAAAAGCAACAATTTAGAAAAATTAAATGAAAAAGTAAAAGAAAATTAATAAAAAGAAAATTTGAGTCCGCAAGTATTGTCCGCAACATTTATGTTAATTAAGTTTATAATTGTAAAACAAGTTTATCTGTTATTACAATTTGTAATAAATATACAACTTTGTTACACTTTCTTTTTTAAACTTGGAACTTGTTTTACAAATGTTTTTTCCAACTTGTTTTTACAAGCTTGTTTGTACAAACTTGTTTGTACAAACTTGTTTTCAAATGTTTTTTTCGAACTTGTTTTTACAAACTTGTTTTCCAACTTGTTTTTGCAGCTTATTTATTCTACCACTTGTTCTACAACTTGTTTCTTAAAATTATTCCAACTTGTTTTACAAACTTGTTTTACTACGTGTTTTTTCCAACTTGTTTTGCAACTTATTTATTTTTTGTCCGCAAACATTTTGCGGACGCCTCCCTTAAATCTCACTATTATCCAAAAAAAAATTATTTAATTGAAACTGTCAGCTTGGGAAAATTTTTTATAAAGTGTAAGAGCAATCAAGCTCCCTTTTATTTCAGCATTTTCGTAGCTTTTACTACTTGATGGGTGGCAATTTTAACTAGTAGTATAAATTTAGGTCGTAGAGCAATTTGGAAGCAAAAAAGGGGGGATTAAATATCCAACTTAAATAACTTTCCCACGCTTTTTTTAATTTAAAGATGCCATTTATTTTTAATTTTTAAATATCCAACTGTCGACATTCCATCCCTTTTCCCCAATTTTCTCACATTTTTTCACCTGTCATTGACCGAAGAAAGTAATTAAAAATTGATGACACTAATCAACCCTTGTATTTTTAGTTGAAATCAATCCCTCCCTTCTTTTCCATTCATTTATTACCTAAAAAATCTGTTGTTGTGTAAAAATGGCACTCGAGAGGATGAGAAGGGGGATATTTAGAAAGCCAAAAAAAAATATATGAATATTTTCGAAAGCTATTAAATATAGAAAAAATTAAGTAATATTTATTTGGAGAGGAATACCAGATGGCTATTAAATAGATATTTTACAAATTATGAATTGAGAAAAACCGGAAATTGTAAAAATGGAAGGTGGAGAAAAATAATTATATTTTAAATGTTGAAAAATAAATAATTAAAAAATTTTTTAATTATTTTTGAAGAAAAAAATATTTTCGGAAATTAATTTTAAAAAATTTTTTACTAACCTAGACCCTTAAGATAAATAAAAAATACAATATTTCAAGTGTTGTTTGTAAAATACTTGAAAAAGTTTCTCTCTATATAAATTTATGATTGTAAAAACAAGTTGGAAAAATAAATCAAAAAAGTTTAAGTTTAACTAAACATGTTTTTACTAATAATGTTTCAAAGAAAAACAAACAAGTAATTAAAACAAGTTGGTAAAAAAGGTTGCAATTTTTTACAATTGCAACTTTAAACTTGGAAAGGTTGTAAAGTTTATTTATAATACAAAGTTTATTTAAATTAAAAGATTGTAAAACTTAAAAACTTAAGTTTTATAATCTTAAGTTTTTTAGCTTAAGTTTTGTTTAATTATTTTTAGAATTTTACAATTTCAACATTTTTCTTTAGTTTCCCGCCAAATCTTTTCCAACTTGACCAACAACCAACCTCTTCCCCTAACCACTACTTAATCCCTTCCAATTTAAATCTATTCGTTTATTGCTCTGTGGTTTTCGCGCGAATTTATTTATTTATTGTTATTTTATTTTGTTGTTTTGATTTGTTATTGTTGTTTGTTCGTTTTTCTTTTTTCCATTAAATTTTTTTAAAAATTTATTTTCCTCTCCTTTCACCTTTTTCCCCCAAAAAACCACAAAGTAAAGACCACCGATCATTCTTTCCCATTTTTCTTATATAAATTTTAAAACCCCTTCAAACTGAACATTTTTTTAAATTGAACGCGAAAGGGAAAGCTTTAAAAATTAGAAAAAAGAAGGAATTCACGTTACCCCTCAAAATGTTGAAAATTTGGCGCGCGAAAATTTTGTGGTTTTCTAGAAGGGGATTAAATAAAGAAAGAAAAAAATTAAAAATAAATGTGAGATGACAACAATTTTTAAAAAGGAACACTTAAAAAATATAAATAAATAATAAATAAAGGAAAGGAGTAAAAGAAGAACAACAAGAACAACAAACACATTGTTTCTCGGTGTAAAAAAAAATAAAAAAAAATGAAGAAAATAAATATTTTAAAAATTGTGGAAATAATATTTTTAATAAATTTTTAAAAAATTTAGAAAAAAATATTTTTTTTTGAAATTAAAAAAAAATATTTTAATGAAAGAAAAATAAAAAATTTTGATTTTTTTGACTTTTCTCTTTAATATAGCCATTATATATTATTTCTAAATTTATTTTTATAAAAAAATAAATGCCGAGATTGAGCGCTAAAGATTAAAAAGAAATTGATGATTTATGAAAAGAGAAAAAATATTTCTTTTTGTCATCTAAAAAGTTGACTTGTTGAATGGAAAAAACAATGCCGCGCATTCTCGACCTTCAAGTTTGAGATAAATTATTTTTAAGATTGCAAACTTATTTATTTTTGTTTATTTAAAACAATTTTAATCTCTTTGTTGAACTTAATTGATATTATAAAAAGTTTGCCGCCTGTTTATACAAACATGTTGTTTCCAACTTTACAACTTGTTTTCCTATATTTTACCAACTGTTTTTATTAAAACAAACTTTTCCAACTTGCGCCTTTGTTTTTATAAAACTTGTTTTTATAAAGAAAACCCATAAAAACAAGTTTTATACCAAGTTGAAAAAAAATGAGTTGGAAAAGTTGTTTTAATAAAAAAAAGTTGGTAAAAAGGAGCAAACTTGTTTTACAAACAAGTTTTTATGGTTGCCCAACATTGTTTTTCTAATGTTTTATTAAACATGTTCTTTTGAACACGAGTAAATAAAAACAAACATTTACCGAGTTTGTCTAAACAAACTTGGATTTTATTTCAAACAAACTTTGCCTATTGTAATAAACATGTTTTTATTATTCGTTTGTTAATTTTGTTAATGTTTTGATGTTGCTATTGTTTTATTTTTATTCTTTAAACAATTTATTGTTTGTGTTTTATACAAGTAAAGAAATGTTTTGTTCATTAAAAATTTGCATTTAAACAAAACAATAGAATGTTTCTACCCAGAATATCACCTAATAAATTATCAACAATAATTTTTCATTTTTCTTTTTTATTTTCTTCCCAATTTATTTTTTTTAATATTTTTATTTTTTAATAAAAATTAATCTTTTCTACATCATTAAGCTGCCAAAACCGCAAAAAAGTATTCCATCAATCACCATTATATTTTTAAAAAAAATTATTTTTCCTTAACCACAATTTATTAGGAAAGCACTTCAAGGTCCTCTCGCTATTACAACATAAAAAGCCTTCAACAAATTGGCACTTGTCCAAATCTCGCCTCTCTCTAAATGACTTTCCTTTCCTTATTTTTTAAATATTTTTTTATTTTTTTTCTTATCAATTTTCTCAATCTTTAATTTATTTATTTATTCAATACCACCCATTATTGCCCTATTAATTTTATTTATTTAAATATTTAATTCTCGAATATTTATTTTTTATTATCAATTTGTTTGCTCTCTTGATAGTTCCTCCTCTTAATTTTCTGATTTTATATCTTGTACTGTGTTTTTACTTACATTTATTTTATGGTATATTTGGCCTCGATAAAATTATAACAAAATTAATTTCAGATAAAACAAGGCCATAAAAAATAGTCAAAATTTAAAAAAATTGAGAAATTATATGTATATTTGGAATTGAAAATAATGAAAAATCAAAGAATTTGTAAAAAAAAATTTTTTTAGCTTAATGACCAAACATTCAGCACCAATTAATGTATATTGAGAACCGATTCAATACTTGTTCATTTATTTTTGGCCTGTTTTCTGAGAGCAGAAGGAAAATTCGAAAATCGTTGAGAGTCTTCTTGAAGAAACTTTGAATATCCTGAACTTAGAAGCCTTCATTTATTCTTGTCCCGTTTTTAAAGACAGAAGATCATTGACAGTTTGCTTGGAGAATTTTCGGATACCCTAACCCTATATCCGAACACATATAATTTCTTGACTGCCTCCCACCGGCCTCTAAGAGTCTTCAGTAACAGCATTTAAGCGCCCTAATAAAAATACAATTTGTGTTTTTTTCTATTTTTTGCATTTATTTTTATTAATCTGACAGATCTTTTACAAAATTTACATATCTTCCAATTAATGCCACCCACTAATATTGAGAGAAAAAAAATATTTTTCCAATAACCCCTAAGTGTTTTATTAGCCTTGTTTTGATTGATGGTCATTTGGGAATGTTTTAGAGAATGCTCTCCCCCCCCCCTCAATTTTATAGCTTTACCTCCCCTTCTACACTGTGAATATATCAAAAAAAAGCTTTTATTCACTCTTCAATTTCCACCTTTTTTTGACTGTTTTTGTGGCCACAGATGTTAAATAGACCAATAAAAGCTTGCTCTGTCCATTAGGCTTTTTATAAGCTTTTTACTATAATAATGGTCTGAGATGGAGAATAATAAAGATGGGAAAGTAAAGGGGTTGCTGATTAGGTAGATGATGGCAAGTAATAAAAGAAAAATGTCAGAAAAATACTTAATAAAATTTGTTAAAAATATTTATGCAGTCGAAGCTTGGTTATACTAAATACTCCCTTGATACTGAAAAAAATTGTGCCTTACGAAGAGGTTGGATTGGGTGGAGTTGGTGGAGGAGCTACTGGGTGGAGGAGCTACTGCCTAAAAATGAGCTCCTCAATCAAGCAACTCCTCCAATCAACGGCCTTCCAAATTTTGAAAAATGACCTTAATCGAAGAATGCCTAATATTGGGGGTATCTAAACTAGATGTAAATCAAATTTATTTATATTATTCTATTATATTTTATTAATTCAATAGTTAATTATTATAGTAAGCTGTGAAAACCCCTTTTTTAATTAAGTGATGCATATTAATTGAACAGTTGGCACTTGAGCCTATTCAGCTGTTTTTAGAGAGAAGGGTAATTAATTAACAGTTCAGTGAATTTTTATTAATTTAGAATTATTAATAATTTAATTAGAGGTATTCTTAGTGTTAAGGCTTGGGCTAATTTTCCTTTTTTATTAGAAACAATGAGTCTGGGCCAATTTTTTTGAGATCAATATTTTGGAGCCTTGGCAAGCCTGGGATATCCCAAAAAATAACCCAAACTCAGAAAAGTCCAGAAAACCCATAAAACCCGATAGAAATCCAAAGCCTCTGTGCCCACTCAGTCCTTCTATTCTCTACTATTTATCATATAGTTTGTTGAATAATTCTTTTGTTAATTTATTTAACCCCAAAGGCAAAGGCCCCCGAAGGCAAAGGCCCCAAAACAAAGGCCTCAATCCCTTTCATTATTTTCTCGATTACCACCTCTATCCTCCTTCCTTTTTTTACAATTTTTTTATTACTCTTGCCCCACTCCCCCAAATTCTTCCAACAATTCAAATATACCCACGCCGACGCTGACCTTTTGACCGGTTTTTGCTACTTTCTCTCAATTTTCCCCTTTCAATCCCGTTGGATGTAATTGCATACTTGTTCTATCCGCGCATGCAATACTCCCCTTGTATTTTCTCATGGAAATTTATTTTAAAAGTGGGGCATTTTCTTGAATTTATTTAATTTTATAATTGTACCATAATAATTTTATTTTGATTAAAAAAATTTTTTTTTAATCTCCAGAAATTAATTTAAAATATTTTTAGTCACAATAGGGTTCGCCAACTTTTAATTTTTTTGTCCGCAAAAATAATTTTGCGGACAAATTTAGAGTCAAATTTTGTCCGCAACTTATTTGCGGACATTTTTAACTAAAATCAATCTAGTATATTCTCCAACCTTTAACTAATCCAAAAATGCCTTTCTTTTTTTCCTTTCAATTATTCATCAAAAAGGCGGAAATTACTAAAGAAAGGAGAGAATAATGAATTACAAAAAATCGGCATTTTACAAAAAAGAAAATTAATTTAATGAATTAAATAAAAGAAAAGAAAATTTTATTTAATTATTTAAAGGCATTTAATAGCCTTTTAAATAAATTTTTATTTTTTTTTATCGGAGAGGATTAAAAAAAAAAGGAAGGAGAAAAAATTAAGAAAATTAACTAATTAAAGTCAATATGCATATATTTATTCTAAAATAATTTGTATAATATAGGTAATCTCTTTAAAAATCAGAGTAATGTAATTGTAAAATAAAGCGGAAAAAGCTTCAATATATATTTTATTATACCCAGAAGATCACCTCTCCAAATATTGATGACTAGATTACCCCGAAAACCTTCGAGACCTAGTGTCCCTCTCAGACTCTAAAGTCTAGTTTTAGACTAATTCCATTCTTGTACACTAATATACTCTTAAAATTGAGAGTTGATCTTCAGGGTATCTCTTAAATTAAAATACAAAAAAAAACTAGAGAAATTTTAAAAATTTATTTTCAATTTTTCAACTCCAAATGTCTAACTCCTACAGTACACAATCCAGGTCCCCCTCCATTATTCTCCCCATTATTTTCTGAAGATCTGTTATACTTTAGCTCCGAGGCTGTCATTAAAACGACCGGTTTATTTGTTGTTTGTACCTAAAATTAATTTGAAAATTTTTGGCATTTTGAAATTTGGCATTTTGAAAAAAATTTTTTTCGACATTTTGAAAAAAAATTTTTTCGACATTTTGACAAAAAAAATTTTTTTAACATTTTGAAAAAAAATTTTTTTCGACATTTTGAAAGGTTTTTTGATTTCAAAATTTATTTACAATATTAGGCATTTCTGCTTGACAAGTAGAAAAAGCCAGTCGATGATTATTTTCAACATTGTCCGTTGGTAACATTCCCATAAGCTCGTTCTGCCCGTCGTTGCGCATAGAAATTTGAATAGCTCCATTACTGTTACTGGTAATCATTTTTATTTTTTAAAACTGAAATATAGAATATTTAATTAGTTAAAAATAAATATTAGATTGGAAATATTTAATTTTAACGAGAAAATTCTAAGTCGAGAAGAAGCTTCAAGACGCGTCCCTCGAAGGTTCGCAAGCTTATATAAATGCCTGAGGGCTACCTAAAATTACCAAATTTTGTACAGATATTTCTAATAGTGTTATCTACAATGTCTGAAAATTTCAGAATTTCTGGTTTTTTATTTCAGAAGTTCTGATTAAAATATCAGAATTTCTTTCAAAAATTTCGCCCTTAGATGCCTTTTTGGCTATAACTTGGGAAATTATGAACCAAAAATTCTGAAATTTTTAGAGAAGGTAGATAACACTATTAAATATATCTGTGCAAAATTTTAAGGTTCTAGGTGCTCGCTAGGTTACTTTATATAATCCCGCCAGCTAACGAACTACGCGTCATTATGAACATAAATGAACATAAACCATTAAATTTTTCTTAAACTTAAAAAGGAAATAAGAAAGGAAATGACATTTTTAAAGACAAAGTTTGCTTATTATTTCAAGATAATTTTCCAAAAATTTCTTAAATTTATAAAAATAAAATTAGGCGAAAATTAAATTAAGTTACTATAAAAATGTGCAGACAAATACAGAATTAATGAACCGTAAATTTTGTTTAAAAATTTTTTACACTTTTATGGAGTTTATTTGCTTGATTATAGACAAAAGGAATTTTAAAAACTTTTTTAAAAACTTTTTTAAACAAATGAAGTAATACTTTTTGGGGAAGTGTGACGTTTGGGGCGTACAGGAAGCAGAATGACGCTGCGCGTAGATTCATAACTTAGCCATACGATAACCTATAAACGTGAAATTTTGTACAAATTATCATAATAGTGTTATCTAACGTCCTTAAAAATTTCAGAATTTTTGGTCATTTATTTAAAAAGTTATAGGAGAAAAAGTGATCAAAAATCAACGTTTCTCCTTAATAATTCTGACATTTCCGACCAGAACTTCTGAAATACAAAACAGAAAATTCTGAAATTTTTAGATCTGTTATCTAACACTATTAATGCTTTCAGTTCCAAATTTCACGTCTCTAGGTCCACTTATATTTATTTTATTAGCGTTCGCGCAAGCGCAAACTTGCCCGAACACCCTTAGAGAGTTAGTGAAGTAAAAAATATTTTTTTAAATATTTGGAAAGACACAAAATTTTTAAAAATTATTTTTTAACAAATAAACATCTTAACACATTATTAAAACAAAAAATATAAAAAAAGGAAATAAAGAAAAGCAAAAATCTGCGGGAAAGGAACTACAAACTCTTTACTCTCAAGAACTTTGAAATTATAAACAAAGGGTTTTTCACTTTAAAAAAATTTTTTTCTGTTAGTATTGCACTTTAAATAATTTTTAAAAATATTTTTTAAACACTAAACAAAAGAAATTTTCAATTTTATGGCGAGAAAACAGGAAGTAAAAATAATTGGAGAAAAAGTATTTTATTAATTGTTTGCCGGTCAGACTATTATTGTGTTTTATTTGTTTGCAGTTCTCGAGTGTTCTTTTTTTCTTAAAAAATTATTTTTTCGTCATAAAAAAATATTTGGACATTTAAATAATAAATTAGGGACTATAAAAAATTTTAGAAAAAATTTACAAAAAATTAGAAAAAAATTTAATAAAGTCTGACCATTATGAGCCTGTGACTAAAAACATTAAACCTTAGCAATTTCATTATGAAATTAATTTTTCGAGGAAATTTTTGCTTCATTCGATAGGAAATTAAATTTGGTATAGAAAATTTTTTTAAATAAATTTAGAAAAATTTTTTAAAAAAAGCTGAGGGCTAAAAGACTAACAAAAATTCAACTTCAGTTAGTTTTTTGACCATAACTCTAGGTCTATCCAATATAAATTTTTGGTTTCGGGCTGATTTTGTAGCTAATTTCCTGCTTTATCGAATGATACCAAAATTATAAAAATCGGATAATTTTTACAAAAGTTATGTGGAAAGGCGCACACAAGGACTGTGCCTATAGGGAATGTAAAGGCTGGCATTTTTCTTTTTTAATTTTGTGAAAAAAAATTTTGGGAATTTTATTTCTGCATAATTCTAAATCCTTTTTTTTCAATTTTAATTAAGAGCAAAAATAATTTTAATAGAATATTTTAAAAATAAATATGGGGCTCAAAACGTAATAAATATAGTAAACAATTTTCTAAATTTCCCTAGAGGCACAATAAAAATAAGAAAAACAAAAAAAAATATTAAAAACAAAACAAAATTAAAAACAAAAACTTGAAGTTGAAAACAATTGAGAGTAAAATAAAAAAGTTTAGAAAACAAGAAAAAAAATATTAGAAATTCTGAGCTACCCAAAATCTACCTTACAGACTAAGGGTGTAAGCCTGCTCAAATACGGAGATACGAACTATCGAGATAACCGAAGCTGTTTAGTTCGAAGAAGACTCGTAATACGTCTTGAAAACGAACCAAATCGAAAAAACCTCATGCTCGAAAATAATGCATCGGATGTCGGCTCAGATCGGAAACAGCAACCCTAACAACACCGAGAGTTTTGAAAAAAAAATTTTTTTATTGTTCATAACGAGGGCAACTTACTCAACTCGACAAATAAATCTCCTTTTTTAATGTTTACAGGATCTTATTTATTTATCTAAGAATTTGGAACTATCCAATTCTGAATGTTTACAATTTTGTTTTTATTTTCTAAAATTTGTTGCCTCAGGGGAAATTTTTTTTCAATTTTTTGTAAAACCCGGAAATTTTTTTTCTGACCTGAAAAAATAAAAATTAAAACAGAAAAAAATAAATTTTAGGAAAAAAATGCAATTTTCCCAAAAATAATAAGGAAGTAAAAAAATAAAAAAAATATTTTAGTTTAGGGAATTGAGAAGCAAAGAGGGGGGGGGGGGGGGGTTTTTTATTAATTTATTAATTCTTTTTAAAATTAAAAAAAATGTAACAATTCCCGGGAAAATAAGGAAATGCATTAAATTTAAACAAAAAACGTCTTTGGAATTTTTAGTAGTATAGAATAGATATTTTTACTATTTTTAGATTTTTTTTTCTGGCATTTCTTCTTGGCCCATTTTTATTTTTTCTTTTATTCCCTCTCGGCTTAAATAAAAGAGAAAACAATTCCAATTAAACTAGACACAGCTAAATTTAAATAAAAAAAAGATAAAGGAGAAAAAATAAAATTATTTGAGGATTATTAAAAGAAATTATGTATATATGTAAAATATAAAAATGCCAAAAAAATTATTTTAAAATAAAAAAAATTTTTGCGGAGAAAACATCTGCGGAGAAAACATCTGCGGACAAAAAAATTTGCGGACAATTAAAATTTTGCGGACAAAAAATTTACGGAAAAAATATTTGCGGACAAAAATTGCGGACAAAAAAATTTTTGCGGAGAAAATATTGCGGACAAAAATTTGCGAAAGTTTTCAAGAATGACACCTAGATATTTTTTAATCTCAAATTCCGGATGCCTTACAGTGCGGTTGAAGGCATCTCAACAAGGTGAATTAAAACCTTACCTAGATTCAGAATTCGATGACCTTAGATAAAGCTACACCACGAACTAACCCATGCCACTCTATTAAAAAAATTTTTCTTTCTATCAAACAATGGCTGTATTAAAAATAAAAGCCTGAAGGAGAAAGACAATAGAAAAAAAATATTTTTTGAAGAATGTGCCACGTGAGGGAAGGGAATAATTTTTAAGCTTACACAGGGGAATATATCCTAAAGCCACACATAAAAGGCTGTTTAAGGTTAAAAAATAAAAAGGCAAAAAATAAAGAATGACTGGGAAAAATTAAAATAGCCTTTAAAAAATTATCAAAATTTTTTTAAAATTTAAGTTTAAAGTTTAGATAATTGTCCGCATTTTATGTCCGCAAATATAGCTTTTTAAGAATATTTTAAAGAGTGAAAAATTTTTTTTCATTTTTTTATTTATGGGGTAATTCCAGGCTTACAGGTCGGGGTCACTTTAGTACGTGGGTGCAGGCTTTAAATTACAAATGTTATATCATTTGAAAGAGCTAGTCGAGCTGAGTCGAATGCCACCAAAATTAGCTCTAGGAAAAATTTTTGAACCGAGATACAGGCGATTGAAAATCGAAAAACCATAGGGGGGACCAAGCACTTTTGGGTGAGGGGTAAAACGAGGAATTCCAAAACACGGAACAGACAGAACACGGAACGACAAAACGCGGTCTTACCAAAACGAGGAACGACCAAAATACGGACCATACCAAAACGAGGAACAGATAGAACACGGACTTACCAAAACACGGAACGGCCAAAAGGAGGAACGACCAAAACACGGTCCAGGGAAATAATAATTCTTTATGATTTTAACATACCTATTTTAAATTTATCAAAAAAATTTTTAAAATAATGGGTTTATAAATCAGAAATATTCTTAAAACCAGAATTTTTTTAAATCAGAATATTTCTTTAAATCAGAATTTTTTTAAATCAGAATATTTTAAAAATTTATAAAAAAATTCTGAAAAATTCTGATTTTTACTAATATTTTGATTTAAAAAATTTTATCATTTTTGAATAATCATTTTTCATAATATTAAAAATATTTTAAAATCATAAAGAATTATTATTTCCCTGGACCGTGTTTTGGTCGTTCCTCCTTTTGGCCATTCCGTGTTTTGGTAAGTCCGTGTTCTATCTGTTCCTCGTTTTGGTATGGTCCGTATTTTGGTCGTTCCGTGTTTTGGTAATTCCTCGTTTTGTCCGACCGCGTTTTGTCGTTCCGTGTTTTGTCCGTTCCTCGTTTTAGCCCGATACGGCACTTTTTTGGGGTGAAAAATTCGAAAATGCAAATTATAACTCATTCGAAAGAGCTCGTCGAGCTGAGTCGAATGACACCAAAATCACCGTGATTGGACAAGATTAGACAAAGTTATGACACAAAAAAACTACCAACATAAACCTATGGGTCGGCGGCGAGGCGCTTGTGCAAAACCCCGCGCTTCGCGCGGGGTTTTGCGGCACGCGCCTCGCGGGGAGTCTACGGGCGCTGGGTCTGGGCTCGTAACATAAACCTATTCCTATCTCCCTTGCTCTGGACGTATTTGGGGCCTCCGTAGCAGCAAAAATCTCCACAGATGCCATAGGTAAGGAGCTAAAAGAAAAGATCATAACTTTGTCCAATCAAGTCGGATTTCGTTGATTTTGGTGTCATTCGACTCAGCTCGACGAGCTCTTTCGAATGAGTTATAATTTGCATTTTCGAATTTTTCACCTCAAAAAAGTGCTTGGTCCCCCCTATGGTTTTTCGATTTTCAATCGCCTGTATCTCGGTTCAAAAATTTTTCCTAGAGCTAATTTTGGTGGCATTCGACTCAGCTCGACTAGCTCTTTCAAATGATATAACATTTGTAATTTAAAGCCTGCACCCACGTACTAAAGTACAGCCAAATAAAAATCTTGAGGAAATTTTTAAAAATTATATCAACTCAAAATGCGGATTCTGCAAAATATTTGCGGACAAAGTATTTGCGGACAAAAAAATTTTTTCTAAAATTCTCCAAAAAAATAAACTTTTTATTTTTTTAAATTTTAGGGGTAAACATTCCACGTTTTTAACTAAATTTACTTTATATATATTTGAGAAAAACAAAACATTCCATCATTTTTTTCAAAGAAAAGTACATTTTTTGGATAAATTTGTGTGAATAATGGGTGTTTGTACATAAAAATATTTGGAATAAAATGATGACAAGGAAAGTATTTTTGAAAAAAATTTGGGTAAAAAAAAGAAGAGAATCCGGCAAAATTCTCAAGAAAATTTTTTATAATTCTCAGATTAGACTTGATAATTTTAAATTTAAATTTAAATTTATTCAAATCTCCAAAGGATATACAATATACCGCTTCATGTTTTTTCGAAATTTAAGGTGTATTTAAACATTAATTTTTATAAATAATCCACACACACATTTGCAGACAAAACTAAATAATTTAAGGTTAAAATTAACAGCATTTAACATCCAATACTGTCATTTTCCTGATCTATTACAACCATCATAGGATCGAGACGAGGACCCCATCAAGACCAGATCACGAACAGAAATCTTTGTTGCCTGGGGCAATATTCTTGGAATATCTCGTATAATCCACTCCCAAAGAGTACATTCTCAATTTACTCCCACCCCATAATAACTGTCCGCATTTTCCGTCTACAAAAAATACCCAAACTTATTTTATTTAAAAAAAATTTTTTAATTTTCTAAATCAAATTCCACAATTTTTCTGTTGATCTTTTGGGAATAAAATAAAAAGTACAAAAACAGAACTTACCCTCCCCTCCCTACAATTAAATATTGACCTACCTCGGTAAATTAAAAAAAAAAGATACATACAAAAATGACCGACGACCACCCATTAAACCCTCCTTCATTCCTTATTCTCATTCAAAACGTTCAGATACTTATCGACTCCTCAACTATTAAAAATATATTCACTCATTTCTTTGGTAATATATTTACCTAGAATGGACATTTTTTCAGAATAAATCAGAATTTCTTGTATTTTTAAATTTTTATTCTGATTTTTATTCTGGTTTTTATTCCATTTTAGTTCTGATTTGAATTCTGATTTTAATTCTGGGTTTTATTCTGATCTTAAATTTGTTTTAGTTCTGAAATTAATTCTGATTTTAACTCTTATTTTAATTCTGGTCTCAATTCTGGTCACAATTCTGATTTAATTCTGATGTCAACTCTTATTTTAGTTCTGATCCCAATTCTGGTTTTAATTCTGATTTAGATTGTAAATTTAATTCTGATTTTATCAGAACAAAAAAAATTCCGATTTCATGTTCTGGTCAGATACTATATTAAACTTGAATAAACTCAAACCCTGAAAATAAACTTGAAACCAGAATTTACGAAAATACAAATTCTGATTATCGAAAATACAAAATTATGTATTTTCCTTTTCCAAACCAGAATAATGTTCAATTTAAATTCTGTTTTTTCCAATTTAAACCAGAATTAAATTACAACAAATTCTGAAATTAAACAAACTTGAAAATAAAGTAAACTTGGAATAATTCTGATTTAATTTAATTATTTCAGAATTTAATTAAAACATGTTGCTAACACCCTTTTCTTTATTTTTTGCTATCATTTTTATTTCTGCTACAACTTTATGCAACGGAGAAACTTTAATAGAAACACAAACGGAAAAGCCGACTTCTTTGTCTAATAATTCTGAAATATCGGAAAATTTAATTAAATCGAGTGTAGCTTGTCCTGTTAGTTTTTTGGAGATTTTTTAATAAGAAAATTAAAAAATCTTAAAGGAAATCACGCAAACGCCTATGCCCGAATGGAAAATTAAATTGGAAGAAGCCCGGGCTGAAGCAAAAAAACTAAGAGAAGAACGTAAAGAAAGGGTTAAGAGATTCCAGGAAGAATATAAACGTTGGATGAAATTACCTTTAGCTGATAGAAGGGTTGAAATGAAAAAATGGTTTGCGGAGCGTAGAAAGGAGGTGAAAACGAATTTTTGGACATAACTAAAGAAAAAATGAATATTTTGGCATAATTTTGGTGTCATTCGATAGAGAATTAAATTTTCTATAAAATCATATAAAAATCAAAATTTTGCATGAACGAGCAAAAAAGTTATGGTCAGAATACATCTAAAAATAGGCAAAAATGTTTGATTTTTGGCTGTAACATTTTTTTAGGATTTATCCAAAATTTTTGATTTTGCCATCATTTTATAGCAAATTAAATTCCCTTTCGAATGATATATACCTCATCTTGAGAGATTAATTATTTACTGAGTTATAAGCTGTAGATTGGCATTGATCACCGAGTCTAGTTGACGCCTAGTTTTACGGATTTCCGGAAAGATTTATTTAAAAAAAAGAAATTTGGGCACCAATAAATCTTTCTCTTTTTGTTTTTTCAGTGTCCAAATTTTTGGTGCCCAAATTTCCGGGAGACAGACACCAAGAACGGAAGCAATGCAGATGTGTTGTATTGGGAAGTCTTCTAAAAATCTTTTTTAATTAAAAAATTTCCCCTCAAAATTATTTTAGAGACAAGAACGAGCTAAAATTCGTCGAGAAAAAATTTTGGCACAAGTTGAAGCTATTAGAAATAAAAATAAATTGAAGGCATTGCCAAAGACTGCAACACAGTCTACAACCTTAGAGCCATCAACTATAGAGTTAAAAACAGTTTCTCCAACAACAGAATCCTCAACATCCCCAATTACGGAAGAAATAATAAATTCAACTGAGACAGCGGAGATTAAGGTAAAAAAGAAAACTGAAAAATTTTAATTTTACAATCAGAGAAATTCTGAGACTAACTACCCTAGACCTTCCTTAAGCTTTTTCTTATCTCACCTCTGAATTAAGTCGGAAATTTGGGTAGATACCGTATTGTCTCTAATAGGAGCCCTGGGCGTCTATTTTTCAATACCCCTCATCGAGTGGGCTTCTAAAAGGGCATGGGCTTCTATTGGGGCATGTGCCTTTATTTTTCAATACCCCTAATAAGGCATGTGCTTCTATTGGAGACAGGCTTCTATTAGAAACATTACGTAAATGCTTCGAGATGGGATAACTGAGAGCTTTGTTATCTGGAAACCCATAGAAATGATCTATCTTATTAATTCCTTCTCAGAATCTAATGTCCTCCCACCTTAAAATTTCTTTAGGAGGGTAAAAATGAATTTAAGAAATTTTAGGTAACCGAAAATGCCACAGAAGCATCAGAGGAACAACAACCAACATCTACCGTATCCTCTTCTATTAATGTTTCAGAAGGTACAGAACAATCTGTTAAGGTTGAAGAAGAGAAAAAAGAAGCCTCAAAAACAGAAGAAACCAACAATGTTTCTGTTAGTTCTGAAACAGAAAAACCAGAAATTGAAACAATTAAAAATGCAGCAGAAAATAAAAAAGCTACGGAACAGCCAAAAATTGATATTAATCAAGAAAAGCCAAAAAATGAGGTGATTTATTGAAACATTCAGGCCTCACTTTAGGATACACATTTTATTCTCAAATTTGGTTCACCTGTCCTTAATTTAGCTTCCATTTGTAAGTGAGGTCCTATTGTAAGTGAGGTCCGAGTTTTTAGCCCCAAGGGGTGTTTACTAGTCATGTACGCCAAAAAAATACTCCAATAATCTACATCAGAGGTAGGTCAAAATTCCGATTTCCAGCGTTTTTTCCTTCCGATTTCCGAAAAAATTTTGATTTCCGATTTCGAGTTCCGACTTTTTTGCCAGTTCCAATTTTCGGCTCTTCCGATTTCCGACGCCTCTGGCTGTTCCGACCCACCTCTGATCTACATATGTAAGTCCATTAGATTGGTAGTTTTCAGTTGTGGCCATTAGAAGTTGGGGTTTTCAAAATCTAATCTCTCTCTCTTTCTTAGGGGAACCCTTCTAATTTCTATTTAAAAATTAATTTAAAATTTAGGAACCAAAAACAGAAGAAATTAAATCTTCTGATAAAGCAGAAAATCAGAATATTGAGAAAGAAAATGAGAAAAAAACAGAAAATTTGCCTGTAAAGGCGAAGGAATTAAATCAACCTTTGGGGTCTAAAACGCCTACAGAACCAAATAAAATTCAAAATGAAGAGAAAAAAGAATTTAAAATTAATGCTTGAATTTTGAAAAATATTTTTGGGATGTTTTTAAATTAAATTTTGAATTTTTTTCATTTTTTAAATTCTCAATGTTTTAATTCTCTTCAATGCGGACTCGGTTTACTTAAAGACTCCAAAGTCCCCGCCAACTTTAGATTACAAAAATTCTTTATATACCATTCGATAGAGAATTGAATTTGCTACAAAATGGTATAAAAATCAAAATTTTATATAAACTAGCAACAAAGTTAAGGTCAAAAAACCTCCTAAAATTGACAATTTTCCTCAATAACGGCAAGTTTTTCGACTACAACTTTTTTATTTCTTAAACCAAAATTTTGTTTTTAACCGAATTTTATAGAGAATTCAATTCTCTATCGAATGATATAAAATTTGTTTTGATAGGATTATGAGTTCAAGAGTTACAAAAAGAAAACGGTAATAGTTCGGTTGAGACCCCCCCCTTCTTTTTCCTTTCTAAAAGTATTAAAAAATGGTCAGTCAGTCTTAGGTTATAGAACTCGTCGAGCTGTGTCGAATGACACCAAAATCAACCCCCGGTCTTAACTTTGGACCGATATATAGACAGAAATCCTGCGCAAAAAGAGGTTTTGCAAAGGCTTCTCCCGACTACAATAGGATTACTTTATGTCATAACTTTGTCAAATCTTGTTCAATTATGTTGATTTTGATGCATTTGAATCAGCTCAACAAGCTCTTTCGAATGAGCTATTATAAGTTTAATCGAATTTTTAGCCCAAAAATGAGCTTGGTCCACCCTGTTATTTTTCAATTTTCTGGGATCCGTATCTCGGCCGAAAGTTAAGACCTGGACTTGATTTTGGTGTCATTCGACACAGCTCGACGAGTTCTATAACCTAAGACTGACTGACCATTTTTCAATACTTTTAGAAAGGAAAAAGGAGGGGGGGTCTCATCCGAACTATTACCAAGAAAACTGACGCGAGTCCGCATCCATATACATAACCGCTCATTATTTAAAAATAAAATTTTCAAGTAAAAAAATAATCTAAATAATCTTTTAATGTTTTCAAGAATATAAAAAAATATTTTAAAAAAATATCTAGCGAAATATAAAATAAAAATATATAAAAAGGCAGCATTTAAAAACCCGTCAAAAGAATTTCAAAGAAAATACTGTATAAAATCTCTCTTCCTTTATCTTAATCGTTCGTTTCATTCTCGACTTCAATATTTGTTTTTTGTTCGTTATTATTAAAAACTTCAGGGTGTATCTTTAAAATATGAATTTACTAAAAATTTAAGACAAAATTCCAAATAAAACACATTCCCAAGGAAACACAGTCCCAAAAATAAAATCTCCCCAAGCCTCACAAAACCGATACCTTTGCATAGGATACGGAAGAAAGGGGATCTAGGCGGGGTTTTTAAAATCTCGTAAGCATTACCCCATTTTTATTTATAATAAAGCATCAGTAATTGGGCCCAGGAGGGCATAAAATGCCTGGGCCTAGATTCTGACTAAAGAAAAAACCCTGGCCTTGATCCAGACCCAGCTCGATTTTTAACTCTTAGTCAAGCATCTTCATTTAATCCCAACTCTATTTTCAACCACAAAAAAAACCCCAGACTTACCCCTCTTTGAATACTTTCAATTTGTTCATTACTAGCCCTTCCACATTCACATATAGGGGTTGTCTGTACCAAATATTGATAAAATAATTCTTTTTGTTCATCTCTCAAGCGTTCGGGGACCTTTGTTCTTTTTAAATTTCCATCCCAACCCAAATCTACTAAACCCCCTTTTTGAGCTATTGTTCTTTGACATCTTCTAGCGAAGGATATTGATGTTTCTCCTTCCAAACGATGCATTGGAGGTAAATACCAAACATCACAAATTAGGGCCCAAGAGGTCATCATGCCAAGTAAATAGGATAAATAGCCTTGACGGTGACTGGAAAATAAAGAAAAAATATTCAAAATGTCAATCTAAAATAGGGTAGAACCCCGAGCCTTAGGGGGTGGGATCGTCAGGGATCGAGGTTTGCCGTGGTAGAGCCTTCGGAGGTCGGGGTTTTGGGAGACTGGGTGCTACCCTAATCTAAAAATATAATTATTTCAAAATGTCATATTTCAAAACGTCAAAAGCCAAAATGTAATCTCTTAAAATGTCACTATGTCAAAATGTCAATATTACAAAATGCCATATATTTTAAAATCTTAGAATGCCAATTAACGGCAAATTTAAAAAGCCAAAGAATAAAATATTTCAAAAAAAGTCAACTACCTACCTATTCCAGAAAGGATCTCCTAAACGGCTGTCATATTTCAAAGCTATAGGATGAACCACAGAAGACACTTCAAATGACCCTTTTTTGAATAACATAACAGAAGTGTTGTTAATGCATGTCCCCTCAGGGAATATTAGAATAGGCATTTTTGTTGGGTCTTTTACGTGTTCTTGTAACCTTAAAAATGTTGGGGGAAAGTCAAACTTTCTAGTGACAAAATGTCCATATTTGGCTAAATGGACCAAATGTCCATATTTGGCTAAATGGATCAAATGTCTAGTTTAGGCTAAATGGGCATTTTGTCTTTTTGGTGCATGTGAAGTTTTTTGAAAATTTTTTACTTTTTAGCAACAGCATGCCTATCTTTACTCTCAGCCCGTTCAAACCAAATATGATGAGCTCCTCTATCCAATGCCTTTTCGATTAATCCAAGGAAACCATCATGTCTTTGTCCTACCATCGCATAACAATTATCTGTTGAAAGAATCTGAAAAAATATTTATTTAGACCTCAATTCGCCCTAAAGTGCCCTTTAAACCCCACCATAACATCAATAGGCGAAGTATGATTTGCAACAGAAATTCCATTTTTAGGCTTATTTTCTTCTCCATGAAAGGTAATAATTGTTGAAAATGCACGCATACACATTCTCATACACATTAACATTGATAGTTGATAGAAACATGAGCGGAGACTTAAAAAATAAATTTTTAAAATATTTTGTCCGCAAATGTTGTCCGCAAAAATTTTTTTGTCCGCAAATTTTTTTTGTCCGTAAATTTTGTCCGCAAATTTAATCCGCAAAAAAATTTTTTGTCCGCAAATTTTTTTTGTCCGTAAATTTTGTCCGCAAATTTAATCCGCAAAAAATTTTTTGTCCGCAAAAATTTTTTGTCCTCAAATTTTTTTCTAAATTTTAACAAAAATATTATTTATCCACCTTTCATTAGGAATATAGCCAACAAGTGCTGGAAGTGTTCCCATTAAAAAACTGGCAGAAATAAAAATTGAGAAGCGAAAAGGAAAAAGCAAGCCATAACGAATAAATGCTCCAATAGCCCAAATACAATACGAATACCACCTTTTTGGAAAAATTATTTATAATTCTAATAGACGCCCATCTCCAATAAACGTCCTCCCCTAGACACTTGAGTCTGGAATCCCATAGGGGGAGGACATCCAAAAACAACCTCCATGGGCGTCTATTAGAATAAAAAAATATTTTTTATCTCTAACCGAACTCTCAATCCACCCCTACTCCTCGACAAAAAATTCCACGTTGGTAATTGTGCAGCTTCAAACCGTTGAGTTACATCATCTTCAATGATTGCTTCAATTCCGGAAGTAATAAAAGCTAGAGTGTCCGCTGCTAATACTTTAATTGTTGCATATTCAGCATCATTTATTTCATTGCCTTCCTTTAAAAAATTTTTTTAAGAAAGAAAAATTTTGTAATTTTCAGACTTGAAAATGAGAAAACAATAGAGTATCTCTCTCCCTTGTTTCTAAATGGGGGTATAGCCCAGCGCGCGGCCATAACTTGCTGGAAATGCCTGGCCCTTGTCAATTTTGGTACCAATCTCCTTAACTCGATGAGAGGAATCGTTTGATACTAAATCTGGTAGGATAAAAAAATCTTGAAGCAAGTTATGGCCACGCGCGCCGTTATGGCCGCGCGCCGGCGTGTCCCTCTAAATGATCAATATTAAAAAAAGTCACAATACTCCTTGAAATTATCCTGACCATTATGTTCCCTGACAATTTTTAAAAAATTTTAGCAAATGACAATTTTAGGCTACGGAAACGGGAGAAGCTATTACCTTCCCCTAAACAACGGTATCAACTTAATGATAAATCTCCACCACCCAAAATTAAAATCCATAGGAAACTCACTTCCGCCAACAACTTCAACCCTTTAGCATGGCTAGCAACTCTTTTAGCAACTTTTTGAGCTAAAGGATGTACATTCGAATTTCCAACGTGTTCTACCAATTTATTTTCAATATTTCTGGACCACTTCCTTTTAATTATTCCATAAAATTTATCAGAATCTTGGGGGGTAGTGGCGGGAGTTGATTCCTTTGAGGAGGATTCTTGGGAAGAATTTTGTTCCAAATTTTTTTCTGGTGTTGTTTCTATATTAAATGTTGTTGGATTTGTTGTTTCTTTTTCTAATTTGGCCATTTGCTGAATTAAAAATTTAAAAAAAATTTTTTTAATTTTTAAGAAAAATTGAACGTTTGGGCGCGAAAGTCACTTGGCGCAACGACTTATAAAATGGCTAAAAATGAACGTAGAGACATGAAATTTTGTAAAGAACTTTCAAATAAGGCTATTTATCCTCAATAAAAATTTCAGAATTTTTGTTATGATATTTCAGAAGTTATGGCCAAAATAACACATTTACTCGCAACACTCCTCCCTTGTTGCAATCTTTTGA
Organism: Meloidogyne arenaria; assembly: GCA_036172955.1. Classification (NCBI taxonomy): domain Eukaryota; kingdom Metazoa; phylum Nematoda; class Chromadorea; order Rhabditida; family Meloidogynidae; genus Meloidogyne; species Meloidogyne arenaria. The sequence continues at coordinate 3,053,111 of JARQAB010000043.1, forward strand.
CTATATCTTTGAAAATACTTAACCAAAAATTTTCAAATTTTTGGTTAATGTAGATAACACTATTGAGAATGTTTATGCAAAATTTCAAGTCTTAAAGTCTTCATTCAATATTTATTTTATAAGCGCGCGCCAAAAGAAACTCACCGCCTAGACGGCTAAAGAATTAATTTAAAATTCTGATTTTTTTAAATTCTGAAAATTTTCAGAATTCTGATTTTTGAAAAATAAAATTTTTCAACATCAGAGAGGTCCGATTTAATCAAAAAAAATTTTTTAAAGAAAAAAAAAAACCACCTCAAACAACCAAAGCAACAAATAAACATAAGCCTTTCTGACACCTGTAGTTATGCCCAGAAAAGAAATGCAAGTAATAAATAAAATTAGAAAAAAGAAAGTTTTTAAAATTAATAAAAATAAAGAGAGAAGAAGCATTTTTGAGGTCTAAAATTAAAAAAAGAAAAAAAAATTTTTTTGACAAAATTAAAAAACAAAGTAAAAATTGGGAAGATGTTTGCCCTCCTTTCTATTGATTGCCCCTTTAACTTAAAAGTCTCGAGAAAATTTTTTTTGAAAGAAAAGAGAAAATTAAAAAGAGAAAATATATTTTATTTTGGGGAAGGAATTTTTTGGTTTATATTTTTTTATTGTTTTTTATATTAAAAAAATAAAAAATAGATATTCTTGTAAGAAATACAAATTAAATATAAAAAATAAATTTTTTTGAAATTTTATTTCTTAAATAAATAATGAATAAAATTAAGTAAAAAATAAAAAAATATTTTTTTGAAAAAATATTTTTGAAAAAATCAGAAAACTGCGTTTTTCTTAAAAACCTAGTGATATAAAATCCATTTTGGAATGATTTAATATACAGTCGAGAGCCAGTGCTGGGTATTTGCCATTTGTTGGCTCCGGCTCCGGCTCCGGGCTCCGGGGTTTCAAAATCTTGGCTCCGGCTCCGGCTCCGGGCTCCGGGGTTTAAAAATCTTGGCTCCGGCTCCGGCTCCGGGCTCCGGCCTTTTAAAATCTTGGCTCCGGCTCCAGCTCCGGCTCCGGAGCCGGCGATTTTCGGAGCCGCTCCATGTTGGCTCCGGGCTCCGGGTGGAAAATCAATGAATTATTTTTCATTGGGGGATTTGGGTAGATAAAGGGGGATGTCGAGTGATATAAGAGGATTAAGAGGGTTATCAATTGATTAAGCGGGATTTGGGTGGATTATCGTGTGATTTAGGTAGATTAAGGGCGATATCGGGGGGATTAAGGGGATTTAGATCCAAAAATCTTCATTTTTTGCGCCGCAGGCGAAAATTTTGAGAATTTTGGAAGATCCTTAAGCCAAAAATCTTCCTTTTTTTGGGCCGCAGGCGAAAATTTTGAAAAATTAAAAAAAAAGAGACTAAAATTAATCAATCTAAAAAATTTATCCAGCTTTATTTAATAAAAAAAATGCTTATTATAATTTATTTTCCAACTAAAAATAATTAATTAATTATTTGTTGTGATATTTTTCGAACCTATAGGGATAAAACTCGGAACCTAACTCACTATCCATTCAACCAAATCTACATTGAAAAGAAATGAAAGAAAATCTTTTTTACCCGTTTCAATTTTCTTTTCCTTTTCTTTTCACGCCCACCATCTTTGCTTACTTCTTTTTCTCTAACCCATCTTTAGGGGTGTATAGCCGGAGCCGTGGGGAATTGGAAAACCTTGGCTCCGGCTCCGGGCTCCGGGGTTTGAAAATCTTGGCTCCGGCTCCAGCTCCGGCTCCGGGGTTTCCAAAATCTCAGCTCCGGCTCCAGCTCCGGCTCCGCCGGAGCCGGCTCCGGAGCCGGGCTCCGGAGCTAGCTCCCGGAGCTATACCCAGCACTGTCGAGAGCCTCGTTATGAGTTACACCCTTCAGAAAAACCGTATACTTTATACTGAGATGTCTCTTAAATAGAGGGGTGTATTAGCTTAGGAAGCCTCCCCGACCCCCATTCTAATAACCAACCAAATTTCAAAAATGTATATTAAATAGAATGGGGGCATCTTATAATGGGAGTATACAATATTGGAGGTATCTTATAATGAGGTATACGTGGAATCGAGGGTATTAGCCTAGGAAGCTTCCCCCTCCGTCCAGTAGTCAACCAAATTTTAAAATTAAATCGAGGTGTTTATTAAATAGAGGTTATCTGTATTAAGTGTGTCTTATATCGAGGTTTTCGACTGTCTAAAAATAATATTTTCTTTTAAATTTAATTTAAATTTGTTTAATTTCAGTCTTCCCGTCTTTAGTAATTAATTCAAGTAAAGCCCCAGCTTTAGGCAAATCTCCACACTTTTCAGGTTCAAAAATCCAACCAAATAATTTTTCAGCAATAAAGGACAAAGGTGTCCACCTTGGAAATTAAAAAAAAAATTTAGAAAAAAAATTTTTGTTTGAAAACGTTGAATGGTCAGCTTTAGGCATCCATTTTCTATTCATTGGGGTGTCCAAAGTTACAGGCAAGAAAGCAAAGGGAACAGCATTTTCTGGAAGACCAGAAGTTTTGTAGTCTGCCAAGCTTTTGACTAATTGATGGACAGCGGCTTTAAATTAAATAAAAAATTTTTCTTGATAAAAAAATGATTATTCTAATAAATTTAGAAAATTGAGAGAACACTCCAAAAAAGCTTGGTTTCAAAATTTGTTTTTATTTTTAAGTAGGGTTGCCAAACTGGCAATTGCTAGGAGCTTTGCTTAACTTATGTGATTTACCCAGAGTGGTCCTTTTGGCGAGCATTTGCCCCACCTTCCCTTTAAGGCCGATTTTGCCACCTTTTTGAGAGCACATGCCCTCTTTTGGTGATTTGGAAATGGGGGGGGGGGGGGGGGGGGGGGGGGGAAGGACCCTGAATTTACCAGTAACTATTTCTCTCGAACAACTATCCCGCCTGGAAGAAGGGGGTTCTCCCATACACAAATTAGGTACTCAAATATAATTTTTAGCATTAAAGGTCTATTAAATTAAATATTTTTATACACCTTTAGCCATTCCATAACCAATCATTCCAGGAGTTCCTTGAACGGCCTAAATTTTAATTTTAAATTAAAATTTATTTCAAGAATCACCGCGGCGGCCCCCGTAAATTGTAGCAATCCCGAAGGTTTGAGAAATTTTGCCCCAATTTTAGCAGATATCGAGCTAGTCCAAACAGATTGCTTCCAAACCTTTTAAAAAATTAAAAAAAATTTTTTTTTTTTAATTTTTTACCAAATCTGCATTTTTAATAAAATCTTTGTTGGAAGCATTCCCTCCAGCCCAACCTCCTGCTACGCATAAAATAGCATCAAGCTTGTCTCCATTAAGTACGGATTCAACGCTGAAAGAGGGAAAGAGAGGGATTTTTAAACTGGGCAAAGGCAATATTTAATTTTTAAAGTTGTACATGAAACGAGACGAAAATGCCCGAAAAACAAAAACCGCGAAACTAAATTTCCATCTCTGTTCCCCCACATTGTTTTCACACCCTTGTAGGGCAAATCTAAATTTGGCAGGAAATGTTTCCGAAGATAAAAACCTCCATTCCTCATTCCATACCCGTGTAAATTCATCCGGAATGGGTAGGGCTTCTCCTTCCATATCTATCGTTCCAAAATCCGAATTCCCCCACACCTCCCTCTCTCCCACAAAAGAGTTAAAAATAGCAAGAAAATTCCTCACCCATTCAAAACATTCTTTTCCTGTTCCACCCAAGATTGGAGTGGGTCAACAAGTACATTTGAATTTGCAGCTTCACTTTCACTCATATCCACATTCAATACCCACTTGAAATTTTTAAAGAAAATTTTTTTAAAATTTTTTAAAAATTTCTTACAATATTTTTTGATCGAAAAAAGTCAACCAATTCTTTCCCAAGTGCCCCACGGCCTCCATAAATTAATACTTTATTTGATAGTGCCATAAAATTAATTTAATATTAAATTGAAAAATGCAAAAGAAAATCTGAAAACAAAATTAAAAAAAATTCTTTTCCAGGACGGGGTGCAAACCCTAATATGTATTAGAGACCGGACCGATACGATATATCGAAAAAAAATATCGATATAGATGTCGATATTTTTCGAGACCAATACCGATATTATCGATCGATCACTCAAGTCCGGTCTCTAGTATGTATCCTATATAGGGTTAGGGTTTTCGAATCAGGCCTACGTTCGAGTCATTTTCTTCGGGCTTCATTTTTATCGAACCAGCCCATTCGAATCTTTTTCGGGCCAAAATTCGATGCCCGATTCGACCTTTCGAACCGAACCGGGCCCCCCAACCCTAATCTTATAGTGAGATATGATGAATTTAATTTTGGGGGCTACTACCACCTTAAAAAGAAAACATTGATTTACTTTTAAAGGAAAAAAGTGTAAAAAATAGGGAACCATTAGAGAGAAAAGTAGCACACAAAAATAAAGAGTAAATAAATATTTTTTTGGAAATTCTTTCAATGAAAAATATATACTTTTGTGTGCATATAATTGATAAACAACAAATGCATGAAAAAAAAATTTCTTAAAAAATAAATTTATATAAAAAAGGATATTTTTTAACAACCTTTGACCAAACAAAAATTTAAAAAAAAATTTTTTACCCTTAAAAATTTTCTTTTTTTTTCACAATTTCAAACACAAAAATAGTAAAGTTCATTTTAATTGAAACCCCCAAAAATCTGAAAGTTTTGTTCGCAATTCTACTTAAACAAAAATTAATCCGGATTTTAATATCTAGTTTCTGGGCTACCGGGAAAATAACCCCGATCGGTCTATGAATTAATAACCTCGACCAGTCTATTATTCTAACCGACTCAGAAAGATTATTCGATAGACCGTCCGGGGTTCGAACCAGGGATAGACCGGGTCGAGAAGATAGGCTGGCCGGGGTTTCAAAATTCTCTTAGGATCAGGTTTCGGGTCGAAAAAAGTCTGGGATTGGGTCTGGGGCAAGAAAGTCTGGGACCCATTCCATTTCTGGTTTGAACTCTTCAAATCCTCAATGAAAAAAATATTCTGATTTGCGGACAAAAATTTTGCGGATTTTAGGGAGCATAAAATAAAAAAACCAAAATATATATAATAAAAAATTGTTACGAAATTTTTTGGCGTGTTTTTTTTAATCATTTTCTTCCTCCAATTTTTTATCTTTTTTGTTCATATTTGTTGTTTGCCCACCTCCCCCTCCTCCTCTAAAATTGCCTCCTCCACCTCCTCTACCTTCTCCATGATGATGGTTTGATTGTTGACCTCCACCACCTCCTCCTCCTCCAATGGATGTTGAATGGCAATAGGAACGTTGATCTTTTAGACAATCATCTTAACAAAAATTTTTTTAGACAAGAAAATTTCAATTACGAACTGAAAAAGTGATCTCAATCAAGAAAGAGCAGAAAAAGAGTTTTAAAGACCCAAAATGTTAAATCCCGTTTTCTATGTCTATAACATTGAAACGATGATTTATGGATAAAGCTTACGCGTCTTTCCGAAGAAAATTTTTTTAAACTCCAAAATCATTTTAAGAACTATAAAATCAAATAGAAAATCTTCTTCTAACCTATTTTTCTTTTGCTTATTTTTAAAAGTTGATGAGGGAAGAGGAGCATTCCCTTCAGTTTTCAACCTTGGAATTTTGCGAAGGAATCAAGTGTCTTAAAAGAAGGATGGATTTCGGGGGCTATGGAATGTTCGCCCAATCCTTGGCATTAACTTTGGAAGAGGACCAAGTGTCTTATCAGATTTTTTAACGAAAAATTAATTTTTAAAATTATTTCACAAACCGTGTCTTTTATATTCCAAAATTGCATTCGACGGTAAATTCAAGACCCTCCGAAGTGTTTCCCGTATTCTATTAGTAACTGGAGCAGAATCAGATGAACGATTCCAAAGTGAAATTATACTTTAAAAAAATTTTGTAGAAAATTTTTTAAAATCTAAAAATACTCTTCTTGATTTCGAACACTACAAACAGCACCAACAACTTCACCGCCAACCAAAAATTGTTCACCTAAAAATTTTTTTGTTTTGTTAGAAATTCTGAAAAAATCTTTTTTGTTAAATTTGCGGACATTTTTTCCTCTGATACAGAATCAAAAAAAACGCCTCCACAAAAAACCGACGAAATAGAAAACAATGGAAAGACTCCAAAACGTTTAGCATTTCGTTGGTATTACGGAATCACAACTATAGAATTAGTAAAAAAAGGTGATCTTAAAAAAGTTGCAGAAAAAAATTTGCGGACAAATTTTTTACAGACTTTTTTTAAACTTTCTTAACATTTAAAATTAATTTTTTAACATTTAAAAATTAAAAAAAAAACCTATCATTGCCAGCAACAAATTCTCCCAAATTCTAGATGAGAGTCCCTTCTTCAGCCTTAAAAATTAACAAAACAAATATTTTTTAAAAATTTATAAAAAAAACCGTAAAATCCATTTCCCTCCATTTCTGTTTGCTGGGTCTTCCCAAACTTTAAAAAAAAATATTTTTTCTAATTAAATTAAAAAAAGACCTGGTTTTATTCCTTCCTTAAACAAGTGAAAATCGACTTTTTCTGTGAGATCTAAAGAAATTTAAAAAAATATTTAAAAGAAAAATAAACCTGAAGGCCTTTTGATGAATCGATAAATTAACCAGAACTAGAAAAATTGAAATATATTAAATGCGCATGTTAAAACTAGCATTCGAAGAACGGGCAGTCCCGTTCTTTTTTAGAGTTACAGACTTTCGGGGATTTAACTGGGAAAACATAACACGGAAAACATGTCTCATGTCAGTTAAAAACCCGGACACCATGCCCAACAGTCAGATAAGTTCGAATAAGTAGAAGTCAGAAAAAAATACTGAAAAATAAGAAAATTTAAAAAACCTGTTCAACGGAACTAATGCGCGCCACAGGCTGAACAAAACTAGTAAAAAATATTTTTAAAAATAAAAAAAAAAATAAAAAATTTGCAAACATTGCATAATCTTCTGGATCAAATTTTCCTTGAGGTCGCATAAAATAAGAAAAAATATAACTGTGCTCTAAAGCATGTTCATCGGAATGGAGTGGATTGCTGGGCTAGAAAAAATTAAATTTTAATTTAAAAGAATTTTTTTTAAAGCTTACAACAAATAATTGAAGAATCTGAGGTTTTTGATCAAAATCGGCATCCTTTTCACTATTGTTTTTGTTGTTGGATTCAACAGACATTTCTTTTTTGAAGTAATATAAATACAAATTAAATAAATAGTATAAGCTAAAATAAATTTTAAAAATTAAAGAAGTGTGAAAAAATGAGAAAGAATTTACGGGACACGCCCACGTAGACGCGCGGTCATAATGTCGCAATTAGAAGTTGGCGCGGGACGGGATCCCGACGGGATTCTACGGGTTCCCGAAATCCCGGATTATTTTGATTTTCGGGATCCGGGAAATTTGTTCTAAATCTGGAAATATACATCACATATATGTTTTCATCATGATTATTTACTAGGTACTGATTTTTATCGGTATTCATCCACTGAAGCTTATTTAAAAATATTCGATCGTACTTACAAGCCGCTAGCTTACTTACAAGCCGCTAGCTTTTATCTGTACTTAGATGAAAAACACGACAAAGATAAAATAAACTTTTTTAACGAAAACTTAAAAATCATGAAATTTAATTATTTTATTTGATTTATTTATATTAAAAATATTCAAAATACTAAGGCTTTGTTCGTTTGAATAATAAATTTGTTTATTTAGAAATTGTTAAAATCCTTTGTTTGTTTAAGGCTGTGTTGCGATCATAAAGTTGTTTACATCTGCTATTAGCGTCTCTAAATCGTTCTTCTTGATTCGATTAAAACCATCGTGCTTGATGCCTCCAAGTAGTTGAATCATCCTCTTCAATATTATAATCATTGTTGAAGCACGGTTTCGCAACTGAAAAAAATATTTGATTTGAGACAAAAAACAGATAAACAACTGTTAACAAAAAAATAAAAATGAAAAACTAACATTTTCAAGTTTAGTACCCGGTCCAATTGCATTCTTTTGTCCCAACAGCGCATTAAAATCATTTCCCAAACTATTACGGGCAGCCCTTTCAAGAGCTAAAATAGAAAATGGAAATGGAATAATGTTTAATTTACCTTCCCACAAACTCATAACAATATCATTAATACCCTCCATGTGTAATTTATTTGTCTGAAATGATGCATCTATTGTATCTATTCGATTCTTAGCTCTCCTTCAAATTCCCAATCATTTCTAAAATTACTTGTAAACCATTGTTGCGGTCATGAATGTAATAACCTCAGTTCTTAGAGCATTTAGATCCTTGCTTTTAATTCCTTGGTATTCAGCTTCGGTAATTTTCTTGATCGTTGAAATCAGGCTTTCCAGAATAAGGATCATAGCAGAGGCTCGATTTCAAAGCTAAAAATAAAAAAAATATTAATTTTAAACTATGTATTAAAAAGTATTTCAAAGATTTTGCCTAAAACTCTAAAGAGACTAAAAACTGAAAAACTTAATAAGTGTATAAAAAATGAAACTGTACTAATAATTAAATGATAAAAGGTACCTCGGGCACGTTATTTCCAGCCCCAATCCGATTCTTTCTCTCATTATAGGTATTGAATCGGTGGCCAAGAGCCTGTACTCCAACGGGAGCTATGGCTTAAAGAAAAAATCTAGTTTAATTATAAATTAAATCGCTTACCATTCCAAAGTGAAGAAAGTAGGTGATTGGTGACTTCAAATCTCAGCTTATGAGCACTAGTCTTTATGCACGTTATCAATTCGGTTTGACACAGCTTGGATCATCTTGTCAAACTAAAATTTAATAAGGTAGGAAAATAAGAAAAAATTAATACTTCATTACGGCCTGAATTAGCCATCAAGAGAGTTTAAATTACTGAAAATATAAATGATTTAAATTATAAAATGAAAATATAAATGATTTTTAAATAATTTAATGAGTAAATTTAAATAAAAAAATTTTTTAATAAATAATTTAAACATAATTTAAACAGTAAATAATAAATCAATAAAAAGTATTGCTTTTGTCTCTCGATGTTATGTCCCGTCTGTCAACGGTACAGCCCAAATAGGCGCGTGGCATAACGGCGCAAAGCCATAACTTGCTTAAAAATTTCCGAATTTTACCAAATTTAGTATTAAACGATTGTTCTCATCGAGCTGAAGAGTTTGGTACCAAAATTGATAAGGGCCAGAAATTTTCCAGCAAGTTATGGCTTTGCGCCGTTATTGTCGCGCGCCTGCGTGTCCCGTCAATTTGTTAGCCTGTCGTCATTTTTTTCTCTTGTAAAATGATTAATAAATTAAATTTCAATTTCAGGCACTTTTAAAAATTATTATTTTTCTATTTTTTAAATGAGTTCTGTCGCAAAAAATCATCGAGGACCAGGCCTTAAAGGATGGCGAATTTTAGTTAGAAATTTAAAATTTGAGGTTTTTTTTTGGAGTTTTCTTTATTTTAATATTTCAAAAAAAATTTTTTTAGACAAAAGAAGAAGACATTAGAAAATTGGTCGGAAAATTTGGAGAAATACTCGAAATTAATTTGCCTAAAGGGAGGGACAAACGCTTTCCAAATTCTTGTGCTGGATTTTGTTTTATTCAATTTAAACGAAGAGTGGATGCTGAGACGGCTAAAAAAGAATTAAATTTCATCAAGTTCAATGGAAGAAAGATTTCTTTGGATTGGACAATGAATAAGGATGATTGGGAGAATAGTCAACATGAAGGTATTTTTTAAAGATAGAGATTTTTGAAAAACCTGGGCCTGTTTCTGGGTTCCGGGTTTGATTTATTGACCTGGGCCGGATCCTGGGCATGTAATGCAATAAATACCCAGGCCCAGGAAAAACCCAAGAAGGTCAAAAATGCAAGGGCCTAGACTCTGGGTACAGGAAAAACCCGAGCCCTGGTCAGGGCCCTGCTCGATCTTCTAGTATTTATTAAGTTAAATTGTTAGATTTTTTCCCTCTCTCACCGTGATTAATTCGATAAATAGATTCTGGTTGGTTCTATTATTGGCCTTTTTTAATTCTAATTTCCAAGCCCGGTAAAATTCACATTCCTATCCCTCTCTTAGGAAATGTCAGATTAGGCCTGACAAACTTAATACAGTGAAGTTAGGAAGGAAACAGTAACCATTTTTAATACTTTGAGGTAGAAAAAAGGGAGGTAGGAATTTTATATCTTCTAACTCTCCTGTCTATTCTACACCCTTGTAGGATTCAATCACTATTGTTTAAGTCTTTCTATTTTATAATTACAAAATTTTTCTAGAAAATTCAAAAGATGCAAAAGAAATTAAAGACGAGCCTGTTGATGTTGAAATGAATTCTGGAACAGAAGAGGAAATGTCAACTATTGGAACAACAAAAAAAGGTTTACACTTTCTCTTATAAAAATATTTTTAGATTTAAAATCAGAAACAGACGACGATGATTACGACACTTGTCATTCTGAAGAGTCTGAAGATGAAGAAGATGATGATATTGAAGGGGATGATTTTGAGGATGAGGAAGATGAAGAAAATGGCACGGAAGATGAAGATGATGAAATTTCAAATGAGCTAGAGCCAAAAGAGTCAAAATTTGTTAAAAATGAAAAAAATGGGAAAAAGCAAAATTTTAAGGTTTTTATTTTGAAAACAAACAAAAATTTTTTGACTTAAAAATAAAATTTTAGAAAGATGAAAACCGAAAAAATAATAATAATCCTCGACAGGGTGATTTGGCAATGAGCGAAGGAAGGGTAGTTTTTCTTAGGTAACGACTTTTGATTTTTTGTAGATTTTTGGGTAATATTCGTTTGTGTGTGACACTTTTTCCACTCTGAGTGTCGGGAAAGGCCAAATCTAATTTATGAGTATTTTGCTTTTGCGAATCTAGCTTAGGTTGGACTAACCAATTAACTAAAAATCGACGCCAACCACTGCTCTGTCGCTCCAAAATACTGAATCTTTGATAGGCTATAACTTTTTTCGATTTGGGAGTCAGGGACAAAAAAGCTAAAAATTAGCAATAGATTATCGACGCTGCTCTACACGATGGTGCAAGAAAATTTCCGAAATTTTTATACAGTTTAGAATGTTTCCTTATGAGCACTCATTTCTGTATATCTGTGCTTATAATAAAACCAATGAGTGCGTTATTTAAAAAGGAGAACTTGGGGAATAGTAGTAAAAAAATGTCGCACTCAAATAGGACTCCTCAAAATTTATCCTAAAAAAAATTTTTTAAAGAAATTTGCCTTTATCTTTGACTGATGAAGGACTTAAAGAATGGCTTATTGAAAACAAAATTGCCCCTTTCTCTTTGGCTATATTATGTCGTTCTAAACAAACAAAATATCCAACGGGTGCTGCATTTGTTCATTTAATAGAAAAATCTACAACCGATTTGTTTTTGGAGAAATTAGAAAGTGTTAGTTTTTTTTTCATTAATTATTTTTTCTTCGAGTAATTTAGTGATTACTTTATAGGCCATAGCTATTGATGTTAATTTTTTAACTATTTTAAGTATTTCCTTTTATGTCAACTTTAGTCCTCAATTTTTGTCTTCAAAATATTTTTATTTTTCCTTCTTTTAGAGCTTGTTGTTTCTGTGATAAGCTTGAGCTGGGTCTAGGCCAAAAAACAGGCCTTTTTTCCTTATTTGGGTTTTCCCAAATTCCGAGCCTATGGTCTCGGATATTGAATAGTAGCTATACAATTCTTTGTGATTTGATTTTGTAATAAAATTAGGACTTCTCATTTTAACTAAATAAGGTTATTCTAATTACCCAGCTATAACTGATCGTTTTTGAGGCCCAAGATCACGTGAATTAACTGGCTGGGTCTATCTTTTATTCAAATTAAGGTTTGGCGTAATTTTGTTAAATATTTTCTTTTCAATTAAATATTTTTCCAATTTTTACAGCCACAAGGAATGCTTTTTGATGGTCGTCGTTTAATAGGATATCGAGCAGTTGGCAAAAAATCTGCAGATTCATTTAAACGTCCACAAGAAGAAGATAAAAATCCAAAAGACAAAAGAAATCTTTATTTGTTGAGAGCTTCCTTAATTAGAAAAGGAACACCTCAAGAGAAGGGAATGTCTGAAGAAGATGCTAAATTGCGCGGACGTTTATGTCAATTTGCAAAGAAGAAGTTGCAAAATATGATTACTTTTGTGTCGCCAACGAGACTAGCGGTATGAAGTTTCAAATATAAATTATATTTTCTTTCCGGAAATTTTTTATTACCTTAAATTCTCTATTTTATATGCAACCTTCCGGAAAACATTTAATTGTTAATTCTTTCCGGAAAGTTTTAAGTATTATTCACTATTTCTATTTCCGGAAAATTTCTTTTATCATATATACTCACATTTTCCGGAAACTTTATTATTTTTATCTTCCTTTCCGGAATGTTGTATATATTTAATATTTCCATTTCCGGAATTTTTCTTCTATATATATTTTTCCGGATAATTAATACTTGTATTAAGTGTATCTATATTCTTTCCGGAAAACTTGTATAATTGTTAAATTTCATTCTGTAAGGTTATAGTTATTATTTTTATGCATCTTTCCGGATTTAATTAAATAGTACACTTATGTTTATATTCCTTTCCGGAAAACTCTAATTAAAATATTTTTAGAATAATACTAACATTTTTTAAATTAAAAAAAATTTTTTACAGATTCACAATATTCCATTTAAATTTACTGATGAACAATTACGCCATCTTTGTCGTGCAGCAGCAGGTGTTTGTGACAATTCAATATTGGAATGTAGAATTATGCGTCAAGTTAAAGGGGAAGATAATAAAGGGAAAGTTATTCTTGGAAAATCGAATGGTTATGGATTTGTGGCTTTTAAAGAACATTCTGCAGCTTTACAATGTTTAAAACAAATGAATAATAATCCTCATATGTTTACTAATGAAAGGGTAAAAAAATTATTTGTTTTATAATTTATTTTCCGGAAGGGTTATATTAAATTGTATTTCTTTTCCGGAAAGTTGAAAATTCTGATATAATATTATTTTTTCCGGAAAAGTTCTATTCCTTCCGGAAACTATTGTTTATAGTAAACTTTTTATAACTTATTTTCCGGAAAGGTTATAGAGATTGTTATATTTCTTTCCGGAAAGTTGAAATTCTGATATAATATTATTTTCTCCGGAAAGTTATTTTCTTTAATAATTCTGATTATCTGTATTAGTTTTTCCGGAAAAGTTATAGTTCTATTCCTTCCGGAAACTATTTGTTATTATTATATTTTCCGGAATTTTTTCTGATGTATACATATTTTCCGGAAGGCTTTAATTTAAATTTATATATTCTTTCCGGAATGTTATTTTTAATAATTCTAATATTTATTATTAGTTTTTCGGAAGAACTATAATTATACTTTTCCGGAAACTTATATTTTATTCTTATGATATTTTCCGGAATTTTTTTTCTGTTACTATTATATTTTCCCGGAAGGCGATATAATTTAAATTTAATTTTTCTCCTTCCGGAATGTTTAAATTTATATTTATTTTTTTTTTAATTTAAGCGTCCAATTGTAGAATTCTCTATTGAAAACTTGAATGCTTTAAGATTAAAAGAGCGTCGTAAACAAATTAGTAGAGGAGAAATAGTTGCAGCATCAAATAACAATAACAATAATAAACAAAATAACAAAAAGAAGGATATTAATAAATCTGAAGAAAATTTTAAAACAGGAAATGACCCTTCTGCTTTAGAAAAAACTAAAAAAGAATTTATGAAAGGAGGACAAAAATTTTTACCAAAAAAATTTGGGGAAAAAAAGAGACATAAAGATATGCAACAACAAAATAAACGAAGAAAGAGATCAGATAAAGATGATAATCAAAAATGTAAGCGAAATAAAAGGTCGAGTAAATAAATTTGGGGGAAAAAAAGAAAAAAATTTATTTTTGAAGAATTTTTTAAAATGAGAAAAGAATTATATTTTAAATTGAACATTTTGCGCATTTTTTTGTCGGTTTATTTTTTAAAGAAATTTTTGTTGTCTTACAAAAGAAAATTAATTTTCACAACACTTAAAACAATTGAAAATAATTTATTTTGAATAAAAAAATATTATCAAAAAATATAGTTTTATTTTATTTTAACAAATAAAATGAAAAAATCTTTTTTTATATTAACACCCCCATAATTATCAGAATAAATTTTCTACTAAGATTTTTCCCCTAAGAAATTATTTTTCCTCTCAAAATAAAATTTAAAAAATTTTTCTCTGATATTAATACTCCCTATAATTATCAAAAAAATTTTTCTCTGATATTAGTACCCCTATAATTATCTAAAAAAATTTTTCTCTGATATTAGTACCCCTATAATTATCTAAAAAAATTTTTCTCTGATATTAGTACCCCTATAATTATCTAAAAAAATTTTTTTTGAAATTAGTATTGCACATATATAAATTTTATTTGATTTCTAATAAATTTTCTACTAGGATTTTTCCAACAAAAAAAGTTTTTCCTCTCAAAATAAAATTAAAAAGAAATTTTTTATTGTTTGAATTTCAAAGTCTATTTATTAAATTGCAAACGAAATTTTAAGAAAAATAAAATTTCTTTTTCCTTTTAAATTTTTAATTCAAGTTGGACACATCAGGATCGGCAAAATAGCATTCCTCAAATTTAAAAAAATTATTTAAAAATATTTTTTTAAATTAAAATACCCTTTCAATTCCCATATTAAATTGATCTCCACGGCCTCCATTAAATAAAGACGTTACAACACGGAACCAACCCATTTCTCCCTAAATTAGAAGATTTTTTATAAATCTAAAAATCCCTCCAGAATTGCTTACCCAAGCTTCTCCCCAACTATTTCGTACAATCCAGTATTCAGTTTTTGTTTCTTCATCCCAATCCCATCCAGTCACCGAGACAATATGGTTTGGCTGAAAAATAGGAGAAAATATTTTTTTTTTAATTAGAAAAATTTTGGGACAAAATTTACTCAATGTTCGGTATAGTTTAACAACCCCGACCGGAAAAACGGATTTCCTGTTTCCGGTTTCTTCCCGGCCTCCCCAAAAATGAATGGGAAAGGACAATAACATGACTGAATCTTTTCCTATCAAGAAATATGTTCAGCAGTCACCCCTCGACCACCTGCCAGTATTGCTAGGAGCTTTCGTTCACCACGTACAGAGTCGCCCTACCGACTGTGCTATCGAAGGCGCTGTTTCACTTTTTATTTTAATAAATCTTAAAATTGGTGACATAGAAGTGCCTAGAAGTACCCTTAAAATAGAAGTGCCTAGTAAGCATTTTAAATGCTAGATAGCTGTATCTCCCTTCTTCCTTAAGATATCTAGGTCCTGACTTCAAATTTGAATGTTTTTAATGGTTCCACATTAGTCTCAAATTATGAAATTTTTTAACCACGTTCCTAATCATTACAAGAAAGTTTTCCTTACAGGATATTCCCCATGTTCTCTATAGATTCCAGAAGTATAGTTCAAATCAAATTGAGGGGTACACCCCATTGTACAAGAAATAGGTCCTCGATTGTGTATTTCAGACATCATTTGAAGCCTTCCAGTAAGCTTCCCAAAGTCCTTAATATAATAGCGAGTGTAGTTTTGAATAGAAAAACATTTATCAGGCCAACAGCTGCCACAACGAGTGAATGGTGTACATTCGGAAAAAAATTATTGAATTTTTTTAGAGAGAAATTTTTTTGAAAAATGTTCTGGAAATTTTTCTGAAACTTTAAGTTCAATTACTAGCAATAATGTGCTCTATTGTTTGGCTGAAAAATCAGTGACCAAGAATATCCCTCCTTTATCGACTAAGTCCAACAACATCCTTTTAATGTAACACAAGGAAGCCCTAAACCCCCTCCCTACCTTATCCAAATTAACGCCTGTTTTGTCCATTTTAATTTTATTCCCTTTTCAAGTACATATCCCCATATTATCTTCCTATAATTGAGCAGTTAATTTTGTACTGATCTCTCTTTTTTATATCAATTTTTATCACTTATTTTTAAATATTTACTTTCATTTACTGCCTTGAAATTATTGCATCCTTCCTCGACAAGTCCGACAGTTTTTGCATGTTCTATATAAAAATTAAAAGAAATTTTTTTTTCAATTAAACATACCAAAAACATCCTCTGCCGTACCTCCATTACACCCTCTCCCTCTCCCATTACAGGCAATTATTTCCTATTTAAATGAATTTTGAAAAAATATTATTCTCAAAATTTAAAGTATTACCTGTGGGGAAAGACTAGTCATTGGCCAACGATTTTTTCTGGCAATATTAAAACGGTCATTGAGAGAACCTTTAAAAGTAAAAGAGGCTTTAAGTATTTTTGTTGGTTCCGAAAATATAGTAGGGAATAAAATTAAGGAAGAAATTTCGGAAAGAAATTCCGTAAAAAGAAATTCCGGACAGAAATTCCGGAAAGAAATAAATAATATTTTTATTAGGAATTAAAACTTTCCGGAAATACCGGAAAGAAATATTTAATTCACCAAGAATTAAACCTTTCCGGAAAACGAAATAGTAAAATTAATATTTTCCGGAAAATAGAGACTTCAAAAACTTGTTTTAAAAATTAATAGAAGTTTCCGGAAAAGTTTTAATTTGAGATTAAACTTGCCTAAAGATCCAAACACCCAACAACCACCACAATAAACAGGAATGTGTTGATTGCGTGTAGGCGAACAAAAATTAATTCCATCAACATTCCTCCAGTCCCATTTACGGGGAATAGAAAGTTCAAATCCTGGGAACTCGTAACTTCTTGGATATGTTCTATGCTGAACAGGTTTATTTCGACGGAGAAGGCAGGGGCCTTGAATATGGCGTGGACGTTCGTGGATGTTTTGAAGAGGGGAGTGTTTAATCGGAAGAAGCTTCCTTGGATGTTTTTTCTTCTAAAAAATATTTTTTTACTTAAATTTTGCTCGAATAAAATACCTTTTCTTCTTGTTCCTTCACCATCTTCTCCCAGTCAGAGAACCAAGGAATTACTGGCTCTACATAATTATCGTTTTCGATCTCCTTGGATTCCAATGATAAACCAGAATCTCTTCTCTCTTCAAAAATATTGGTATTAGTCGATATAGAACCTTCTTCCTTTTCATCACGAATATTATCCCGATCCTCGTTGTTTTTCAATTTATTTTTGAGATGGATATTGAAATATGGGTTGGGCATTGGAATCGGTGGCAGAAAGACAGGAGGGGGAGGAAGAGGTGGCAGAAAGACAGGAGGGGGAGGAAGAGGTGGCAGAAAGACAGGAGGGGGAGGAAGAGGTGGCAGAAAGACAGGAGGGGGAGGAAGAGGAGGAAGAGGTGGCAGAAAGACAGGAGGGGGAGGAAGAGGAGGAAGAGGTGGCAGAAAGACAGGAGGGGGAGGAAGAGGTGGCAGAAAGACAGGAGGGGGAGAAAGAGGAGGAAGAGGTGGCAGAAAGACAGGAGGGGGAGGAAGAGGAGGAAGAGGTGGCAGAAAGACAGGAGGAGGTGGAGGAGGAGGAGGAGGAAAAGGCGGTAAAAACGGATATCTCCCTTCTTGGAATACACGTTTCACCCAATGTTCCACAGTCTCATGATGCTCATTTGCTTGGCAGTGATTCCATAGAAGAAAGCCAAGGCACAAGAGTAAAGGCAAAATTAATAGGGAAGAGGAAGAATTTCCGGAACGCTTTATATTCATATTTCCGAAGCTTAGCAAACTTAAGTCTGAAATTAAAGATACTTAAATAAACTTGAGTGTGATAATTTTCCGGAATGATAATTTTCAAGAAAATAACTTTAAAAATATAGAACTTTTCCTGAAGGGATATATGTATATTACTATACCATAATCGAAAATACATTCTTTCCGGAAATATATTTTTTTTCGGAAATATATCTATATTTCCCGGAAGTGCTATATCTATACATTCTTTCCGGAAATATATCTATTTTCCGGAAAGAAAATAACTAAAAATTATATGACTTTTCCGGAAAGAATATAACTATAGTATAATCTAAAATAAGCATCTTTTCCGGAAATATAAATAAACACCTACTCAGAATTACAACTTTCCGTATTGAATTTTCCGGATAGCCTTAATTCTATTCCATTTATTTTGCAAGAATTATTTTGTATTTTATTTAATAAAAGAACACAAAAACTGACTGATTTTTATATAATTTATTTATTTACCAATGTTTGGTTTATATTTTTTTATCAGATGCCGAATTCTTATCAGTAAAACAACAAAATTTTGTAAAAATTAAACTATTTTTTGAACGAATGAGACGATAAAAAACAACAAATATTGCTGATAATTTTTTTTAGTTTGAGCTTTTTAATTTTTATAATAAAGTACATTTATATTTTATACTAAATATAATGCAAAATAAGCATCAAAATCAGAAAATAAACAAGCCTTTATAAATTAGTATTTACTGTATGTTCTCGAATAATTACCCTCTCAAATAATTACCTCATTAAAAATAGTTATAATTTGCTTTTGTAAAATAATCTCAAATAATTGCCCTCTCTCCATTAATTACACTCTCCAAATAGTCACCCGGAGCATTGGGGAATATAAGGTATCAAACAACAATTAAACGACGTGTTTTAAATAAAATCCAAAATTTTTTTCAGAATTAAAAAAAAAAATTTTTGGGTCTCAGACAGCCAAGGGAGTGTCTTCAAACAATTGTCGGATGAAACACGGAATTAATCATCATCGACCCAAACGTACATTTCGTACTTATCTAGCGAATATTTTTTCTTTTCTTTTTATTGTCTCTCAATTTATTTAAAATTATTTTATGGGTTGCAAAAGAGAAAGAGAAAAAAGGATAATAAACATAAGTTTTATGCAATATTAAGAATTTGTAAATATTTTAATTTTTTCAACATTAAAAAAAGTTTCTATATACAAAAAGAAATACAAACAATCAGAGTATACTTAAATAAAATTTGTTCGGCTAATTTTCCGGAAAATAATAAGTATCAGAATTACGACTTTAAGGAAGAATATTAATAAATCAGAATTTAAACCAGAATTATAAACTTTCCGGAAAGTTGTAATTCTGATTTATTAAAAATTCTGATTTATAAAAATTCTGATTTATTAAAAATTCTGATTTATTAAAAATTCTGATTTATTAAAAATTCTGATTAATTAAAAATTCTGATTAATTAAAAATTCTGATTTATTAAAAATTCTGATTTATTAAAAATTCTGATTTATTAATATTCTTCTATCAAGTTTTAAGTCGAATAGTTAGCTAGTGTTTCTTTGGAAGATTAGTGGAATAAACAAAAAAATTTTTTTGAATTTTTTTTAATTTTCGAAAATTTTTTTTTAAATATTTAGGATCTTTTTTACAAAAAATAATTATATTTTAAAAATAAATTTTATTATAACATTTTCCAATTAATTTATTTTATTCCAACTTATCTTCAATCTCCTCACCCTCCTCCTCTTCCACTCCTTTCCTTCCAATCGGTCTAATATCAGAGTAATACAAAAGAAGAAAATTTTTAATTTTATCCTCATCAAATTCTTTATTTATTTCCCTCCGACATTCTTGACAAAGAAAGTTTGGGGGAAATTGGTATTTTGGAAATTTGGGGTCTTCCGTCTCCCTACCATGAAGTCTGGAATTGACTAAATTGTGTGCCTTCCATAAATAAAGAAAAACGTCCTCCTCTCGATTTATCTAAATTTTGAAGGAAATTTAAGGAAAAAAATTTTAATTTACAGAAGTTTCGATTCTAGCAGTTTTTGTGGTCATTTTACGAAAATGAACTCTGCAATGATCACAGGCAAAAAAAGATAGAACCCAATCGCGTATTGCTAATAAAAGGCGTAAGGGATCAAAAGAATTGTCTGTTAAATAAAAATAAATTATTTGGATTTTTTAAAATTGAAATTCTGATTATAATTCTGATTTTTTAAAGAATATAAAAAATAATAATATATTCTTTTAAGTTCTTTCCCTTTATTCTTTTCCGGAATGTTTGCAGTTCGTAGCAGTTTATTAAAGTTGCAGTTTATTAAATATTTATTTTGTTTCCGGAATGTTTTTCCGGAAGGTTTTTCCGGAGTTTTTAATCTTATATATACTTTATAATTTTCCGGAAGGTTTATAATGTTGTTATCATTAATTTTATAGTTCTAGTATTTCCGGAAAGTTTTAATTAGTTTTAATCATAAATGTTATTTGTAGAGACCGTTTCCGGAAAGTTTGTAACAGAAGAGGGATAATCAACACAATTTTAAGCTTCAATTAGACCTTTCCTATTTTACCCACCCTTTTGCCCATTTCTATATCCATTGACTGTTAATACATGAAATAGAGTCCAAAGCCCACAAGTATATCCGCGTAGCACTGGAGAGCTTCTAAAAATAATATTTTTTTAATTCAAAAAATTCCCCAAACCCTTTACAATGTTCCCATTCTTCATAAATTGGAAAAGGATTTTTTTGATCATTCTAAAAATATTTTAAAAATTTTAAATTTATAAAATTAAATTGCCTCCGCTCTAAGAAATTCAGCTTTCCATGCTTCAATAGGTATAGCTTCTCCCACACTTCTTTGTTCATTAATAAAATCGCGGAGATGACTGAAAAGTTTTTGGGGGGAATTGAGAAATTTTTTTTGAAAGAAATTTTTTTATTCTCGGAACAGATAAGGAAGTAAAATGAGTTTCCGGAAGAATAAACTTTCCGGAAAAAATAAAGCATCGTATATGCTCAAATAATTATCCTAGGTAGTTATTGTTTCAACCTCTCGCTGGAGGTTAGTTGAAGGTGGTAGGGGGTTAGATTTAGTTGGTAGGGGGGATTAGTTGTGGGGGGAAATTATTTGAAAGAGTATTGAGCATATACGGTAATGCTAAATTTTTGAAAAATATGTTCCCGAAAATTTTTTTAAATAAACGACCTAAAAACAACACGAGCACGGCTGCTAGCATTCAAAAACTGAAAATAAATATTTTCAAAAATTTTTTAGAATTTTTCAAAAATTTTTCAAAATTAATTTTAACCTCAATATTATCTTTTTCATTAAATTCATTAATTTCTCTAGAATTTTGAGAAGCATTAAATTCTGTCTCTCTAAGTAGAGGATGGATTGTACGATGAGGGAAATACTTTAAAAATTATTTTTTTTATTCTTAAATATCTATAGGAATACATTAGCTAATATATCCACAAATTCATACAAAGCTCTCAAATTTTGTCCAGTAATATTTTCTCCTCCAATCATTTGAACATCATTAAAAAGTGCTTAAGAAAAAATGAATATAAATTAATGGGAATATAATTCGGAAATTTTTCCGGAAAATGTAATAGAATTAATAGTTTCCGGAAAATACCCATAATATTTCCGGAAGAAATAATGAAGTAATAAATATAATAGTTTCCAAAAAATAAATTTTCCGGAAAAATAATATCAGAATTGATACATAGTTTCCGGAAGAAATAAACTATTTCTTAAAATAATTTGTTTCCGGAAAGTATAATAATTTTTAAAAGAAATAAATTTGAACTGATATTTTTCGGAAAAAATAGAAATTCCGGAAGGAATAAAGTAAAGCAATTGTTTCAGGAAAAATATAAAAGTTTCCGGAAAATATGATAATAGAATGATAGTTTCCGGAAAATAAACTTTCATGAAGAAATAATATTTTCTGAAAGAATAAAAATTCCGGAATGATTATAGAAGTAATGATAAATTATGTTAAAACTGATAAATTATGTTATATTTCTATATATCAGTTATCCAATATTAATTTACCAATAATTAATTAAAATAGGTAATAATTTACCAATACGCGCACTCTTTAACAAATCCAATTCAGAAACAAAATAGGCACGCTTACATCTTAAAAAATATTTATTTTTAAAATTTCCAAAAATTCCCTCACATTTGAGGAAAATTGTTACAAAATTGTTCAATATTTTCACTTCCCGAAGCAAATTTTTTTCTAGAAGAGAACTTGTTCATTGACCTTTTACTTGTTTCTTTGCTATCATTTCGTAATAATTGTTCAAATTCGTTAAGTAGGAGACGTCTAAGTCTTCAAAATTAAATTAAAAATTTTTCAATGAAGAAAAACAAACTCAGCAATATAGGCAGGAGAACGTTCTCCCCTCCTAAAAACCGCAAATGTTGGGAAATCTTTTATTTGTAGAGCATTTGCCAAAGCATTATTTACACACCTTCTAGCAACTACTTTGTCAGCATAACCGGAAAGGTCTAATAAAAGTTGCGCGCCAACTAGGGAATTTGTATTTGATTCGAATAATACAATAAGGGTTGATATATGTGTATCTATTCCTTTCCATAAATTATTGTATGTTTCTACGCTTTAATTAAAACTTCATTTAGTGGGCATAAAAAGAATTAAAAGAATAATAAAACTTTCCGGAAGCTATATATAGTCTGCATTTAATTCCGGAAAAAATACAAAATAGATAGGTAATTTTACGGGAAAATAACCCTCCGGAAAAGTTTAGAAAAATAATTCTAATTTAATATTTTCCGGAAAATTTACGAAATCGCGAATAATATTTAGTGTTTTCCGGAAACTCTTTCCGGAAAAATGAAAATAGAATATAATTACAACCTTCCGGAAAAATATATAAATATAACACATAGCTTTCCGGAAAATGAATAAAAACACAAATATACCCACTCTTCTAGCCATTCAAATTTAGGCCAATCCTCATAACGATTTTCCTCATATTCCGTTAATAGAACGCGAGTTATTTCTTTAATTTAAATTAATCAAAATTCATATTTATCTATTTACTCACGATCTCTCATTTGAGCTAAACTTTGATAAGAGCGCAATATTTGGCCCACAGAAGCACTCGAGTTTAAATTAGCCTCTAAGCTGTTACGAGGAAAATACTTTAAAAAATAAAATTATTTTATGAAAATAATTATTTTATAAAACTTTTAAGAAAGGATAATGGGTGATTGAGCTGTCTTTACATGTATCTAAATTTACTGGGTCAGCACAGTTTATCTATAAATTAATAAAAATATTTTTTTAATTTTTGGAAAATTACAGCAGCAAATTTAATCACTCCTTGCCATGCCAACAAATCTTTGGCCAATGCTTTATAGAGACGTGAATACCTTTAGAAGATTATGGAATTATTCTCCTAGTATAATTTCTATTAAAGTTTATTTAATTAAATATTAAGTTTCTCAAGTTTATTTTCAAGTTTCTAGTATAATTCAAGTTTTAAGTTTGATCTTAAGTTTGCTTAAGTTTTCTATTTAAGTTTACAAATTAAACAAAATTTATTTTTTATCAATTCAAGTTTATTTTTAGTTCAAGTTTATTTTTAAAGTTTATTTTCAAGTTTTTATTAATTCAAGTTTGAAAGTTTATTCTTAAGTTGAACAAAGTTTATTTGTAAATTCAAGTTTACAAATGTAAAAAAGTTTATTTTTAATTAAAGTTTGTAATAATTCAAGTTTCTAGTATAATTCAAGTTTTTAAGTTTATTCTTAATTCAAGTTTATTTATATTCAAGTTTGTAATAATTCAAGTTTGTTTTCCAAGTTTATTTTTAAATTCAAGTTATAAAAACTTACGCTCTACAATGTCCACACCAGTCAGAATAAAACTCAACTATAATACTTGTACAACGCCCATTAATTTCAGATTGTACCTCTCCGGAAACAAAATTATTATTAGATTTACTTGAAGCATTTAATGAATTATTTGTATTTTCATCCAAAAATAAAGAATTCGAAACAATTTTAGTCGAGTCAAAACAATAAACAGTATCGTTAAATGATTGGTCATCCAATTGTACCACAAAATCGTGGGCATCATAAAGTGTTGGATTTGTGCCCTAAAGATGTAGAAAATGAAATTTAATAAACTTACGAAGACCAGGTTTTTATCCAATTAGGCAAAGTTTTGAAGTTTTTAAGCTTGCAGTATTTAAAGTTATTTTTCAAAGTTTGTAAAAATCCAAGTTTATTTAAATTTTCAAGTTTGTGATAATTCAAACTTTTCTAGTTTGTAAAGAAAATTCAAGTTTATTCCAAGTTTTAAGTTTCTACTAATTTATTTTTTAAGTTTTGTTAAGTTTCTATCAAGTTTATATCTTTTATTTTTCCAAGTTTTCAAGTTTGTAATTCAAGTTTATTTTTTCAAGTTTCTAAGTTTGTAATTTCCTTGTATATAATCTTAAACATGAAAGGGAGCATGTCTACGATAAAATAACGTTACCTTAGGAACAGATGTATAATCAGCAAAAATAGCCAAAGCCTCTCGATTTTGAATAGAAATAATTAAAAATAAAAATAAAACGAATCTCCAACACAAAATTAACGAAAAATGATAAAAAGGATAATAAAAAGTTGCTGAATATTTGGTAAGAGAATAAAAGGATTTGTAATGATTAATAAACATTTTTTAAAAAAATATTTTATTTTAAAATAAAAATAAAATAAAAACCTGCTTATTTGGACAAGCAATAAATAAAAATATACAAATAAACATTTTTTCGCTTTAAGGCCGGTTATTTTTTTCTTTGAAAAAAAACGATCAGACAGGGTTGGTGGTAATACTAAAAAGGTGTGAAAGGAATAAATGCGCAAAAATTTGGAAAAGGGGAGAGAAAGGATTTGGGGAGTTCAGAGAAGGAAATTTACTTTTTTTAGATTTATTTTTTGTTAAAGGTCCAGGTTTTTGGAGGACGAAAGGGAAAAGGAAAAGTAAATCGAATTATACACACTAAATAGCTAGTCTGTTCTGGGTCATGCAATAGTTACAAAAAATTATTTTTTTATTTTTTTTTCTGTTTTGAGGAATTTAGATATATTCGTGGGTGGTTTTGTATTAATTTCCTCAAAAATAACGCAACACAAAGCCTTCTCGAAAATCGGAATCTATTTTTTTAATTTATTTTAATTTATAAATAAACTCTTTACTTAGTTATCAAGTATTTTTAAAAACAGCTCCCCTCCTCAAAAGAAAATTAAAATTTTATTTATTCTCTTTTGTCTTTACTTTTAAATCTAAAAAAGGCACTAAATAAATTCAAAAAATATTTGATTAATAAAACAAAAATAATTAAAAATCCAAAAATTAAAATTCCCAAAATTATCAAAATATCCAAATTGTAAAGTTGAAAAACACTTAAATTTCTTGCTTCAGAAAGTAATTCTGGTAAATAACCTCCATTCTGCTCCAAAAAGCGAATATTCTTTAGCAACTTTTCTCTGGCAGAGAAAGGCTAAAAATTAAATTTTTTTTAATTTAAATAAAATTTTCTTAAATTTAATACTACTAAAGAAACATTTTTATTAAATTCTGGTTTTAATTTTAGTTTAATTTTAGTAATTTCAGTGAGAATAGGGACGTTGACGCGCAACTTTGTAAAATAGCCATATAATTAGCTAGAGCTATATAAATTTTTATAATTATTTTTAATGTTTGTATCTACCTTCTCTAAAAATTTCAGAATTTTTCTTTAAATATCTCCAAAGTTATGGTCAAAAACTATTAAAAATAGTTATTTTTCAGCCTTTTGGATACTCATTTGACCATAACTTTGGTAATTTCTAACCAAAAATTCTGGAATTTTCAGAGAACATAGGCAAGACTTTTATCAATAATCCTACAAAATTTTATGGCTCTAGCTTCTTTTTTGGCTGTTCTACAAAGCTTCAACTAAGTAACGTTTAGCCCTCTTTTTCCCTTTCCAATGCAATCGAAGATTATTTTCTCCCAAAATAAAATTCAGAATAATTATTCTGATTAAAAAATAAATTTAAAAATTAAAATTTGCCTTATTAGCCAATAGTTTACTCAATCTTTTAGCCTCTTCAGCATATTTAGGATCATTCAAAATTGTTTGAATAACCTCCACAAATTCCTCCTTTTCATTTAACAAGAGCGCTTTATTAAAACTTTTCCCCCATCCATTCCTTTCGGGAACTAAGCTATTCCGTCTTTGTTCTGCAAAAAATCCAAAACTAATTATTGGAGTTGCAGACAATGCTGCTTCCATTAAACTGTTATAACCACCATGACTAATAAATAATTTGGTGTTTGGATGTTCTGAATTTTTTAAAAGTTTTAATTAAATAAACTTGAATTATTTTAAGTTTTGCTTAAGTTTTGAAATAAACTTGTTTTAGATAAGGTTGTTTTTAACAAACTTTGTTTTATAATAAACTTGATTTAATTAGAATTGTTGGAAACAAAAGTTTTTAATAAACATGGTTTACATAAACAAACTTGTTTTTACAATAAAATGTTTTAAATCAGCATGTTTTAATAAACTTGTTTTTAATAAACTTGTTTTTAAATAAACATGTTTTAAATAAACTTTTTTAAAATAAACTTGTTTTAAATAAACTTGTTTTAAAATAAACTTGTTTTAACTAAACTTGTTTTAAAATAAACTTGTTTTAACTAAACTTGTTTTAAAATAAACTTGTTTTAACTAAACTTGTTTTAAATAAACAATGTTTTTAACTAAACTTGTTTTTAAACAAAAAATCTACCTAAAATCGCTCTCTGCGGTGCCCAACTCGTCAAAAAAACATTAGAATAATTTTTCGACATTTCTAAACTATGTTCATCACCTTCACTAATTTTAACAATAAAATGCCATTCTTTTAAACTTCCAAACGAAGCAAATAAATTTTTAATAAAATTATTAGGTAAAGTATTTGTATTTAATAACGAGCCCAAAGAAAAATAAATTGTTCCCCTTCCTTTTTTTATTTCAGTTAAATATGGCTCTTTTAAATTTGTTGTTTTTGTTGTTATTTTATTAAAGCCTAAACCTCCAATATACACAACATTTGGATTTATTGGACGTGGAAAGTCCACAAATTCGTCTACATTAACAAATACTAATGGTGTTTCTTTGACTATATTTTGTATTGTTGGATAATTTGATCTTTAAAGAGAAAATTTTTTAATTAAAGAATTTTTTAAATGCTCTCTAATAGACGCCTAGGTATTTTACTTTTTAACTACCCATATTATTAGAAAGGGATGTCTTATTGGAGAGGCTTTTTTATTAGAGAGAGGTCCAACACTTTCGAAGGTCTGTGTTATTTTTTTAAATACTCTCTAATAGACGCCTAGGCATTTCATTTTTTTGCTTAAATAAATTTAAACAATTTAAAAAACCCTACCCAAATCTACGCCTAAATAATTCATTTAATTCCTCAATTCCATAATAAAAAGCCCTTTCATGCACAAATGTAGCTACTAAATTACTAAATCTTTGGTTTATAGACATTTTATCACTCATAGGAACTCCATAAATTGAAGGAACATAACTAGCTGGGAAAGGCATTCCAACAAGTGAAGAAACGTGTTCTTGAATTGGACAACTGTCTAGGCGAAAATTTTTTGTTTTTTAATTTTAAAATTCGATTTTTGGCGTTTTTAGTTGATTAAAAAATTTTTAAAAATTTTTTTAAATTTTATAAACTAAAAAAAAATTTTTAGAAGACTTTAGCCTTCAGATAAAAATGTTTTCCCATCAAAAGGATTCGAACCCCCACCCCTTTAGCATGTATTTCTAAGCATTTTCCAACTACACCAAGAAGGTATTAAGGCAACAAATTAATTATTCCGTTAACATAAAAATTCACCGAAAATACAATTCACCGATATTATTTAATATGTCCAAAATTTCTCAAATTTTAGCTGATTTTTTCAGAAATATTCTAATAAAAGACCAACCTAACTAAAAGTATATGAATTGGAATTCCAAACAAATAGCTCAATGCTGACCCACAAAAATTAATTTGTTCACCAATAAACAGGTCAAATTTTTCATTTTTAAGTTGTTCTATTAATTCGGTTTGAGTATCCAGAAAGTCTTTAAAAATTTCAATTTTATTAGGAAAATGAACTTTAATTCTCCAAACTTTTTTATTACAATGATATGGACTCTGAGCCTTTCCCTTCCTTCCCTATAGACTCTTAATCTCTATAAAATCCTCACCTATCCCCCGTGGAAGGGTAAGGACTTTTGTGTTAATGGGTGAATAAAAGTTGTTCCTGGATCGGAATAGTAGCAAAGCTAAGGCCCCCTCTCAGCCCCTTTCTTATTAAACACTCCTTCCTAAGTCCTTTCCTTTCTAATAATGAGGACATCCAGAAAATAGGGGGTGTCTATTAAATAATTATTAGAGAGGGTCTCTATTATTAGAGAGGGTCTCTCTCCTTCAAATTTTTAAAAATAAATAAATTTTCACGTTCGCAAACTTCATTGATAGTATTTTGAAAATCCTCATCATTTTTATAGCCTGTAATAAGAGACCAAGCTGTAGCTTCTTTAAAATAAATTTCTATAAATTTCTGTTGTATAGTTTCTTTAGCATTGTTTAAATCAGTTTTGACAGAAATCTTTTTTAAATATTAAAAATAATTTATTTAAATATTTATTTTTTTTACTTTTCTAACTCCTTTTGCCGAAGATCCCTCAAATTCAGCTAAAGGCTCCATATATTCTACTTCAAGTATTGTCTGGTTATTAAAAAATTTTATAATTAATTTTTAACAAAAGATAAATTTATAAAATTTTCTATGGGCATTTTTACAAGTCTTAACAAGCTTTTCTGAAAATTTCAGAATTTTTGGTTTTATATTCCAAAAGTTATGGCCAAAAAACTACCAAAAATCATTATTTTTGGCCATAAATTCTGAAATTTTTATACAAGTTGGATAGCACTATTGAGGATATTCCTACAAATTTTTGTGATTTTAGATTAATTTTTGACTATTTTTTAAATTTCCGAACCACATTATGTCCATCACTAGCTAACGCTTCAGCAACTTTTGCATTCAAAATAACATGACTACGAGTTAAAGTCTGACTATAAACCAGAATTTTATAAGCTTTTAAAACTTGACAAAGTTGGAATATTAAAAATAAAATAATTAAAAGAATATTTTTCTTCATTAAAAAAAATTTTTTTTACTTAATATGAAAGATTTTATTTAAAATTATTTTCTGTAAAATAGCTTCTTTTTTGATAAAAATTATTTTTCAACTGATAAAATGATAAAATAAAGTAAATTAATATTTTTTATTTAATTTATAGTTCTTTGTTTATTTATTACATTATTTGTCTATAAAAACGTGTCATAAGACCAGGGGTCTTTCAACTCAAAGAACTAAATAATGAATTAATATTTTGATAAGTGTTAGATATCATTAGATAGAGAATTGAATGGGCTACAAAATACATAAATAAATTTATTTTAAAGTACAGATAGAAAAAAGTTGTGGGGCAAAATGTTGCCTTAATCGGTTTTGAACACTAACGATTATTTTACTAAAATTTAAAAAAAGTTGCGAACACAATTTTAATTTTATTAAATAGACAATTAAATTATCTGAAAATTAAAATTTTAAAATTAATTTAAAAATAGATTTTAATTAAAAAAAATATGTACATAAATATTCTAAGTTGGTAGGAGCCTCCTACACTATTAGTAGGAATAAAATTTAAAAAAATTTAAAAAAATTAATTTTAAAATTTTATTAATTAATAGAATAGTACAAAAATAGTAAATGAATTTTCTAAATAAATTTTGGTAAGAATAAATAATTCTTTGTGATTTTTATCATTATCAGATTCATCTTTTAAAAATATTAATTTAATAATTAATTAATTTCCTTTCTAAATTTTTAATAAAATATTTAAAATATAAATAAAGGACGAGACAATAAATTATTTAAAGAATGATAAGGAGATAAAAAATAGAAGAGTACAACAATTTAAAGAAAAATAAATTTTTAAAAATTTAAAAGTGCAGTTGAACTTTAAAAGTACAGCATCTAGAAGTCAAGATGCAATATGAAGTGTAAACAAAATTTCCCCTACATGTTGCTAGTAAAGTATCTTGGCCCTTTTATTTGTTTGTTAGTGAAAATTATTTTTTAACGTCACCAAGTCAGACGTTGAATATCTCACGGTTTTAATTAAAATAAAAAAATTTCTCAGAAATGTTTTTTATATTTTTAAAAATTATTAAACATGACAATAATTTATTTTATTTTACTAAAAACTTAAAAAATTCTAAATAAAAAACGAAATGCCCAATTTAATTGATATTTTCGTTATATGGGATTTTTGGGGAAGTTTATTACTTGGTTATCCTCTAAACATTATTCTGATTATTTTAATTATTTTTAAAACACCAAAAGAAATGGAAACACACAGCAGAATTCTGATACAAAATTGTGTTTTGGATATTTTATTCTTGACATTGCAGATGTTTATGCAAGTGGTAAAACTTTTAGAAAAACCAGAATTAAATTTGAACAAAACTAAGTAACGAAGAAAAGTAATACAACTTTCCGGAAAGAAAATAGAGATATTAACATACTACTATATTGGTAACTTTCCGGAAATGTTATATTTTTCCGGAAACATTAATAGATGGAAATTAAACCAGAAACAAACAAAAATAATTAAAAAACCAGAACAAAAGCAAAACCAGAATTTAATAAAAACAAAACCAGAATTTAATAAAAACAAAACCAGAATTTAATAAAAACAAAACCAGAATTTAATAAAAGCAAAACCAGAATTTAATAAAAACAATATTTTAAGTTTTATATAAGCGACATGGATGGAAATACAATTTTTATTATCACTGACGGGATTTTGATTTATTTTATGAAAGAAACATTTAATCCACTATTATTTTATTATATGAATCTTTTTTACATATTTATTTTCAATTTAAATACAAACGGATTATGTGTTCAATTTATATATAGATATTTAATTTTAAACAGGTAAAAACAAATAAAAAATCAGAATTAATTTAAAACAAATAAAAAATCAGAATTAATTTAAAACAAATAAAAAATCAGAATTTGATTAAAACATGAATTAAATATCAGAATTAATTTAAAACATAAACAGAATAACATGTTTCCCAAAACAACATTTATTTAAATAAAAACAGAAAAATTAAAACATGTTTTTCTTAAGTTCTGAATTTTGATACAAACATTTATTTCTTTAACAGAAACATGAAAATTGGTGTCCGTCGCTATCTTTATATGTTTTCGATTGCTGTAATAATAAATGTATTTTATATTTTGGATGATATTTTCGCTGTTATACCATATTCTAAAGGAGGTTTTCAACAAATTGCCGAATTTAATAAAATATTGCCATACATTCAATGTAAAACAATTGATGTAATTTTAAAAATTTCTTTTTGTTTTTAAAATAATTTTTATAAAAAGATGGGAATGGCGTCAATTGTCCTACTATCATTTATTGAAATTACTCCATATTTTATAATAATTATTTGTGGAATTAAAATGGTTAAATACGTTAATTCACATGCTGGATTTGATCAAGAAATGAAAAGATTGTTGAAACAATTAACAAAAACATTAATAATTCTGGTATGTTTTAAATTAATTCTGATTTTTTAAAACATTTTAATGATATTTAGGCTGTTGTTCCATTCGTAAAACATGCTGCATCTTTACTAATTATATTATTTATTGAAACAAACAACAATATGGCAAACATTATTCGATTAATTATTTATCATTTGTTTCATTTCACCCCTGTATTTAACGCAGTTGTCTGTATATTAACAAACAAACCATATCGAAATGCTGTTTTTAAAAATATAAGAATATTTCCTCAATAATTATTAAAGTTTATATTTTTTGATTGCCTTGCTTAAAAAGCAAATGATAGCAAGTTTTGCCTTTTAAATAAGGCAAAACTTGAAATATAATGTTTAAAACTTTATAGAATTAAAACTTGTTTGAATTTAATTCTGGTTTTTATTTTAATAAAATTGAATGTTTAGAATAAATTCTGGTTACATGTTTAGAATTAATTCTGGTTTCTAAATTTTTTAAAGAAACATGTTTTAATTAAAACTTGTTTTAAATTAATTCTGATTTTAAACTTGTTTTACAAACTTGTTTTAATTACTAAAAACTTGTTTTATTTTAATTCTGGTTTCTAATATCTTACACAATGTTTCTTTCTCTCATCAAAATTATTTTTTTATTATAATTATACAAATGAATGTGGAGGATTTAAAAAGAGGAGGATTTAAAATTAAAGCGATAAAAACAACTGTTACTCATTTTTTGATTTTTATAGGATTTTTTAAACGTTTTTTGATCTTTATTTTAACATTTTCATGAAAACCTTCATGTTTTTTTCAAATATTTTTTAAATAAAATTTTTGAACAATTTTTTAAATTTATCGACCAGACTCTAATAATAGTCCTTTTTGTATTTTTAAAAAATTTATTTCCTATTGATTTTGACCCAATTTATTTTTAAAAATAATTTTTGTTTATTTACATAAATATTTTTTGGACTTTTTTCGTTCTTCTAAAATATAGGTACTTTAAGCATTCTTTATTTTTTTTATTATTGAAGATTTATTTGTTTACTTTTTTTCTTTTAAAAT
Source organism: Meloidogyne arenaria (assembly GCA_036172955.1). Classification (NCBI taxonomy): domain Eukaryota; kingdom Metazoa; phylum Nematoda; class Chromadorea; order Rhabditida; family Meloidogynidae; genus Meloidogyne; species Meloidogyne arenaria. The sequence goes on from JARQAB010000043.1 coordinate 3,085,600, forward strand.
AAATATAAATTCAAAATTTTATAAACTTGCTTCAACTATTAAATTTCAAGTTGTACTTTAAAAAACTTAAGTTTGCTTGTTTCAAGTTTAAAAAACAAGCTGATTTCCAAGTTTATTATTTAATCAAGTTTAATTAAAAATTAAACTTGTTTTCAGGTTCTTAAACAAGTTGATTTTCAAGTTTATTTATTTTTCTCTAATTTTATTCCCTCCCTTAATTTCATCATATTTTTAAAAAACAAATTTTAAAAGAGAAAAAGGAAGAAGAAGCAAAGCCACAACAAACTCAACATATTTACAAAAAATCTCTTCTTTCTCCTAAATTTTAAAAAAAAAAGCTTTGCACACATTTACTCATTTTTTAGTCAATAAATACCCAATTTATCTACTCTTTTATTTAAAAAAATATTTTTTAAATTAATCTTGGAGATTTTTGGATTTTTTTAAAAATCCCTTAAGAAGCCCAGACTCAACTAGGCCCTTAATTTTAATTCAAAGAACATTAATTCTTTTTTTTTTATATTTTTCATTGAGTAGAATGGAAAAATGGCTCTTTTTGTCTCTTATTTATTTTTTTTATTTTTTATTTGCTTTTCATTTATCCATTTTCTATTTATTTATTATTAACTTGAAGAGAGTCAAATTGCAAAAATTAAAAAAATTTTTATTTCTCTACTTTAGAATTTTCTTTATATTTAATGCTAATCCCTCTACAGCAGAAAATAACAAAAATTAATTTAAAAAATTATTTTCCAAATAATTTTTATTTATTCCTATTTAATTTTAAAAGCACAAAAAGCACATTTTCTGAAGCTAAAAATATTAATTTCCCCTCAGAATCGATTTTTTCTTTTCTCTTTTTAAGCCTTTCCCTCAATAAATATTATTTAAGTTTGCACTCTTAAGTTTTCATGAAACTTGTTTTTAATTGGCAAAATTAAACTTGTTTAGAGAAAGAAGTTAAGTTTGTAAACTTAAGTCTGTTTTTCAAGTTTAATTAATAGACTTATTTTAATTAAAAAATAAACTTGTTTTCAAGTTGTAAAAACAAGTTTATTTTTATGTTTTAAAACAAGTTTCTTTTTAATTTCTAAAAACATGTTGGTTTTAAAACTTGAAAAAAAGTTAATAGACAAAAACAAGTTTATTTTTTCAAGTTTTACAATTCTCTTAACCTTAATGTTTAGAAACATGCTTGTTTATTTTCTAATAAGCTGGATAAGTTTAATTATTTTTAAGCCTGTTTTTAAGCCATTAGAGTCTCGTATTTTTAATTAATTTTTTTATTTTAAATTTTTATTTTTAAAATATACTATTTATTTATTTTCATCAAAATGCCATTCCCAAAAAAGAATACAAGTGTTCCTGTTCATCTGGATCGACATTCACCGATAGAAACATCCTCTAATCAACAACAACAGCCAGAAAATAATATTAATTCCCCTTTATTAAATTTAAATAATTCAAGTTTTTTAAATAATACACAAACAACGCCTAATATTCCACAACAATTGGGCCCTATTCGGACTACCTATATTAATCAGGTGTGGTTATTTTTGAGTAATTTAATGGGAGGATATTCTGATATTTACTAAAAATTTCAGAATTTTTGGTAAATTATTTCAGAATTTATAGGCAAAAATATCAGAATTTTGGAGAAAAATGTCTACTTTTGGGTAGTTTTTTGGGCATAACTTGTGAAATATAAAACCAAAAATTCTGAAATTTATAGGGTTGTTAGTTAAGACAGTTAACTATATCTGGAGAAAATTTCATAGTGAATGGTTAAATTTCTGATTTTTTATCGAATTACGCCTAGACGTTATTTACACTTATGTTAACCGCAACTTAATTTTATTATTTTTCCCAGAAAAATTTAAGAAAATTAAAAAAAAAATTTTTTTTAATTAAACAAATCCTTTTTGAACTCTTAAAAATTATTTAATCATTTTTTTCTTTCAATTTAGCAAGAATTTGATCAACTTTTTCAATTTATTCCACCAAAAAGATTTAGTTGGCAATTGTTCACTCGAAAATTTTTTTCTGATTATTTTCAATGTTTTTGCTCATTCTCTGATTTATTCCATTTTTTTCTTTCTTTTCTTCCAATATTTGGATGGTTACCTTCTTACAATTTTAAAGAAAATTTGGCTGGGGATTTTATTGCTGGTATTACTGTTGGTGTTGTGCACGTTCCACAAGGTGAGGGGAGGGTCTAAACTAGTTTATAAAATTGTGAATTGACCTTGTAAAATTATAAAATTTTGTAAATAAACCCCTTATATGTGTTTCTATGTCCTCTAAAAATTTCAGAATTTTCGATTTATTATTTCAGAAATTCTGTTCAAAGGTATCAGAATTATAGGAGAAAATGCCTGTTTTTAGTGGTTTATCAGCCATAACTTTTGAAATAATGAATGAAAAATTTTAAATTTTTTTGGGGAATTAGATAAGTCTATGAGGAATATCTGAGAAAAATTTCAGAATTAAAAATAAAAGACTTCATGAAAATTTAGAGGCGCGCGCCCAACATTTTCAGGCGCCCAAACGCTCTGAATAATTTAATTAAATATTTTATAATTAACTTTTTATTAATTTTAGCCATTGCTTATGCCATATTGGCAGGGTTAGAACCAGTTTATGGCCTTTACACTTCTTTCTTTTCTGTTTTGTTTTATGCTATTTTTGGTACTTCAAGACACGTTTCTATTGGTAAAAAAATTCTGATTAAAATAAATTCTGATAAAAAATTCTGATAAATATTCTGATTATTTTAAAAAATTTAGGATGATATTTAATCCCAAAATTTATTTTTTCAAAAATTTTTCTTTGAGTTTTTAGGCCCCTTTGCTATATTAGCCTTAATGACTGGAATTTCCTGTAGAGATATTTACGCTCAATTTGATAAAGAATTTTTTGAAGCAGAAATAAAATTATTAGACGATGCTAGCCATAATAAAATTGGAGAAGAAAATAATTTTTTAACTTTGACAAATATGACAAAATTAATTCCGAGAGTTGAAGTTGGATATAGTGAATTAGTTCAGGTAGTATTTAAATTAGTATATGTGTTTTGTTGTTGTTTTTGTCGTTGTTGTTGTGTTTTGTTGTTGTTGTTTTGTTGTTATTGTGTTTTTCTGTTTTATTATTTTGTTGTTCTTGTTCTTGTTGTGTTTTTCCGTTTTGTTGTTGTTGTGTTTGTTTTGTGTTTGTTGTTGTTTTTGTCTCGTTGTTGTCGTTGTTGTTGTGTTTTTCTGATTTGTTTTGTGTTTTATTATTTTATTCTGTTTTTGTTGTTTGTTCTGTTTTTGTATTTTTCTTTTTTCATTGTTCTGATTTGTGTTTCTTTTATTTTGTTTTTCTTATTTGTTGTTGTGTTTTTGTTTTTATTGTATTTTCTGGTTTGCTTATGTTGTTTTGTTGTTCTGATTTTTTGTGTTTTTCTGTTTTCTGGTTTTATTTCTTTTGTTGTTCTCATTGTTTGTCTTGTTCGTTTTGTATTTTTGTTTTGTTTGTTTGTATTTTATTTTATGTTTTTCTGATTTGTATTTTTATTTGTTTTGTTTTCCTTAAAATTATTTTTAATTATCAAGACAATAACTTTAACTGCCGGTTTAATTCAATTTGCAATGGCTATACTTCGAGTAGAATTTCTAGCTTCATATTTATCAGATCAATTAGTTAATGGATTTTGTACAGGCGCTGCAGTCCATGTAGTTGGTGTTCAATTAGGCAAATTGCTTCAATTAAATTTGGGGCAAGTTGGAGGGCCTGGATATTTGTATATTGTGAGGATTTTTTTTTATTTCTTTTAAAAATTAAAAAAAATTTATTTTCTTCTTTCCCCTACAGATATTTCTTAATCTCATTCAAAAATTGCCACAAGTCAACTTAATTGTTTTATTTCTGTCAATATTTGGTTTTGCATTTCTTTATTTGGGAAAAGATGTTTTTAGCCCTAAATTTGGATATTTAATACCCTTTGTTATTCCTTTTGAACTTCTGCTTGTAATACTAGCTACAGCTGTTTCTTCTTTTGCTAATTTACGAGACAATTTTAACGTGACTGTTTTGAATTTTGTTCCAACTGGGTAAATTTTTAATAATAAATAAATAAATTAATATTAAGTAAAAAAAATTTTTTTCTCTAAAGTTTACCAGAAGCTCGTCTCCCTCGTCTAGATTTATTACCTTATGTTTTTGGTGATGCTTTAGAAATTGCTTTTGTTTCAGTTGCTTTACATTTATCTATGTGTAAAGTTTTTAATAGACGAATGGGTACAAAAACTGATAATAATGTGGTAGAGTTTTAGTTAATTAAAATTTATTTTAAGGTTGTAAACTTTGTTTTCTTGTTCATTTAATTTTTAAAACTTAAATAAACCTGTTTTACAATATTTTACAATTATGTTTAAATATTTTTTAAACTTAATTGTATAACAAATAATTTGCATTAAAACTTGTTTTTATAACTAATGTTTAAATAAATAAACTTGTTTTACTACAAGTAAATAAACTTTAATGGAAGTTGTTTTAAAACAAGTTTATTTAAGGAAAAGTTTATTTAAACAATTGTTAAAACTTGTTTTAAATAAACTTTAAATAAACTTGTTTTTACAATTAATGTTCAATAAATAAACTTGTTTTAAAAAAGTTTATTTAAACTTGTTTTGTTTAGATAAGTTAAGTTGGAAAAGTTTATTTAAACACTGTAAAACTTGTTTAAATAAACTTTAAATAAACTTGTTTTTTACAATTGTAAAACAATTAAAACTTAATTGCATATAAACTTCATCTAATAAAACATTTTATTTAAAATTAGGAATTATATGCTTTGGGACTAGTAGATTCACTTTCATCATTTTTTACCGCCTATCCAGTAACTAGCGTTTTAGGACGTTCTATGCTTAATGTTGAATGTGGAGCTAAAACACAAGTAAAATAAAAAAATATTTTTTAAATTTAATTTTTTTTAAAGTTTTCTGGATTAATTACAGGCCTTCTTTTACTTGTAGTAATTCTTTGGTTAGGCCCAATACTTTCTTCTTTACCTGTTTGCATTTTGGCTGTAATAATTATTTTTTCAATGAAATGTGCTTTTGAAAAAATTCCTAGAGAATTTTTACATTTATGGAGGGTCTCTAAAATTGATTTTGTAAATTTTTTTTTAATTTTTTAAATATTTAAATATTTTGCAACTTTTCATAAAATAAAAATAATTAAATTAAATTACAAATTTTCATTAAGTTTTCTAGGCACTATAACGTTTACCAAAACTTTCATAAAATATTTAAATGACCACTTAGAGCTGTAAAATTTTGCATAGATATTGATAATAGTGTTAACTAATAGTTGGTAAAATCTAAGAATTTTTGATTAGTATAGGAAAATATCATGCTCAAAAAATATAACTTTAGGTTTTAGAAATATTGGAGAGAAATATAAGAAACAAGTTGATAAACTTGAGTTTATTTTAAAGATGAAAATAAATTTGAGAATTTGAAAAAAAAACTTAAGATTATAAACTTAGAGAAAAATAAACTTTAGTTCAAAACTATTATTTTCCTTGCAAAAAAAATTTTTTTTGCAAGGAAAATATTTTTTTAAGTTAATTTGGATAGTAACAATATTTGCTACAATACTTCTCAATGTTATGCAAGGCCTAGCTTTAGCTGTTACCTTTGCTTTATTAACAACAATATTTAGAATTCAATGGCCTCGATGGCATTTACTTTCTAATTTAACTGGAACAGAGAATTATAGAGATTCTGGTAGATATAAAAGATTTACACCTTTTGGACATGGAATTAAAATTTTTAGATTTGATGCTCCTTTGGTGAGGGGATTTTTATAAAATTTTTAAAAATTTTTGAAAAAATTTTTTTTTCAAAAAATTTTCAAAATTTTCAAAATTTTTAAATTTTTTTACAATTAAATTCCCCAAGTTTTTCAGCTTTTTACAAATGTTGACCATTTTGCCAAATCAGCAATAACAGCAATTCTTACAGAATCTCCTTCAATTCCCAGCAACAATAATAATATTACCATTAATGGTTCAAGCTGTGATAAAAATTTATTTAAAATTAGTGGAACTCGTAAAAGTGATAAAATAAAGAAATTCGATTTGAATACACATTCTTTGGTAATTTAAAATATTATTTTAAAAATTAAATGGGACTTGAACGCGAATTATGAAAATAAGCTTTTTAAACGCATTAAATATTTGTGTTTTATAAAAGCTGCTAAATAGAATTTATAAACTAAGTTTATTTTATATTCCAAGTTTATTTTATTTAGTCATTTAAGTTTAAACTTAAATTTTTGTATATTTAAAACAGAAGGTTTATAAACAAGTTTATTTTTATCAAGTTTATTTTTACAACTTGATTTTACAACTAAGTTTATTTACAAGTTTATTTAATTTGTAAACTTAAGTTTATTTTTATTAACTTAAAACTTCGTTTTACAAACTTGACATTTTACAAATTCAAGTTTATTTTATTTATTTTTAATTTAACAGTTGGAAAGAAGAATAAAATCTAGTGGTGTTAAAAGCCTTATAGTTGACTGTACAGGATTTACTTTTGTAGATTATACAAGTATTAATGCTTTAGCTGATGTAAAAAAAATTTTTTTTTAATTTTCTAAATTTATAAATAAAATTTAAAGTTATATCATCAACTTTGTGAATTAAATATTAATGTACTCTTTGCGGGAGCGAAAGCTCCAGTTCGCGATATGTTGGAATCTTGTAATTTTTTCAATTCTGTACCAAAAGAACAATTTTATCCAACAATACATGATGCTGTTTTGGCAGCTTCTAATAAAAAGTTGGAGATTTTTTTTGAAAAAAATTTTTTTTAATTATAAGACCTTTGGTATACCTTCCCATTAACTGAAAAATAGTCCACTATATAGAGAGTCCATAAAATAGACGGTAGCTTATAAAGAGAGTCATACCTCTATTTTGCGGATTTTCGCTTCTTAATTTTTTATAGACTTTTCCTAAATTTTTCTTAAATTTAAAGAAAATGGCAAAAAAGACGAAGAGGTTTCCACTCAGAATTATCACTGAAAAAAATATCTGGAGGAGGGGGAGGTGGAGGAATTCAAGACGATACAAATTCTTTGTGTGTAGGAGAAAACGAACTTTATCAATGGTCATTTAAACAGTCAACAGATACACACATAATAATTAAAGAAGAAAATGAGGAAGAGGAGGAGGAAGAAGAAAGGGAAGAAAATTTGTTTGTTGTTGAATTTGGATTGGGAACTTTGGAAAATTTAAATAATAGTGAAGAAAATAAATAATAATTATTATTTTTTTGTTTTATTTATTTGACTCTATATTTTTGATTTTTGTGTACACAAATTTAAAAATTAAATAAATTATTTTTTGAAAAATACCTAATTTTTTATTTTTACTTTAATTCATTTTCCTGGATTTATTTGGAAATTAAAAATAGTGGAGTTGTAAACTTAAGTTTATTTTTAATACAAAACTTGTTGCAAACCTAAATTTATTAGCAAGTTTATTTTTAAGCTTGTTTAAAAGTTCTAAAAACTTGTTGTTTAGACGAACAAGTTTTAAACTTGTTTTTAAAAAAGTTTATTTAAAACATTGCAGAAGTTTTTAATAATTCAAGTTTATTTTTAAAACTTGTTGCAAACTTAAGTATTTAAGTTTATTAACAAGTTTATTTAAAACATTAGGATTATAAACTTAAGTTTATATTTATTTTTCTCAGGTTTATTTAAAACATCAAGTTACTACCCCATCTCCCCTACCACAAATTATTTACCCCTAACAAAATTTATTTTTTATTTAAATTTATTTCATTTATTAATTTACGTAATATACCGTATTTCCTCTAAAATAGGCCCCCCCCTCCAAAATAAGCCCCCCCTCTAAAATAAGCCCCCTCTAGAGGTCGATTGAAAAAGATAAGCCCCCCCTCTAAAATAAGCCCCCTTCCCAATAAAATTTTTTAATTGTTGATTAATTGTTAGGTACACTCAGTTTAGTCCCCATGGAGGGATATAGAAGGATTAGAAGTGATTAAGAGGGTATTTGGGAGATTAGCAGGTAGGTATATAAAGGTATATTGTAGGTATATTGTAGGTGATATCGGAGGATTTGTGTATCCAATATCCAGCGATATCCCACTTGATCCTTCGATGTCACATACAAATCCACTAATATCCAATTTTAAGCTTTGAACTCCCCATATATCCCTCTTAATCCTTTTTTTATTAAAAAAGTATTTAAAAAAGTTAATCCTTTTTCTTAATCTTTTTTAATCGTAATATACTAATAGACTATAGAGACTCAATGGGATACATACAAGCGAGATAATAATCTAACACATTTTGATTTATCTCCAACTTAAAGCATATCTAAGCTGAACGATTAATTGACAGAGTACTTGAAGAGTTTTTGGACAAGGGTTTTTCGTGAATAGACTTAAAATTGGTTGAATTTTATTGAATTTTAGAAAAAATTTTTTAAAATGTTTGGTAATAAATTTCAGGTTTTCAAAAATTTAGACATCGAAAAAAATAAGCCCCCCCTCCAAAATAAGCCCCCCCTCTAAAATAAGCCCCCTCTAGAGGTCGATCGAAAAAAATAAGCCCCGGGGCTTATTTTAGAGGAAATACGGTAGTACATTACTTGTTTATTTAAATATTATCTAAATAAAGTCAAAAAAGTACAAATAAATCCCTCAAATAAAAAAAATAAATTTACGCCAATTAAATAAAAATATCTTTAAAAAACTGCAAAAAAAATATTTTTTAATTTGTTTATTAAAAATTCAAAAAAAAATTTTTTGATGACGCTAATAATATTATAAGTTTATTATTTATAGTTTGCATGTAAAAATCGTTTTAACCAATTTAGTGAAGGATTTATTAAGGATTTTCTATATAGAGGAGAGAAGATTTTGTGACAATTTTCTATTTATGGTTTCTTATTTTATTTTTTAATTTGCCGGCAATTTTTTTAATTTCGTATTTTTTCTATATTAATATATTAATAAATACATATTTACGTAAATATAATTTTTTTATTTTAAATGCAATGATGTCCAATTAATTAAATTGGCTAATGATGAGAATAGATGTTTGGGCGCGGAAATATAGGGCGCGGACTGATTTTAAGGCTTTATAAAATGGTCAGTTTAGAAGCTAGAAAGCTGAAATTTTGAGGAAATATAGTTAAGAGTGTTAGCTAATAGCTCTAAAAATTTGAGAATCTTTGATTCAGTATTTAAAAAGTTATGGAATTTTATGTCTGGGAATGTCGAATTTTCCGAGAAAATTATTATTTGTATTGCTCCTTTGTCCACAACTTGGGAATTTTTCAAATAAAAAATTTTTGAAATTTTTCTAGAGGTTAGTTAACCGTCTTGAAGTTATCTTTAAGAGATTTCACAATTATAGGTTCTCATTTGACTAATTAAAATAACCTCGTGCCGCGTCCTGCGCCCTAACAACCCTTCCTCTAAGGCATCTTTTTAGAATTATAATTAATTCTTGTTATCATTAATACTTTACATTTATTCAAAAATTAATTAAATATTTATAATGAATAAAGCTTTTTGGTTTAATGAATATTAAAAGAAATAATTTTGGTTTATTAATAAAAATTTTTTTCATTTTCTTGTGGTAAAAATTGAGGGTCTTGTGTATAACAGTTAATGCGTGCTTCTATTATTTAGTCAAGGAAACCCCAATTATTCTGAAATTTCGCACAGATAGTTTTAAGACTATAAACTAACTTCTTTATAAATTTCAGAATTTTTGGTTTTATTTTTCAAAAGTTATGCCTAAGAAACAGCCAAAAATTGTCAATTTTCTCATAAATTCTGGTATCCATAATTTCTGAAATATATAACAAAAAATTCTGAAACTTTACACAGATAATTTTAAGACTATCTACTAACTTCTCTATAAATTTCATAATTTTTAGTTTTATATTTCCAAAGTTATGCCCAGAAAACACCAAAAATTGACAATTTTCTCATATATTCTGGTATTTCCGTTCATAATTTCTGAAATATTTAACCAAAAATTCTGAAACTTTTAAAACATGTAGATAACCTTATTTAAGATATTTCTGCAAAATTTCATAGCTCTAAGTACTTTTTAACTAATGTACTAAAAGCTTGCGTCAAGTGCTTCTCCTTAATTATAAGCTAATGCTTCTCCTTAACTTTAAGCTTTTAAAACTTTTAATTTTATTAAATCCTTCAATTTAAAAAGCTAAAATTTTGCAAAAATAATTTCTAAAATGTTTCTCAAATAATTCCATAATTTTAGATTTTTTAAATTAAGCATAGGCTTTTTTATGGCCAAAAATGTAACGCTAACTTTAATTAAAATTAGATTATTCTGGTTAAATTTAATTTTATTTTCTTGCCAATTTAATTTTTGATTTGGCTTGTTAAATCAAAAATTCCTCGATTTTATATAATTTTTTGCCAAGTTAATAGTTTACATAGTTTTTTTAATTAAAAAAATTTTTTTTGGCATTATGCCAATTTTTTAAAAATATTTCTAAAATTTCCCAACTTTCCTCATTTACGAGCGTTCAGGTGCCGCTTCGCGGCACCTGAACGCTCGTATCTAACTCTTTAAAACTGCTTTGAATTAAAATTTTAAATGAGCGGTCTTAAGAAAATCATTTAGGACTCCTGGCTTTAAAAATTAACTTTGTGTTTTTAGGTTTTGTTTTATTTTCCGCAAAAAGTGTGAAATTTTTCGTTTAAAGATTTTTTAGACTAAGTTAATGCAATATTGATATGTTTTAGCAAATCGTAAAGTGATTGCATTACTATTTTTAATACACAAAACATGTTCTTGAATATCAATTTTTGTCTATTTGTAATTTTTGCTTTTTAAATTAATCTTTATGGCAAAATGTTTTTTTAGTTTTCTTCTCTCATTTTTTAGTATAAAAGTTAAAAGTTGTGTTTAAATTGTCATTTCTTTAAGTTTTTAGAAACTTGTAATTTGCATATTTTTATTTTAATACTCCCTTTTTACTTCTTTTTAAAATCGATTTTTTTCCAAAACAGTCTTTTTTAATTTTGACCGCATTAGTTTAGTTGTTTAATATTTTTTTGTTTTTTTTCGAAAACATTTTTTCTGCTTTGTCTAAAGAAAAATGACTTTCTATTTTGTATCTGGTAATATTTTGTGTAGTACGAACTTCATATTGTTTTCCAACTTCACAAGTTTAAAATTTTTAATTTTTTTTCTATTAATGCTTTCTTTTGAATCGATTATAGGTACTTTAGTTTTTTTTCATTTTTTAATTTTTCGAGTTTTTTTTGAGATTCCATTTCGATATTAACTTTTTTGGAACAAAATACAATTTGAGTAAATCTTGCTTTTTTAATTCTTTTTTTAATGATTTAAATATTCTCTTTTTTTCTTTTAACGCTTTTTATTTTAATACGTAAACGCATTTTTTCTTAAGTGTTTAAAACAAAAAATATTGGGTAAAATGTCTTTTTTTAATTTTGCTTAACCCATGGTTTTTTTAATTTTTATTTCATTTAAATCTTTTTTATAGAGAACGTAATTCCGTACCGTATTCCGTACCGTACTACTGATACGGTATACCGATAAATACCGAAAAATACGGCCGTAGTACGGTACGGTCCTATCTCTACTTTTTTTTCAATCCCCTTTGAGTTTTGTTTTTTGTTGTAAAAATTAATTTGTTTTGCGTTATGTTTTTTTTAATTTTCTTTTTCTTTTTGGTATAAAAGCATTCAGTTTCTATATTTGTCATTTCTTCTTTTTTCTGGTTTTTATTCAGAGTTTTGCATCTTTAGTTTTTAATTCAATCCACCCGTTTTGGTTTTAAGTTTTTTAAATATATTCTTTTGTTTCTTTAACTTTAGGTTGTTCGTCAAAACAAAAGGATTTAATTATATTTTCATTAATTTTTATATTACTATTCTTGATTTTCCTTTTTTGTTTTTTAAACAAATGGCTTTCTTTTTTTTGGGGAATTTTTAATTTTTTTGGGGATTTTTTTGGGCAGAATTTTTAATCGTTTGAAGTGTTATGACTAAAATAAATGTTTTAGGACAATTTTTATTCAAAAAAAACATTTTGAAAACATTTTAAATTGTGGTGTATCTGATATTGGGCCGTTTATTGGGGAAATAAATAATTTTATTTTCCTTTAAAATATTCTGTAAATCTAGCAACTTTTTTTGTTTCTTTGCATATTCTTGTTTATATCCTTAACCTTTTGCTTATATTTTTTAAAGTTTTCTTAAATTGTTTTCTACTGACCTATTCACATATTTTTTAAATTCTAGTTTCGTTTTTAACCAGATTTTTACTTTTTTGCGCTGAAAGTTTTTTGTTAAAAATATGTTTTCTAACTATTTTTATACCAATTTTTTCTGCATATTCACAAAAATGGTTCAACAAATTTTATTTTTTAAAAATTATTTCATAAACGATTTCTTTTCTTTAATATTTTTAACTATTTCCATATCTATTTTTTAACATTTTTGTGTCAAATACTTTCAAAAAATTCTCATCCCTTTTTTTCTTATTTTTCGATTAAAATACTTTTGTTTTTATTTTTCAAAAAATTAGCTTAAAAATTTTTAATAATCTTATGTAAAAGATATTTTTAATAAATGCTTTTTTAATTTAAAAAAGCTTTGTTTTCATTGAAAATCTTTTTTTTTATTTTGTTTCGGGATAATCGAGTTCATCTAAGTCAATTTTTTTAATTTCTTTTTCTTCATGTTTTATGAGAGCTGCTTCATCATAAATTGTTACCGTCAGAACCCCAACTAAATTTAGTTTGATAGTTTTAAATTTTTTTAGTTTAACCCTTATTAGTCTCAACATTAGCCACATGAATGGTCATTTCGTCATTAATCTGTAAATTCAAATTGTTGGGATAAATTAATTGGGTTTTGTGCACTCCATCAGTACATATTGTACCATTCTGTTTTTTAATTGAACTTATAATCGTAGGTTTACGAACAACTTTTAATCGTACATTGCCTTAAATTTTAAAATTTTTCATTCATATTTCAAATTTTTTAATAAGTTCCCCTAATTAACTTTTGAAAATAAAATATTAACATTTTATTTGGCCAAATTTTTTCCCCATCTCATTTAAAGACTCAATTAGTTCTTCTTCAATCATTTCTTCATCAAATTCTTCTACTTTTACTTTGCTTGTATTCAAAAAATTTATTACTTTTTCATCTTTCCCGAGCCCTTCCTTTATCTGTATGCCTTGCAGCTTTAACATTTTACCCTTCAAAAATTTTTTTATATAAATTTTAGGTCTTTGTGGAGTTTACCTCCTTCCCGTTTAGTAAAAAAAATAAAAATTCTGCAAGAATATTCCAGGCTGTCAATCTAATTTTTGTTTTGTTTGCCATAGCTGTAATATCTAACACTTTAGCTTCAGAACGTCCCTTTACAGATACTGTTCTAACTTCTTTTATGCTATATAACTTAAGTTCAACATCTCTTAATATTTTTTAATAAACTATTAAAATATTTTTAAAAATTTTATTCACTCAAAAAGCTCTCCAACACGCATTTTCTCATATGAAATTGGCTGAAAGGTGTCATCAATTGTTAACTTGTGTTTTAAAAAATTAAAATAAGTATTCTCAGTTATTCCATAAAATTCAATATCCAATTCTGTAATTAATGTGATTGTTGAGCCTTCTTGTGCTCTTAACTCATAAGAGACACTGCCATAATTGTAAGGTGCCAAAACATGTTTTGAAACAAAAGTTTTAAGCATAAAATTTTTCCCCTAAATTGCTTCGAACTTTTTATCAAACTATTTTACCTTAAAATTATTGTTTAGTTCAGTAACTAAACGATTAAAGTGTTTATCCCACAATGTTATATTAACATAATCATATCTAAAACATTTTTTTAGACTTTAATTTTAAATATTTTTATTTTTGAAATGTTTTAATTCATGTTTTTTTAATTCATTCATTTTTTAATAATTTATTTAAAGTTTTTAGTGATTAAAAAATTAAAAAAATTTTTTGATAACCCATCTGTTCCAACCAAAGTCCACACTAATGTATTTTCATGAACTGTTCGTACTGCATCAGCAGTAATCAAAAATAATTTTATATCTCTAAAAATTTTTTACATTAAAAAAATTTTTAACTTACATCATATTTTCACCTTCCTTTATTGTTTGTAATGGAGAACGTTTAGTTTTTTTAATCGGTGTTTGAGACGAAATTTCAGATTCCATTTTATTTTTATAAATTTTTTTTAATTTAAAATATTAATGTTGTGTATGAACAAATTTTTAAATTATTTTTAATGGAAACAGTTTTTGTTAAATTAAAGCATTTTTATTTTAGCTTTTGTTTATTTGTGATATTTCTTTTGTAATGGAAATTCTTTTTTCAAAATTTTTAATAGCTCGTGAATTTTATTTTTTAAAAATTTAGTAAACAACTTTTTGGCAATAATGTGTAAATAATTATTTTGTTGAAAGATTTTTAAATTTTTAATTATATTTTTAAAAATGTTTTGGGTTTGGCTTCGGGTTTTATCCCTACTGACGGTATCCGCGACGTGAACGCACCAAAACCCGGATACCAAATTGAGGAGTCCTGTGATAGTTAGAGGGTTTTATATCCCGCCCTATCACACGCTACACCCTCCTCTTAAATGTAGCGATTAACTTACCTTGTTTTTATTTTTCTAATTTTAATTTTTCTAACTTTAACCTATTTTTTGTGACAAAAATTTTTTTTTGTTTTTTTGGTTTTTCCAAGTTTTTTTGTTTCAAGTTTATCCATGAAAGGTGTTAATTTTTTTATTGACTGTTTTTAGAAAAATCATTTTAATGTCTCTTTTCTGTATAAGTCTGAAATGATTGTTTTAATTGCCAAGTATTTTTTATTTAGATCTTTGTTTTTTTTTATTTTTACACTAAACATAAGTAATACATTTTGATTTTTGACAAATATTTTCTAGTTTTTAAAAACTTTCTAAAATGTTTAAAGAATCTTTTTAAATAAAATGATTGCAATTGCCTAAAAACAAATTCATATATTTTTGAATTTTTTAAATTAAATAAATTAAAAAAAATTTTTCACTTAATTAAGCAAAGCTTCTCTCCACACTATATTTTTAATTTTTTTCTCTCTATTTTTCTCTGATAACTTTATTTTGATTTTTTCCCAAGATTTAGCCCTACTTAGCGAAACATATGTTTGTCCATGAGTAAAAGGATCTTCTGTATAATCTATCCCTATTTTTTCAAAGGTTTGCGATTGACTTTTATTTATTGTAAAGGCAAAGGCCAACCTTATAGGAAATTGATGTCTTTTTAACACAAAAGGAAACTTTTTGTCCTCAATTAATGTAATTCGTGGTATGAGTGTTGTATCTCCGATTTTATCACCACTTTTTATAACACAATTTAATACATGTTGGCCAATATTAACTATTTGTAATCGAGTCCCGTTACACAAACCTTCTTTTATATTCAGATTTCTTACTAACATTATCATTGACTTTTCTTTTAAAGAAATACTATGATTTGGGAAATTAGGGCATTTTAAGGAGTTCAAAATTTCAGGAGTAATTGTCAAATTACTATTTGTTTCAGTCTCATCTATACTTAACAAAGTTTTATTTTCGCCGGGAAACTTTTTCATTATTTCCTCATTGTAATTATCTACAATTGAATTGAAGGGAGACAAAATTGCATAATTATAAAGATCATTATAATTTTCATTTTTAATAACTTGTTCAAAAATTTCATCAGATAAATTGCCATTACATAAACACGTTTCAGGCACTGTGATAAAACTTTCATTTTCAGAAATACCATCACCAATTTTTATCAATTCTTTAGCAAATTCCTTTTCATTTGGATCAGCTCTCATATTTTTATTTAATTTCATTATCAAAAAATTATCCCAAAGAAAGGAATTTTTAATTAATAAATCTATTATCTCTGACCGTGTACCAAACTCTTTTATTGGTAAACATTGTCTAAAGTCACCGCTTAAAATAAAAATTTTTCCGCCAAAAGGCATTTGATTATTCATAATTTCTTTTAATTTTTTATCGATTATATCTAAGGTAAATCGTGATGCCATAGGTGCCTCATCCCAAACGAAAACATCTGTATTTTTAATTTCTTCAGCTTCCCTACTTTTTATCTCAACACCAGAAGTTGAAGTTTTTTTAATATTCAAAGGTAATTTAAATCGATTATGCAATGTCCGGCCTTTTTGTAATTGTGTTGCGGCTATTCCAGAATAAGCCATATTGCATATATTTTTTTTAAAAGATCTAGCTAAGTGATATACTGTTTTCAAAACATATGATTTTCCGGTTCCACCCGGTCCGTCAATATAGATACATTTCTGGTTGTCATTTTCTTTAAATACATTTTTTATTTTTTCTATAATTTGTTTTTGCTCAGCATTCATTTTTAAAATTAAATTCTGAGCTAAAATAAATTCTTCATTAGGATCAAAGAATTCACTTTCATCTATATTAGTAAAATCTATATTTTGCGGCATATCTCTAAAATCAATAAGTGATTTGTCATGATCTTTTAAACCTTGATCAATTAAATAAAGTCCTAGCTTAAAAAGTTCGATTTTTGGCAAAGTTGGAAATTTATTTATTAAATCATTTATTAAATATTCTTTAAAGTTCTCCCACAATTTTCCTGGATATTTTGGTTCACAATGTATTAAAATATTTACAAATAATGTCCTCAATCCTTGGGGGTGTTTTCTTGAGAAAAGACTTGCCTCTTCTAAACATTTATGCCACTCATCGTCATCTCTTGCTAATCCCCTTGCTAAACATGCTTTAGCAAAAGAATCATAAACAACACCATTTACTGTTCTTAAATCTTCAAAACTTTTACCAGAAACATTGAGTAATAAATACCGTAAATAATATTTTTCTGTTTCCACAGGGTTTACCGGTATGATTCTACCTATTTTTTTAAAATTTACTTTTCTTGGATATTTCCATTCTCGCGTATTTTTTAACCATGTGCAAAATTTAGGCATATCAATATATTTTATATCTAAATTTTGATTTTTCTGGCAAAATTTAAAATAGGCTGTTAGCGTAGAATTTTTTTCGGATGCATCTTTTATTTGTTTCTTTGTAGCATTTTTTTCATAAATGATTTTTTGCATATTCTCTAAATGTATATCTAATTTATCAACAGAATGCGATTTGCCTTGTAAAGGAAATTTAAATATACGCCAGCATGCTTCACATGGGCTTAAATATCGGGCTTCCAAATATTTACTAACTTCGTCATAATTTAAAACTTTTTTAATACCAGCTTCGCCAATTTGCACACATTCAATTGTTGCTGCGTCATATCCTTTATAAATATAGTCGTATAAGTACTTAACTACTAAAATATCGCTCACTCTTTCAACATTAATATGAGATTTAAAAGTTTTTAATAAATAGGGATTATAAGGAACTACGTATTGATTTGTTAATTTAAGCCCTTTTTTATAAATATATCGAGCATTATTAGGTCTTTTATACAGCGGATAGCCATCTTCATTTATTTCGGTTATCTCGCGAAACGCTTTCGGAAATTTTTTCCCGCATTTTTTCTTTGATTTATCCCAACAAAGCGAATTTTCTGAACATGGTCCATGAATCATAAATTTTTTCACAATCTCAAAAAGCTCTTTGTCGGTTTTATCATCTGGTATTTCGGCACAAATATAATTATCAATTTCTTCTGAATTGCGCCATTTATCTTTCGCGCTTAAAGTTATTAATAGATGCAGATGAGGCAGTCCTCTCTTTTGATATTCAATAACCCAACAAAAACCTATAACCTCACCAAATATTTGTTTATTCAGTATTAAATTTAATAGATAATTCTTTTTTAAATTAAAAACTCTTGTTACAATATCGGGTCTATCTGATGCAGTTTGTCCTGGAAATAAACATTTTATAATATCAGGATCATTTGGATTGCAGGTAAAAGTAATAAATAAGTCTGGTTTTCCTGTTTCATTAACAATAGACATAGCATCCATAAAGTGTTCATGCATACTTCGAGGGCCTCCAGAAAATGTTGAAGGAAGAATTATCTTTTTCTGAATCTCAGCACCACTTTTTATAGCTTTGGACTTTAAAAAATCTTCCACATTTACATAGGCACTGCTACATAATTCATTTTGGTGGTTTCTAATATATTCTAACCGATACCACTCTAATTTTGCTGCCTGATCAACAACCCATTGTTGAAATAATTTTTGCGCAAAAAAATGAGGCATAAATTTTTCATTATCTTTCACAAACATAAAAAATTTAACAAAATCACAAAAAGAAATATTTTTTCCATTGGAATCTTTTAAGTTAAAAGTATAGCCATGGGACGATTTTGGATATAATAGTGGATAGCACATTGGTTCAATACATTTATCCAATGGATAAATGTTTTTTAATCTTTTTTCACCTTTTGGATAAACAACAATATTCGCGGGAGGTATCTCATCGTTTGCATCACATACCATAATGGCACATACTTCATTACTTTGAGGGATATTGTATCGTCTCTTGTCAAAATTTTCCTTCAGACTAAAAAGCAATCTTACTTCTGGCATGCTTATTCCTTGTTCTTTGCAAACCATTTCTTGCTTTTCATAAACATCCTTCATTAACTGATAAGATTTAACGAACTTATTATTTTCCCTAATATATTTTTCAATGTAATTTATTATTTTTGGTTCGAATTCTTTATTAATTTCTCTAATATCCGAAGCCTCCTCAGAATCTAAAAAGTATAATTGACCGTTTGTTGGTATTTCCTTTATATTAGCTGGCATTGCAAAAGGATTGAATTTATGATAAATTTGACCTTGAATTTTGTAGCAAGGCGGACCAGGAGTTGGAAACTTAAATCTAAAAGAACTTAACGAAGCAAAAGCAAAAGTATTATTGTATCTGCGAATATTTGAAATAAAATTTTTGAAAAAAGGATGATCACGGCTATAAAGAACTTTTAGTTCTTCAGGATAGTCTTCATAGAAATCAGTCAGTTTAATAAGTTTCCCTCTTTTACAGCAACTCTCAAAGCAAAAATTATCAATATTTGATTCTTCTTTTTTTTCTTCAGGAAAATGCAAAGAATTACATTTTAAACATTTTAAGTTAAATTGTCCTAGTTCATAAAATTTTCCTAGAATAGGCTTTGAAGCATCAAAATGTTTCAATCCTTCATTATACAAAAAATTTTTCTTAAGGTTATGACCTACACGATCTTTATTTCGTACAAACTCATTTGCTTTCTCTGGCATATTTGCTCTCTGTTTTATTTTTCTATTAGATGTTTTTACTTTTCTATAATCAGTATCAAAAAATTCATCACTAATTTCATCTAAATTTATTGTTTGGCAAATAGATTCATGTTTTCTTTTTAGATTTATTTTAGACCGCTTTTTTAGACCGGAGCTTAGAACCGGTTCAACCGCTTTTTTAAACGGGAGCTTAGAACCCGTCTGACTTTTGCTTGTAGTCGTTTGTAAATCATCTGAAATTTGCTGACAAAAAGAACAACTTTCCGAATCAGATTTTTGGAAAGTTTGTTTTACACGCACCATAATAAGATTTCAAAAGTGTTTTTTTAAAATAATTTTTAAAAAGGTTGCTTCTGAAATTAAATATGTACTTTAAAATAGGTTTTTTACGCAAAATTTTTGTTTTCAAATTTTAAAAATTTTTTACTAACACAGGATATGTATTATTTTATTTCAAAATTTGTATAGGAGGAAAAATTTGTTTTAATTTAGTATCTTGTTTTTGTTTTTACTCTTTCAAAATTTTTTTACCTTTTGCTTTTAGTTAATTGATCTTTTTGAAGGAACCTAGTTGTTTTTTGTTTACATTAATTTTGCCATAAAAAATTAGAGAAAAATCGTTTCTCTCTAATTTCAAGTGAAATTTTCTTGACAAAACAAAATCCTTTTTTGATTACAGAAAAGAAAAAAGCGAGAACCACGATATATCCCGCAAACAAAAAACCTCATAGTTGTGTCACTTAATCACTTCCAAATCTTTTTTAATCTCCAAAAACCCTTTGTTATATTTTTTAAAAATCACCAAAACACCCTATAATTTTCTTTCTTTATCCCACCAAATACACGATAGCCCCAAACACCCATTACAGTCTAACGGGGTGTTTTATCAAAGTTTCAAGTTTGCGACTAAGTGGCAAGGATTAATTTGCAAAATTTGTCTGCCTACGTCTAAATGGCAGATGGCTGGTTTTTTGTTTACTGTTAAATTTTCTCTTTAAAAATTAGAGAAAAATAACTTTTTCTCTCTTATTTTTTAAAAAGAAAATTTTTCGTGTCAAAACAAATTTTGTTTTTCTTTTTAAAAAACGGCAAAAAGCGTGACAGAAAGTGTGAAATTATATAGTTAACGAGCGTTAGGACGCCGCTTCGCGGCGTCCTAACGCTCGTACCTCGCTTTTTTATTTCGCGAACTTCTCTTTAGCAGGTTAACGTTCTTTAATTGACGAACCCCAAATCCCCTATTCAATTTAATCCTTCATTATATCTTAGAAACCCTATTAATCATCCAAATATTCAATATCTCTTTAATTCCTTTAATCCTCCCTCCTTTATTATTAACTTAAAACACCAAAATCGTCGTTTATCCGTTCCTCCAAAGCAGAAGACATACCTAATTTTTAATCCTCGAAATCCTTTATATCAATATTAATATATTAATCCCTCCCCCTGTCCCTGATTTCACTCAAACACTATAATTCCCACAAACCATCTTGATCCGAAAATTTCCTATAACACTATTGATACTAAATTCATCATTTTCATTCTTTATTATCCTTAAATCCCCAATATTTCTATTAATCCCTTCAACTCCCTATTATCCCTATTAATCACTCAAATCACTTGGTATCCCTCATAATCAACAGAAAACCATCTTTATCACCAAAATCTCCGATATCCTTTTTAATCGGCATATCCCTATATATCACTCAATCATCAATAAATACACGTCCTCTTAACCATTTGGATTCAGTGATTGATTCAACATTCCATTTTATCAGTATTACCAAAATTCCAGATACCTTTATAATCCACATATCACCTTATATCACTCGAAATCACTAAAAATCTCAAAGATTTCGAATCACCAAAAAACAGCTGAATCCATCTAGATTTCGCTTTCTCGTTCCAAAAATTCCCTACAGCTATTTTTTATCCTCAATTCAGAATTTACTTATTCGCCCCATTATCCCTAGCCATCAAAAAATCATTATTACATATCACTTTTAAACTCCAAAAAACGCCGATATTCCTCTTTATATTCCTCACATTTATCAGAGTTAAAACATTAGATCCTCGTTGACTCTCAATTACCACCTATTAATCCCAAAAATCCTTTGTCACTCTTGATTTCTTCAAATTATAGATATCACTTTAAACACTAAAATTCCAGATATTTCTTCTATTCGCTCTAGTCTTCCCAATCTTGATTCGTACTCAATCCTTAGTATCCTTCTTAATCACTTCAAATCCACAATTTCCTTATTAATCTTCAAAATCGTCGATACCGCTTAATCCTAATATCACATTTAATTACCCTAAAATCTTCGATATCCAGCTTAATCCCCACAACCCCTCTTAAAACTTCAAAGCCTTCCTTAATATCACTCTTTGTTTCCTATAATCACGATAACATATTAAAACCCTAAATCTCTCACAACCCTTAATTTAACTTTTCTATATAAGTCTTATTCCCCGAAACTGTATATCCCTTTTAATCCTACAATGTCAATATTATTTTTCTTGACAGCTATCTTTTGCCCGATTTCCTCATTAAATATCCCTCACATTTTCTTCCCCTAAATCTCCTACATAAATATTAATATACGCAAAACCTCAAAATCCCACATAAATCCCCGATCCACTATATGACCAGCAAACCCCAAACCCCGCTAAACACTTGATTTGCTAAATCACAATATTCATCAATTCTCCGCAAACCCCGATATCCTCTTAATACTTATCTTTTTATTACACAAAATACCCTTATCCTTTTTAATACCCAAATCCCAGATATTCCTCTCAATCCTCCGAACTCCATATATCTATCGCCTATATCACTCCTTATCACTGAAATCCCCGATATTATCGGCCATTGTTCCTCAAATCCCCGATATCTCTCTTAATCCCACCAAAACTCCGATATAGCCGAATCCCCATATATCCCTTCCACAACTCTTTATTCCCCAACACAAAAATCTACCTACCTTATACATCTTCTCGTAAACAATAAATCACCCTAAATTACTCTTAATCACCCAAGAATCTCGATTTCCCTATTAATCCACTAAAACACTCTTAATCACCCCATATCTCTATTTATCACAAAGAACTCCTGATATGCATCTTATGAATCACCCGATATCTCATATTATCTAGCTTTAACGGAATAGCTTTAACAGTCTTTATACCCTAAATCACCGTTTTAACTCTGAATCACCCATATTAATCCCTAAAATCCTCCTATATCACTTATAAGGATTAATTATTCCAAATATCGATATCCCTTTTCAAAATTCACGCAATCTCTATTATTCACCCAATTATTCACCCACACATTTCGGCATATATGTAAATGCGGTAAAAAGTGGTATTACAAAATTCTTTTATTTTTTTTTGCGGTAAAAAGTGGTATTACAAAATTCTTTTATATAACTCTCATTCTGCAAATATCCATCTTAAACACTCCAAAATCGTCGATATCTCCTTGATCCTCCAATACTGTTAATAATCCCCCTCAATCCCCAATATCACATTTTACCTCAAAATTTTTGATTTTCATCCTAATCCTCAAAAATCCTCCTTATATCACTTTTAGGCCCACTTCAATTATTTATATCTCTCTTTGCTGCCTCAAAAAACCAATATTACATTAATTCCCAAAAAATTTCACGTGTCAGCCATGAATCTTCCGCCCGATATCCCCTTTAAATAACAACTTCACTCTTAATTCGCCAAAAATCCTCAATATTCATACCCTAATTAATTCCTCTAATTCGCCGGCGGTACGACAATTGCGGATACGCACGTGCGGATGCGACGATTGCGGATATAAAATTTTTAAAAAGTTTAAGATTTTTTAAAGTTTTCAGTGCCACATCAGTCTAAAAATGATTCGGAAACCGTCAGAAGTCTGAAGCTGACAGCCGGGACAAAAAACGGAATATCATTTCAATAATTTTTAAAATTTTCAAAAAAATTTTAATCCGCAATTGTCGCATCCGCACGTGCGTATCCGCAATTGTCGTAACACCAATTCGCCAATATCTTTTTAAAACTCAATATTTTTAACCAAAATCCCCCGATATCCCTCTTAATTCACCTTATTACCTTAAACACCCGCACTCGAATTTCCCAGAATAGTCTATATATCTTTAAATTCACCGATATCATTTTATTCTTTCAAATCCTTTAAATCTCTATTAATCCCAAAAATCCGCTTTTCAGTTTTCATTTGCACAAAACACGATATTCTTTAAATTACCCACAAAACTCCGATAACCCCTTGATTATTTACACTATTAATTCCGGAAAATCTCATATATCCATATTAATCTCCAGATACCTGATATTCCTCTCAGCCCCGAAACTCATTTATCACCCTTCGTTAACTCGCCGATATCCTATTTTTTATCAGACAAATCCTCTTCTTTTCAGCTTCTATTCCCTCTGATTCCCGATATCTCTTGAAATTCGCCAAATCTCCGATATATCCTGAATCCCCATTTATCACTCGCCAATCACTCTTTATTCCTCCAGATCCTCGATATTTCTCTACGATATCTCTTAATCTCATAAATCCCCATGCATCCTTTTTCTATTGCTTCTGATATATATTTTAATCCCCCAAATCCTCATTATGACTGCGCCTAAATCTCTGATATACCTTTTTAACACCCAAAATCCCGAAAACAGCTCATTTCTCATATCATCTTTGTTGACCTCCGATATTACTTTCAGTTGAAAGTCTCTAACAGCCAGATCCCCATTTATCACTTTTAATACACCGTATCCTAGGTATCCCTTTTTGACTCTAATGGTGTAACATTAAAGTTTAATTTTGCGACTAAATAGCTGCGATATACTAAAAGTTAACTTCTTGCGAATAAAAGGCAGACGGCTGGTACTGCCGCGTCTAAATGGCAGATGGCTGGTTGTTTTTGTTTACACTTAACTTTTTCATGCAAAATTAGAGAAAAACAACTTTTTCTCTCTTATTTTCTAAAAAGAAAAATTTTCGTGTCAAAACAAATTCTGTTTATCTTTTTAAAAAACGGCAAAAAGCGTGACAGAAAGTGTGAAATTATATAGTTAATTTCCACAATTTTCATTAAATTTAAAATTAAATAATTATAATCATCCTCCCATTTTTTAATTTTGTTATTAAACACTCATTAGCGTCATCTTTTCCTCATTTACGCCTTTAGACATTTTTAAAAAAATATTTATAAAATAAATAAAAATGTGTATTTGCGCTGCGAAATAAAAAAAATCTTTTATTTTAATCTTAATTTGCACCAAATATTTATTTTAATTATTTTTTATTCTCATTTTTAAATGTCTTTTTCAATACTTAATTGCTTAGATTATTAGAAGAAAAAAAAAGAAGTAAAATTAATTTAGTTTTGGCGTAATTGAAGGATTTTTTCGTAATTTGTTTTATTAAAATATAGAGGGAAATTAATTAAAATTTAAGGGGAAATGAGGGAAAAGAATTAAATTGAGAGAGGGAAATGGTGAAGGGGAGAGAAATAGATAAAAATCAGAATTTAATTAAAACATTGAAATTTGATATCAGAATTTAGTCGAAATATTTGTTTTAATTAAATTCTGATTTATACCTAATAAGTTTCTCTCTCTCTTCAAAAAAATCAGAATTTAATTAAAACACTTAAAACAAATCAGAATTTAATTTAAACAAAACTAAAAACCAGAATTTTATAAAAACAAACATTAAATCAGAATTTAATTGAAACATTTGTTTTAATTAAATTCTGATTTATAATTTGTCTCTCTCTCTTTCAAAAACCTCAGTGTCCTGATTTTGTAGCGACGTCCTTTTCGAGATCTGACTGTATTTTAGAGTGAATTAAATAATTAATTAGGGTGTCTGAGGACACCAGACAAAAATAAAAGAAAGGGGAAGAAACCTTTACTTTAATGAATTATTTAGATAATTAGGCTTTTTGTATTAATTAATAAAAAAACTACACATAACCCTCTTCACACTGCTTTTTTTAATCCTCATCTCATCATCATTTAATTTTATTCTTCACCCCAATGTCTCTCTCCACATCACCGCTTCGGGCATTTTAATAGAGGGAAAGAGGGAAATCCGTTTGCGTAAATGAGAGGGAATTATTATTTAATATATTTATTTATGTAAATTGGAGTGGAAAAAAATATAAAAAAATTAAAGAAAATTAGCTCTTCTTCATTTTTATTTTTTATTCATTTTTATTCTTCCTTCTCTCCCCCCTTTTTATTAAAAAAAACTCCCATTAAATAGCTCATTTCATTAAAAATCCCTTTTTTAACTAATTTATTCTCGTTATAAAATAATTAAAATATAATTTAAATAATATTTAATAAAATGAATTCATCAGAATCTAATATTACCCCACCGTTGGAAGCTATGGACCAGTTAGCAAAATTGCAGTTTACCTTTTCGTCGCTGCTTTGTAAGTGTTTTTATAGGAAATTAATTAAAATATGTTGGTTATTAAAAACTTGAAATCAGAATTTAATCAACATTCAATCAGAATTTAGTCAAACATTCAATCAGAATTTAGTTAAAACAAATTTAAAACCAGAATTTAATTTAAACAAACATTAAAATAATTAGATCAGAAATTGATTAAAACCAGAATTAAATTAAAACATTAAATCAGAATTTAGTTAAAACAATCCCTAAATTAACTCAAACAGACCTTAAAAACCAGAGTTTAATTAAAACAAACATTAAAAATCAAACCAGAATTTAATTACAACATGAGTTTATTTTAAACACCTTAAGCAATATCAGAATTTTATTTGAACATTTTTCAGCTTCATATCAAGCTCAAATTCAAATGGACGAATCTGCAGCAAGTTTGGATGATTGCGAGACATCGCCACGATTTTCCCCGTCCTCTCCAAATAATTCAATTTCAATAAATCCAAAAAATTTTCCTTCTTGTCGAAGAAGTCGAACAACGTTTAATAATGAGCAGGTATTTTTTAAATTAAATTTAAATTAAAATTAATTTTAAATTTGAAGATTGCACAGTTGGAAACTGTTTTTAAAAAGACCCAATATCCAGATGTTTGTTTACGAGAAAGGCTGGCTTTGCAGACAGGATTAAGCGAGGCTAGAATACAGGTTATTTTTTTAATTAAATAATTTCTTGAAAAAATCAGAATTTATATTTTAAAAATAATAAAAAACAGAAATTGGAAACTTGAAACAAAACTTTGAAACTTGAAGCAAAACAACATATTAAATCAGAATTAAATTAAAACACAAACTTTAGATCAGAATTTAATACAGACATTAAAACCAGAATTTTATTAAAGAGTTGTTTTAATTTAATTCTGGTTTGATACCCACTTCCATGTTTTGTTTCAATTAAATTAAAATCAGAATTAAATTAAAACAAACTTGAATCAGAATTTAGTTAAAACAATTAAAACAAATCAGAATTTAATTTAAACATATTATATTTGTGTCAGAATTGAATTTAAACATGTTTTAAAGTCAAAAACTTGTTTCAGGTTTGGTTTCAAAACAGACGTGCCAAACATCGAAAACATTCCAAAAGATGCCCAACAACACTGAACAATGATAATCAACAACAACAATTAATAGTAACATCATCCGCTTCAAATTCAAATTTTCTTTGTCCACCAGAAATGGGCGTAGATTTGTTTCGACGTTGTTCTCTCTCCTCTTCTTGTTCCTCAACATCTGCTACAGAATCTAGCCCCCAATTATCCCCACTATTATTAACACCTCAAAAGCAAAATAAGGCTAACAGATTTTTTATTGATAATCTTTTGGATAATAATCAACAAGAACAAATAAATGGGGGAGAAGAGGAAGAATGGAATGATGATATGGAACGAAAATAAAAATTAAATTTAATTAAATGAATAAATAAATAAAATAATATTAATTAATTAAAATT
This sequence comes from Meloidogyne arenaria, assembly GCA_036172955.1. Taxonomy (NCBI): domain Eukaryota; kingdom Metazoa; phylum Nematoda; class Chromadorea; order Rhabditida; family Meloidogynidae; genus Meloidogyne; species Meloidogyne arenaria. The sequence continues at coordinate 3,112,889 of JARQAB010000043.1, forward strand.
TGTTCAGTGTTACTATGAAAATTCTGATTTTAAATTGTTTTGTTTAAAAAAATTCTGATTTTTAAAAACAAGTTTTATTTTAAAGCAAGTTTATTTATAACATGTTTATTTAAAATTCTGATGTTTTTCAATAATTAATTTCAAGTTGTAAAAATCAGAATTTTATTACAACAAAACTAATATTTTTTAAAACTTGAAATCAGAATTTTGTTTTAATAAAAATCAGAATTATTAAAGTCTGTTTCAAACATCATTTTAAAAATCAGAATTTTGTTTCCTTTCAATATTCTGAATATTATTTCTGGTTTATTTTTAATTCTGGTTTTTACAAAGAGAATAATTCTGGTTTTTTAAAGACATTGTTGAGAATGGTTCCAACATTCTGCTTTTTATAAAACATTACTAATTCTGATTTTAGTTAATTAAATTAAAATACCTACAAAATTTAATTTCAATTAAATATTTACTTAAAATTAATTCTTCTATTGATTATAAACAAAAATAAAAGCAGCCAATAAAAGTTTGTATTATTGACAGAATTGATCTCAATAAATAAAAGAGAATTTACTAAACTAAAAAATATAAATATTTTTTTTATTTGTCATAAAATTAAATATTTTTGCTTTTTTTGATAAAATAATTTTTTCTAATAATTATTATTTTAAAATGAATAAATAATTGGAATTATTAATTTTTATTTTTTTTTTAATTTAAAATTTATTTTTAATAATTATTAATTAAAATTTAAATTAATTTGTCAGCTACCAAAAATAAATTAGAATTAATTAATTTAAAAATTAGAGTTTATTAAGGGATATTATGAGGGGATTGTCTAACGTAATATTTTAATTATTACCAACCAATTATTATCGAATTAGATACCTAATTTTATTTTTAAGTTAAAAAATATTATTGAAATTACCTATTTAATAAAATGTGTAATTTTCTGAAATTAATTCTGTTTTTCAGAAATAAAGTCAGAATTATTATTTAAGAAATTCTGATTTTAAAAACATGTTTATTTAAAATTCTGATGTTTTTTAAATAATTGTTAAGTTCGCTGTAAAATCAGAATTTTATTAAAACACAACTTAGTTAATTAAAACTTTAAATCAGAATTATTATTTAATAAAAATATGTTTTGAAGATGCAAAACAAGTTTTAAAAAATCAGAATCTTGTTTCTCTCTTAAATTCTGAATTTATTTCTGATTTGTTTTTTTCTGATAAATAAAAAATCAGAATTTTTTGCTCTTTGTATTTTACATGTATTTTATTTAAAAATACAATTTTGAATAAATCAGAATATTTTATTCTGATTATTTAAATATTTCAACTTTTTTCCCTCATTTTTACATAAATTAAAGTCAATAATATTTTCTTACTTTTATCTTTTAAATTCTTTTATATTAGCTAAAAAATAATGCCAACATTTTACATTTTTATTTACTTTTACTAAAAATTCTGCTTTTCTTTTTCTCTTTTATTTTTACTAAAAAATTATTCTTGTTTTTTCCCCAAAAAAATTTTTTTTCTCAAAATCTTTCCTAAAAATTAATTTAATTAATAATTTTATTTTTATTAAATTAATAAAAATAATTTTTAATTTAATTTACTAAAATCGATCATTTATAAAATAATTTATTTTTCACTCATGCATTCATAGATATATTAGAGAGAGAATGGACACTCTCTCATTTTCACACACTCTCTCTTCTTTCTTTTACAACAAGAATTATTCTAGTCTCTCATTTTCCCCTACTATTTCCCCTTTTCTCTAACTATTAATAAAACTTTAAATAGACAATTCTTTCTCTATTTTTCTTTTTTAAATTTCTTTTCTTTTGCATTGTCCATCTTTCTCTCTAATAAATACAAGGAAAGGAAGGGGATTTTAAGAGAAAGAGTAAAATTATTTTATATTATTTTTATTATTGAACAACGCAAATATTTATTAAATTCTTTTCGATTAAGCCTATAATTTTTGGAGAAAAAATAATAATTTTTTTAATTTTTGGTGAATAATAATATTAAAAATGAAAATTATTTTTAAAATGACAAAATTATTTTAATTAAAAATAATTTTAAAATTATTTTTAAAAATAATTTTAAAAAATATTTTCAAAAAATTATTAATAAAAGGCAGCAGTAATACATATAAAAGCATTTTATTATTTTGATGAAGCTTATTTATTTGTAAATTAATTTAATTATATTATATTTCTCTTACACACATTATTAGGTATATTCTCTTTTTACAATTACAACTTTCCGGATTGTAAAATACATTTTTGTGTTTTCCGGAAAGTTTCAAGTTTTGTAATTCTGATATTTTTGTCTGATTTAATATATGTATTTTCCGGAAACTTTAAATTTGTATTTTCCGGATTCTTTCTGTTTTGTATTTATTTTTGTGTTTTCCGGAAAGTTTAATATATTCTTTAGGTTTTGTAATTCTGATTTTGTTTAGTTGCTTCTGAAATTAATTCTGAAATTTGTATTTTCCTGAAAATGTTTCAGAATTTTGTATTTTCTGTTTTTGTTTTGTATTTTTCTTTTTTTTGGTGTTCTGTTTTGTATTTTCTGTCATATTCTTCTGATTTCATTTTTTGTTTTTTAATTATCAATCTTTTATAAAATCAAAACAGAATAATTTATTTTTTATCAAAATTTTCTGAAATTTAATTATTTTATTTTTTAAAAATATTTTATTTTAGTTTATAAATTCGAAGAAACAATTTTTTCTCTTTTTTCTTTTCTCTTCTTTTAGTTTTGTAAATATTTTTTCCTCTTTATTTTTGTTGAGTAAATAGTATATGTATTATTTCTTAATTTATATTTAATTTTTAACCTTTATTTTTTACTTAACAAATATTAAATTGAAAATTTATTTTATTTTTTATTTTCCAAATAATTTATTTAAAATAATTCAAAATTATTATTTTGAGGTTTAAGGAGATTTTAGTTAAGCATTAAAAATATTTTTTAGAATTTGAGAAAGCTTGGAGCCTTTAAAATTATCCATAAAAATCCATAAGCTGTCTACAGACCACAGAATTTCTTAAACTCTAAAAAAATTATTTTTTAAAAATTATTCCACAAATTCTGCATTCTGTAGACACTTGTAAGAGGTTTGTTTCAGGACTCTATTCGAGTAAAATTTTCGAATAACTCTTTATCAAATATTTTTTATTTTAAAATTCAAAATCTACAAAATTAAATTAATTTTTTAAGGGAAAAATAAAATCAAAAAAATTTTTTTAAAAACAAAATTTTTCAAAAAATCAGCAAAAAATGTCTTCTTCATCTCCCTCAATTATTCAATCGACTCCAAATACAAATAATTTAGATACACCAATAAATACTTCAATAAATAATTCAACACCACGTATATATTCACTAAACAACCCAATTTATCAAAAAATGAGAGAATTTATTTTTGATTTGTGTGATAAAGGTATCGGGGCTATTGCTTCTACGGAACAGCTAAAAGATAAATTTGGGGAGCAAGTACCGACATTGTGCACAATTTATAAATGGAGAAGGGAATATCGGGGAGGAAAGGTTTTTATTTTTTAATCTTTAATTTTTAAAATTAAAATATTTTTTTAGATTTTTTAAAAATCTTAGGAATTTTTTATTTTTAATTTTTAAATAAATTTTAAGAATTAAAAATATTTTTTTAATTAAAAAAATATTTTTAATTTTTTAGAAATTTTCAAAATTTATTTTTTTATTAAAATAATTTTTTTAATTGATTTTTATTGAATTTATTCATTTTTTAAATAGTCTAATTGAAGAAAATAATTTTTAAAAATATTTTTTAAAATTAACAATAAAACTAGATACCTAAAATTAATTAAAATAATTTCTAAAAATATTCTTTTCATTTTAAAATGACTTAACTAACCTATAGATAAACTAGCAGTAATTAATTAACCCCTCAACAATTAAAAAATATACGCTATTTATTCGAAAAACACTTCAAGCCAAAATATAAATAAATTAAAACCCTTAAAAATTAAATATAATTTCGAAAATAAAAAATTAAAAGCTTCCTCTATGGGAAAGCTTTTAATTTTATGGGTATTTTAACGTTTGGGTGTTTTGAACACTGCTTAAATCTCGCTATTGATTGTCGTTAAATAAACTTACACATTGCTATAATATAAAAATAAATAATTATTAAAGAATTGTAATTACAATTATATTTAAATTACAAATATTAGAAATTACAAATTGTAAAAAATAATTATAAAATTGTTTATTGTAAAACTTGAAACAAAATTACAATTATTTTTAATAATTGTAAAAAAGTTGGTGCTAATTGTAATTTTTATTAAACTTTAATTTAAAAATTAATCAAGTTTTACAATTACTAAAAATAATTGTAAAATAAACTTGTTCATTGTAAAATTACAAATGTTTGTAAAACTTAAATTATAAAACGAATTATTTCTAATAATTGTAATTTTAATTAAACTTCTTGAATAAATCAAGTTTTACAAATATCATTAAAAATTGTAATTTTATTTCAAGTTTTACAATCATTGTAATTCTACAACAATCAAGTTTATTTTACAAGAATAATTTTTATTTGTTTTTAGCAAATCGATTTTTGATGACAAAATAAAAATTTTGATATAAATTTTTTAATGAAAATTTAAAATTATATTTAAAATAAAATTAAAAAATAAAAATAGGAAAGAGTAACAGAATTAAGAATATAATTTAAAAATAAATAAAAGGAAAATATATTTAAATTAAATTAAAAAAAGAGTAAAATAAAATTAAAAAAATAAAATTAATTTAAGGGAGAAAAGCAATTATTGGATAAACAAAATAATATTAATAATACACCTGAATCAATGGTTTTGCAACAAAATAGTGCTGGTAGAAAGGCAAAAAATCATGTCGAAAAATATTGTTCAGCTTGTAATCGAGAAATGAGCACTCGACATTATTATGAATTTCATATGTTAAATGTATTTTAATTTTTAATTAATTTAAAAAAATTTTTTTAAAGGTTCACGATATTTTGTTGGGTAATAGATCGGCAACTGTTGAATTATTAGAGAAAATGTCTTCTACTCGAAAGCAACAACTTACTTTTAGGTTTATAATTAAATTTTATTAATTGTAAAACATTTTACAAATTGTAAAAAATAAATAAACTTGGAAAAATAAACTTGGAAAAATAAACTTTGTTTCCAAGTTTATTTATTAGAATAAATAAACTTGGAAATATTGTTTTCAATAAACTTGCAAATTGTAAAAAATAAAACTTGGAAATAATAAACTTGGAAATAAACTTTGTTTTGAAGTTTACAAATTGTAAAATATCTAAATAAACTTTTTTTACAATTTGTAAAATAAACTTTGTTTTCAAGTTTATTATTTAAATTAAATAAACTTTTTTGTAAAAAATGTTTTAAATAAACTTGTTTTAAACATTTAAAAAAATAAACTTGAAAAACAAACTTTAAATGTTTTTATAAACTTGAAACAAACTTTGTTTTTAAACAATTTAAATCACAATCTTAAAATAAAAATAGGTGTGATTCTTGTTTTGGCCGTTGCATCGACTATGACAATTTTGAAGAATTACAACAACACAAATTAGAAAAACACGGGATAGAAATACCTCTACTTGCATTACAATTTAAAAAGAATAAAAATAATAATAACAATGCTTCTCCTCCTGGAAAGGCAACAAGATTATTTTTTTAAATATTTTTTAGAAATATTTTTTTTAATAATTTAAGATGAGAGCACATCCAAAATTGGCTCGTTCAGTAACCATTTGTCGTGATAAGTCTTTGCCTTTGCCGCCTGGTGGACTTCGGTAAAAAAATAAAATAATTTTTTTGTTTAATTTTTAAAATTTATTTTTTAGTCGTTCAGCCCGTATTCCAAAACCAACATCGGCAATTATTCATTCTCTTTTGTTAGCGAAAGATGAAAATGGTTCTGAAAGTGGAGAGCAAATAAAGAAGGATTCAAGTAAAATACACGAGCGTTCACAAATTTTACAAGGGCTTAAAGATGAAGAAGCTAGAGAGGATGCTGAACTTGATGGTCAATAAAAATTATAAAAAAAATTAAAAAAATAAAATTTTTTTCCACAGATTGTATTAAAGGAATAAAACGACGTTGGGGAGGAGGAGTTAAATCAACAAAAAATTTAAATAAAATAAATGAAATTAATGAAGAATTATTGCAAAATAATGAAACAAAAAGTGTCCAAGAAGAAGAACCTTTTGTCACAATTTTGAATGATGGACGTATTGAAGTTGAAGAAACTCAAGTAAATTGAAAGGAAAATTTAAATAAAAATATTTTTAGATTAAAAAGTCAAAAAATGTGCGTGAAAAGTGCTTAGATCCGCTTATGGCTCTTGCTTCGGCTGCGTTAATGGAGAAGGTGAATGGGGGAATATGTTAACTTTAAATTCTGATTTTTATTGGTTTTCCGGATAAAATAAATAATTCAAATTTGTAAAACTAATCCGGAAGAAATACTACCGAAATTTTTATATATTTTTCCGGAAATGTTTTATAAAATACCTATATTTTAATTTTTTCCGGAAAGAATTAATACCATTTTCCGGAAGAAAGAATATATTTTCCTGAATGTTTAAAATTCTGAATTTCCTTCCGGAAAATTGAATATAAATCAGAATTTATATTTATCTTTCCGGATTTTGTATATATTTTCCGGAAAATTTAAAATTCTGATTCTTCCGGTTTGAAATAATACCAGAATTTAATATAATTTTTTCCGGAAAAAATTAATTCTATTTTTATGGAAGAAAGAATATATTTTCCTGAATGTTTAAAATTCTGAATTTCTTTCCGGAAAATAAAAATCAGAATTTATTTTATATTTATTTTTCCGGAATTTTTAATATTCCTCCTTAACTATTTTCCGGAATCAAGCAGTAGCTGTATATTATAGTGTCTTTTTATTAGAATAAATAAAAATTAATTTTATTTAATTTTTTCTATTAATTTTAAAAGAATGCTTCTGCTAAGGCTATCAGCAACAACAAAACAATAAATAATAATTCTTATATTAATTCAACAACAACAGAAACTTTAAATCATCATACGTCTTCTTCTTATCCTTCATCTACTTCCTCAGACAATTTAAAATTAAATTCTTTAAATTCAGCAACAGCAACATTATCTAATATACAATCAACAACAAATAATAATAAAATTAAAGAAATTTTTCGAGAAAAAAAGATTTCGGCGACAACAAAAATAGATAATAAAAAACAAAAGAAAAATAATGTTGGTTGGAATAAAGGGGATAAAAATGAAGAAGAAAATAATAAAAATAAGAATTTAGAGGATATTCAACAACAAAATAATTCTGAAGCTTTTCAGGAGGAGGAAGAGGAACAACAACAAGTTGGTACACAAAATGTGGAAAACGTTGCTGTGAGAATATAAATTAATTTAACGGTTTTTCCGGAAATGATAAAACCTGAATTTGTAAAAACTTTCCGGAAGAAATAATATGATAATTCTATATAAATAAAAATAATACTTTCCGGAAAAATAGATAAGCTATTATAGTAGAATAGGTATATTAATAACCTTTTTCCGGAAGTAATATAACCAGAATTTTTTCCGGAAAAATAAAATTATACACCTTTCCGGAAAGCAATATAAAACTTTCCGGAAAGTTTATAAGTTTTCCGGAATATTAATACCTTCCGGAATTTTATATACATTTTCCGGAAATGATCTATCTATAGGATTCTGATTTCTATTTTCCAGAAATATTAAAATCAGAATTTCTAAAATTTTCCGGAAGAAATTAAATATACCTAATTATTTTATATTTTTCCGGACAAAATTTAAGTCAGAATTTAAATGAAGCAATAAAATTTTAGGTAGAATATCCTCGTGATTCTGCTTCTATTGAAAACAATAATAATAACAATAATAATAACAACATTATTATTCCTGCATCTTCTCAATTTTTTACTCTCTCAGCAGCACAGAATCAGACAGCTCTGTTTGTTTCGCAAGACGATTCTACTTGGTTTGGGCAGTCAGTAGCTGCTCAAGTAACAATTTTACCTTCGTCTTTTTTTAAAAAATATTTTTTTCTAGTTGCGTTTAATGCCTCTACATATTAAAGAATTGGCTAAAATGAGAATTCAACAAGTAAAGAATTTTTTAAAAAATTTTAAAAATTTTTAAATTAAAAAAATTTTTAATTTTAAGGTCATTTTCGAATGCAATTCTTCCACATTTGCGTCTTTCCACCAATTTGCCCAGCTCCAATCCAAACCACAAAATTCCCGAAGCAACGATTCTCCGGCAGCTACAAATTTTTCAACAGAACAAAATAATGGAATTGAACAAACTTTGGAAATTAACGGGGATAGAGAAGAAAATAATGAAGAAGTTGATGTTATTACTGTTGAAGAACAACAACAAAAATTGAATAATGAAACAAATTGAATTTTAAATTTATATTTTATTTAAGCTTTGATATTATTAAGAAAGAGAATATGTTTGGTGTTTTAGAGAAATTTACTAGTTAATTTTGGAATAAACATATAGTAGTAGTTTATTTTAAGTGTTTGTTTAAACTTTGTTTTTCTCTGTTTTTACAATTGTAATGTTTACAAAACAAAGTTTATTTTACAGTTATAAATAAACTTTGTTTTTAAAATAAACTTTGTTTGTGAAACAAACTTTGTTTTTACAATTAAGTTTATTTTTTAAAGTTTGTTGTTTCTCTTTGTTTTTACAATTGTATTTTTACAATAAACTTTGTTTTTAATTAAACTTTGTTTTTGTAACAAAGTTTATTTTAAAATAAACTTGTTTTTAATTAAACTTGTTTTTACAACAAAGTTTATTTTAAAGTTTATTTTTCTGGCGTGTTTTCTTTATGTTTACAACAAAGTTTGTTTTCAAGTTTATTATTTGTAAAATGTTTTGCAAAATGTTTTTGTTGTTTTCTCATGTTTATGTAAAACAAACTCCAGTATTTTCCAAAATTAACGAAACATTTTACAATTATATATTTAATATTATTATCTATATATTATTTTTTATTTCACTGATTTTTCCCTTCGTCTCTTTCAATTATACACATTATTAAAACAATATTATTGCTTGTTTTTAGAATAAAATGCTTTTACAATTTTTGTTCATTTTTAACATAAAATTCCGAACTTGTCAAGGTGTCTAGTAATAATTCCCAGTCTCATTTCTACTGTTCCAGCAGCAACCGTTCTCAACTTTAAAAATTGTTTTTAGCTAATTTTAATTAAAAAAAGAACCTGAGCGCTCTGAACAGGGTCTAAATTAATTAATATTAGTGTATTTAAGAGGCTATAAATTTCTTTAATGTTAATTATTTCTTAATTTATATACCTAAAGAAAGAAGAGAGTAAGGGCTATAAAATGTTAAAAAAATCAAATTTTTATCTAACGGATTCGAAAAGTTATGAATTTTTAAAGGAATATAGTCTAGCTGTTTTTAGGTAGAAAAGTAAATTTTACAACTTAAATAAGTTTTGCTAAGTTTATACAAACTTTAATTAAATAAACTTTTTTAAAGCTTAAACTTGAAAACTTTTTTAAGTTGCAACTTGTTTTAGTCTTATAACTTTCCGGAATTTAAATTATATTTTTTTCCGGAAAGTTTATTATGTTTCTCTAATTACTGTTAAATTGAGGTTTATATAATTTTATATTTACCTACATATATTATACGAAGGGTGAACGATTTAATATTTTAATAAATTTATTTTAATAAATACCTAAAAGAATATTAGCTGAACGAAGTTGTAGTCCCCCTCCAATAAAACTTCGAGTCAATTCTTCCTTAAAATTTCCCTTAGGTCTCCAACAGTGACACTCCACTTTATGCTCTCCAGGAGAACTAGGCACAAAACAATTTCCATAACCCGAAATTGAATGACGTCCATATTTATCATAATTCCACACTTCTACGAGTATTCTAGGCCAGCCTGTAAAGGAAAAAAAAATTTTTTTTAATTTAAAAATTAAATTTTCCTTGAATTGTTCTAGTAGCAAGGTGTACATCTATAGGATGAGCAAAGTAAGCACGTTCACTTTCAGGCAAGTCTGTATGTGTTTGCCCTTCAACTTCTCCTTCTATTACTCTCCAACCACCTCCTTTTTTAATTAAAAAAAAATTTTTTTCTGAATTTCTCGGTCCGAAAAATTTTTATTTTAAACTTACCACAATGCAAACTCCAACGACAAGCTACTCGATTATCACCAAAACCATAGGCGGATTCAATTTGACCGATTATATGTATTTCTGCTGCCATTTTTAGTTAAATATTTAAAGGGATATTTTTAATTTTAAGCATAATTTATTATTTTTGTTACCATGACAACAAAAATATTACAGTAAATTTTATTTTAGTTTCCAAGTTCATTTTTCGCGAAAAAATCAAAATTCGACTTAATTTTTTCTTAATTTTTATGTCAAAAAAAAGAAGAGATTTGGAGCTATAAAATGTTAAAAAGATCAAATTTTTATCTAACGGATTCGAAAAGTTATGAATTTTAAAAGGAATATAGTCCAGCTGTGGCTGTTTTTAGTCTCTTTTTTTTAGTAGAGAAATATAAAATTTAACAAAAAATTATTCATTTTCTCGAGCCCTAATTTACTGGGCAATTAGTCAGTTTTGTAATTATTTTAAAGGGTTTACATGCTAGTTTGGAGGGTCTAATAAATTCTTAGAAAATTTTCCTTTCCTTAACTAAATTAATCAACTACCTAACACAACTATCCTTAACTACTCACCCTAAAACACAAGAAAAGTTTCCAAACAAAAAATTTATTCACTTTATCGAGTGTTTGTGCCCTATTTTACTGGGCAATTGGTCAGTTTTGTAATCTAATAGAAGCACACCCTAAGAGAGGATCGAAGAATAGAAGCATGCCTGCTTCAATTAGAGAATTTACGGTACCTTAAAATCTAGTTTGGAGGGCCTAATAAATTTCTAGAAGAAATTTTCCTTTCCTTAACTACCCTAATCAACTACCTAACACCTATGTATCCTTAACAACCCACCCTAAAAACAAAAAGAAAAATTTCCAAAAAACACAAGTTTTATTTTACATACGAATCAAAAAAACATTTAAATGACAAGAAAAATATATAACAAGACAAGAACATTCAACAACAGAAATTTAGGGAATTTAATGTGAATTATTATATGACACAATATTTATGGAATTGATGACAATAATATATACATACAAGTGAGGGGCTTAAAGGCTAAGAGAAAAATCACAACAAGAGCAAATTGTTTCAATGTTCGGTTGCAAGGAGCAGCATACTAAGCGAGCACAGGATTTCCTGAAATTCAAAAGGGAAATTTTTTTGAGGAAAAAATTTCGAAAAAAATTTTTTTTCCCCTTACCAATTTGTCGTCGTATTCAATCCTCTTCCGACGTCTCCTTTGACTCCTCAGTGCTGTAAATGTCGTCCTCCTTCTTGTCTGTACCATCCTTGCCGTCCTTGCCATCCTTGCCGCTTCCCCCCTTTTTGTCCTTCTTCTTATCGTCCTTGCCCTTCTTTCCTTTCTTGCTCTTCTTCTTTCCGTCCTTTCCATCCGAACTGCTACTACTGCTGCTTTTGCTCTTAGCCGTATGCTCCTTCTCAGACTTCTTGTCATCCTTCTTATCGGACTTTTTGTTGTTGTCCTCCTTCTTGCCATCATCCTTCTTGTCCGATTTATCAGCTTCAGACTTTATGTCTGATTTTTCAGCCGTCTTTGAATCCGCGTCCGATACAAGTCCCGATTCCAAGTCGGTGCCGCTCTTCTTTGACGACTTCTCGTTGCTTTTGGCGTCGTCCTTTTTGTTGTCGTTGCCACCGCAGGCAAAGCAATAGACCTTGGAATTGAAGGAAAAATAAAAATTTTTTTGGAAGGTTAATTAACTGACCAAGAAGCAGAGGCACGCGATTAGGGCCAAGATTCCTATTATTGCGAGAACAAAATTGCGTACATTGCTTGTGACAGCCCCCGGACTGATCCAGCCGAAGAAAACCTTCATGATCTTCACATCGTCGTCGGTGTTGTCCACAGCATTCCCACTAGCAACTGCAAAGTTGAAGAGAAGAATGGCGCCAATCAGCAGCGGAGAAGAAGAAGAACAGTGCTTGAAACCAGACATGATGAGTGAGCAGAGCAAAACGCTGGTGAATTTTGTAGGTGATAAAGATTAAAGATTTTGGGGCTTTTATAGTGAAAGCCATATATCCAAGAGATCACTAGCCATATATCCATGAAGTCAAAGAAGCATAACAAAAGCTTCCCGTTTTGATCAGCATGGGAGAATAGTCCTTTAACGTCCAACAAAAATTGCTTATAATCAACCCAAATTGCTTGTAAATCAGAATTTTATTTCTTAAATTCTGATATTTTATTCTGATACATATATAAATTAATAGTTTTACAACTTGTTTCGAAGCAAGTTTTTCTAACTCGAACATTTGTTAAACTTGTTTTACAACTTGTTTTTACAATTGTTTAAAACTTGTTTTACAAATTGTAATTTTATCAGGTTTTAGAAAAAACAGAATTTAATTTTAAAAATCAGAATTTGTATTATTTAAAAATCAGAATTTTTACAAATCAGAATTTAATTTTTGAAAATCAGAATTTAACTTTTAAAAATCAGAATTTAATTTCTAAAAATCAGTGTTTGTATTTTTTAAAAATCAGAATTTAATTTTCTAAAATCAGAATTTAATTTTTAAAAAATCAAAAATTTTAATAAATTCTGATTTTTTACAATTTATTATTTGACACACTTCTTGTCCTTTTTATTCTTTTAATTATTTGTCATCATCTTTTTACACATCTTTTCTCAATTTTTCCTAAAATCTAATTTGCTTTTTCTTGTCATAACCTTAAAATAAAGGCGAAGCAGCGGCTTCTAACAAAAGAACAGATATATTCATATATTGGTTACCGCCGGGAATTAAATTAATTAGTAATGTCACACACAAAAACAAGCATTATTTAGAGCCATAAATTGACGAATTGAATCTCAATGTTTTTAAGGTTTTTTGTTTTGGAAATTTATTTGGAATAAACAGAATAAAATTGAAATTAAATTGAAACATTCTTGTTTAGATTTTTATAAGCTTCAAATATTCCGGAAGTGAATAATATGAAGCTTTATTGTTTTGAATATTTCCGGAAGAAATTAAAAATCAGAATTTTATAAAACTCTTCAGGAAAAAAGATTTTATAAATAAATATAAATGTTTCCGGAATATATATAAAAGCTTCCGGAAAATATATAAATGTTTCCGGAATATATAAAAGTTTCCTGAATATATATAAATGTTTCCGGAATATATAAGTTTCCGGAACAAAAATAGAGAGACTCCCATAAAATTCTTTCCGGAAAACTTTTTATCTATAGAAAAAATGTCTTTCCGGAAACTAATCAAATTCTGAATTAATTTTTTCCGGAAATAAAGACATTCTAGTTATTTCAGAATTTAATAAATCTTTTCCGGAAAGGTTTTATTCCCTTCCCTTCATTTTTAAACCTTTCCCGATTTTCAGGATTATATTTTTAAAATACACACCAAAAATCTAAATAAATAACGTTGATGCCACTCTTCTAATATTTTATGTTTTGCTTCCATTTTCCTCTAAAACATTACTTGTCTTTTAATAATACAAATAATATGAAAAGGTAAAATGGCTCTCAATTTCATTTTTGTTTGTCCTGAAATAGGGCAGAATATTAGCTATTAAATATTATTTTATAATTCTCCCTTAATTTTTGTTATTTTATGTAGTTTTCCGGATTTTCCGGAAACATTACAATTTATTTTGCTCTTTTTCCGGTCGTAAAATATTAAACAGTAGAAATTCCGGAATAAAATAAAACTTTCCGGAAAAGTTTTAATTAAATTCTGATTTTTAATTAAATAATTCTGATTTCTACTTAATTAAATTCTGATTTTAATTTCCGGAATTAAAATCAGAATTAAACAGGTTTTATAAATTTATTTACAAATCCGGAACATAAAAGCAGAAATTAAAATCCGGAACGTAATAAAACATTTCCGGAATGTTTTTTTACAATTACAATTTAATTTCTTTTATTTTTACAATTTACTTTTAAGAATAAAGTTTCGGTAGATTAAAATTTTACAAAATTAAATAAAACTTGGGTTTTTGCAAGAATGTCGGTATTTTTTATAAATGAATGGAGTCTTTCCTCGATAATTTTTTGTAGGCGTTCCAGTCAATTTATTTAATATAATATCCATATAAAATTTTCTTCTAATTTTTTATAGAATTTATTTATTGTAAATTTATTTAATAATATTAACAATGTCGAATCTTGACATACGTACTCACAGACTTAAGACACCCTCCATATTTCGTACAATTTTTAAAGCTGATTGGGGGAAACCTTCTTGGGGAAACCTTCTTGGGGAAACCTTCAATTCCATCAAATTTCACATACTCCTCAGTTTACGGATACTTTTTTTTCATCCCTAAGGGTCTACATACACCGAGATCGACTGAGTATCACTACTTCCGACAATATAACTTTACTATTTTCTTGTTTAAATTTCATAATATTTTTGCTTCAGTTTCCACAGTAATCTAAAAAAAATATATTTTTTTTACTTTCACCTTTATCACTTTTAAAAAAAAGACATCCACCAAAATTAACTTAACTTTATATTGGATTAATGCCTTGAGAAACGAAACACTTCTGCTCAATTGCTTTCTGCCTTAAAAGCCACACATTATAGTCTATCTATTCCCTCCCTGCTTTTTACCCCCTCCATCTTTCTTCCTCCTCTTTGAATTTTCTTTTATTGCTTCAACTTTCAAAATCGGATTAGGCATGCTTCATCGCCGGAACCGGTGTTTGTGTGTGAGTTTTGTATGAGATGATGATGATGACTGGCCATTGCCGGTTAATTGCCTTTTCGGGGGTATATTTTCCTTTGGGAATTTTTTTTTATAAAAATTGAAAATATATATAAATATATTTGTAAAAAAGTAATGTGCCAAACAACTTTAGAAAACTGACAAAATGACTTTAACAAAATTACCGAAAATGGCAAAATTTTTGAGAAAACACGTTGGCAGGAAAATGAAAATTTTTTACTACAAGCTATTTTAGTCAAAAAAAGTGTTTGTGTGGTTGGACAAAAAAATATTTTTATTTAAAAAATATTTTTGTAGTTCAACCTATTTTTAGTCTATTTTATATTCCGGAAAATCCACTTTTGCAATTAAATAGGAAGACCACCCAGAATTTTTTAATCTTTTAATTGTTTAAATAAACTCTAGGAAGTCAAAAAATGGAAAATCAGTGAATATTTAATAGCCTAATAATTTTAAAAAAATTTAAAATACATAGAATTGGAAGTTGGCAAAATGTTGGTTGATTCCTTCCGTAACTGTATTACAGTCTGCATTCCTGAAGTCTATAGTTCCAGAAAATAAATTTTATTTACTTGTGTATTTTCCGGAATATATATTTCTTTTCCGGAATTTCCTTTTCAGCAATTTCCGGAACTTTCCTGTTTAATATTTTATTTCCGGAAAAGCATATCAGAATAATAGTTGACATTTCCGGAAAATAGAAGTTTATTTATTTGTGTATTTTCCGGAAGGTATACACTATCTATAAATTTAAAAAAAATACAGAGTCTCTTCCGGAATCCAAAAGTATTAAAAACTTTCCGGTTCTATATTTTTTCCGGAAAGGTATAAGAGTTAATTCTTTAATATTTTGATATTCTGGATTTACCAATTATTATACCACCAACTTCCCTTCTCCATCTTTTCATTTCCCCTCCCAAAAGCCAAAACAAAATTAATCGGTAAAGTGAAGAGCCGCGCTCTTTTTTCTTTCCTTAAAAGAATTCCATTTCATTTAATTCAATTTTTATTCATTGCCATCTGCCCCCAAAGCTTAGGAAGCAATAGTAACAAAAGCCAATGTTTGGCCTGTCACAGCCAGAAAGTAAAAAAAAAAGGAAAAATGTGGAGGCGGCCACACAAGACCAACCTTTTGGCTTTTTCATTTGTTATACTGTAAAAGACGAAAAAATCATTTGGCGGAAAGAAAAAAATTTTTTTCTCATTTTTCTTTAATTCATGTTGTGGCATTTGCCGCATAAAACACAATAAATTTATTTAAATATTATACTGTATTTTCTATAGTATTTTAGTATGTATCAGTGATATCACGGGACTGAGATAAAAGTAGGGCCGGTTTTTGGAAAATTTCTCGAATCGAGTTTCGGGTCAAAAAGGCAAGGTATCGGGTTTCAGTAACCCGTGACATCCCTGCTATGTATTTTCCGGAGAGCATACTAAAGAGTATTTCCGGAAATGTACACTTTTTAGTCTCAGCCGGAAAGTAAAGAGAACCCATTCCGGAAAGCACTACTTTTTAGTATACACATTTCCTTAAATATGTAGGTATATATTTTAACACAACAATGAAATTATTTTCTTTCCGGAAAACTTTGTTTTATATCAAACTTTATTTCTGGAAAGCTTATTTTTATACAATTAGCTTACTTAAAATTCCAAATATTCCTACTAAAATGAAAAACACATCGTCTCCCATTATTACAAAATCATCACCTTCCCCTGACTGCCAAGGCATTTTTCGGTTGCTTTCATCAACCAAAGATGATATCAACTCTGTTGAGGATAATAAAATTAAATTTCATCCTTTAAACGTTGGAAAATTAAATCATAAACCAAGCAAAGGTAAATTAAAACCTTTATTTTTTGTTTGATGAATATACTTCCGGAAAACACTTTCCCGAAAAATGCAAAAATATATTAGGTAGTTGATATTTCCGATGGATAATATTCCGGAGAAACATTATTTATATTCCGGAAAGCACATATATTTGAATAGATAAGAATATAATTTTCCGGAAAACATGCAAATATTTATTTTATAGGCAAATTACTCTCTGCTTTAATCGCTAACACTCGACGTTCACGTCATTCCGGTAAGGGTTGGAATATTAATTTAATTTTCGACGTTAATTAAAAATTCACAGCGCGCAATTCCCAAGCATTTAACGCTACATTTCTGGCAGGAGGGGAGGAAAACAGAATTAAATTGGATTTTGTAAAGGAAGAATTATTAAATGGTAAAGCGTTTTGACTAGAAAGTTCCCAACATTTTTTTAATTTTTTTTAATTTTAGAAGAAAATGAAATAAAAGGGAAACAAAATATAGTAGATGTTAAGGTGACCACATTTATTTTAATTAATTTTAAAAAATTATTTTAATCAGGATATCAATCAAAAGCCTATAACATCATCATCTTCCTCCTCTTCTTATTCTTCATCTGAATCCCCTCATAATCCTCCTCCTCCCCAATCTTCTACTTGTTCCTCTTCTCTATTCCCCCCTTTACCTTCTCAACGTTTCCAAACAGAACAAAAAAATTTTGGAGGTTTTCCATTTTTAACCAATCCAAATGGCCATTCATTCCCTCCCTTCCCACCCTTTTTATTACCTCCACAACACTCATTTCCACATGGCCATCCAATACATTTTCTTCATGGACAACCACCTAATTTTATTTCTGGATTGCCTCTAAACGGGCAAACTTGTAAGTTTAGTTTTCCGGAAAGTTTTCCGGAAAAATATAATTTCCGGAAAATATAAATATTATAGCTATATTGTTTTCCGGAAAGTATATTCCTGTATTTCCGGAAATTCCCATTAAAATTATAGTTTTCCGGAAATATTAATAGTTTTCCGGAACTATATCATAGTTTCCAGAAAATATATTAGTATATGTAGTTCCCGGAAAATACAATTCCGGAAATATTTAATTTATATAGAATATTTAATTGTTGTATATTTTATAGCATCTATGGGTAACTTAGCGGCAGTAATTAGCGCAGCATCAGCCGTTACAAACCCGCAAAGCAAGCAACAACAAAATACTCCTCCAAACGAGTTAATAAATTAAACAGAACTATTATAATTTAAAATTTTTAAAAAATTTAGTCAAACATCCTCTTTAATAAATGAAACCTCCGAATCTGTGGCACAGCTTTCAGTTAATTTTTAAATTTTATTTAAAATTATTCTTTCTTTTTTCCTTCTAGTCGGAAGGGAGTTGTTCACCCATCGAAGCCATCGATGACCACCAAATTAGTCCAAGTCCAAAGACCTCAAAATGTATTGACGCTACCTCGTTAACATGCTCCGTCTGTGGGGATATTTCTAGCGGTAGAGACTTTAAATTTTCAATAAAAAGTCGTTTTTAAGGCCGTCACTACGGTATTTTAGCCTGTAATGGCTGTTCAGGCTTTTTCAAGCGAAGTGTTCGACGGCGTCTTATCTACCGCTGTCAGGCTGGAACAGGAACATGTGTAGTAGACAAAGCTCATAGGAACCAATGTCAAGCTTGCCGTCTCAAAAAATGTTTGGCAAAAGGAATGAATAAGGACGGTTGGTGAAAACAAACAAGCAAGCCGGAAATGTATATAGATACTTATAGCTACTCTCCAGGAAATACCTTCCGGAAATTCAAACTTTTCCGGAAACATAATTTTCCGGAATATACATATTATATTTGTGTTGATTAACTATATTATTTCCGGAATATAATTTATTTTCCGGAAATGAGCAAATATTTAATCTTTTCCGGAAAATTACTCATTCTATTCATAAAATATATACTTTTCCGGAAATTATATCTATTGTAATTCTGTTCTTTTCCTCTCTAGCCGTCCAGAACGAACGTCAACCTCGTAATTCTGCAACCATCCAGCCTCCTACGGATTTTGAAACTTTATATTCTCATGCCAACTTTTTTAGGCTAGTTTTATTTATTTTTCTCTGCTATAAAGTTTATTTTTTAAAGGGATTGTTCAAATGTGCTTTCTTCAGCCGTTGATTTTGTACATTTACCAAGAGATCAACAACAACATTTTGGAAGGTTAAAAAAATTATTTTTCTGATTTCTCCACAAAAAATATTTTTTTCCAGTTCTTCAAATCCTCCTTTATTTCTTCATGACAAAGACCCACTTAACTACCCTCCCCAACCAAATAATCTTTCAAGTTTAATATCTTCAGTAGAGTCAAGTACTGAAGAAAGATTTGCATTTAGTGAATTAACTGCTAGAATAATGACTTTATTAATTAAATGGGCTAAAGGAATGCCTTCATTTATTAATAACATCTGTGCGAATGACAGGGCAAGTTTTTTTACGAGAAAAAAATTTTTTGAGAGAGAAAAAAATTTTTTGGACCGGAAATTTTGAATTGACGACATAATTTTTAATTTTTTCCCCATTACAGTTATCCTTATTGGAGGGTGCATGGGCGGAGCTTTTCCTCCTTTTCGCATTTGAAAGCTCAACGCTTTTTGAAGAAACATCCAAGTTTATACCTCCTCGTTTACTACAGGCACTGAATGCCTTAGAAAACAATTTTAAAGGACTAGAAATGGATCAGTCAGAAATTGTATGTCTTCGAGGGGTTTTACTATATCGCCCGGGTAAAGCCTTACAAATTGTAATTTAATTGAAATTTTAGAATTGCCAGGAATTGAGAATTCAGCAGTAGTGCAACAATTACAAGACCAATCCATTGTTCGCTTACTTAAAAATTTCAAAAAAATTAAAAAAAAAATTTTTTTTTGCTTTTCAGTTAGGTCTGCAACAACAATCAATGCGCCGTTCACCCCCAATTACCCGTTTTGGACGTATTCTTTTATTTTTACCTACTCTAAGATTGGTAGCAGACCCCAAATTAATTGAAGCAGTTTTTATTAATTTAGCTTTTGATAATAAACCAGTGAATAAAGTTTTGGAAACTTTATTGACAGAAATATAAAATAAAAGCAATTGTAATTAAGAAGTTTATATTTGTAAAATAATATTACAAATTGTAAATGTTTTTGTTGTTTATACAAACATGTTTAGATTAAAGTTTATTTTTCTGATTATAATTATGTTGCTTCAAGTTTGAAAAGTTTGCAAGTATTAACAAGTTTTAAACTTGAAGAAACAATTGTAAAACAAGTTGTATTATGTAAAACATGTTTACTACAAAGTTTTGTTTAAATAAACTTGTTTAGAACAAAGTTTATTTAATAAACATGTTCAAATAAAAGTTTTGTTTTCTTCTTTTCGGGAAACATGCTTTTCCGGAATATACTATTTATATTAGTTAACTATATACCTATTTTCCGGAAAATATTTTATTTTCCGGAAATGAATAAACATTTAAACTTTTCCGGAAAGTATATGAGTACTCTTCAGGAAATATATTTTTTTCCGGAAAAATTGTGTTGTTTT